>CM077091.1:33143678-33878607 GCA_039513925.1 Platanthera zijinensis | reverse complement strand
AAGGTAGGAGTTCTTCCTTTAACCTAATGTTTTCACAGAGGCTTTATTGATTCCTGAGTTAGCTAAACCTATTTCTAAGTTCTTTTTATTACTTCTATGAGCTAATTAATCTAAACATAAAGATTTAAATTCTAACTTAAATTCTTCTGAAGAAAAAATCATAAGAAGAAAGTTACTCATCTTCTGTAGGCATCTCTTCATCAGAATCAGAATTCTCTACAGCAGAGTGGTTGCTGCAGGCATCTATTGCCATGAGGCAAACTTCTTTGCCTTCTTCTCTTCCTCATCTTCACTGGAGCTCTGATGAGGAGGATTCTTCATCAGAATCACTCCAGGTTTCAGCAATGAAACCTCTCTCCTTCTTCTTGTTTTTGTAGGAGGATGGCTTGGAGTGCTTCCTGTGTTGTTCTTTGTCTTTTCTCTTTTCCTGTTCTTTCTCTGGACACTCTGGCAAGATGTGTCCAGGCTTCCTGCAACCATAAACATATAATTTCTTTAGCAGGAGAGCGATCATACCTTGGTTTGTCTTCATAACGTGAAGACTTCTTTCTGAACTCCTTTCTCCCATCTTGAGAAACCTTTTGGCAAATAGTGCCATAAGTTCCTCATTAGATTGGCTGCTTTCAAAAACATCTGCAGCCTTAAGAGCTAGAGATTGCTCTTTCTTGTAGGAGTGGGGTCTTGGCTTCAGCTTCTGCTTCTCTGGTCTTCAGCACTTGCTCAAAAGACTTGAGCTTGCCGAGGAGAGCTTCAGTGGAGATCTCATTAGTACTTCTGGCTTCTTTGATGGGCCAGATTCTTAGATCCCATGTGCTAGGGAAGCACATAAGGATCTTATCATTGACCTCTGTCAATGATATGTCCTTGTCCAGGGTCCTCAGCTCATTGATGATTGAGCTGAGCCTGGTGTACATAGCTTCAACTGATTCAGCATCAGTTTTCTTGAAGTTCTCATACTATGAGATCAGGTTGGACCTTCTGTCCTTCCTTTCATCAGCTGAACCAGCTACAATCTGGTTCAGTGTGTCCCACATGGCCTTTGCTGAAGAGCAATCAGCAACCTTCTGGAACACTCATCAGACATAGTCTGAGCCAGTATGTTCATTGCTTGGCATCAGCAATTTGGCCTTCTTGTATTCATCATTATAATCTGGAGGAGGCACTGCACTCATATCAGATGATGTGGTGGCAGTGGCAGCAGCAGGTGCTCTTGGGGGACCTGACAAAATAGAAGCAAAAATACTTTATCAATAGAATTCATATAAAGTTTGATCCTTGCCTTCCAGATGCCAAACTTTGCTAAGTTGCATGCTGGAGGTCTGGTGCTTGAATAATCATTAGACTGGGCCATGATAGTGAATATCTATAAACTCTTGGTATCTATCAGGATCTTGTGATTAGGTGTTAGCCTATTCAGTCAGTCAACCTCGCTCTGATACCAATGAAAGTGAAGGATAGATACTACTCTAGAGGGGGGGGTGAATAGAGTTATCAAATTTTGCACAGACAAAACTTAATAGTCTACCCAACTCCCTTGGAGTGAAGTGCGGAATGAAAAGATTATAGATATTGATTTAACCTTAAAGCCTAACACAAGTGATGTGTACAAACACAAGCTAACTGTAATTACAGTTAAGCTTGGAAAAACCTAATCAGCAACTAGCAACCTAGTTATATCTAATCACAGCCACAATGCAGGAATTAAACAATGGAATCCAGACGACACAAGGAAAATTTATAGTGGTTCCCCAAACAACTTGGGTACGTCCACTCTTCTACCCACAAGGTAGGAATCCACTCAGGTTTTTGATCAGGTGCCCTACCACCAACAGAATCTGCTTCAGGTAGATTCAGAAACCCTTTAGACTTTTGATCAGGTGTCTAAAAACCAAGCACAGGTTTTTGATCAGGTGCCCTGCCACCAAGGGATACTTTTGAAGGGAGTAATAAACCCTGTACAGGAGGGGAAGAAGGTTAAGATGTCTTCTCTATTTTACAATAGATTAGAGAAGCACAAAAACTTGCACTGAGCTAGAATGCTCTAAAGAATCAAGGCTCCCCTGGCTCAAAATGTCCAGGTGAAGTCTTGCTTCAGTGCAGAAAACTCTTCAGAAAGTTCTGAAGGAAAAGCTACAGGAAGAAAATAAATACAAAAAGAATCTCTTCAAGCAGCTATTCTTCTTCTTCTTCTTCAAAGAATCTCTGAGTTTGAACTTCCTGAAAGCAGGAGAACTCAGGTTGAGAAAGAGATGAGGATCTTAACACTTCTCAGTTAGGATGAGTTTGCTGAGAGCAGGAAGCTTGAACGCTTGAAAGCTTGAATGAACACTGTTGGCTATTAGCTTCTGTTAACTAGCTTGATCCTTCTGCAAGGGTTATTTATATAATCATCAGCAAGCAACGGCTCTCTTCCATTTGAATTATTTGTCTTCTTCTGAGCCTTGAGACCTGGGCTGTAAATATCAAGAAGACAGAAATATCTCTGCAGCAAAACATTCTACAAAAAGAATAACCTCTTTCTAAGAAGCTGCAGGCTTAAATCAAATAAACAGAGGACTAAATAAAGTCACATTAGAAATAATCTCTTTATAGCAAAAAAGAAGACTTTTCAGTCCAACGGCTATAAAGGGCTGTCAGAGATAAAGTAATTTAAAGAGACAGCTAATAAGACAAACAACTTTATCTAAAAGATTTGAACTCAGGCAAAAATAATGGAGCAAATAATGCCTGGAAATTTTATCATACAGCTTGAAATAATGTGCCAGAAAATGTATTAATTAATTAAATATAATAAAATAAATACCAAATACAAAGGCAGGCAGAAAGCGTCGAACGACCTTCGGAGATCGTCGACCGACGCATGGAGATCGTCGATCTATAGAGCAGATAGTCGAACGATCCAGATAGTCGACCTATCGAAGAAGATAGTCGAACTACCCTGGGAGATAGTCGATCTATCAGAGCAGATAGTCGAACTATCAGATAGTCGATCTATCAGGACAGATATACGAACTATCAAGCGCACAGAGATAGTCGACCTATCAAGCAGATAGTCGACCTACCTCAGAAAACAGATAGTCGACCTATCAACAGATAGTCGACCTATCAACGCAGACAGATAGTCGACCTATCAACAGATAGTCGACCTATCAGCGCAGAACAGATAGTCGACCTATCAACAGATAGTCGACCTATCAGCGCAGAACGATAGTCGACCTATCAACAGATAGTCGAACTATCAACGCAGACAAAGCGTCGACAAACTGATGGACGATCGTCGATCAGCCGATAGACGATAGTCGAACGGCGTTCGACTATAGTCGAATGAAAAACCTACTTAACCAAATTCTCAATTTGGAAAGCGAGGACTCTACAGCTGGACTCCTAACCATTGACCATAGATATTCTTGGGTCAAGGGGCACAAAGGAGAGGACTAAACTCAATCAAGCTAGGGTACCAACACGGAGCTCATAGATTCGACCAGTTCTCAAGAGGTATATCAAAAAATAATTCTAGATATCCTACATCTCAAGGGTTCAACCCTTATACTGAAAGGATAATTCCTCCTAGGAGATATATCCGTAAGGAATAAGAGTCAACCAGAGATGTCTTCATTTCTGATTTCAAAGGTTATAAAGCTAGACCCAAAGTAAACTGGGTCAAAAACAAATGAACTGTTATTTGTGCAGGTGAAGACCTATCCAACCATGGACCAGACTATGTATCTGGATAGTTGGTGTTCCAAGCACATGACTGGGCAAGGATAACCTAATATCATTCAAGGCTAAACATGGACAGTTGGGTATTACATCCACAATAGACCTCATTTGAAGAAGAGCCTGAACAAGATAAGTTGAATTGACAATGTATTTGACAATTCTATCAAGTTGTGCTTGCATCTATTCCATGCTAAGTACACACCAATGTAAGAGTGCAGTGGGTCAATATAAACGTGTCTGCGCAACGTAATCCCTGATTGTGTAGATCAGTGTGTTGATCCACGTGTGCTCTCTCTATTGGAGTATACTTATTTTCAAGTACAGGGTCAAGGTAGATCAAGAGCAGAAGAAGGAGCAAGGATGGGTCAAAGTCCAAGCTATCAATAGAAGGAAGGAGGAAAAATCCTTCCAAGTAAGAATCGATGGGAATCGTTAGTGATTTCCGCCGACTTCGACGGGAGTCGTTAGTGATTCCCGCCGACTTCGACGGGAATCACTAAGTGTCTCCCGCCGAATACATCCGGCTGGCAAAAGTCCGAAATTCTGCCATGGCAGAATTGACGGGAGTTAGGAGTGATTCCCGCCGACATCGACGGGAATTACCAATGACTCCCGCCGATATTGCCTTTGGTAGATTTCGCCGCTCGCTGGACCGGTCCAGGTTGCCGTGCTCAGTTCGGCCAGATCATAATCCTCACTACAGGTCACCAGAAATCACATGTAGAGAAATAAAAGTCTCCACGAAGGAGAGTCAACAAAATAGTATAAAAGGTACTGAAAGTAAGGGCTTATGCCCGGTACATCATAATCCTCACTACAGGTCACTCAAGCGGAAGAAAACTATAACATCTACTATAAGTCGGGACTCACAGGCCCAACTGTCTTAACTCCTGAGCTATACTTCCCTCTCTCCAATCAGGCCGACCTCCGGGGCTGCTCCTCCATGCTGGGCTCCACGATCCCCTAAATGATGTGGTCCGAAAACTGTTAGTCATAAAGACTAAGCCCTTTCATCCCCTACCCCTTCCCCCATGGCTCCTAAGTACCGAGCGGAGAGGAAGAAGGGAGGACATGAAGGTGGAGAATAAATCAAAAGCAGGTGACAACAGTCCTATGCTAGCAATTCTATAATACATGTGGCAGTAAAGTAAAGTATGGGAAATAACCTTAACTTATGTGCGAAAATGCATAAGCCAAGGGATCTTCTGCAGGGCTCCCATCGTATAAAGTGTCCCATACCACTTATACGTTGGGGTGTCGATTATCATCAGAAATATATATACATATAAAGAATTTGACCTTAATTTATAAACTTTCCCACACAAGCTTATAGACCAAGGGGTCATTTTGCATTGCCTATTGTATAAGCGTCTCATTCAACTTATAAATTAGGTGTCAGGGGTTAAATGAATCGATTATCCAATGACATGCTAGTGGGTATGATGAATCATCCAAGTGCAACACACACACCCGACTCTGTGTACACAGACCTTTAGTTCCCCCTTTCGGAGTTATTACCTCCCAGGATACCTTCGTAGTTGCAACGGAAGCGGTGGGTTGGGCCTCGCCCACCACTAAACAAGTAAAGCACTATCGGTCAGACCTATCGTACACCTCAACGCTTGGTGCACAAAGCGGACTCTTGCGTACTCTTGCCGGCTGGCGCACCGGACTTCTATTGGCGAAGTGCTAACCACACTTTCCGAGTCAGCGTATTGGTGTCGGTGCATCGAACCTCCAATACCGAAGACCCACCACCTTATAATTTCCTGATTATGCACATGCAATATTTATCGTATCAAACAAATCGAGTCGAAGCTACCCGAACCATTCCGTCCGTCTCTTAACCAATCGATGCGAAGCTCCCCGGACCATTCTGTCCATATCTTAACCAACCGAGCCGAAGCTCCCCGGACCATTCTGCCCGTATCTTAACCAACCGAGTCAAAGCTCCCCGTACCATTCTGTCTGTCTCTTAACCAACCGAGCCGAAGCTCCCAACTATCTTCCGGTGCTAATAGTGTTTGTGAAATGTGCAACCCTAATTACTAAGTTACTCTTATCAGTTTGTTAATACAGTTTACGTTAACCCAGGACTACCCCCGGTATTCCTGTGAAGGGATCTCAAAGGGCACTAGGAACTATGATGGTAGCTGAACCCTATCGTTCCCTTTTACAAGGCACTTATTGTTATTGGTTGGTTCCCTTAACCCATTCCCTTCTCATATTACAGTGGGCTAATCCTACGGTGATTTTGACTCTTCCTCTCGTCGGGGAAGACGATCTTTCGTCGAACCCGAACACCTCTAGACTCTAGCAAAACCACTTCTCACTACTCTTCCTATCCCTCTATAGTGAAATCTTCCACATCAGTCCACCCAGCTAAAATGACTAACTCCAACAACTATCCCAGATCATGTCCTATTGCAATTTAACAATTTGCTATATGCAGACTAGTCTAGGCTATATGTCAAACTGGATAGGAGATAATCTAAATAATCATCCAAATTCCCTAAATTATTTTTCTGGGAACTTATCATGACACAAATAGACTAAATCCAAAAAAGTGTAATTTTCCTAATTTATCTAGCATTTAATTAATTACCTTAAAGTTTCTAAGGGCTACCAATTGAACATGAAGTGCACTTTTGAGGTATGTATAAAGCTTCATAAAATCATGATAAATTATAAACAATAATTTAACAGTAAAGCCAAGATATAACAATTTTCCAATATTTAGGGACTCTAATTTAATTTTGATAATAAATCATATCTCCTTCCATTAATGAAGTAAGTGCAGTAGATAATCATCAAAAAATTCTTAATTAATCTTCTAGAGCAGATACTGTCCTAAAAACATCAGTGGCCCAATTTCATAATTCTTCAATGGGGATTTAGTTCTAGAATAAATAATAACCCAAATCTCAAAAAGCTATATTTGTGAAGCAAGTATTGTAAATATTCTCCTAAAAATCATGAATAAAATTATACAACTTGATATTGATTTGAAAAAATCATTGGCCAGGTTTCATAATTTTACAGTAGGTAATTTGCTCTAAATGATTTATTGACCATAATTGCCCTTTTGGAACTTTTGAAGGAAGTACAAGATATAATCAACTAAAATTTTAGATCTAAAATTTGTAACAAAATCCACCCAAGTTTCACAACTTTTAACTAAGGTTTAGTGACTGTGTTTTCATAATTGAACTTCCACCCTAAAACTAAGTGTTGGGTACATTGGAAAATGTGTACCTGATTTGAAGAAGCCCAACCTAGCTCAATGGTATACATCAAGGTGTATTTGATGTTGTTTTAAGTTGACATGTACAGGTGAAGAATTGATAAAGTATGCAGAAAAATTCTAAGTCCAAGTGTCGACACAGAAGAAGCAGTGTCGACACATAGAAGAAAATTGTCGACACAACACTGGGAAGCAGTGTCGACACATAGCAGTTAGTCTACAACTACACTGGGAAAAAGTGTCGACACAGAAGAAGTAAGTCGACACAACACTGGGAATTTGTGTCGACACAGAAAAAGAGTCGACACAACACTGGGAAGCAGTGTCGACACATAGCAGTTAGTCTACAACTACACTGGGAAAAAGTGTCGACACAGAAGAAGTAAGTCGACACATCACTGAGAATTTGTGGCGACACAGAAGAAAAGCGTCGACCTAAACATTGGGAGAATATGTCGACACAGAAGAGTATAATCGATCTCAAGATTGTCGACATTATCTGAATGTGTCGACACAGAAGAAAATAGTCGACCTCAAGTTTGTCGACACCAGCAGAATGTGTCGACACATTGTCATTAAGTCGACACATTATAGCAGAGTTAAAAAATGAATGTGTCGACACCTGAAGGCTATGTCGACACTTACTAAGGTTATGATTCTACAACAACTGTGTCGACACACAGGACTTGTGTCGACACACTGAAGAGTCAAGATCAAGTTATTTGCAGAAGAAGCTGTGTCGACTCAAAGGCAACTTAGTCGACATCACTGAAGACTGTGTCGACACCAAAGTCAATTATGTCGACAGAGATAGACAGATGGTCTCGACACTTTCTGACAGACTGTTTCAACAACTTGTGATTCAAGACTAAGGCACAGGACTTGTTTGAAGACTTGACAGCTGTGGGTTACCACCGGTTAACTGAAGGTGTCAGACTTGTCAGAAAACGGTTAGAAACCGGATCAGCCGGTTACCATAAAGAATGTCTATAAATGGATGGATTCAGAAGGAGAGAAAGCAACTGTTGAACTAACCTTTTGAAATACATTGGATCAAAAGTGGAGAAGGATTACAATTCTACTCATTTCAAGAAAGTGCTAGGCACTTAAGAAGATCTTCTCCGGGAGATCTAAGAAGACTATCTAAGGATAGATCTAAGAAGAGTTCTAATCAGAATTCAGAAGAATCATTCAAAGTTCTGGATAGAGAGAGATCAAGTCAGAATTTGAAGAAGAAGAAAGAAACCACCAGTGGATTCTCAAGAAGCTGTTTGGAATCAACTCAGCTAAGTACATTTTCAAGAAGCTTTGAAGAAGGCTAAGAAACAGTTGATTGCATCAGCTGATCAAGAATTGTCTTGACCTTTTCTCTCTCAACCTTGGCAAGACAGTTAAACAATCTTTTCTATATTTCTGTAGGATCTATTTACACAGATCTGAGTTGTAAGCCTATATTATAAAGGCTGAGTGTAGGAGTGTTGAACTCTGAGTGGTAGGGCAGTTTGCCTGAGTATAGGAGAAGGACATTCTCTGAGTTGTAGGCCTTGGGGCAAGGCTGAGGTAGGGCAGTTGTGCCTGAGTTGTAGGAACCAGTTGGGTTCTGAGTTGTAGGATCTATTGATCTGAGATAAGTGGAAGTTTGGCCGAATCTAGCATACTGCTAGATAGGTGAAGGGGAAAGTGGATGTACCCAGACCTTGGGGAACCACTATAAAACATAGTGCAATCTGTGATGTTTTGTTTTTCTGTGATTGCTGTGTTATTATGTTAGCTATTGAATTGAATTCTGCCTAGAAGTTTCAAAGAAAAGCAGAACCTATTCACCCCCCCCCTCTAGGTGTTTAGGCTGCCTTGAAAGTTAAACTATCAAGTGGTATCAGAGGGAGGTTCCTCAAAAAGGATTTAACAGTCTGAGGTAGATCTGAAGGCAGATTCAAGATTCAAGAAGATGGGTTCTGGAGAGAATCATAAGGAGCTAGGGTCTATGAAATTACCCATATGCAAGAAGGAAATCTTTGGGATCTGGAAAGAGAGAGTCAGATTGTTTATGGAAGCATCTGACCCAAGGATTTACATCACAGTACAGGAAGGGCCCTTCACTCCAATGAAGATATCTGTTCTTGATGCAAATATCCAAATACCAAAGACTTATTCAGAAATGACCAAGGATGAAATCATCTTGGCAACCATGGATAAAAGGGCACAGAACATCATTGTCAGTGCCATAGATGATTCAACATTTCAGAATCTGATTCACTGCAAGACCTCCAAGGAGATGTGGGACACATTGATTGTCTACATGGAGGGATCTGAAGAAGTAAGGCTGGACAGAAAGTCTATGCTAAATCAGGAGTATGAAAGCTTTAGACAAGGAAAATCTGATAGCATAACTGAGTGCTATAAGAAATTCTATAGAATTGTGAATGAGCTAATATCCTATGGAAGAGTCTTCAGTACCTATGAACTGAATGACAAATTCTTAAGATCCTTATCAAAGGATTGGGATACAAAGATCTGTGCCATAAGAGAAGTGGCTAAATTGGCAGAGATATCTCCTCCAACCCTGTTTGGAAAGTTGCTATCCTATGAAATGCAACTTATGGTAAGGAAGGAGGAGGAAAGAAACTCAAGAGGAGAGCATAGAGAAAAGACTGTGGCATTTAATGCTGAAGCCACCAGAAAGAATAGGAGGAAATCACCATCTCCTCCTAAGGAAGTTGAAGAAGATAGTTCTGAAAATTCAGATAAGGGTTCAGTTAGCTGTGATTCAGATGCAGACTTTGCTGCATTCACTAGGCATTTCCAAAGGTTCTTGAAAAAGAAGCAATGGAAGTCTAGGCCTTCCACATCACAGCAAGTTGATGACTATTATCAGAAGAGAAGGTCATCAAGGAAAGAGAAAAGTAGATCAAAGCCCAGCAAAGCCACTACTTCAAAGATTGTCTGCTATTGTTGCAATAGGCCTGGACATGTAGTGGCTGATTGTCCTGACAAAAGGAAGGAATCTTCAGAAAAGAAGAAGACTTATCAGAAAGGCAAGAAGGAGAAATCCTTTGTAGCAAAGAAAGATAAAAGTCTGTCAGACCAGTCAACTTCAGAATCAGGATCTGAAGCTGAAGCATATATTGGACTATATGCTGCATCTGAGGAAGAAGAGTTTATGCAGTTGCTAGACTCCATCAATGAACATCAATGCATGGGTTTGATGACAAGATCAGAAGAGGACATATGCCAGAATCAGTCTGGTCCTAATGAGGTAAACTGTCCTTCCTGTACATCTGTTTGTAGTACAAATGGAGAATCAGCTACATCTGCATCAAGTGATGAAGATGCATCTGGATCTGAAGGAGATGTCTATCAATTGATAGACAAGTATGGGGACTTGTTGCAGGCCTTAAGAAAAGCAAGAACCTGGTTAAAACACAGGCTCAGGAAATTGCTGAACTAAGGGTAGCAACAACTGAGTTAGAAAAAGTCCTTGATCAAAAATTAAATGAAATTGCCAAGCTGAAGAATAAACTATTATTCAGATGGGCACAATTAATTATACTAATGATCAAGTAAAGAGTCTGGAGGCCAGACTTAGAATTGAAAGGGATTTAGTGGCTAGTTACTCTAAGCCAAAATCTGTCTTACCCTTGATAGATGAATTTGTCACTCAGAAGGGTAAGGCTGTATTAGGATTTAAAGGTAACTCCAGGGCTGGCAGATTCAAGAGGAAAGGCAAAGCCCTATTCAGCCACTAAACCTTTCAATCCCCATAAAGTTTAGTAAGGAGAAAGTGCCTTCTAACATATATGATCATGAAGACATTTAAGGTCATATTAAGACAAATGTTCTGAAGAACAAGGGTGTTAAGGCAAGCAGGCCTACCTATGGTCATAAACCAAATGGTTTTAAGAAATCAGTAGGTGAAGTTGCAACAGCACCAGCAATGAACAGAAATTCTTCTGACAAGGATGTATCTAGATCTAGATACAATAAGTTTGAATGTTGGTGCTGTGGCAAGAGGGGCCATTTTGCATTGGACTGCTGGTATAACACAAGTGTTATAAAGAATAAGAGTCTACCTGTTAGAAGAGGTTATGATAACTTTATTAATGCTAACCTGAACCAAGGACCCAAGACTTACTTGGGTTCTAAGGGTAAGTAATTCTGTATTGCAGGTGAATCCAAGTAACCATGCCCCTATATGGTACTTGGATAGTGGTTGTTCCAGGCACATGACTGGAACAAAGGGGCTGCTGAAGGAGTATTCATCTGTCAAAGATGGACATAAAGTGATCTTTGGTGGATCTGAAAAAGGAGTCATCAAAGGATTTGGTAACATCTCTTCTAACCTAATTACTATCACCCAAGTGGCCTATGTAAAAGGTTTGAAACATAATCTAATAAGCATAAGCCAGCTGAGTGATCTAGGATATGACATTTCATTTGGTAAGGATGGATGTCATATCAAAAGGTCAAGTGATCAAGAGATCATATTGACTGGGTATAGGAAGAGAAATGTGTATTGCCTTAATTTTGAATGTGAGAATAAGGCTTCCCCCATTTGTCTTGTAGCTGATGACAATGCTTCTCATTGTGTTAAGTGGCACAAGAGATTGGCTCATCTAAACTACAAGACAATTGGCCAACTCTTTAGTAAAGAACTAGTGAGGAATGGGCCTCAAGTTAAGTGTATAAAGGAAGGGGTATGCTCAGCTTGTCAAAAGGGCAAGCAGACAAAAACCTCATTTCAAAGCCTTGAAAACAAGGATTCTGTGAGGTGCTTATACCTCTTGCATATGGATCTTTTTGGTCCTATGCCAGTTCACAGTCTAGGTAGGAAGGTCTACACTCTAGTGGTTGTAGATGACTATTCTAGATTTACATGGGTGTTCTTTCTGAGACAAAAATCTGAAACCCCAAGTGTATTATTTAATTTTGTAAAGCAAATTCAGAATGAACTGAATAGTACAGTGGTCAAAATCAGAAGTGACCATGGTACTGAGTTTCAATCTGAAAGCATAACAAACTTGTGTATAGACTTTGGGATTTTCCAAGAGTTCTCCTCACCTAGAACACCTCAGCAAAATGGAATTGCTGAAAGAAAGAATAGAACATTAATTGAAGCTGGTAGAACTCTATTGAGTGACACCTCTCTCCCAGAATATTTTTGGGCTGAGGCAGTTAACACTGCATGTCATGTCATCAATAGGGCTTCTATCACCAAAAGCCACAGAAAGACTCCCTATGAGATTGTGAAAGGCAGAAAACCAAATCTATCCTATTTTAGGATCTTTGGTTGCAAGTGCTATATACTTAACAATGGCAAGTCATATTTGACTAAGTTTGCTGCCAAATCCCAGGATGGGATATTTGTTGGGTACAACACAAATAGTAAGGCCTATAGAGTCTTCAACTTAACTACTCAAGTTGTTGAAGAATCAGTGCATGTTGTATTTGATGAAACAAGATTAATCAATTGTGAGTTGTCTTGTAGATCAAATGACTCAACAGGTATAAGCAAGAAGATGGACAAGCTCTCCATTGCTGAAGCATCAAAGGAAGATGGAGCATTGGAAAATGAAGGCTGTTGTCCAGGGGGAGTACAAGAGATAATGGAAGCTGATGAAAACCAAGAGGAACAACAGAATGAAGAAGCTGGAGATGCACAACCTGAAGGGAATCTACCTCCAGCTATAAGATATCTAAGAGATCATCCTACTGATCAGATAATTGGTGATCCAAGACAAGGAGTTCAAACTAGAAGCAGAAATCAAAGCACAGTTTTGCATTCTAGTTTCTTGTCCCAGATGGAACCTAAGAAGTTTGAAGAAGCTATCCAAGACCAGCACTGGATTGATGCTATGCAAGAGGAGCTGAATCAATTCAGAAGGTGCAAAGTCTGGGAGCTTGTTCCTAAACCAAGAGGCCACAACATAATTGGCACTAAGTGGATCTATAGGAACAAGCTAGATGAAAGTGGAATAATAGTAAAGAATAAAACAAAATTGGTTGCAAAAGGATACAGGCAGGAAAAAGGGATTGACTTTGATCAAACCTTTGCTCCAGTAGCAAGGCTGGAGGCAATCAGAATGTTCCTTGCCTATGCAGCCTACCAAGACTTCAAAGTATACCAGATGGATGTGAAGTCAGCATTTCTGAATGGTGATCTTAAAGAAGAAGTATATGTAGAGCAGCCATCAGGTTTTGTAGATCCTCTTAAACCTGATTCTGTGTATAAGCTTAGGAAAGCTTTGTATGGGTTAAAACAAGCTCCAAGGGCTTGGTATGAAACCCTGTCTACCTTCCTCATTGAGAATAAATTCTCAAGAGGAAAGATAGACAAAACTCTATTCCTTAGGGAATCCAAAGGAAAGATCATCTTAGTCCAGATCTATGTTGATGACATAATCTTTGGATCTACTGAAAACAACCTTTGTAAAAAGTTTGCCAAACTTATGCAAGGGAAATTTGAGATGAGCAGTATGGGAGAACTTAAGTTCTTCTTGGGACTCCAAGTAAGACAGACTGATGATGGATTGTCCATATCCCAGTCTAAGTTCACCAAAGAATTAATTAAGAAATATGGTATGGAGTCATCCTCCTCCATGAGAACTCCTATGGGAACAAGTATGCCTATATGCAAAGATGAGGCAGGTAAACCTGTTGATGAATCATTGTATAGAGGAATAGTTGGGTCTCTACTATATCTCACTGCTAGTAGACCTGACATTATGTATGCTACATGTGTCTGTGCTAGGTACCAAGCCTGCCCTAAAGAATCTCATTATACTGCAGTCAAAAGGATTCTGAGATATCTAAAGGGCACTCCTACTCTAGGTCTTTGGTACCCTAGGAATAGAGATTTTCTACTAACAGGCTATTCAGATGCAGATTTTGCAGGATGTAGAGAGGATAGAAAGAGTACTACAGGTACTTGTCAATTCCTGGGGGAAGACTAATATCTTGGAGTAGTAAGAAGCAGACCAGTGTGGCAATTTCCACAGCTGAGTCAGAGTATGTTGCTGCTGGAAGCTGCTGTGCACAGCTATTGTGGATGCAACATCAGCTTAAGGATTATGGTATTCAGGTAAGTAGAACACCCCTTTTATGTGATTCAAAGAGTGCTATTTCTATTGCTAATAACCAGTTTCTCATAGTAGAACTAAGCATATAGAAATCAAATACCATTTTCTTAGAGAACATGTAGAAAGAGGAGACATCTCATTGGAATTTGTAAAAACAGATTATCAAATAGCAGATGTGTTTACTAAGCCTTTAGATGAAACCAAATTCAATAAATTCAAAATTGAATTAGGTATGTTAACCATTGATTAATGTATTAACAAAATCATTAACAATGCAATTGAAGTGGTATATAAATAAGTAAAGGTAATAACAACAACATAATCAAGTGTTAAAAAGGACACATTGAAGTTACAGAAATTGGCTAAGTAAGAATGTGTCGACACATTCAGTAGTAATGTGTCGACTCAGAGAAATTATGTCGACAAGTCAGAAATATTGTGTCGACACAGAGAATATGTGTCGACACTTAAGGGTTATATTGTCGACTTAACCAGAAATATAATGTCGACTCAACCAGGAAAATGGTGTCGACACTTACAGAATATGTGTCGACACTTATCCTTAGAGTCGACACAGAATTTCTGTTTATCTAAGGTGTCGACATAACCACAAATTGGTGTCGACACATAGTAGGCTGAAGTAATGTCGAGTCGGTAGAAGTTTGTGTCGACACATTCCGTCTGTGTCGACACATTTTGACTGTTTTTGGCGCCTTTTGAACTTCTTTCAACTGCGGCTATAAATAGGTCAAAATCTCATTCTGTCGACACGCTTCCAAGGTTTTCGAGACTAAAACCCTGTGTCGACAGTCTATCTTTCTCTCTTCTCTCAAGCTTTCTCGACAAAACGATGGCGCCAAAGATTGAAGATAACATCAATGAAGGGTATGAGTTGGTGCGCCAGGCCTTTGCAGAGGCGCCGCGAGATGTTCAAGGAGTTATCACCCTCCTCTCTGCATCAGGGTTAGAATTTCTCATTTCAAAACCTACTAAAATCTGGAAGAAGGAGGTGCACGAGTTCTTTATCTCTGCATCAGTCCATTCTACTGGCCTCAAGATTAAGTCTACTGTTCAAGGGACTAAGGTAAAGATTAACCAAAGAAGTTTAAGAAAGATGTTCCAATTGCAAGTAGTTGAGAATGAAGAGGAAGTTCCTATATCTAAGACAAGGGAAGCACTTCAATGGTGTGGACTAGATTCTGGATTGAAGATTGGAGCTGCATTCCACAGGAAGGGAATGAATCAGCAAGGGAAGTTCTTGTCAGAAGTAGTTGGGAAGGTAATCCTCTGCAAGACAGGTGGACATGATAGGATTTCAGCCTATATGTTCAGCCTGATGACCAGGATTGTATTTACTATTCCTACTGATTGGTCAGGAGTGATCTTTGACAAGATCAAAGAAGGAATCAAGAAGCCTAACATGGCTAGGATCATGAGCCTGTACCTCACTGGAGTGATTCCTGATGTGATGCAGCAACTGCAAGGGAGTAAGATTAATCATATGAGAAGAATGGATATGAGACTATTCTCTAGGTGGGATAGGGTGCTGTCCAAGGATGTGCCTGAAGAGAGCAGGCCAGACACCCCTGTGCAATCCCCTACACAAAATCAAGAATCTGAACAAGTACAAGAAGATCCACTGAGGACACAGCTTGACTCAACTGTGGTCTAGGAAGTATCAACACCTGCACAGATGCAGGGGGAGCCAGTTTCCACTCCTGCTCCAAAGGTATCTACTCTTGCTCAGGTATAGGGGGAGCTAATGTATTTTACTATAAAAGACATTGCTCATATTCTTATTACTGCACAGGTTCAGGGGGAGCTAGTGTCCACTCCTACTCCTGACACTACAAATACTGAAGTGCAAGTACAAGAGGAAGCACAGTTAAACTTATCTCAAGATTTAACTGCTGCAGAAGTGGCAGCTCAACTAGAATTCACTATGGAGGAGCTATTCCCAGATATTGATACTACTGCTGATAAGGTAGGAGGTGGACCAGATATTGAGAAGTCCATAGGAATGGACATTGATCAGGAAGCTGCAGTTGAACCACAGGTTGAGGATGAGCCAGTGGATGTTGAAGCTGAGCAACAACCCCCTGGAACAGATACAATTCATCATCCACAAGAAAGAATTCATGTAGATACTTCATCTGAAAAAGAAACTGAAGAAGCCAGGGTGGCAAAGAAAAGAAAACTTGTTGTCTTTAAGAGAAGAAGCAAGAACTATAAGCAGGCTTTACAGACCACACCTCCACAAGTTTCTCCAGCCTTTGATTACAACAAATTTATGATAGATCTACAAGTAAAATTGGATGAACAAAGGTTGGCTATGGAAAAGTATGTTGATGAGAATAGCAAGTCACTTCAGTTTGACTTAGCTCAGGATATCAAGTCCATCCAGTTTCAGGTCAACTTGCATAAAACTGAGATGACAGATTGCTTCCACAAGGGTGGCAATGCTGTGGTTTATCTAGCTAAACAACAGGAGGCTATCACTACAAAGGTGGATGACATTCCTTTGAAGCAAAGTTATGTTTTGGGAAATCAGATCAGAATGAATGATAATTTAACTGAATCTCATAATGAGATCATTAAGGAGGTCAAGAAGATTGTTCCAGGTCTGCCTGCAGATAGAGCCAAAGAAAGAGAGAATTTGATAAGAATTTTCAAGCTGCCATTGCATCTGTTAAGACTGCCATCACAACCTCTCAAAAGAAATATCTGACAAGCTTCAAAAGTTAAGACCATTTTTCAAAGAGGGAGTGAATTATTTGGATGGCCAAATTCGATTTCAAAAGGAAGATCTAAGAGATCATATATCTAGAGAAGCCATAAAGGGGGAGAGGATGCTAATACATGCAGGCTCAGAGCACTCCAAATGGGTGACCAATAGCATTCGAGCCACTTTGGGATATCCCCCATTGTGTGATGATGCTATGGTAGCTGAATCAGGAATACAATCAAATCTACTTGAAGGCACTCAACCTGAGGTTGCCCAAGTCATTTACCCCCCTCCAGATTTGACTTGATTGATCAGAAAGTTCAAGGAATGTATAGTCCTCCAAAGGAGGTTACTAATATTGTCTTTGGAAAGGTTGATAAGCCTGAGGCTACTCTGAAAGAACAGCAGGATGCTCTATTGGCAAAGAAGAAATTCAGAGAGCAGGCTGTACTTAAGCCAGATTATGAACAGTGGAGTCCTACTTCAAGGAACATAATACTCACTGCATGGAAAGCTGTACAAGATAAAGTTCATGAGAGAGGGAAGTGGTACAATGAAATTGAATGGCAGAAGTATGAGGCAAGGCAAGAGGCAATAGTACAATTCAGAAGGAAAGCCAAGCTGGGAAGACTGCCATCAGATGCTAAGGAGCCAAGCAAATACTTCCCAAAGCCTTTTCATTATTTTGAAAGGCAAAGGATCAAGGAAGAAGCTCAGAAGAAAGCTGATCTTAAAGGAAAGAAGTTAGCTGAAGAATCAGAAGCTCCTGTGATAGCTACAATTCAGTCTGGCAAAGGGATTATAATTAGAGAGCCTGATCAATCCTGATTTTGTTTTTTTTAGTGTTTTGTAATGTTGTGATGTAATCATTAAATGTAAAACATTGTAATCAAACATTACCCAGTTATAAACAAAATATTGTTTGGCATATTTTAATGTGCATTCTGTGATGAATGATTCTTTGTTATGTTTTGTTTATATTAAAGTATTCCTGCTATGTCATTAATCATCATTTAGTACTGTTTATAAATGGTGTATATCATTGGCTATAGGGGTTATGACTTCTCCAAATAGGGGGAGATTGTTGGGTACATTGGAAAATGTGTACCTGATTTGAAGAAGCCCAACCTAGCTCAATGGTATACATCAAGGTGTATTTGATGTTGTTTTAAGTTGACATGTGCAGGTGAAGAATTGATAAAGTCTGCAGAAAAATTCTAAGTCCAAGTGTCGACACAGAGGAAGCAGTGTCGACACATAGAAGAAAATTATTGACACAACACTGGGAAGCAGTGTCGACACATAGTAGTTAGTCTACAACTACACTGGGAAAAAGTGTCGACACAGAAGAAGTAAGTCGACACAACACTGGGAATTTGTGTCGACACAGAAAAAGAGTCGACACAACACTGGGAAGCAGTGTCGACACATAGCAGTTAGTCTACAACTACACTGGGAAAAAGTGTCGACACAGAAGAAGTAAGTCGACACATCACTGGGAATTTGTGTCGACACAGAAGAAAAGCGTCGACCTAAACATTGGGAGAATATGTCGACACAGAAGAGTATAGTCGATCTCAAGATTGTCGACATTATCTGAATGTGTCGACACAGAAGAAAATAGTCGACCTCAAGTTTGTCGACACCAGCAGAATGTGTCGACACATTGTCATTAAGTTGACACATTATAGCAGAGTTAAAAAATGAATGTGTCGACACCTGAAGGCTATGTCGACACTTACTAAGGTTATGATTCTACAATAACTGTGTCGACACACAGGACTTGTGTCGACACACTGAAGAGTCAAGATCAAGTTATTTGCAGAAGAAGCTGTGTCGACTCAAAGACAACTTAGTCGACATCACTGAAGACTGTGTCGACACCAAAGTCAATTATGTCGACAGAGATAGACAGATGGTCTCGACACTTTCTGACAGACTGTTTCAACAACTTGTGATTCAAGACTAAGGCACAGGACTTGTTTGAAGACTTGACAGCTGTGGGTTACCACCGGTTAACTGAAGGTGTCAGACTTGTCAGAAAAAGGTTAGAAACCGGATCAGCCGGTTACCATGAAGAATGTCTATAAATGGATGGATTCAGAAGGAGAAAACAACTGTTGAACTAACCTTTTGAAATACATTGGATCAAAAAGTGGAGAAGGATTACAATTCTACTCATTTCAAGAAAGTGCTAGGCACTTAAGAAGATCTTCTCCGGGAGATCTAAGAAGACTATCTAAGGATAGATCTAAGAAGAGTTCTAATCAGAATTCAGAAGAATCATTCAAAGTTCTGGATAGAGAGAGATCAAGTCAGAATTTGAAGAAGAAGAAAGAAACCACCAGTGGATTCTCAAGAAGCTGTTTGGAATCAACTCAGCTAAGTACATTTTCAATAAGCTTTGAAGAAGGCTAAGAAACAGTTGATTGCATCAGCTGATCAAGAATTGTCTTGACCTTTTCTCTCTCAACCTTGGCAAGACAGTTAAACAATCTTTTCTATATTTCTGTAGGATCTGTTTACACAGATCTGAGTTGTAAGCCTATATTATAAAGGCTGAGTGTAGGAGTGTTGAACTCTGAGTGGTAGGGCAGTTTGCCTGAGTGTAGGAGAAGGACATTCTCTGAGTTGTAGGCCTTGGTGCAAGGCTGAGGTAGGGCAGTTGTGCCTGAGTTGTAGGAACCAGTTGGGTTCTGAGTTGTAGGATCTATTGATCTGAGATAAGTGGAAGTTTGGCCGAATCTAGCATACTGCTAGATAGGTGAAGGGGGAAAGTGGATGTACCCAGACCTTGGGGAACCACTATAAAACATAGTGCAATCTGTGATGTTTTGTTTTTCTGTGATTGCTGTGTTTATTATGTTAGCTATTGAATTGAATTCTGCCTAGAAGTTTCAAAAGAAAAGCAGAACCTATTCACCCCCCCCCCCTCTAGGTGTTTAGGCTGCCTTGAAAGTTAAACTCTCACTAAGGTTAGGGTTTTGAGGTGTCTACCTACCCCAAATACTCTAAGATTTCTCCCAGAGAACTTAGGATTCACTACCTTCAACACTACTGAGTTACAAGGTCACACAAGTGCATTTACCCCTATGCCCTTCATAACACTCAAGAACCCTTCCTTAGGGTTTGAGTTTGAACCCTAGGGTAAATCAACCCTAAATCACAACATTTTCCTTAAGTGGGAGACATTAGCCATGCAAAGTCAGTGTCCAAAATTTCAGCCTCTATTGAGGTGATTTGTCCACTCAAAACCCAAAGGGGGTGTTTGGACCTAAATAACCCTATAAGGGTCAACCTAGGGTTGGATAAAAACCTATTCAAAACATCTCCAAATGAGATGAAATTTTTACCAGAGACTTAACATGCCCTCTAAGACTACCCACCCAAATTTGGGGGAATTTTGTGGTGTTTATGACACCTAATTAATTTATACATGATTCATTAAATTTTTCTAAAAACTATAGAAAAATATTCCCCAAAAATTCCCATTTTTGGACAAGCCCTAGGTATAGCTTGTAATGACCCCATCCGTTACATGACGTATAGTAGAAGGTCCGGCCGGGGCCCCACACTATATGCCACAAACAGACGGTGAGGTCACAGGATAATACCAAACCATACACGCATCCTAACTCAGAGCATGCTAGCGGAAGCTTTAAGTTGTAAATTGAACTCTAACCAAGAATGTCCAATATATAAACCACAGTTATATATACAGCCACGGAATGTACAACAAAGGTGAAAGGTTGGCCTTAAGGCCTTACAGTTCCATTTTCCATACAACATGGATTACAAACATCGGCGCGCAGGCCGGCCATACATGATGAAAAGCAAAACAAACAAAACCATTTGCGCAGTCTTCAAGGGCTAGCCGCAGCAGCAGCAGCAACAGCAGTAGGGCTCCAGCCCTTCATTTCCCACTTGGCTCTCCAGCACCTGCATAGGGACAATCCACCCAAACGGTGGCAAACACGGCAACGGTCAGCATTCAGCTGACCCAATTATAACAATCCTACCCCTTTCTCGGGGCAGTAGCATTCTTTCCCTACACAGTATGGTATCAACAATAGCAATTATGTGCGCGTAGGCACATTCAAGCAATCACAACCGTCGGCCACAAGGCCCGACAGTCCGTGCACTCAGGGCACATTCTTGGTGCACCGGAAAACCAGGGTCAACACCACCGTTTACACGGTATTGAGCATTCTAGTCTTTTTAGCGCGCGGGCCTAAGACTCTCATTATGCGCTCCAACAAACCCACAACCAGGCTTTCAAGTCGGACGGACATAACGCAGGTACGGATCAGCCACCCCCCATTGCTCAAGTCGCCGTGCCACCTCGAATACGGAAGTATCCATGGCAATTTATAGGCGCGGGTCGGTTTCACCTTTCCTGTTCGGCAAACTGCCTTTTCATCGAGTTGCAGCCCAACGGCTCAACCACACACAAAGTGGCAACGCACGGCCACAAGAGTTGCATCCAACCCTCTTCATTCCTGGACTTCATCCATTACTTCCTGCTGAACGAAGCAATAGGTAGGCACAAGGCAAACAAGCCATAACCAAGGAGTCTTCTCCGATATGCAAACAAGCATCACCAATCCAGACCAGCATGTCCAGATGGGCTTCACACAGCATGCCTAGATCCGTACTCCAATTCCGGACTCTAACAAGGGGGACTTCACATATCTACCCCAAGGGATGCCACAACCCACCGCACACTCGCGGGGAAGGGTTTTCCCTATGCAATGCAGAAAAGAAGGACTTCACATGTCCAAGAAGGGAGATCGTTACCCTTGACGATCTCTTGGGAGCCATCAAAATCTAGCCGGTGAGAAAGAACCGCAGCAGCTTTGCCTTCACAGCACTGGCCTCGGATCTCGAATCGGACCACGGGAGCTCCGCCGGTGGCTTGATCTCCCCCTCCTTCTTCTTCCTCCTCTCTCTTTCTCTCCTCACTTAACCAAATGAAGAATGAACTCTTCATCAGCCTCTAGTGACTTAAGCCAGCAAGGAATCACCTGAGCCTTTGGATCCAAAGAGAGAAAATGAACAGCCACGATTTTCCCAAAATCCCACTTTTTTGGCTGACACGGCCTGTGACACGCCCGTGTCACAGGCCGTGTACCCTTAAGCAGCACACGCGGTACTCGCACCGACTGAACTTTACTAGAACACGGGCATCGACACGCCCGTGTCGAACCGGACACGCCCGTGTCAGTCATGTGACACGCCCGTGTCACCCCTGCCTCATCGAGCTCCAAAACCAACCAGCAGTACACGGGTAGGCACACGGCATCGGACACGCCGTGTCAAATCTGACACGGCCGTGTTCAAGGCTTGGTTCCGGGCCGTGTAATCTTCTGACTCAATCCGCCTATTTCTTGAGTGACACGCCCTGGGACACGCCCGTGTCCCAGGCCGTGTACCCCTGACACGCCCTGGGACACGCCCGTGTCCCATGCCGTGTCAAACTGCCTGCACCTCAAATTCAGTTTTGAGATTTTTGGGGTGTTACAATCCTCCCCTCCTTAATAAAATTTCATCCCGAAATTTGACACGGTAAGGAAACAAGCAAATACAATGCTATAACTTGATAACTCTGTTATAACAAAAGGTACACGGTCTACAGTTTATACAAACAGCTCGGGAAATTCAGCTCGCATGGTCTGCTCTCGCTCCCATGTTAGCTCTTCACGGCCACAATTATCCCATCGGACTTTGACCATCCCGATCACTTTGTTCCGCAACTGTTTCTCGGCTCGATCCTCGATCCGGATGGGTCGAACCCTCGTCGTTAGCCCATACTCGACCGGTACCCGATCATTCTCTACTACTTGAGCTGGATCCTTAACAGCCTTACGAAGTACTGAGATGTGAAATACATCATGTAATCCACCCAAGTCTGCTGAAAGTGCTAGTCGATAAGCAGCTTCCCCAACTCGCTCCACCACCTCAAATGGACCAAGATACCTCGGACTTTGCTTTTTCAACCGCCGAATCCGAGATACGCCTTTGAAGGGCTTGATCTTCAAATATACCCAATCACCCACCTCGAACTCCACGTTCCGGTGTTTGGCATTGTAGTACTTTGCTTGACGATCTTGGGCTATCAATAGCCTCTCCCGAATAGAGCATATAAGCGAGGTAGCTTCTTCGACTTCCTTTTTCCCACTCAGCTTAGATTCGCCTGCTTCTGCCCAAGCTAACGGTGTACGGCATTTACGACCATACAAAGCCTCAAATGGTGCCATACCGATGCTCGCTTGGTAGCTATTATTATAGGCAAATTCTACAAGAAAAATATAATCTTCCCATCTCTTAGCAAAGTCTAGGGCGCACATGCGGAGCATATCCTCCATCGTCCTGTTGGTTCGTTCAGTCTGGCCATCCGTTTGGGGATGAAAGGCCGTACTAAACGCTAATTTTGTACCCAACATTTTATGAACTAGCCGCCAATCATTCGATGTGAATCGCCCATCACGGTCACTAACGATGCTCCGAGGAACACCATGCAGTCGAACAATCTGCTCCACATAGAGCTTGGCCAAGGTTTCCATTGAATCGTCTCTTCTGTTTGAAAGGAAGTGCGCCACTTTTGTCAACCGGTCCACAATCACCCAGATTGAATCATGACCGCGTTGAGATCTCGGCAACCCGTGCACGAAATCCATCGAAATGTCATCGAACTTCCACTCCGGAATGGGTAACGACTTCAGGAAACCGCCAGGATTCTGGCATTCTGCTTTCACCAACGCACAGGTATTGCATTCTGGCACATAACGTGCTACATCTTTCTTTAGTTCGGGCCACCAGAACAGCTTTTTCAGATCTCTGTACATCTTTGTGCTTCCTGGGTGAACTGAGTACTTTGCAATGTGAGCTTCGTACATCAACTCTTCCCTCAATTTACCCACACTCGGGACGCACACTCAACCATTTCTTCGTAACAAACCGTTATCCCAAGAGAATTGGTCATCCGGCCCATCTTTAGCATAGCGCTGGAGACTTTCATCAAGCTTCGTTGCTTGCCGAACTCTGTCCGTAAGGTCATAATGAACCTCCGTCCAGTTCAAGCATGCATCGGTCGACGAACCCTTGTCAACACAAGATATCTCCAATGCTTCCAATTCCTGGATTAAACACTGATCATGCCTCTGCAACCAGCTTGCCCGTACCGGAGCCCGACTCAAAGCATCAGCGACCACATTTCCCTTCCCGGGAGTATAGTGAATCTCGAAGGTGTAGTCCCCAAGGAACTGCATCCATCTTCGTTGTCGCATATTCAGATCCTTCTGATCCAACAAGTACTTTAGGCTTTTGTGATCTGTATAGATGTCCACTTTAACGCCATAAAGATAGTGCTGCCACAACTTGAGCGCAAAGATTACCGCCGCCAACTCCAAATCATGGACGGGGTAATTCCGCTCATGCACTTTCAACTGGCGCGAGCCATAAGCAATCACTTTACCAAACTGCAGAAGAACACAGCCTAAGCCGCTCCCGGAAGCATCACTATAGATCTCATAACCATCTGTACCACATGGCGATGTCAACACAGGCACCGTGGTCAAACGACTCTTCAGGTCTTCAAAATCTAGCGCGCACTCCGGCGTCCAAATGAACCTTTGATCTTTTCTCGTCAGCGTGGTCAGAGGTAAAGCAATCCGTGAGAAGTTTTCCACAAACCGTCTATAGTAGCCCGCAAGCCCAAGGAAGCTCCTGACCTCGGCCACTGAAGACATCACTGGCCAATCTTGAATGGCACTTATCTTCAACGGATACACCGCGATACCTTCTCCACTTACCACATGGCCTAAAAAGGCTACTGAAGAGAGCCAGAACTCACACTTTGAGAACTTGGCATAAAGCTTATTCCTCCGCAGGGTATGCAAGACCAATCGCAAATGGTTTGCATGATCCTCTTCCGACTGAGAGTATACTAAGATGTCATCGATAAACACAATTACGAATAAATCCAAGTACTCTCGGAACGTTCGATGCATTAGATCCATAAATACCGAAGGCGCATTACATAGGCCAAACGGCATTACCGTGAACTCATAATGACCGTAGCGTGTTCCAAACGCCGTCTTGGGAATGTCACCTTCCCGAATCCACAACTGATAATATCCCGATTTCAAATCCAACTTGGAATAGACCGTTGATCCTGCCAGCTGATCAAATAGGTCATCAATCCGTGGAATCGGATATTTGTTTTTCTCCGTCAGCTTATTCAATTCGCGGTAGTCAATACATAACCGTAAACTACCGTCTTTCTTTTTCACAAATAGAACAGGCGCGCTCCAAGGTGACATACTTGGGCGTATGTATCCCTGCTCCAACAACTCTTGCAATTGGACTTTCAATTCAGCCATCTCTTTTGGCGCGACGCGATATGGTGAGCGGGCCACAGGTTTAGCACCTGGCACCAACTCAATAGAGAAGTCAATCTCCCGCTGGGGTGGTAACCCAGGAAGATCTTTAGGAAACACATCGGCAAACTCTGACACAACCAGAACTTCACCGACACTGGCCTTTGGCTCAACAGCTTGAATTAGCGTGAAGAATAACTCCGCGCCCTTCCGAATAGCATTGACGACTTGGAGCGCAGACAACAAGGTCCCGCCAACTCCTCGCGTACCAGCGAACTTCGTCACAAGTCCGGTATTCTGGCCCAGTGTGATCTCCTTGGAGTTACAATCAATAAAGGCACACTGCTCGAGAGCCAGTCCATGCCAAAGATCACATCAAACTCCGATAACGGTAGCACAGCTGCACTGAAACCGAAATCCCGACTTCCTATTTGAACATCCACATCGCAAGCCCTAACTGCAAGCATCACACAGCCATTCGGCAATAGCACCCTTGTACTATCAACCGTCACATGACTCGGCACCCCAATTCGAGATACGAAGTCCTCAGACAGAAAAGAATGCGAAGCACCCGTATCAAACAGGGCTCTCGCCAAATTATTCCGAATCAGGACAAAGCCTGCAGCACACACACATCATGCACAAGCTATACATAACCCCAAGCAATAGCACTTAAGCAAGTAAGCTATATTAACTCGTACCTGTGACGACGTCACTTTGCTTAATCGCCTCCTGCTGACCAAGGTGATAGATTCGGGGCTGTGCCTGGGACGCAGAGGAATCAACCACCGCTTTGCCCTTCTCAGCATAAGACGCACCCGTCTTCTTTTCCCCTTTGGGCTGAACAACCCGACAATCACGGGCTAGATGCCCCACCCGGCCACACGTAAAGCATGTACGAGACTCCGGCCTTGACGTCGCCCCCGACATAACGGTCGTAGACACTTACCCAGACGGCTTGGACCTCTTGCCCCCTTTCTTCTGGTAGAACGATTTGCTAGGGCGAGGTGCTTGAAACTCTGGCTTTGACACAACCAAGCCCTTGTTCCCTTGCACCCGTCTCATATCCTTTTCCAACGCACATGCAGTATCAACCAACGCCTGAAACCCTTGGTTCACTGAACTCGAAAGCAGGAACCTCAACTCATCCCGCAATCCTTCATAGAACCTATTCGTTTTCCTTTGGTCATCCGCGAAGATTGTTCCCGCATACCGTCCCAACCTTGTAAACTCATGCAGGTAGGTATCCACGCTATCTTCTCCTTGCATTAACCGTTGGAACTCATTTTCCATGGCAATGCGTTGCGCCGCTGGGACATGCTTCGCCAGAAATATTCGAGAGAACTCCTCAATCGACACTTGCGTTAATTGCCTGCCCGCCAAATGGTGTACCTCAACCTCGTCCCACAACAACCGCGCCTCTTTTTCAAGCATGAAGGTGGCCAAGGTGACCTTTAGAGTTTCCTCCGCCCTGATCGCTGTCATTATCCGCTTGGCACGCGATAACCAATCCTCTGCCTGCGTTGGGGATCCCAGTCCCGTAAGCGTAGGCAGACTGAAGCTCATGAATTGCTTCAACTGTCGTTCAGCTGCTCGTGGATCGATAGCCTCAACCGGCTCGGGTCTTACATCAACACGAACTGGCACTACTGCTGGCTGCGCTTGCCCGGTCGGCTGAATCATGGCAAATAGAGCCTCAGCAACTAAGCGAACAGTTTCCGCAGATGGAGGAGGTGTTGGCACCTCAGCTGGTGCCGCACTCTCATCAGAGCGCTGGGGCTCAGACTGCCCAGCACCACTGCGCGTCACCTATAGGTGGACAAGACACACATTAGCGATCGTATGCAAGCAAAACAACAGAAAAGGAACGCGCAGATTCCTCAAACAAGATTATGTACATTCCTTAGTGGACATTCCAGAGTTCATTAGCGTTACAACAGGGCGCACAAACATGCGCTCGGCACCCCATAAAAGAATTCGACCACGAATTCGAAAGAGGAAGACCGAACGAAGCTGATACCAAAATGTAACGACCCCATCCGTTACATGACGTATAGTAGAAGGTCCGGCCGGGGCCCCACACTATATGCCACAAACAAACGGTGAGGTCACAGGATAATACCAAACCATACACGCATCCTAACTCAGAGCATGCTAGCGAAAGCTTTAAGTTGTAAATTGAACTCTAACCAGGAATGTCCAATATATAAACCACAGTTATATATACAGCCACGGAATGTATAACAAAGGTGAAAGGTTGGCCTTAAGGCCTTACAGTTCCTCTTTCCATACAACATGGATTACAAACATCGGCGCGCAGGCCGGCCATACATGATGAAAAGCAAAACAAACAAAACCATTTGCGCAGCCTTCAAGGGCTAGCCACAGCAGCAGCAGCAACAGCAGTAGGGCTCCAGCCCTTCATTTCCCACTTGGCTCTACAGCACCTGCATAGGGACAATCCACCCAAACGGTGGCAAACACGGCAACGGTCAGCATTCAGCTGACCCAATTATAACAATCCTACCCCTTTCTCGGGGCAGTAGCATTCTTTCCCTGCACAGCATGGTATCAACAATAGCAACTATGTGCGCGTAGGCACATTCAAGCCATCACAACCGTCGGCCACACGGCCCGACAGTCCGTGCACTCAGGGCACATTCTTGGTGCACCGGAAAACCAGGGTCAACACCACCGTTTACACGGTATTGAGCATTCTAGTCTTTTTGGCGCGCGGGCCTAAGACTCTCATTATGCGCTCCAACAAACCCACAACCAGGCATTCAAGTCGGACGGACATAACGCAGGTACGGATCAGCCACCCCCCGTTGCTCAAGTTGCCATGCCACCTCGAATACGGAAGTATCCATGGCAATTTATAGGCGCGGGTCGGTTTCACCTTTCCTGTTCGGCAAACTGCCTTTTCATCGAGTTGCAGCCCAACGGCTCAACCACACACAAAGTGGCAACGCACGGCCACAAGAGTTGCATCCAACCCTCTTCATTCCTGGACTTCATCCATTACTTCCTGCTGCACCAAGCAATAGGTAGGCACAAGGCAAACAAGCCATAACCAAGGAGTCTTCTCCGATATGCAAACAAGCATCACCAATCCAGACCAGTATGTCCAGATGGGCTTCACACAGCATGCCTAGATCCGTACTCCAATTCCGGACTCTAACAAGGGGGACTTCACATATCTACCCCAAGGGATGCCACAACCCACCGCACACTCGCGGGGAAGGGTTTTCCCTATGCAATGCAGAAAAGAAGGACTTCACATGTCCAAGAAGGGAGATCGTTACCCTTGACGATCTCTTGGGAGCCATCGAAATCTAGCCGGTGTGAAAGAACCGCAGCAGCTTTGCCTTCACAGCGCTGGCCTCGGATCTCGAATCGGACCACGGGAGCTCCGCCGGTGGCTTGATCTCCTCCTTCTTCTTCTTCCTCCTCTCTCTTTCTCTCCTCACTTAACCAAATGAAGAATGAACTCTTCATCAGCCTCTGGTGACTTAAGACAACAAGGAATCACCTGAGCCTTTGGATCCAAAGAGAGAAAATGAACGGCCACGATTTTCCCAAAATCCCACTTTTTTGGCTGACACGTCCTGTGACACGCCTGTGTCACAGGCCGTGTACCCTTAAGCGGCACACGCGGTACTCGTACCGACTGAACTTTACCAGAACACGGGCATCGACACTCCCATGTCGAACCGGACATGCCCGTGTCAGTCATGTGACACGCCCGTGTCACCCCTGCCTCATCGAGCTCCAAAACCAACAAGTAGTACACGGGTAGGCACACGGCATCGGACACGCCCGTATCAAATCTGACACGGCCGTGTTCAAGGCTTGGTTCCGGGCCATGTAATCTTCTGACTCAATCCGCCTATTTCTTGAGTGACACGCCCTGGGACACGCCCGTGTCCCAGGCCGTGTACCCCCGACACGCCCTGGAACACGCCTGTGTCCCAGGCCGTGTCAAACTGCCTGCACCTCAAATTCAATTTTGAGATTTTTGGGGTGTTACATAGCTAAGGTAGACCCCCTGACCAAATTTCAGCACATTTGGACAAGGGATGAAAGGTGGGCATCCATTTGAATCTCAGGATAGCCCTAGGTATAGGTCCCACCAAAATGGGTGTTGTGGTCAAACCACTTACCCAATTGAGTTGAAATAAATTTTAGAATAAGCTAGAATCAAAGGGCTACAACTTCTGTGATTGGCCATTTTTCCTAAAACGGCTTCTAAGTGCCTCATTTAATAGCATCAAAATGAGCTTGATAAAAGTGATTAATCACTATATATTATCTATAGATATATATCAGATTTAATATATGGCACTGTTCATCTTCTAAAAAACCCGAAACCATCAACCTACAAAAAATGCTTAAAACTTGTAGCTTTGCTTGAGCCACTGCCGGCCATTTGGCCACCTCCCTGGCCAGCCACCGCCACCACTACCTCTGTCGAGGTGGTGGCTATCGGTCGCCGGTGGTTTGGCCACCGGAGGTGGTGGTTTCCGGCGAACCCGACCACCATGAATTTCAGAAAAACCCATGAAAGCGCTAACCCGATCCAGCTCTATTGAGCCTGATGTCTCTCCTAATAATTCCTAAGATCTATCCATAGAAGAAGAGGTAGATGAGGACCTTATTCGCAGTTTGGAGTCGAGCCGATCGTCGGGATGCCAATTGCGCGGTGGTGGCGTCGTCGGAATTCCTCAAAAGCAAGTTAATAAGTTCTAGCTTTGTAGGGCACGGGTGAAAACTTCCTCTCTAAGTCTAGGGAGTCTTTTAAGGGAGAAACAAGGTTCCAGGTGGGGGGTTGGATGTAACGGCCATTAAAGCTCCCTTTATGAGTTTTCGACCATGGCTTGAAGGGAGAGAAAACGGCTTAAAACAGCTAAGAGAAGGCTGGAAACTCGTCCTCTCCCCAAGAGGGGTTGAATCCAATCATGTCAAGGGGGAGAGGATGGAGCTGAGCTTTAAAAGCCATTAATGGCCATGCAAACCGACGCTCGACCATGGCTGGAAGGAAGGGGAAATGACCGCCACGTGACACTGCCAGTCAAAATCCTAAAATAAGACTTAACTAAGTCTTAATAAGAGAAAACGGCCCAATAACGCATTCTGTCCCACTTCCTGGACCGGCCCGGTTCAACTGAACCATCTGCCAAGCTAAAAAAAGTTTCTACGTAAAATGGCATTCAGTGAGCTTTGCTCACTTGATGCCATCCAGCCTACTTAAGATGGTGTTGAGTGCAGTCTGTGCACTCAACGCCATCTAGCTTATGGCGTTGAGTGAGCTCTGCTCACTCAACGCCATCCAGCCTACTAAGATTGCGTTGAGTGCAGTCTGTGCACTCAACGCCATCTAGCTTATGGCGTTGAGTCAGCTCTGCTCACTCAACGCCATCACGCCTACTTAAGATGGCGTTGAGTGTAGTCTATGCACTCAACGCCGTCTAGATTATGGCATTGAGTGAGCTAAGCTCACTAAACGCCATCCAGACTACGGCATTGAGTGTGCTCAGCTCACTCAACGCCATTCCAGACCTCAGCAGACAGCGTTGAGTGCAGTCCGTTCACTCAACGCTGTTTAGTTTATGGCATTGAGTGAGCTAAGATTACTCAATGCCATCTAGTCTACGGCGTTAAGTGAGCTCAGCTCACTCAACGCCATCCAGACAACACAAGATGGCGTTGAGTGCAGTCATTGCACTCAACGCCATTCAACTTATGGAGTTATGTGCACTCGAAGCACTCAACACCAACCCGCCTATAAGATGGAGTTGAGTGCAGTCAGTGCACTCAACGCCATTCTGCTTATGGCGGTTAATGCACTCGACGCACTCAACGCCCGAGTCCTAATCTTATTTTAAGCAAGTTTCTGACCTACTAATTGCAGACCAAGGTGATTTTCACCTTCCTACCTAAGCACTCTTAGTCTTTTGGGTTTCCTAGGGTTTTTTCATGACCTAGTCATGGAAAAACCACTCCAAGGGGTCTAGCCGGAAATGGGATGTTACAAGCACCAAGCTGAATTTTCCCATCTAGAAGGAAAGGATCAAATTCTACATGGAAGCAATCGATCCCCGACTCTTCATGGTAGTGGAGGAGGGCCCTCATATCCCCACTAAGGCCTCCACCATTAATCCGACCAAGATGGTGCCCAAGAGGCTCTCCGAAATGGATAAGGATGAGATGGTGCATGTCGGCCTAGGCAAGAAAGCTCAAAACATTTTAGTGAGCGCTGTCGATGATTCAATGATGCAGAATTTCAGAAACTACAGTACTGCCAAGGACATCTGGCACTACCTGAACATTCTGATGGAAGGCACAGATGAAGTAAGGGATGCTCGAAGATCGCTTCTGAACCAGAAGTATGAGGCCTTCAGGCAAGGTCCCAAGGAAGAAATCGTAGTGACATTCGAGAACTTCCTGAAGATCGTTAATGCCGTGAAGGGTTATGGCAGAGTGTTCACCAATGGTGAACTAAATGACAAATTCCTTAGATCCCTGACTAAGGAATGGGACATCAAGATTTGCGCCATCAGAGAATTTGGCAAGCTGGCAGAAACTTATCCCCAGATTCTGTTTGGGAAGCTAATTTCCTACGAGCTTCAACTAAACACCAGAAAAGCTGAAGAGGAGGCCGATAAGGCTGCAACCAAAGAAAAGACTATGGCCCTGAAAGCTAACAGCTCAAGGAAAGGCAAGGGTTCAGCCTCGTCCCGCTCTCGGAGAAAGGCTGAGGAAGAAGACTCTGAGCCATGCTCATCCGGCTAAGAGCTATCTGAAGAAGAATTCTCTCTCATCACTCGAGAGTTCAAGAAGTTCCTCAAGATGAGGAATCAGAGAAAAGGAGATGGCTCCTCACCCAGACATCAGAAGAACAATTACTCTTCTGACAGGTATGATTCTAAACAAAACAAACATCGTTCTGTTGACATTATCTACTTTGGGTGCAATAAGCTAGGCCACGTCATTGCTGACTGCCACCAAAGCAAGAGAGATAAAGGGAAAGGAGAGGAACACAAGTCCTCTTGAGACAAGAAGTAGGAGAGGAGCTACATTGCCAAGAAGCCAAAGACACTGAGTGAATCAGACTCATCAGACTCCAGTGATGATGAGGAAGCCTACTTCGGGCTAATGAGTCGCTCCGACTCAGATAGTGATTGTCCCCCATTTACTGGGAAGGTAAAAGATCGCACCCCCCTCTCTGACTCTGACTCAGACTCTGAGTCTTCTGAAGATGATCACGAGAATAGCCCATCTGCCCGTGAAGCTGAACTCCTTGAAAAGTATGAGCTCCTGCTCAATACATTTGAAGAATGCCGAAAGAGGTTGAGTGCTCAGAAAAAGGAAGTCAAATTCCTTAAGGCTGAGGGAGTGTCCCTAAGAGAAGAGATCACTGGCTTGATATCTCTCTGACAGGAACACCTGGACCTGATTTCTGAGCACTCAGATTCTCTAAGGCTCCTTGACCAAAAGCAGGAAGAAATTAACAAGCTGGAAGAACAGCTTGCGGCCGAGAGGAAGATTGTAAAAACCTTCTCTATGCCCAAGACCATTCTTCCTCTTGTTGATGAATTCTCTGCTCAGGCTAAGGGGGATGGCTTAGGGCATGTGGCTGTGCCTGGTAGATCATCCAGGAGAAGCAGAAAAAAGAGGAAAAATAAGGATACTAAGAAGGCCTCTACTGCAGAAAAGGGAAAGGCCCCACTCGATCATAGTTCATTCCGAAAGCCTAGCTTTCCCTACAATGTGCATGACTTTGAGTCAACCTATGGCCACCTCTTCTGGCCCTCAGTTGAAAAGCCTAAGAGCCGGTATGATGGATGGACTTTCCCCCTGCAACTACGGTGAGAGTGTATTCAAGGCACCTTATGAGGAAATCCAAGTGGAGAATTATGGCCCCTTCTCTAACGGCCATAATAGGATGCAGACACCAAAGGCCAAGCCTTTTATACAGAAGGAACAGGAAGTGAAGAAATCGTGTGACTGCTGTCATCATGATGCCTCCACCTCCAGATCCAAGGCCCCAGCTGGACCCACCGTTCCAAGGGTGAAGCAGGAGCCTAGGAAACGGTACAACAGGTTTGACTGTTTGTGCTGTGGCAAAGTTGGTCACTTTGCCGTGGATTGCTGGTTTAATCAAAGAAACAATGAGACTCCTCATGTTAGCAATGCGAGGCCGACCACTCGTAGGGTTAACCACCCAAGGGGGAGTGTGCTAACAAGGAATCTAGGACCCAAGTCTGATTGGGTTCCTAAGGGAAACTAATTCTGTTTTGCAGGTATGTCCAATGTCCACCAAAATGCTAATCTGGTACTTGGACAGTGGATGTTCCTGGCATATGACCGGGACAAGAAGCATGTTGCGTGATTACTCCCCAGTCGAAAATGGACCAATAGTCATCTTTGGAGGATCAGATCGAGGAGTCATTAAGGGTTATGGTATGATATCCAACGGTGTACTCTCTATCACAGACATGGCCTATGTCGAAGGGTTAAACCATAACCTGATCAGTGTAAGCCAGTTGTTTGATAAAGGATACGATGTTAAGTTCTGCAAGGAAAAGTGCCTCATAATATCGTGTTCCTCTTCGGAGACGGTATTAACTGGCATTAGGAGCAGGAATATTTTCTGCTTAGATTTTCTTAGCATAGACTCTTCTACCCTTGTTTGCCTAGTAGCAAAAGACAGTGCATCTCTCTGTGAACAATGACACAAGAGATTAGCACATATTAATTTCAAAACTATTAATATGCTATTTTCTAAGAACTTAGTAAGGGATGCCCCTACTATTAAGTGCATCAAAGATAGACCTTGTCCTGCATACTAGAAGGGCAAACATACTCGGGCTACCTTTAAGGGCATTGCAGACAAAGACTCTTCCAGATGTGTTTATCTTCTGCATATGGACTTGTTCGGTCCAGTGCAAGTTCATAGCTTAGAAGGCAAATCATATACGCTAGTGATTGTTGATGATCACTCTCAGTTTACGTGGGTCTTCTTCTTGAAACGAAAGTCAGATACGTTTGACATCTTCACTAATTTTTTCAAGCAGATTAAGAACGAACTTAACTGCTCCGTGGTCAAAATCAGAAGTGACCATGGAACAGAATTCGAGTCTGGGGCTATGAAAGAATTCTGTGAAGAACATGGTAACTTTCATGAGTTTTCCTCCTCGCATACTCCTCAGCAAAACGAAGTTGCGGAGAGGAGGAATAGAATGCTCATTGAAGCATGTACGACAATATTGAATGACGCTTCTCTACAAGAGTACTTCTGGGAAGAGGCTGTCAATACAGCTTGCCACATTCAAAACCGTGCCTTGATCAACAAGAACCATCGTAAGACGCCTTATGAGCTATTGAAAGGAAGAAAACCGACCATGTCCTATCAAAGGATTTTTGGCTGTAGATGCTATGTACTCAATAATGGGAAGTACCCACGTACTAAGTTCGGATAAAAATGCTTCGAAGGCATCTTCGTGGGCTATAGTAGCAATAGTCGGGCATATAGGGTTTTTAATAAGAAAACCCTAGTGGTAGAAGAGTCAATTAATATTGTATTTGATGAAGGAAGCTTGATTCATGACAATTCTTGTAGTGGCATTCTTGAAGATGCAGGTGCAAGGCTTTAAAAGCTAAGTTTAGATGAGACTGCTAAAAATTAAGCTCCCAAGTACGTCAAGGTCTCCACCTCCACACCAACTCGAGAAGATGACGGTCTGGATGGGGAAATTCTCCCAGAAGAGGGAGGAGCCCGAGAAGCTGTAGGAGCTCCAGATGAAAGACTCTTAGAGCTCAGACATGTGAGGGATCACCCAAGAGATCAGATCATAGGAGATCCTTGGTACGGTGTCAAAACTCACAAGGGTACAATTAACGTGATTCTGCACCTTAGTTTTCTGTCATAGGTTGAGCCAAAAAAGTTCGATGAAGCGAAAAAAGATGCGTCGCGGATATTGGCCATGCAAGATGAACTTCATCAATTCGAACGATGCAACGTCTAGACGCTAGTTCCCAGACCAAAGAAATAAAATGCGATCGACACTAAGTGGATCTTCAGAAACAAACTGGATGAACATGGTGTCATCATAAAAAACAAAGCCAGACTGGTGGCTCAAGGATACAGACAGGAGGAGGGGATTGAATTCGATAAAACTTTTGTACATGTTGCAAGGCTCGAGGCGATCAGGTTGTTCCTGGCATATGCCTCTCACAAAGGATTCACCGTCTATCATATGGATGTGAAGTCTGCTTTCCTGAAGGGAGATTTAAAAGAGAAAGTATACGTCGCGCAACCCCCAGGTTTTGTTAATCCAACTCTCCCTGATCATGTTTACTTTCTTAATAAAGCATTATATGGTATAAAACAAGCTCCTCGAGTTTTGTATGAGACTCTGTCTAGTTTTTCTTCTTGAGAACAAATTCTCGAGAGGAAAAATAGATAAGACATTTTTTCTTAGGGAAGTCAATGGCAAGATTTTGCTGGTGCAAATCTATGTCGATGACATAATATTCTGCTCAACGGACAACAATCTGTGCAAAAAGTTTTCTAAACTTATACAAGGGAAGTTTGAAATGAGCAGTATGGGAGAGCTGAAGTATTTCTTGGGACTTCAAGTGAAATAGTCTGAGGATGGAATTTTCATCTCTCAGACGAAGTTCACAAATGCACTCCTCAAGAAATTCAGAATGGAGAGTGCAACCTCTATGAGGACTCAGATGGGATCCACTGTGTCTCTTGACAAGGATGGGAAAGGGAAACCTTTTGATGAAACCAAGTATATAAGCATAATTGGATCCCTGCTCTACCTTACTACTAGTAGATCAGATATTATGTTTTCCATATGTGTTTGTGCCAGATATCATGTGAACACTAAGGAATCTCATTATGTCGCTGCAAAGCGGATTCTTAGATACCTTAAAGGTATACCAAATCTTGGCTTGTGGTACCCAAGAAACAATAAAGTCGAGCTGATAGGCTTTTCAGATGCTGACTTTGTAGGAAGCAGGGATGATAGGAAAAGCACTTCTGGGACGTGCCAATTTCTTGGAAGAAGTCTTATATCGTGGAGAAGTAAAAAACAGAACTGTGTCGCAACCTCTACGGCTAAATCTTAGTACATCTTAGCAGGCAGCTGTTGCGCACAACTTCTATGGATCAAGAATCAACTCGAAAATTATGACTTGCAGTTCAGAGAAGTTCCCATGTATTACGACTCCTCGAGCGCAATTGCAATTGCGATCAATCCTGTGTCGTACAGCAGAACAAAGCATATTGAAGTGCGCTACCACTTCATTCGAGAGCATGCGGAGAACAAAGATATATCTCTCTGCTATGTCCCCACGGATAAGCAGATTGCATATATCTTCACGAAGCCACTAGAAGAGGCCAAGTTCAATTCCATCACAACTGAACTCGGCATGCTGAACCTTGAAGATTGAAGACTGAAAGGCTCAAGGCTCTTGGATCAAGGGGAAGCATCTGATAGGAACTCAAGATCGGGCACGGATGCAAGAACTGAGGGGGAGCATTTTACTCCAAGTGAAGTCCAAGGTTTGCAGAAGCCGAAAAGTGGGAGATTACCCTCTCAGCCAAGGCTAAGTTGGCTGCTAATGCTAAGTAGGCCACAAAGGCTATGTTGCTCTCAGATAGGGGGAGATAAACTCGGCAAGGCTATGTTGCCATCTGTTCTATTCACCTTAGCTTGTAGGGTTTAGGCTTCTTCAAATAGGGGGAGATTGTTGGGTATTGCATCCACAATAGACCTGATTTGAAGAAGATCCTGAACAAGCTAAGTTGAATTGATAATGTATTTGACAATTCTATTAAGTTGTGCTTGCAGCTATTCCATGCTAAGTACAAACCAATATCAGAGTGTAGTGGGTCAATACATACGGGTCTGCGCAACGTAATCCCTCGCTATGTAGATTAGTGTGTTGATCCATGTGTGCTCTCTGTATTGTAGTATACTTATTTTCAAGTACAGGGTCAAGGTAGATGAAAAGTAGAAGAAGGAGCAAGGATGGGTCAAATACCAAGCTATCAACAGAAGGAAGGAGAAAAATCCTTCCACGTAAGAATCGACGGGAATTGTTAGTGATTCCCGCCGACTTCGATGGGAGTCATTAGTGATTCCCGCCGACTTCGACGGGAATCACTAAGTGTCTCCTGCAGACTACTTCTGGCTGGCAAAAGTCTGAAATTCTGGCAAGACAGAATCGACGGTAGTCGGGAGTGATTCCCGCCGACATCGACGGGAATCACCAACGACTCTCGTCGATTTTGCCTTAGGCAGATTTCGCCGCTCGCTGGACCGGTCCAGGTCGCTATGCTAAGTTCGGCCAGATCTCGGGATTTCCAAGGTGGGCCCCACAACGGTCTTCTAGGGTTTGCCTTTGGGTATAAATACGTACTTAATCTCGTTGTCTATAGAACACACCAACACACTGGAATACGAAAGTCGGCCGTGACCTAGCCAATCGTAGAATCCGCCGCATGCTCGTCGTTGATCGTAAAGTAGTCACCGCCGCTGAACTCAGCCCGTCTCTGATCGCTCGACGACAGCACCGAGGCAAGTAGTCAGTCTCACTTGTCTCTCTCGAGATCTCTTGTCTTCCGATTCATTGAACGAGACTTGTTCTACCTTCTCTCTCGATATTCATACTTTGGATAGACCAAGGGATATGGTGCAGTCCAAATAGGATCAGTAACATTCAAGAAGGTAGCATATGTGGAAGGACTGAAGCACAATCTTATCAGTATAAGTTATCTATGTGATGAAGGCTACCAGGTTACATTCAACAAGTCTTCATGCATCATCAAATCAGAAGACAACACAACTGTGGGGACAGGTAACAGAAGAGGTAACATCTATCTAGTAGATTTTCATTCAACCAAGGTAGATATCTGTTTATTTAATTCTCTTAGCAAACCTAATAAATTATGACATAAGAGATTTGGACATGTCAACCTTAGAACCATTGCTAGGCTATCCAAGGACAACCTTGTAAGAGGACAACCTTCTGGCCCCTACAAGAAGGAAGGACTCTGCAGGTCTTGTCAATTAGGCAAGCAAACTAAAAGTAGCTTTAAGTCACTTAATAAGAGTGATTCACCTAGGATTTTGTACTTGTTACATATGGATCTATTTAGACCCATTACTGAACAAAGCCTAGGAGGGAAATCTTATACTTTAGTAGTTTTAGATGACTTCTCTAGATTCACATGGGTGATCTTTCTTAGGAAGATGTCTGATAACTTCAAATGTGTGACAGAGTTTCTCAAATATATACAGATTGAGTTCAATACTCACATTGCCCTGATCAGAAGTGATCAAGGGACAAAGTTTGATTCTCTACCTATGCAAGAGTTCTATCAGAAGGAAGGGATCAGACACACTTTCTCAGCTCCTAGAACTCCTCAACAGAATGGGGTAGCTGAAAGGAAGAATAGAACCCTTATTGAATCTGCTATAACATTATTGACAGATGCTCACCTCCCTCTATCCTTTTTGGCAGAGGCTGTGAACACTTCAAACTATATTTTTAATAGGAGTTTGATACATAATCTAAAGGGCAAGAGTCCATAAGAATTACTCAAAGGGAAGAAACCTAAAGTTGATTATCTTAGAATTTTTGGTTGTATTTGCTACGTTCATAACAATAACAAGAAATTCTTAGCAAAATTTGAAGCCAAAGCTGATGAAGGAGTATTTCTGGGATACTCCATGATCTACTAGGCCTATAGGGTTTATAATAAATCATCTCATAAAATTGAAGAAACAGTGCATGTCTCTTTTGATGAAACTAATATGTCTTACAAGGAGAAGAGCACTTCTACCATAGAACCTTTGTAGGTTCATTTTCTATCAGAGAATTTGGACAAGCTAAAAATCATTTAAAAAGATCCATCACCTTCATCCACTCAACAAGAAGCTGAAAACAGTGAAAATGAAGATGACAGACAGATTTTAGCAAGTCATGGTGACAATCCAAATGAAGAGCCAGTTGTTGTTCCACAAGAGGAAATAACAACACAGGTTGGTGAACAATCAACACTCATTGTTGATTTAGTAACATCAAGAGACCATCCAATCTCCCAAGTGATTGGAGACATCTCAGCTGGTGTGCAAACCAGAAACCAATTCAATCAAAATCTGATGCACACTTGCTTTCTTTCTCAAATTGAGACTCAATCCATACAAGATGCAGAACAAGATCCAAACTGGATTATTGCAATGCAAGAGGAATTAAATCAATTTGAAAGAAATAAAGTTTGGGAGCTAGTGCCAAAGCCAAAAAATCATCCCATTGTTGGAACAAAATGGGTATTCAGAAATAAGTTATATGATCAAGGAGTTATAGTAAGAAACACGGCAAGGCTGTTTGCTCAAGGATATTCTCAAGAAGAAGGGATAGACTATGACCAAACCTTTGCGCCAGTTACAAGGTTAGAGGCAATAAGAATCTTCCTAGCATATGCAGCTCACAAGAAGTTCAAAGTGTATTAAATGGATGCCAAAAGTGCATTACTCAATGGTGATATCAAGGAAGAAGTTTATGTAAAATAGCCTCTAGGTTTAATCTCTCTAACTCACCCTGATTTTTTTTATAAATTGCATAAAGCATTATATGGTCTCAAACAAGCTCCTAGAGAATGGTATGAGACCCTAGCTTGCTTTCTCTTGGAAAATGATTTTAAAAGAGGTAGAGTAGACCAAACTCTTTTTATTAGAACCCATAAGTCCCATATACTACTAGTACAAATCTATGTAGATGATATTATTTTTGGTTCTACTGATTCAAATTTGTGCAAAAGGATCTCCAACCTAATGCATTCCAAATTTGAAATGAGTAGCATGGGTGAGCTATCCTTCTTTATAGGATTGCAAGTCAAACAAAATGCTGATGGCATTTTTATTTCTCAAACTAAGTATGCAAAAGAATTGGTTAAGAAGTTTGGTATGTCTAATGCATCATCTATGAAAACACCCATGCCTACTAATGGTGCATTAGATGCTGATGAACAGGAGAAACTAGTTGATCAGACCACATACAGAGCAATGATTGGCTCCTTATTATATCTTACAGCTAGTAGACCTGATATAATGTTAGCTACATGCATATGTGCTAGATTCTAAGTCAGCCCTAGAGAGTCACACCTCACATTAGTTAAGAGGATTCTTATGTATGTGAAAAGTTGTCCAAATTTAGGTCTCTTGTATCCAGCTGATTCAGGATTTGATTTAACTGGATTTTCTGATGTTGATTATGCTGGATGTAGAGTAGAAAGGAAAAGAACTAGTGGAACTTATCAGTTTCTTGGTGACAGACTTGTCTCCTAGTTTTGCAAGAAACAAACATCTGTGTCCACATCAACTACTAAAGATGAATATATGGCAGCAGGTAGTTGTTGCTCACAGATATTGTTGATTCAAAATCAGCTCCTGGACTATGGCTACAACTTAGAGAAGTCCAAAATATTTTGTGATAACACTAGTGCTATTTAAATAGCTCAAAATCTAGTCCTCCATAGTAGGACAAAACACATAGAGATTAGGCATCATTTCTTGAGGGATAATGTAGAGAAAAATAAAATTGAATTGGAATACATCTCAACTGATTTACAAAGGGGAGATATTTTCACAAAACCCTTGGATGAAAAGAAACATACTTTCTTTCTTAATCAGTTAGGATTGTTAGATGGAGGAAGTCTTAATTAAGTTCCAAGATCTTTAAACCTAAAAAGAGACAAAGACTAGGTTAAAAATTTGAATATCCTAGTGTCTATAAGTTTTCTCTGTCTCTGAACTGTGCTCGACAATTCTCCTGAAGATCGTTGAACGGAGCTCGTCATTTCCAGATAGTATTCAATTATCTTTCGTTTTCCGTCGAACGGAGATCGACGATGTTAGGAATCGTCGAATGGAGCTCGGCATTTCCAGATAGTGCTAAACTATCCTTCTTGGTCAGCGATCTCAATTATCATCGAACAAAGATCGATGATGTTAAATATTGTCGAACGGAGATCGATGATGTTGAGACCTTTCAGTTTCCCTAAGAGCCATAGATCGTCGAACTGAGTTCAACGATCTTTCCTTTTCATTGTCGAACCCTAATATAAAATAATTTTTCAGGCGTCATTCTCCTTTGCACTTTCATACCTTCTGCAAGAACTTTCTTTCCCTCCAAACTTTTCTACACTTCATCTTGTTTGTTTTTGCAGGAAATATGTCGGTGTCAGTCGCCATTCTAGTCGCAATAAAGTTCGACACTGGCTTCAATATCGACATGGAATCATTTGAGGGTACAAATCAAATATTCAAAGACATTCTAGAACTTTTTAAGGAGCAACAACTTGTGAACATTATGTCCTCCAGAATCAAGTTAGTAGCAGATGAGATTAAAGAATGGGTCTATACTGCCCACAATCTGGATCAAAACATAGTTATTGGAACCATATTAGGGACACAGGTATCCCTAACCCCAGCCATTCTTATAGAGATTTTTGGATTAAGTACTGGAAATGATAGCATAGAACTATCAGGGGTAGAATTTACTGAAATATTAGATAGAATGGGTCATAATTATGAGAACCCTAATAAGTTGCTGAAGAAAAATCTATCTATGGAGTATAGATTTCTAGCAGATATTGTAGGCAAAGTGATATTGGCCAAACATTCAGCCCATGATACAATATCTAGACATCAATTCTGTTTAATGGCTTCAATAGTAGATAAGAAGCACCTATATTGTGGAGCCATTTTCTTTGACTTGATTAAGAAAAAGATCAATAAAAATTTTGTGAATTTTGGAAGAATTTTGGGCCTATTCCTGCAGAATAGGTGCCCTCAGTTGTTAGTGTCCAATGGGATGCAAATCAATTCATCAAAGAGGCTTTCTTCAGCTTTATTTGGCAAGTGGGAGAGACAAATTGTCAAACCCAGCAGGACTCCTGCAGCAAAAGCTTCTTCAGGCACAAGGACTGAATCAGTAACTCCTCCGTCCACTGCCCCAGCAGAAGTGTTGCCATCCCCTTCCATATCCTCTCCTCCTTCTCCACATCTAGTTACATCTTCCATATCTTAATCTCAAATAGCCTCTTCACCTCCTCCATCCACCCATCAATAAGTTTTCCATCCACTACATTACTTCTCATCCATAGATTTAGAATCATCCTCCCATCTTCCATCATTCGACCTTTTAGATGATTCCTTCATGGATGATTCTCCATCTTCACCCCAAGACATTCCATCCACCTCAACATCCTTTCAACAAATTCTACATGACATTATATCTCAACCATCCTTTTCCCCTACCATCTCCTCATTTCTACCAACAATCACTATCCCAACTCCATCCATAACATCCATCCCCATCTCTCAACCTTCCATACCACTTCTCTCTGCATCGATTCAATCCATGTCTGCAGCCCCTCCCTCTACCTCTACTCAAGTTAATCTTGAGCAAGTAGATCTTCTTCCTCTAGCAGATAAATTATATGAGTTGTTGGCACCCAAGCTAACTCTCTTACTAGATTCAACCTTGGCTCCCTTAGTCAAGACTTTGAATGATTTATCTGTTAGAATATCTTCTTCCTTCTCCCATCATGCCATCCCTTCTTCTGGGGGCCTAGATTCAGTTGTCACTAAAACTAGGCAGGGGGAGATGCCTTATGAAGAAGTGCTGCCCTCAGATAATTTTGTTTCAGAAATACATATATCAGAAGTTCTAGCTTCAGAGATTCCATCTTCAGAGAATGTATTAGTTTAAGTTCCAACTCCAGCTCCAACCATCAGTCCTGCAGTAGATATACATCCTTTATTATCCTTATTTGATTCATTATATAGCTGTTATCCTCAACCACCTCTCCCTTCTGAAGATCTAACCAGGGTTATAGTTCCCTTCTCCTGCTGTGATCCAAATCTGATCGAAATGTATATAAATTCTGCTAAATCTGTGGAAAGTATTCCTTTGGTTCTTACTGCTACTGCTGCTGTTGATGTTACTTTTTCAGAGGCTATCATAGAGCCAGTTGAGCCAGTTTGTTCAGCTCCTGAGCCTATTATTTCAGATGATGTTGTTCCTGTTGTTTCAATTACTGATGTTGTTAATCCTGCTCCTCCTGCTCCAGCTCCTGTTATCTCTAAAGAAATATTAAAGGAAATAGATGTTTTATATGATGAGTCTCAGAGTTCTGATGATGATGATGAATTCAGAACTGACTCTGATAATTCCTTTGCAACTATTGCAAAGAAGAGGAAAGCTAGAAGTAAAGCTATGAAAAGAGTTCAATTGACCAAGACTACTTCTGATCATAACATTCCCTATTATATTCTGCATAACTTCCCCATATCTGAGCACTGGATGAAATTCTCTAAGAACCAGTTGAAGGTCATGAGGAAGAAAAGGAAATATGACCAAGGAACCTCTCATTATAATCCTCCTCCTCCTCCTCCTTCTCATGGTGCATGATCTGGTGGAAACTCAGCTCATCAATCCTCATATGCGTCATCTCAAAGATCCTCTCAGTTTCAAGGAAGATTTCAATCAAGAAGATATCAGCAAATAGGCAATCAGTCAAGAGGAAGTCAGTACAGAGGCAATAAAAAAGATTATCAAGTTTATTCTAGAGGATAGTCCAGACATCAACCTTATCAAAGGAAAGGACAAAGCCCAAGTGATTCCACTTCTGGTCCTTTTCCTTATAAGCTCAATGAAGGCTTACATCCAAAAGCTCCTCCCACTGACACCATTAATAATTATGAGCCACCAGTTCCTTTTGAAGATCCAGAGAATAACTCAGTCTCCTGGACAGCTAGACTAAAAGAAATGGCTGCTCTAGATCAAATCAAGAAAGCAAGAGAAAAAGGATAAGATACTTCCAATATCTCTACTCTATCAAATCAAAGAAGACAAGAACTTGAAAGATACAGCTCTAAGAAATTCTTCAATTTTTGTGAGTACATGCAGCTACATCCTGAAGCTATAGTTCCTAGAAACAAAAGCCAGAAGACTCTTGGTACTGCTGATGACTTCAAATCAAAGAAAGATTGAGAAAATCCAAACAGAGAAATCATTTTCAAGAAAAGAATTGATGATAAGCTTTAATCTGGGTGTAAGCTGAAAACTCCTTCATATCTCTGCTGAACTAATTGGTGTGATATAATTATATTTCTGTGGTTCTGCAATGCTATTTTGTATTTCTATTTCTGTTGATGTTTTTATTTCCTATAACTCATGTAAATAGTAATTGTAACCCAAATAGGGGGAGAGTGTTGGAACACCTTATGACTAATTTTGGTCAGGATCACTATGTCTATAGGATTGTTGCATTGACCTTGTTGTATAGAGTAAAGGTCAACTAGTTTGGTCTAAGGCTTAGGACATAGGTTGGAAGCTTTCCCCGAGACCTCCTAGTTCAGATGAGAACCCCAGAAGAAGAATTCAACTTGTCGTCGAGCTCAGATCGACGAAGCATCGAATCCAGTTCGGCTATCTCTTTGAGCTCAGGTCGACGATGCGTCGAAATCAATTCGATGATCTCTGAGCTCAGATCGACGTTTTCTTTCTTAGACTAATTCCAATGTCTTTGAGCTCAGTTTGACGATAGTTGAGCTCAGATCGACGATTATCTTTTGAGATCGACGATTTCTAGAATTTTGTCAGTTTGTTAAGGATTTCAAATGTCTTCAAGTCAGAGCATTTATTGAAGAAGATTTCTAGCCGTTATAATAAATTTGGAGCAAGTTTCAAGGAAACAAAGAAGGAATGTTTTTAGGATTTTTCCTCCATAGACAGTTGACATTTAAGGAAAGTTTTTATTACTTTTCTAACGACTATTAAATAGAATTGAAAATTGGATTTCACATTATCATTCAAAAAAGGAGAAATAAATATACAGATATACAGAAGAAACAAAGAGAAGGAGTTCAACAAAAAAAAATAGAGAACAAGCTCCTATTCCTTCTGATTGATTTTGATTCAAAGTCTTAAAAAGTCTTCATCATTCTCACTCCAGACAACACATATTTAAGTTCTTACTGGAATCATCTTCTGCTGGAGCATTCTTTCCACTGAAGACCTATCACCCTTGCAAAGTTTCTAGTTCCAAAACTATTGCTAATCGCAGGGGGAGCTTTGAAAACATCTCATCCACTTGTGCTTCTCTTTGATTTTTTACAGATAAGACAACTTCACCATTTTTCTTTTTCCTTTCCTGTAAAAGGGTTTTTAAACTCCCTTCAAAAGTTTTGCTTTGGTTTTTGAGACCTGATCAAAACTCAGTGGTGGCAAGACATCTGATCAAAAAATCTGGTTTAGTTTTTGAGCACCTGATCAAATGCTCATTGGTTCCCAGGACACCTGATCAACTCATCCTGCAGTGGATTCCTACCAAGGGTGGTAGAAGAGTGGATGTACCCAGGTTTTGGTGAACCACTATAGCCACTTGTGTCTTCTGGTTGTTTGCTTTCCTTTTTGCTGTGTACTGTGGATTTGCTCTTTTGTTTGTTATATTTTGATTTCTGTCAAGCACTCTACACTAACTAAATTAAGTCTTCCACTGCTAGAATAATTTTCATATTTGTAAAATTATTTTAATACACTCTATTCACCCACCTCTAGAGTGAAGGATTGATCTTCCACTCACTTTCAGAAATGACCAGTACAAGGGAAAATTCAGCATGAATCCCAAAGTCTGGTTTAGACCGGCCATGTGACAGCAGGTAGACTGTGCCAGAAAATCTGCTATGTCAGATTCGTCGAGTAAGCAATCCTTACTCAACGAATCATCGAGTATTATACTCTCACTCGAAGAATCATCGAGATTCATCCACAACACTCTACGCCATGTGTAAGAAAAACACTTTCCAAGTAAAATTCGCTGAGTGCACCTTCTTTACTCGACGAATCGTCGAGTGGCGTCGAGTGTATTCAACGCACTCGATTCCATAGCTCTCCGAATCATCATGAGTGAAAGCGTTGAGTGGCATCAAGTGCACTCAACACACTCGATGCCTTTCAACTAATGGCATCGAGTGCACTCAACGCACTCAATGCCAATCATCTTAGACATCTTTCTAAGTCAAATGGCGTTGAGTGGTGTCGAGTCCACTCAACGTCTTTGTTTACCCCAAAGACCGCTATTCTGATTCTCCATTTAGATGAGTAAAGGGTCCGTTTCTTGACCGCATAACCGTGAGACCGTGGCAATTAGCCATCCATTTTTTCGTATGAGAATCGCCGGTTTTTTTATTGAAGACCGCGTAGCCGCCCTGTTAAAAGCTTGCCTTCTTTCTTCTCTTATTGTACATCCTGTCACCGCTGCTCGCTCTCCTGTACCCCGGGAAGCCGGTGATTCTAGCACCTGCCCGCTCGGGCAGGACCCTGAGCCTATAAATAGGAATGAACAATACTCTCTAGGCATTGCGAATCGAATCCTCAAGCTGTCCATCTGTGGCAGCGGTCTCGAATCCTTTGCCGAGCGGGTTACTGTCCGATCGGGTTCTCCTCTGTAACCGCTGTAATCACTTCATTTATGACCACCGAAAAGCCCATCGAAAGAGTGGTTTTAGCCTCGACGGGCGAACTCTGATGTTGCCGCTTCCGGCAGCCCCCCTTTGTCTCCTTTTCATTAAACCGCTAATAACCGACAACTTGCAGTTCCTCTTTTACCGTTTTCTCTCTTGCAGGTTCTCCAGCGACCAAGAGACATTCTCGACACGAACATTGAACACGCGACGTTCAGATCCGAGTTGTCCGTGAATACAAGCGGTCTTGATATGTCGGACTAGCGATCCCCTCACTACTCTTATTCTCGTCATTCTAACCGCGCGAGTTCCTCAGAAGAATCCCTCTAGAGGGCGCTCGAACAATCTCGCCAGGAGATGGAGCGAGATAGGTAGGAAACAGGAGAACGCCTTGATGCGATCAGCCAAGCTCTAGCATCTCTTAACCATCGGTAGCCGATGCCTCCAACCTCCATACCCGTGGAACCCGTAATCTTTCCGACCCCCGCGACCAATCAGCCCGCTTTCCAGCCATGTCAGACCAACGCACAACCGCAACCCCAGGAAGACGAGCTAGATCCAGTCATGGGTTATTTCTAAGATACCACACAGGCAGGTCCGGCTAGGCGGTTAGGCTTCGAAGAAGACCGCCAGCCCGGCATACCCGCTGATTTCCAAAATTCTAACCGCGCCCCACCTTCAACCCCGGCAGAGATGGAGGACCCGTCTCCGTTTTTCGCATGGATAAGGCGATAGACCGCACCAAAATATTTCAGAGAATCTCGTTTACCTTTTTATACCGGCGCATAAGATCTAGTTACGCACCTGCAGGCATTCGAAGATGTTGTGGCCCTTAGATGCATGACGGATGCACTAAAGTGTAAGTTGTTGGTGATGACTTTCGACGGGCAGACTCGAGAGTGGTTTCACGAGCTTCGTCCTCGCTCAATTAACTCTTTCGCCGGGCTCTGCCAAGAGCTTTTGTTGAGGTATTCAACCTCCAAAAAAAGGAAAAGTGGTCATGCAGCTCTTTTCAAAATTATACAGAGGGAGGGCGAAAGCGTGGCGCGATTTGTAGATTGTTTTCAAAGGGAAATTCTGGAAGTAGAGAATGTAGACTCAGATTATTACAAGGTCGCCCTAATCAATGGCCTCCAGGAAGGTCCGTTAAAACTCAAAGCCAAGACAAAGGCTCCGGCAACTTATCAAGCCCTAATCGCTCTCGCAAACAAGTTCATTGAAGGAGAAAGTGCTAACCCAACCAATATTTCTACTCTAACATCTATGGTAGGTGGTGGCGGCTCAGGGAATTCTTCCAAGGCTTGCCACATTCCAAAACCTTCCCTTCATGATCATCAGTTCTCACCTCAAAGGGGTAGAAACTTTCGGCATAAGAGGCCATTCCTCAACCATCAACAGTTCCGAGAGCGAATGCTGCCATTGATCACTTCTCCTGTTCCGATAGTCCCACAAGTCCTTCCTATTAGTCAGCACGAAGAGCCTCACTTTACGAACGTGACTTGGGAGGAAATCGCTGAGGTCCCTCAAAGAAAAGATTTCAGAAAGGCCAAACCCCGGGGAGAGGTAAGACCCCCCAACTCTAAGAATTTCTCCGAATTTCACAAGGAAGAGGGGCATCCTACAGAGCACTGTCGGGCCCTTCGCTTTTTGGTAAGAAGACTGGTTTCAGAAGGAAAAATTTCAGACCTTATCTGTAAAGAGGCTCCCGTCAATTCAAACACCTCAAAGGGCAAATAGGTGGCTGAGGTGTTCCAGGAATGTGAGGACATCGCTGACATTGGAAGCCTAAGTAATATGCATTACCCGAATAATTGTGTGGATGTTCATGATGAGGGAACCCTCGGGCGGCTTTTCTACATCCACGGAGGGGGAGGCCTCGAATCAAGCCGAAAATCTTTCATTTCAAAGTTGTGTAAGCAGGAGGTGGCTATGATGTCATCCTCGGATCCGACTGGAGAACTCAGTACTTTTGGCCCAGATGATTTATCATCCATCGCCAATCCATTCAACGATGCGGTTGTTATCCTAGCCGTCATCGAAAACTTCATAGTAGATAAGATTCTGATAGATACGGGAAGCTCGGAGAATCTCTTGTTCAAGAAGACGTTCGAGGACCTAAAGACCGGGAAACCATTTTCCTCTACCGAGGGGCAACTCTACGGCTTCTCAGGAGAGAGGAAGGAAGCAGAAGGAAACATTTTGCTACTAGTGACTCTGGGGGGAATCACCAAGATGATCTGGTTCGTGGTAATCGACACGGCAAGCAGCTATCATGCGATTTTTGGAAGGCCTCTACTAAACGAGTATCGAGAAATTGTGTCGACTTATCATCTGGCTATCAAATTCTCTGCTCAAGGAAAACAATATCGGATGAGGAGTAACCATCGGGTGGCCCGAGAATGTTATGTGAAAACGGTTAACGTGATTGTACAGGTAACCCCTCCGGCGGTCACGACAATTGAGCTTGGAGAACCCAAAGAGAATGCGAAGGAAGGACTCCATCTGGAGGCTGCTCAACCTATCGAGAAGGTGCCCATCGCTGAGGGAGAGGAGAAAAAGCTCTCCATTAATGCAGAGTTATCAGAAGAGGAGAAAATAGAACTAATCTCCTATCTCCTGAAGAACCTCGACATCTTCGCGTGGTCTCCTGAAGATATGCCCGGAGTGGATCCAGACGTTGCGTGCCATCACTCAATATTGACCCGAAGTATAAGCCTGTATAGAAAAAGAAGAGAGAGGTCGCAACAAAACTGGCCAGTCCAATCCGGGAAGAGATCACCAAGCTGGTAAAGGTTAAATTTGTTTAAGAAATACAATATCCCGTCTGGATATCGAATGGTTTAATGGTGCCAAAACTTGGAGGAAAATAGATGATGTGCGTATATTTCACAAAACTCAATAAAGCGTGCCCCAAAGATTTATATCCCCTGCCTCGAATAGATGCTTTAGTAGATTCTGTGGTTGGTTATTCTGTTATGAGCTTTTTAGATGCGTTCTCTGGCTATCACCAGATTAAGATGCACAAACTCGACATACCACAAACATCTTATATCACTAATTAAGGGTGTTTTTGCTATCTAGTGATGCCTTTTGGGCTTAAAATGCAGGAGCTACTTATCAACGTATAATGGATTCCGTTTTCAATGACCAAAAGGGATGAAACTTAGAAGTCTATGTTGACGATCTCCTCATAAAAAAGTAAATCCTTTTCGACGCATTTAGAAGATCTCGCAGAAACCTTCGCAACCCTACGGGAATTTAGGATGAGACTAAACCCGTTGAAGTGTGTTTTTGCGGCAAGACAAGGGAAGTTCCTTGGTCACCTACTTACCCCTGAAGGGTTGGCTACAAATCCTGATAAGGTAAATGTTATCCTAGGTATGACACCTCCTCGCTCCACAAAGGAGGTCCAATAGCAAGGAGGAAGGCTAGTAGGTCTTAGCTGCTTCATCTCCAGGGTAGGAGATAAGAGCGCTACCTTCTTTAAGACTCTTCGAGGGGCCTCAAAGTTTGAATGGACTAATGAATGCGATGAGGCTTTCAAACAACTCAAAACATAGTTAACAACGACTCCATTATTACAAAGTCCTCGCCCAGGAGAACCATTATACATCTATCTAGGAGTGGGACCCGAAGCAGTTAGCTCCGTTCTTGTCAGGGAGGAAAAGAAAATGCAATTCCCAGTATATTATGTTAGCCATATCCTAAAAAATGCTGAATTAAGATACCCTATCCTCGAAAAGCTGGCTTTGGCCTTGGTCATCTCTGCACGTCGACTCCGTCCATATTTCTAGGCACATTCAATCAAAGTTGTGGTGGATCAACACCTAAAAGGGATATTGGGAAGGCCAGAACATTCGGGAAGACTCGCTAAATGGGCGATCGAGCTAAGTTAGTTCAAAATCGCATATGTACCACGAACAACAATAAAAGCTCAAGTTTTGGCAGACTTCATGGTAGAAACCACGGAGCAATGTTTTGCTCAGAAAGAAAATTTTCCATCGGCTTGGATCATTTATGTCGATGGAGCCTCTGGAAAGAATTCGTCAGGAGCAGGGATAGTCCTCATCAATCAAAACAGAGTCAAAATAAGACATGCGGTGAAGTTCTTTTTCCCGGTTACTAACAATCAGGCCGAATATGAAGCACTTATTGCAGGGCTAAGATTTGCGAAAGAGCTCGGCATCGATCACGCCCACGTCAAAACAGATTCCTTAGTAATGGCATTGCAAGTGCTCGGGAACTTCGAAACCCGAGAACCTATTCTCAAACAATATCTCGTACTGGTGAAAGAAGAAATCGGGAGATTCAAAAGCTTTGTTATTGAACACATCCCTAGGATCGGAAATGAGGAAGCCGATGCATTATCAAAATTCGGCGTTACTACCGGGGAAGTAGCATCCGAGCTTTTTCAGCCATCGGTCGACGAAGGGGAGACAATGCAAGTCGACCAGCATTGCTCTTGGGTAGATCCATTCATTCTATACCTATCAAAAGGAAAATATCACCCTACTTTTAAAGATCGAAGAAGATTCAAGGTTAACGCAGCATATTACAACCTGATCTCCGGGATACTTTACAGAATAACTTTCATCTCACCCATGGAAAGATGTGTTTCGGAAGAGGAAGTCCCCACCATTCTTCAAGATATCCATTCGGGAGAATGTGGAAGCCATTTCTGAGCCAGAACCCTAGAATAGTGAATCTTACGTCAGGGGTATTTTTTGCCGACAATGAGGAAAGACGCAGAGATGTATGCCAAGAAATGTGTTCAATGCCAGAAATTTTCTCAACTTAAACTCCAGCCCGCTCGACAACTTGACTCGTTCACGACACCATGGCCGTTTGCAATTTGGGGGATGGACCTCATCGGGCCATTTCCAATGGCGAGTAGTCAACGACGCTTCATTTTGGTTATGATTGACTACTTCACTAAGTGGATTGAGGCCAAAGCACAAGCGAGGACTACAACTCAAATAGTCAAATATTTTATTTGGGGTGATATAATTTGTAGGCACGAAGTCCCCATGGCGATAATCACAGATAACGGACCTCAGTTCAATAATGCGGAAATGGTTGATTTTTGTAAGAAGGCGGGAACTGACCTTCACTTTTCCTCAGTGCATCATCCCCAAAGCAACGACCAAGTAGAAGCGGCCAATAAATAAATTTTGAACATGCTCAAGAAAAGAGTTCAGAGTTTGAAGAGTAGTTGGGCTGATCAACTCCCCTCAGTATTTTGGTCCCTAAGGACTATACCTTCCAGCTCCCCAGGATAGACTCCATTCAAGCTCTCACATGGATCAGAAGCCCTCATCTAATTAGAATTCGAAGTATCATCGCCCAGGTTCTTACTAGCTAGGCAAAATTTGGAAGACTGGCTTGAAATTAATGATGAAATGATGAGATACTGCCTTGATCAAATCGAGGAACTTCGATATGAGGCTACCATCAGGCAGGAGGAAGTAAAAAGGAGGATGGCGAGATATTTCGATCAGAAAGTGAGGGTCAAACAATTTCAGGTAGGAGACCTAGTTCTGAAGAAAGTGGATGCTGCAGAAAGAGTAACCCGGTCGGAAAATTGAATCCCAATTGGACCGGGCCCTTAATCATAAAAGAAGTTCTAAAAAGTGCGGCATACAAGCTACAAACGTATGAAGGGGAGTACATCACTCATACCTGGAGCGGGGATGATTTGAAGCAATTTTATTCTTAGGACAAATCGTGTGGTACTTACTCTCAAGAATCGAAGCTAGGAAATGCTAAGCCCGGGGTAACACCGCCGAGTCCTGCTCGATCCCCCACGAAAGTCGTTTTCATTAGCATAACACCACCAAGACCATGTTTAGTGGAGTGTTTTCGCACCGTGTAGTGGGAGCTTGCAGATTCTTGTGCGGAGGGCTCTTGGGCATCGGATCCCAGCTGGCACCTAACACACCACCTCTATATTTTAGGAGGGTCAGGGTTGGTGCTTAGCTCTACTATGCGTCATAAGGGATATTATTATGGTTTTATTGATCTTCCTTAAGATGTGATGGTGCGGTCTCAGCACCCACAAACCTCATCCTTGTTTATCAATCTTGGTCATGGTAATCGGGCGGACCTCCTTTCTTTTTTCTAAACTCAATTTTTGTCGCATAACCGCACGGCAAGATGAAACCGGGTTTATCGCAGGGCGAGTCTTTCGGAGCTTCTATTCGCTGTCGGATCAGCGGTCAAGCCAGTCTATCGGAGAAAAATGGTCAAGACAAGCAGGTGAGACAGCAAAAAGCAGTGAACTAGTCACCACCGCTAGCTCGACCAGTAAATAATTATCTTGTAATCGTGCGGATATAAAGTTTCAAGTCGCAAGCTTGTTATATGGATTTCCATACTATTTTTTTCTAATCTGCATGTAATCGCGCGGATATAAAGTTTCAAGTCGCTAGTTTGTTATATGGAATTTTGTAATATTTTTTCTAATCTGCATTTAATCGCGCTGATATAAAGTTTCAAGTCGCCAGATTGTTATATAGAATCATGTACTGGTTTTCTTGTCCAAATTGTAATCGAACGGACAAAAAAGGTACGAGTCGCAAACCCGTCGCGCGGAATTCGGTGCAGGATCAAGTTGCAAAATATTCATTTCAATCCATTAATTAATCGAGAAAGCAAAAAACCATTCCACCACACGACATCACACAACATAAAAGATTAAGACAGTAATTCATAGAAAAGGCCATTACACATATGCCGCGCGGTTTACAAAAATAGAATCCACGAGATCGAAAAAGAGAAAATAGATACATCCCGTTTATATCTTGGCTTTCTTCTTGTGGTGATCTCGTACCAAGCTGGACAAACTTGAAGCACTCGAAGACTCGCTCGATCCGAAAGATTCTAGAGAATCGGATTCTCCACTACCCCCGGAATCTTCCTCGGAAACTTCTTCGGCATCGTTCTCTTCACCATCACGAGTATCGACCTCAGCCTCAGGAGCGGGAGTTGATTCAGCTATCTTAGCCGCACTGGCTGCATTATCTCGCTCGGCCTCCAGTGTTTTGAATTCAGGTAATAGGTCGTCGAATGTATGTTTTTGTTCCTCCGGTCCCAAATAACCTCTCTCCTTGAGGATGTAAAGAATATCCTTCCCTCTGTTGGGTCCGACGTTCCTTCACTTGACCCGTGACGCTCTGCTACTTATATAAAAAATTAAGTAGAGCCCTCTCCAACAGTTCGGGCTTTTGGTGCAGTTGGGTATGCGCTTCATTCTTCAATTGGTATCAGAGGAGGTCACGGGTTCAAAACCGGGGGGCGCTATTAAATCCTTATTTTTCCCTTCTACCTGTGTGGGTCCGGTGGGTCAGGCAACCGTGGACATGTTGTAACCCCACCTCTGAGCCGTGTGGGCCATGTGGTAACCCCACCTTTGAGCCGACGGGTTGTGCTGGATGCCCGGGGGGGGGATTGTTGGGTCCGGCGTTCCTTCACTTGACCCGTGGCGCTTTGCTACTTATATAAAAAATTAAGTAGCGCCCTCTCCAATAGTCCGGGCTTTTGGTGCAGTTGGGTATGCGCTTTATCCTTCACCCTCCTTCCCACAAATTGGAGATGATTTCGTGCAAGAAAGAAGGTTTCTCCCGGTTATACATTCGCTGTAAGATTAGAAGCAATGTAAAATTTGGTTAGAATTTGAGACCGACCAGATAAAAGATAGCAAGTAAGGTTCTTGTTACCTCGACGCTCTCTCTCCGCTTTTTGTTATCCGCTTTCAGAGCTTTGTTTTCTTCTTCTAACTCCTCCACCCTTACCTCTAGCCGCTCGGCTACGCCAATAACCTCGGCCAGGGCCTCACCCATAAAATGATCAAGGGTGAAGCTTCTCGCCCGAGCTTGAGCGGCTAAGGTGGGTAGTCGTGCGATTGGCACTGATTTCTTCTCAGCCATGTTTTTCTTCCCATATAGAGCAAAGCCAGCCGCCCAGGCATGACGAGTAAGTTTGGAGCTCGACTAGGGAGGAAGAGAAGTGGAAACCGAGATATCTTCCCCACTTTGATGAAATCGCACGACCTCCTTACCACGGAGATCCATCAGGGGCTTCTCGATCCAATCCGGCACGAAAGGAATGGCTAGACTTTCACTCGCAGCAGGCTCATCGACCTCGATGCGGTCAGCTTCCCTCTGTTTATGCAGCTCACTTTGAGTCATCAACGAACCTTCTAGAGAGATCGGCTTGCCCGCCGGAACCTCTAGCTGAAATGTAAAGGAAAGGGGTTAACAGAATGCCACGAATACAAACTTCTTAAAGCAGCAGAACACTTATAATTGGTCGTATTATAATCGGCGGTGACTACCCGCAGTGGCAAATAATAAGTGATATCCAACCGCTCCTTCTTGTAGAAATTGGTGATTTCTAATTCCTTCCCCCGAACTCTATCCTTCTAAAGATATTAGCCGCGCAGCCTTGCAGACTTAGGGGGAGAACTCTGAGGTTACCGTAAAGACCAGATATCTAGTCGACCAGTCCGTAACTTTGTTAGGGAGATTTACTACCTTCAAACCCTTGCAGCCGCAGTAAATAATGCAGCGAAAAAGATTGTTTTCCTTTTTGCCCGCCCTGATCGATCGAGCCACGAAACAGTTTCTGAAGGGATTTATAGTGAATTTTAACCGCTCCGAACACAGATAGATCAGAAAGCTCATTATGGTGCCAATTGTGTTCAGGGGGAGCTGACTGAGGACGACTCCATAAAAGTCCATAATTTCTACCAGCTCGATGAACGGGGGGAAAGAAAAGCCATGTTCAAAGTGATCGATGGGTATGACAGCAATGTTAATTCCAACCGTATTTAACCGCTTCGCCGCTGAAGGTAACCGCACGACTCTAGAATCAACATGCATATTCCTGTGCACAAATTGCAAAAGCTCGCTTTCGGTCGAGGAGGAGCTCCTAAATTCTGACTGGAGAAATACAGCTGAAGCACTAGATCGCTCGGATACAATTTTTCTTATCCGGTGGAAGTATTGAACTCTAATTTTATTATAAGTGAAGAATCTTCTGTACTATTTATAGAGAAAATTGTAATCGGAAAAGCATAAATGATCGGACATATGGTAGAAAAATAGCGCGGGTACATCAGAACGTGAAGCCGAGCGGTTAAAAGATATAATAACAAGGAAAATTTAAAATTCAAACAGTTTACGAATAAATTTAACCACACAGTGCCACCAAGTTCAAATAAATATACAAGGCTATTTTACCTTTGCATTCACTTCCCTCTTTCTCTCTTTGCTTATTATTTCGCCGCGGTCTGGCAGGTCCCCACCAATGTGAGCCCCCTAGTCACCCGCGTGCAGAATCGTTGAGATCGCAGCGGATAGATGGTGAAGAACAATGTGGTGGTGTCGATGAATCCTTGCAGCGTCGCGACCCACACGGCCAAGATATACCCCTGTTTTAGTGGAGGCCGCTTGTCCGGTAAGTCGCGCGGTTGCATCTGCTTGATTCATCGAGAAGGTCTCATCCCGAACAATACCATCACCCCTCTTGGTCCCGGGCCAGCGTCGCACTTCATTCTCTGCCTGATGGCACCGGTTTCGATAGTGGGCGACATCATCCAGTTGTCGTTTTTATCGTTGATCTTGATCCCTCAACTCCTTCTCGTCCGATGCGGCTTGCGCGATCAGTTGCGCGTTCCCGCATCTTGTCTCTTCTCGGGCAACTCTAGCCTCCTCCAAAGCCGCGACGGCTTATTTACGTGCCGAGTTCACCTCTCCAGCCAAATTCTCCACCGTCATTTGTAGCGCATCTTTCTCCTCCTCCGCAGATTGAAGCATTTCCTCTAACCGCGCGATCTTACGGTTAAGTTCACCAGGAGACCTCTGTCCCTCGTCAGGTGGAGGTGGACTTTTCACAAGGATAATCGCCGAGCCGGCACCTTTTGCCACTGAAACAGCAACACAATAAGAGGTTAAAAGAAGGATCATTGACATATAAGATAGACAAAAGGGACGATACTTTGAGGCAATGGCTCAAATTCAACTCTTTCTCACGCTGCCGATAACTCGCGATCAGGGAATATTGGTCGTCGCGCATTCTCCGGATCGATCTTTCTTATCTGGGCTTTCCAAAGTCGCGCGGACTTGGTTCTTCCCTCCTCATATATCTCCTTGGTCATCGAAATTTCCCTACCTTTGGAGATCAGGCGGACTGGACGTTTTCTCCGCAGTATCTTCTTTGCGAGATTTTCCCTACTCGAAGCGGACAACAATTTACCTGGCCGTGGGGTCTCAGTTTCTCCTACCCGCTCGGGCATGTCCAAGTCGGTCTTGTCATTAGGGGCAAGGCCAGCGGCTAGAAGTGCTTCTTCGACGACAGGCTCTTTATGAAGCTCGGCGAGGGATTTGGTTGTAAGATTCGCACCACTCGTTACGACCATACTGTGAAGAATTCCCTACATCCCCTGCAAATAACCGGCGTTAACAGGGAGGTAAAGTTCCAGAGAGTCTTCGTCCGCTATAAGAAATTTCTCTAGCATGGCCATCGTGGTTACCTTTAACGGCTGTTTGATCTCCTTTTATGAGTCCCCAGATATCTCGCCCTCCTCAGAAATGGTGGTTAGCGGAGCCGTAACGACTTTGAGAACGAATGACTTCTTATTCTCTTTTCCCTTTTGGCAAAGCTTCCTTTCTACCCGCTCCTCGATGGTCGGCCCGGATCAGCGCTTTCGTTTCTCCAGAGCAGACCCGCTGATCCACAACTCGAGTTTTAGTTTATCCGCCGCGGTCAAAGCGACCTTTATGGCTTTCTCCCGGATATCAGTAAGGGTGTCGGTTGAAGAAAGTAATTCGTCATCATGATTGTGTGGAGTGTTGCTTGTGATGTCGACTTCAGGGGTAATGGCGGTCTTAGGGGTGGCAGGCAGGACATTTTTTGTCCCACCTATACCGCTTGCCTCGTCCGGTTGTTCGGCTAGAATAATCAATGATGTGGAAGCTATGGCAGTTTTCTCAGTCGATGTGTCGGGCGGACTGGAAACTTTGACCGCATTTTCCTGAATGAGTGGCTTCACATTCAAACCAGATCTCCTGTATATATCTCCCAACAAGCTTTTCATCGGCATAGAGAGTAACAAAGTGTTAACCACAGTCCAAGTATGTTGTCTCCAAGGGAATATCTTAATATCTCTCTCCTTCCGGTATTATTTATAGCTTCGGGGCGCATTAAATGCTATATCGGTCTGGCGAATAAAGCTAACATTTCCAAAATTCTCCAACATTCGAAAATGTACGGGGATAATGTTTGCCCGGAAGACCGCTATTCTTATTCTCACTTAAGATGAGTCAAGGGTCCGTTTCTTGACCGCGTAACCGCGAGACCGTGGCAATCAGCAAGCCATTTTTCCGTCTGAGAGTCGTCGGTCTTTTTATTGAAGACAGCGTAGCCGCGCAGTTAAAAGCTTGCCTTCTTTCTTCTCTTACTGTGCATCCTGTCACCGCTGCCCGCTCTCCTGTACCCCGGGCAGCTGGTGATTCTAGCACCTTCCCGCTCGGGCAGGACCCCGAGCCTATAAATAGGCATGAACAGTACTCTCTAGGCATCGCAAATCGAATCCTCAAGCTCTCCGTCTGTGGCAGTGGTCTCAAATCCTTTGTCGAGCGAGTTACTGTCCGATTGGGTGCTCCTTGGTAACCGCTGTAATTGCTTCATTTATGACAACTGAAAAGACCGTCGCAGGAGTGGTTTTAGCCGCGATGGGCGAACTCTGAGGTCGCCGCTTCCGGCGGCCCCCCTTTGTCTCCTTTTCATTTCACCGCTAGTAACCGACAACTCGCAGTTCCACTTTTATCATTTTCTCTCTTGCAGGTTCTCCAGCGACCAAGAGACATTCTCGACACGAACAGTCTAAGCCTAATTCGTCGAATGGCGTCGAGTGCACTCAACACACTCGATGCCATGGGTCCAGGAAATATTCTAATTCCAGTTTGTCTTATATATTCGACTAATTCGTTGGGTATTCATGACGATATTCGATGAATAATATTGGTCTCAACTCACAAGTTATACTCGATGAATTCATCGGATATCTGCGACGATATCCGATGAATTTTTACCTGTCGAGTCTGGCGCACCTTGAAAGTGAGGGGACAGATCACACTAACTCTAGAGGGGGGGGGTGAATAGAGTAATAAAAAACTTTGGATTAATTTTTATAGTGGAATTAAAATAAGTGATATCTATATGTATAAAGGAAGAAAATAAAAAAAACACAGCACACAGAAAATAAAAATTAGAGTAATCCAGACGACACAAAGATTTTATAATGGTTCCCCTAAACTTGGGTACATCCACTCTTCTACCACCCTAGTAGGAATCCACTATAGGTTTTTGATCAAGTGCCCTACCACCGCAATATCTATTTTCTAAGGGAGATATAGCAACCCTTTGAGCTTTTGACTAGATGCCTAAAAATCAAACCAAGTCTTTTGATCAGTAGACTTAACAACAAAAAGATAACTTTTGACAGGAGTTAAAAACCCTTTGTACAGGAGAGTTAAAAATAAAATGACATTGTCTTCTCTTTCTCAAAGCACTGAGAAGACTAGTGGATGTTGTTCTTGTCAAAGCTCCCCCTTAGCTGTAGAAGAGATCAGGAGAAAGAGAGCTTTTCTCAGGGTATAGGCCTTCAGGTTGAAGATTAATCTTCAGGAAACTTTTAGATTGATGAAGATTCTTTGTCTCTCTAAAGTCCTTAAGCTAAACTGAAGAAGACTGAAATGTATGAGAGTTATGTTCATCTTTCAGTTTTCTGTATTCACAATTCAATAGCTTCAGTATATTCTATTACTGCAATCTTCTGAAAAAAATCTTTTATATTTCTTGCATAAATCAGCCTTTAAATTTTAAATCCTATCCTTGATTGACTACCGAAATCCTAGGAGTTGAATGGCTAGAAAATTTCTTTAATTTGTTTCCTTAACTGCCCCAGTAAATAAGTCAAATAATTACTCTGTGAATACCATAATTAATGCTGCCTTGGAACGGCTATATTCAAGAGAATATGGAGCATTAATTATCAAAGCATTATAGCCATATAATAATTAATTTTTAAATCAAACTTCCTTAGTCAATACTGGAAAACTGCAGGGAAAATAGTTGAACAAAACCTAGATGAAGTTAGTCAAACTAATGAAAAGTTCGTCAACCAAAGATCCAAATTCGTCGAACTAAAACTCTCTTTCATCGAGCTGAGCTCAAAGATCTCTGAACAAAAAATTCACTTACCAATCTGAGCTCCAAGATCGTCGAATATGAGATAGTCATTTCATCGTGCTGAACTTCTGGTAAGAGATTGGAGTTCAGCGATGTCAGCTAAGATTTCATCGAACTCAGCTCAAAGAAGAAGTATGAGCTCGTCGATCTCAGCTATAATTTCATCGAACTCAGCTCAGATAAAGAACAGAGTTCGTCGATCTCTGATCGACGAAAGTTGAGCTTAGTTCAGCAATCTTCGAATGACTTTTCTGCTCTTAGAAAACTGCTTTTCTCTGAAGGTCTTCTGTCTCTATGTATTCTGAAGGTTGATCCAACCAAACTAAGTTTGTTGACTTGACGTAGACCTAGAAAAAGACTTATGACCCTAGACTATACAATGTGGGTCAGCTGAGAATCAAAATAGTGAACCTAGCCCAAATCAACCCTAAACAAGTGAGATTCTAACAATCTTCCCCTATTTGGGTGAGGTCACTATGAACAATATACCTGAAAGAAAAATCATAATGCTGAAAAATATCTGGCAGAATTATACTTGTCCAGTAGTTATATAACAACAGGGACTTGCGAAATATTTACACAAATAAATAATTTCAAATCAAATTTAGAACAAGCAAAATTTTCAGGCTTTCTTTGAATCATTCTTCTTTTCATCTGTAGCTGGTTTGGTGAAGATAATTTTTCTATTTGGATCAACAGCTTCCTTAACAGTTATTTTCATATCTTGTGCTCCAAGTATTGTGAAAGTAGCAGCTCTAGGTACAACTACTTCAGGATATAAATACATATATGTATCAACATTAAAAATATTTTGTACCTGATAATTTTTAAGATCTTTCTTCTTGTAAGAAGACAATGTTGTATATTGAGAAGTATCTTGTCCTTGTTCTTTGGATTTTCTGATTTGAGATAGTTTTATCAGTTCTTTGAACCTGGCCATCCTAGAGTTATGATCCATCTCTAGATCACACACTAGGGACAAAGCCCTTTCAGGAATAGGTTTCTGAATATCATGAACTTACTACTGTTGCTGTTATTGCTTGCTATACTGACACTGAGATTCAGATTTTGATGGCCTATCTCTACTGCTGTAAGAAGATCTGGATTGATAGGAGTTAGAAGTTGATCTTTGACCTTGAGAAACATTTCAAGAGGATCCAGCTGTTGGAGGAGGAGGAGGAGGAGGGACTCTCCTGAATGGAGTTGGAGGAGAGTACCTCCTGCTCTTCTTCCTTGCCTTCATTTCATTTTTGGAATATCTCATCAGGTGAGGGGATTCTGGAGTGAGCTTTATATTATGCAAAATATAATAAGGAGTATCAATAAATGGATTTGGCTTTGGAGCAGCTTTTGGAAGAGCCTTTTTCTTAGCCTTTCTCTTCTTATAGGTTGTATCCTCAGAATCATCAGAGTCATCATCATCATCATCATTAGAAGAAGAATTTGTTAGATTATCATATAGAGCATGAATCTACTTCAGCATATCATCAGAGAGAAAGGGGTGAGCATGAGGGTGTACTATTTCATCCTGAGGTTGTTCTTGAATTATTGGCACTGTAATAACTTCTGTAACAGCTTGGTCCCGAATAGACTCACTTTCCTCTTCCATGTCTTGAAACAAGAACTCATCAAGATCAGGCATGGGAGACTTAGCCCATCTAAAGGTTGGAGGAGAAAAAACCTTTGGCTCTGAGTCAATTATTGGCTCTATTATAATATCAGAAACTGAAAAGCTTGTCCTAAGTTATTCCAAAACTTCAAGACTTATAGAAGATAAGTAACAAACTATTTTTTTAGACAAATCTGGAACAAAAGCAGCAAAAACTTGTAGATTGTTGTTGTGCAAAGAATCAAAAGAATGTAGTAAAGAAAGTAAATCAACTGTGGGATTTATCATGAAATCACCAACAATAGTTATTTCTGTATCTTCCGAATAAACAAGAATCACTGTATCTTCATCCATAATCTCAATGATTTATAATGGAATTACTGCTTATGGAGCTGTTGCTGCTGGAGGATCTGGAGCTGCTGCTGCTGGAGCTTTTTCATGGAACATCTCCCCCTGCCTGGTTTCAAAAAGTCTTGAATCCTGGCCCCCAAAAGAAGGGACAGAGGAGAAAGCAGCAATTTGAGCAAAAAGAGTGGAGATAGAAGCAGAGAGAGGAGCATTATCCTCAGCTATTAGCTTCTTAAGAGTTGGAGAGATGAACTTTAGGAGATCCTTAGCAATGTCAAAGAAGTTGAGATATGGAGGTTCCGTAGTATAAGTGGTATATGTGGATTAGTGACCACAATTAAAACAGACTGATATGGCTTGAGGGAAGTCATTATGAAGGAATTCCTGAAATGTACATGGAATGGTGGATGGTATGTCAGTAGGGATATTTTCCTGGATGGTGGAATGAATTGGAGAGTGGTGTGGAGATGTTTGAGGAGATGACAGTAGATTAAAAATTTGTTGAGTGTAGTTGGATGGAATGTCATCAATATGAGATGGAATTGGATATTGAGGAGGTAGAGATGTAAGTGAAGGTTACTTTCCACATTTCGCCATATTGTCATTATTTATTATAGAATTGCTAGATTAGTTCCACTGCCACCTGATTCTTTTGATTTAATATCCACCTTTATGTCCTTCCCTTTCTTCCTCTCCGCTCAGTACCTAGGAGCCATGGGGGAAGGCATAGGGGATGATAGTACTTAGTCTTATAGACTAACGGTTTTCGGACCACATCATTTAGGGGATCGTGGAGCCCAGCACGGAGGAGCAGCCTCAGAGGTCAGCCCGTTTGGAGATAGGGCAGTCTTGCTCAGGAGTTCAGACAGCGGGGACTGTGAGTCCCTGATTCTTGTAGTGTTTTATTTTGCTTCGGCATGAGTGATTTGTAGTGAGGACATAATGTACCGGGCCTAAGCCCCTATTTTAGTACTCTGATATATTATTCTGTGGACACTCCCTTCGTGGAGACTTTTATTTCTATATATGTGATCTCTGTGGACTGGTTGTTCTCTATTTCCTTGCTGCGCTTAAGATCGATTAGGCCGGTAGGATCGGCGCTTTGTAGTGACGGCCTTCGGGGGCGTGAAGGTGTCACCGCAAAGCGGCGGTTCTGGGCCTAAGACCCCGGTATTGAAAAGAAAAATAAAATGGGTTCTTACAAAGAGTACGCAGGAGTCCGCTTCGTGCACCAAGCGTTGAGGCGTATGATAGGTCTGAACGGTAGTGCTTTACTGGTTTAGAGGTGGGCGAGGCCCAACCAACCGCTTCTGTCTGCCACTACGGAGGTATCCTTGGAGGTGAGGCTCCAGAAAGGGGGAACTAAAGGTCTGTGTACACAGAGTCGGGTGGGTGAGTTGCACTTGCATGATTGTATCATGCCCACTTGCATGTCATAATATATTCATTGCATATAACCCCTGTCACCTATTATGTAAGTGGTATTGGACGCTTAAACAATAGGACTTGCAAAACGACCCCTTGGTCTATAAGCTTGTGTGGGCAAGTTTATAAATTAAGGTCAAATTCTTTATATATATATTGTTGTTAATAACCGACACCCTAACGTATAAATTGGTATGAGACTCTTTATACGATGGGAGCCCTGCAGAAGATCTCTTGGCTTATGCATTTCCGCACATAAGTTAAGGTTACTTTTCATACTTTACTCTACTGCCACATATACTATAAAATTGCTAGTATAGGTTCGCTGTCATCTGTTTCTTGTTTACTCTCCACCTTCAAGTCCTTGCCTTTCTTCCTCCCCGCTCGGTGCCTAGGGGCCATGGGGGAAGGGGTGGGGGATGATAGGGCTTAGTCTTATAGAATAACGGTTTTCAGACCACATCATTTAGGGGATCGTGGAGCCCAGCATGGAGGAGCAGCCCCGGAGGTCTGCCCGTTTAGAGATAGGGCAGTCTAGCTCAGGAGATCAGACAGCTGGGACTGTGAGTCCCTGATCTCAATAGTGATTTATTTTGCTTCCGCTTGAGTGACTATGTAGTGAGGATTTTTTGTATCAGACTTAAGCACTTAGTTTCAGTACTTTTAGATTTTGTGGACTCTCCCTTCGTGGAGATTTTATTACTCTGATGTGATTTTATTGTGGACATTCGGTTAGAGTTTTTACCTTACTTATATTTACTCTACTTTGGTTGCTTTTCTGTGATAGAATCGGCCGGCAAAATCGGCATTTCGTGGTGATGACACTTCAGGGCATGAAGGTGTCACCGCAAAGCGGCGGTTCTGGGCCTAAGACCCCGTTGTTTATAAAGAAAAAAATGGGGTCTTACACAATCCTATCACTAAGGAACTGGCATGTTCCTGATGTGCTTTTCCTATCAACTTTATATCCAGCAAAGTCAGCATCTGAGAATCCAGTTAATTCAAATTCCGACTCAGTTAGATACCACAGTCCTAGATTTGGGCAACCCTTTATATATCTTAAAATTCTTTTAAGTAAAATAAGGTGAGATTCTTTAGGGTTCACTTGGAGCCTAGCACAAAGGCATGTAGCAAACAATATATCAATCTAGGAAAGGCCTTAGTGCATGTTATGAGAGATGTACACATACATTGTTATGCATCCCATTTTACATAATATTGCATGCAACGAAAAGTAAAAATCTAATGCGCATTCATGTTATTGTTATACATCCCATACTACATAACAATCACATGTTGCTTCCTATGAGGATCCATATAAAAACACATATTATGCATCCCATTGTACATAATATGCCATGTATACTTCTTAACATGATTATGATTGTAGTGTTCATGCTTCAGCCAAGACATACTAATGACACATCAGTGTGTGTACGAAATTACACTAGATAACTTACACTATCCGAATTAATAGTATTTTGATCAATTCCCAAACAAACCTATTCCTTCGATACTAACTGTCACAACCTCAGTAGATCTTCTCAAGTTCTAATGGTCCTCTCAAACTGACCATCCGTTTGAGGATGAACAATTGTGTAGAGTGTAAGGTGAGAGCCAAAGTATGCTTGTACTGCCTCCATACTCTTAAGGTGAACACCACTGCTCCAAACTCCAAATCATGTGCAGGGTAGTTAACCTCATGCTTCTTTAACACAAGGGTTAAGTGTTCAACATGACCTTCCTTCCTCTTTGAGTAGACCAAGATGTCATTGATGAAAACAATGACAAAGGCATTTAAGTACGGCTCAAACAATCTATTCCTCAAACTTATAAACGTCGAAGGGGTGTTTGCGAGCCCAAATGGCATCATAATGAAGTCGTATAAGCCATACTTTGAACTAAAGGCAGTCTTTTGCATGTCTCCCTCTTGTATTCTCAACTGGTAGTATCTCGAGCACAGATCCAATCTTGGAAAAACAAGTGGGCTCCTACCAACTGATCGAATGAAGATCGATCTGAGTTCAGGGATAGGTGTTCCTCACCGTCAGTCGGTTGAGTCCCTGATAATAGATGCGCAAGCTTAATGTTCCGTGCTTATTCTGAATAAATAGTACAGGGCTCCCCCAAGGTCAAACTTGGGCAAACGAACCCTGAGTCTAACAATTCTCGTAACTTAACCCTAAACATGGCGAGTTCCTTCGGGGCCATACGATAAGGTGTCCTGGAGATGGGCTTGGCACTCAGTACTAACTTAATTTGAAGCCCACATATCGATGCAGGGGTAATCCTGGCAGCTTCTCGGGAAATACCTCAGGGAAATTCCGCACCACCCGCACATCTTTCATATCTATTGTCATCTCTTTCAACTCGAAACAAATCATGTAGACCTCATCCCCCTTTATGTGGGCTTTAAAGGACTGAATTGAAGATAATAACATACTATGTGCGAATCTAATACCTTGAAAGATGACTTCAGAGTCCCCGTGTCTCAAGGAAATTCGCTTCTCTGCACAATCAATTCTGATGGTACCAATATAACCATGTCATGCCGAGAATGAGGTCGAATTTTGACATTCTCAATACTGTGGTAGGGGTTTCAAATGTCTTTCCTCCAAGAATTATCTCCAATTCGCACTTGACGGTTATAGTCATCTCGGAACCATCTAGGAGACGTACTCTCCCAGTAATACCAATGATGTATTGCACTCCTTCTAAGCCTTCAATGTTGTCTTTTGACATAAATGAGTGTGTGGCACTGGTATCGAATAGAGTATAGGCTGGTTTCCCACCAACCATCACCGTGCCTAGGTATCAATTATAATGACTCAAAGCTAGACTCCTAGCATAACCTAGGCAATTGAAAGGAAATTCTTATAACATATTAACCAAATCACGTCATACCTGTAATCACCTCTTGAGGAATCCTCTATTGCTCCATGTCCAGTGCAAACTCCTGACCCCGAGCAGGCCCGGGGTTTCTTCCTCGTGGTCTCGTCCTCGACCACGCACATGTCCCCGTCCTCATGGAGCCGTCGTAGAGAGAGCAGGAGGAGCATTCCCACCTAGCTGTGGGTAGTGACGTCAGATGTGGTGATAATACGTTTTGTAGCCTAAACTATTATCGTATTTTATATTTTATAGTGTAAAAATCATGTCTATTATTAGTTTATTTTTATCCTTTTTATGTAAATTTTATTGCCACTAACTTTTTCCTGTCTTTTTGCAGGTTTCCAGAAAAATTGCCAAAATGCACTGTCACGCCCCCCTGTCACGCCCTCCCTGGGCGTGACCTAGGGCGTGTCACCCGATCCCCAGGACTCCTGCTGGAAGGGATAGAAAACGGTCAAAAATCGCTATCACGCCCCCCTGACATGCCCTCCCCGGGCGTGTCACCAGGCGTGACCATGGGCGTGTCGCCCTCTGCCGCAAAGCTGCCGCCGCATTAAATGCCGTTCCGCCTCAGCACGCAAATAGTACTGTCACGCCCCCCTGTCATGCCCGTGACATGGGCGTGACACCCTCCTTTTTCGACGACTGACGGATTTCCGACCAATGATTTGGACATGACGTGCCTGTCACGCCCCCCTGTCACGGGCGTGACCTAGGGCGTGACCACCAACGTACCGAAGCAATCATCCCTCCCGCCAGAATCCAGAGCCCGAGGTCAACATAGTACTGGCACGCCCCCTGACACGCCCCCCTAGGGCGTGTCGGAGGGCGTGACCAACCCGAGAAAATTTTCTATAAATTGAGCCCCCCCTCTCCATTTCAGCAAGCTTTGGGTGAGAGGGGGAGGTGCTGCCCCTTTGGTTCTTGAGTTTTTTTCATGCTTTCTCTCTCTCTCTCTCTCTCTCTCTCTCTTTATAATTTTTGCTTAATCATGGTTTAATATTTAGTTGCTTTAGCTTTCTTTGTAATCTTTGCTCTTGCTTAGTGCTAATTGTAGGGCTATAATAGGATTTACTTTTCATGCACTTGTAATTTCAATTTCAATAGTGTAACTTGCCCTTTTCATTAATAGAATTGTTCTTGTTTAGCTTGTGTTCTTTTCATGCTTTACTACTCATCCCCCCCTTCCACTCCATTATGATTAACTAATCCTCCTTGTACTCGATCTTGATGATCCGAGGTTAGAGCGATTATGTTATGATGTTTTAATTAATCTTTTCTTTTTAGGTTAGGTCCTTGAATTACTCTTGATTAATCACGGGTTGGAGGTATATTTTCGATATATACTCTCTGCCTTTGCTTTCATTCTTGGCTAGCCGAGAGGCCGAAAGAATGGAGTGAGCATTCAAGAGTAAAGGGAGTTGTACGCACCCCTTGAGAGAGGCAGACGTCCAAATCTCCCGGATTGGAGTAAAATCCAATAGTGGGGTTCACCGCGTAAAGCGAGTTTTAGGCCTCCGATTTAGACGAGAGTCGGTCGGACCTTCCTAAACTCAGTTGGGCACGACTTCGAGAGAAGCGTGTTCAAGCTTTAGGAACCTCCACGGTCAAGGACCCTTATCCTATTAAGTTTAGATTTTTATCGCATTTTCTTAATCGTCTTTAGCCGAGGTGAATCTTGATCGGGTGCATTTCCATTTCATATTTTCTACCTTTAGTAGTAATCACCTGTCTTGTGCTCTTTAATTAATTGCAGTAGTTTCCTTTATAGCTTAGTTGTTTGCTTAATAGCCTTCTTAATTGCAGTGTTTCTCTTTCTAGTATAGCTTTACTTTCTCCCCTGCACTTAGATTTTCTAAAACCCTAGTTTTTTCCGTCGATAAGATAATAGCGTTCGTGTGAGTAAGCATAGCCAACAGTTCATGGATTTCAATACGACACTTGTGTCCCCTTGCTACAATTCTATAGGTATACTTGCCTCATTGGGTTGCTAGTTCGGTTGCGTTTATTTTCTTTGAACCCAAGCGCGCAAGAAGTTTTTGGCACCGTTGCCGGTGACCCAATTTCCGTTGATATTTTGAAAACACGAACCTATTAATTTTATCTTCTCTTTCTCATCCTCCTTCTTTAAATTTTAAAAATCAAAAATTTTTTTTATCACCGCTCTTAATAGAAACCTACCTCACAATTTTTCTATGCCACCTAATTCTCTCGAAAAGGGAAAAGGGCTTTAAGCGCCACTGTCTTGTCTAGTACCTTGCGAACCCTTCACGGGGTAGTCCTTGGGAAGTTCGGGAGTTAATCTATAAAAAAAAATCTATTTCAAAAAGAAAAAAAAATTCTAATCTTTTTTCTAGTTTATCCTTTTTCTCTTCCTCTTCTTCTTTTCTGTTCTTTTAGTGTATGACCCGCGGGAGTTCGTCGGTTATTTTAGACTTGGACCACGAAATTGAGCGTACTCTTCGGAGAAGATCGCGATTTCAAGGTCCTACTATCCAAGTGCCGGTTGAGGACTCCGAGTCATTTGCTACTTTAAGAATGGAAGAACCCAACGTAGATGAGGCCGTGCAAAGGACTATGTCCTATTATGCACGACCGAACCTCGAGGGAACAGAATCAAGTATAGTCCGCCCTGCTATAGCAAATAATAACTTCGAATTAAAGCCTAGCATAATTCAAATGGTGCAGCAATATGTGCAATTTGACGAACTTCAAGATGAAGATCCGAACGCACATATAGCTAGCTTTCTTGAAATTTGTGACACCTTCAAGATAAATGGTGTCACAAATGATGCGATCAGGCTGAGACTATTCCCCTTCTCTCTAAGAACTAAAGCTAAGCAGTGGCTTAACACACTTCCGAAAAATAGCATAACCACTTGGAATGAATTAACTGAAAAATTTTTGGCGAAGTATTTTCCGCCAGCTAAAACCGCAAAACTTAGGAACGACATCTCTGCCTTCGGACAAATAGACTCTGAAACCCTATATGAAACCTAGGAGAGATTTAAAGAATTATTAAGACGATGCCCACATCACGCGCTGCCTGTATGGTTACAAGTGCAGACGTTTTATAACGGGCTAAATCAAAGCACGAAGCAAATGATAGACGCAGCTTCTGGCGGTACTTTAAATCATAAGACCCCGGAAGCAGCTCTTGAGCTTTTTGAGGACATGGCCATGAACACTTATCAGTGGAATGTGCCTAGGTCCCGCCCGAACAAGCCTGCAGGTATCTATGAAGTGGACAACGTCTCCCAGCTCGCTCTGCAAGTAGAAATCCTAAGCAAAAAAGATAACGGAGATGACTGCTGCCTCCGCCCCTCAGGTATGGGAATCTGCAACCCCTACTCCAAACATTTAGATTATGTTAATAAATGCCTAGAACTGCTTTTAATAATTTTTCTGCTGCGAATTTTCCTCCGCCTGGTTTTAATTTTCCGAATAGTTATAACCTTGCTTTAAGAAATCACCCGAACTTTTCATGGAGTAATCCATCGAATGCGATGCGCCCACCCCCGCAAAATGATTTTTCTGCACCCACCACCACCACCACCTCTTCAAAATTACCCAAAACCTCCAAGCTTGGAGGAATTACTTTCTAAATATATCACCACAAATGACGCCACTATAAGAACGTTAACCGGAAGCGTAAAAAGTCTAGAAAATCAAGTAGGACAGCTCGCGAAAATAATTTCTGAGCGACCCGCAGGGTCTCTTCCTTCCAATACCGAACCCAACCCGAGAGAGCAAGCGAAAGCTATAACTCTTTGGAGTGGGAAGCAAGTCTCCGGTATGGTAAGTGAAGAGCCCGAGGCAAGCTCCGCTCCCGTTTTTAAAAATCAAAGCTCCGCTCCCGCTTTTAAAAATCAAAGCTCCGTTCCCGCTTTTAAAAATCAAAGCTCCGCTCCGCTTCCACCCTATGCTGAAGAAGTAATCACCCCCGCTTTAGAAAATAATCTCACTCCACCACCCATCTTCAAAAATAATTCAACACCTCCATACCCCTCTGAACTTAATAGACAACGTCAAGATGATCAGTACTCCCGCTTCTTAGAAATCTTCAAACAAATCCACATTAATCTTCCCTTCCACGAGGCTATTTCGCAGATGCCGAAATACGCCAAATATCTTAAAGACCTCCTCACAAAAAAGAAGAAGTTAGAGAATCTTTCGCACGTCACGCTAAACGCCGAGTGCTCCGCCGTTTTAACAAACGGTTTGCCGAAGAAAATCAGTGACCCGGGTAGTTTCTCTATCCCGTGTGTCTTCGATGATCTCTTTGTTAAACACGCGTTAGCCGACTTAGGCGCTAGTATAAACCTGATGCCCTTTTCGTTGTTCAAAAAGTTAGGGATTGGTAGCCTTAACCCCACGCGTATGAGTATCCAGCTAGCCGATAGATCCGTCAAGTACCCGTTAGGAATAGTGGAGGACGTTCTAGTGAAAGTCGACAAGTTCATCTTCCGGTGGACTTTGTCTTTGTCATTTGGACATCGAAGAAGACGTCGAGGTTCCCCTGATCCTTGGCCGACCCTTCCTTGCCACCTCCCGAGCCATCATTGACGTAAGCAATGGTAAGCTCTTTCTTCGAGTAGGCGACGACGAAGTCACATTTTCTATCACCCCTTCGATGAAGAACACCTTAGCAAACGATGACTCATGTTTTTTCGTAGACGCCGTGAGTGATGATTCTTCCAACTGCCTCTCCGACTTTGAAAAAGAATTTTCTACTTTTTGCTCCTCTTCTCTTACAACGGAATCACTGCAAGGAAGTGATGAATCTTCTTATTGTCTTTCTGAGTTTGAAAAAGAATTTTCTGATTTTTGTTCTTCCTCTGTTCTTCCCACTGAATCGCTACAAGAAGCCGTCTTGGCTGCTAGCCCCACCCCTTATTACGTTCCTTATAAAAAAGTTTATGAAGATATTATTTTTGAAAAAGAAAGAATCTCAAAATCCTCTTATGAAGAACCCCCTACCCTAGAACTTAAAGAAACTTCCCGAACACCTTAAGTATGCTTTCTTAGAAAAAGATTCCAAGTTACCAGTTATCGTTTCGGCCTACCTCACGGATACGCAAAATGATAAACTTCTGCTAGTTCTACGTAAGCATCGCCGGGCTATTGCTTGGCAAATTTCTGATATCAAGGGCATAAGCCCATCTTTCTGTACCCATAAAATTTTAATGGAAGATAATTCGTGTAACTCTATCCAACCTCAGCGCCGTATAAACCCGAATATGAAAGAAGTAGTTAAGGGCGAGGTTATGAAACTATTAGACGCAGGAATTATCTACCCTATATCGGACAGTAAGTGGGATAGCCCCGTTCAGGTAGTTCCAAAAAGGGAGGATAACCGTAGTTAGTAATGAGAATAATGAATTAATCCCGACACGGACGTGACAGGTTGGCGTATGCGCATAGATTACCGTAAGTAAATGACGCCACCCGCAAGGACCACTTTCCTTTACCATTTATCGACCAGATTTTAGAACGTCTCTCCGGCCATAGCTTTTATTGTTTTCTCGATGGCCTCTCGGGTACTTTCAAATACCCTCTCTCCCGAGGACCAAGAGAAAACTACGTTTACTTGTCCCTTCGGCACCTTCGCGTACCGAAGAATGCCGTTTGGATTATGCAATGCACCGGCTACATTCCAACGATGTATGCTCGCAATATTTGACAAGTACGTAGAAAGCATTATGGAGGTATTCATGGACGATTTCTCCGTGTTCGGCGATTCCTTCGATAGATGTTTAGAAAACCTCGAAAAAGTCTTAGAACGATGCGAAGAAACTAACCTTGCCCTAAATTGGGAAAAATGCCATTTTATGGTGAGGGAAGGGTTAGTTGTTTGGGTCATAAAATTCTGCTAAAGGTATTGAGGTAGACGTTTGTCACAACCCGCATTTTTTAAAAATCACACTCCGAATTAAGAGTTATCAGAGTAAGAGAAAACACGCGTCATGATGCCACGTCAAGCAGGGGATAACTGCTGACGCTCAGGCAAATCCAACTACAATCTTTATGCAAGAAAATCATGTGCTTAAAGAATAGAAAATCAGTTATGTTTAGAGTCCGTATCCCTCGGCTCAGTGGATCATCTAGTCCACAAAAGAAAACTATATTTAAACGCTGCGGAAAATTTCTTTAATTAGGTTTTACACACTAAAGAGCGCATAAGGGTCCCAAGAGAACCACTCATGCTAAGTAAGACACTACACTTAGTTTATATAATATATATAAGAAAACGGTTTTCGTACATGATTTGGAATATAGTGATTAAGTTTATAAAAACATGCTGATCATGAGCTTCATTTATAATAATAATTATAGTTTAAAAATAACTAGCAACCTAGCATAAAACCTTCTCAAAGCAAGTAGACTATCTCCAGAAAAATAAATGGTAGCAGCAATAGTATATATCTAGTACAAGGTAAAAACTACTAGTGGGCGCCAACAACCTGACACGAACCCACCAGCACACATATATGTCTGTAAGAAAGTACTGAAAACAACCTCACAAACAAGGTAAACAAAACTCCAAAGTCCGGGAGTCCACCAACAACAACACCTCCAACTAGCCACCAGACTGGCTACAGCTCAGAACCTGGGGTATTCTAAAAGAAAACAGAATACCTCAGCAAGCAAAAATCAACGTAAAACTGCATGAAAGAGTCAACCAAAAGGACAAAAATAACAGAAAACATGCAGTAGAAAGAGTCACAACTGTCCAAAATAGGACAACAAGAAATGCACAACGTGCAAAGAAACAGCAACGACCCAGCCCAGGAACAACATCCTGCAGGGCCTACTAGGCTACCAAGAGCCAGAATGCTGTAACACTACCAAAGAAGAAACTTCTAACACCCTAAACTGCGGGAAGTGATAGTAGCAAAAACAACAACGAGGAACCGGATCGAAGGCAAACGCAGTCCCCCAATCCACCATGTCCAAGTCAAAAGCTCGAGGGTCAACACGTGAAAACACAAGGGACCTTCCACCCGACATGCCCAGCCCGTACCTGGAGCAAGAAATCCATGGGTGGCCTTGGCTATATCACACAACTCCACCCCCATAAAGAGCTACAACCACCACTACTATCCACGACCCACGATTCGGCCTTTAGGAAAATAAAGAAAACGGCCGACAAGGAAAACCCAGAAATACAACTGGAAAAAAAATCCACTCGGAAACGAAATACAAGGTAAAGGAAGAGTGTTGAAATAAACCAACACGACTAGGCGTTGAGTGAAACGCACTCAATGCCTACCTAAACTTTGGCCTTGAGTGAGCTAGCCTCACTTGCCGCCAAAATTATACCACTACCCACAAGCCCACTAAAGAAAACGGAGCTCGACGACAGTCGAACGACCAAGGCAGAAGATCCAGAACTCGAGTAATTGCCTGCCACTTGAGTATCTAAACTCCCGCACTCGAAACCACCTAAATTCGCCTATCAAAAGAAATTATACAAAGCGCACGATCAGTGACGCACGATCAGTGGTCGTGCGCACTCATCGGCTGATGATCGTGCGAAACGAACCTGGAAACCTGACAAAAAACCTAGCAACTGCGCACGATCAGTGTCGCACGATCAGTGGTCGTGCGCACTGTTGCCAGCGCTCGTGCGATTGCCCGAGACAGAACTTTGGAAACTGAAATTTATACGCGCACGAACAGAGGCACACGACCAGTGGTCGTGCGCCCTAAAGGTTAATGACCGTGCGCGGCAAACCTGTACCGTTTGGAATTTTCCGAACGACACCGGAACGCGCACACGACTCACGCCACTGCAGTAGCAGTAGACAACTATCAACGTCGCACGCTACTACCGTATAGACTATGCCTAACCATTAGAATAATACCATAACGAAGGAAATTGGCAACCACACCCCCCTCCTAACTCTCCCTCTCGGCTACGCCCGAACCAGAGCATCAATCAAAATTAAAGGAAAACAACGGCTTCGCGCCGACAATTTGGATTCCAAACATCACAACATAGGGGGGGGTTTCAGTAGGAAGAACTAAGCCCTATAGTTAGCAAGAAAACGAGAACAACAAGGCCTCTAACCTGGGCTAACCGGATTTCAATTTCAGCAAATAAAATCAAAGAAAACACTTTGGCAAGGGCAAGAATACCACTTGCCTCAAATCTCAGCGAAGCTTTGGACTGCTTTCCTCCTCTTCGCACGGATCAAGACGGCCGCAACACCTAGAACAAAGACTCGGCCATTAATGGCGGAAAACTTCCAAAACTGAAAATTCCAATCCTTCCAAAACTCCACGAAAATCGAATTTCTTACCGCAGGAATGAAGGTCTCGACGAGAGCAATCCGTATCCACTCTCGGAATCGAATTCCGTCCACAAACGCTCTGGGAATCGGCGTCCGAAGGGAAGGCTCGGCGGTTACTCGTTTCTCTCGTACAAGGACCGGCGGTTTTCTATCGGGGAAGAAGATGATCGATGGTTTTCATTCTAAATATATATATATATATAATTATATAATTATAGTATTAATTACAAAATTACATAAAGCACCAAATTGACGCGAAAACCGATTCACCTCGGAATTCGACGAAATTCGCACCGTAGCTAAATACCCACGCTACGAACACAACGGCGAAGTCGAAATTAACTTTCGACGAATAGAACTCGAGTTATGCCCAAACAAAGCCAAACACAAACATCCCCCCGAGAGGCCACACCGGGTCACCAAAACGACTCAGTTTGCTAGGGAGATCTTGCCAACAGGCTACCAAACAGGGCACTCAGTTCTAAGGAGCTAAACCATACTCCACACATGGCACAAGCCACGGAAACGCGTCATCGTAACGCCAAACGAGAATAAAATAATCGCTGAAAAGGCGGGGCGTTACAGTCACTCCCCCTAAAAGAAAGTTTCGTCCCGAAACTTTACGCACAACCCTCCTACAAAAGTAGGAAAAAGTAACAAACAGAAGTTACAAAGGGAAACATACCGATCAAATCAGAGAAACAGGTGAGGGTACGCCCTCCTCATGGCCGACTCTAGCTCCCAAGTCGCGCTCTCCAAATCCTGATTTTTCCATAGAATTTTCACCATCGGTATGGACTTCTTTCGCAGCACACGCTCCTGAGAATCCAAAATACGAACTGGCACTTCAACGAAAGAGAGGTTGGGCTCTAACTGGGGCACAACATCCAAGAGTTGCCCACTGCTGCGCACACACTTCCGCAATTGGCTAACATGAAAAACATTATGAACACCAGGGAAGTTCGCTGGCAAATCCAATCTATATGCAGACACACCAATCCGCTCCAAGACCTCAAACGGGCCCACATACCTTGGGTCCAATTTCCGATTTTTACCAAATCTCTTCACACCAACCATTGGAGAAACCTTGAGGTATACATGATCCCCTACTGAAAATTCCAAAGCAGACCTACGCCGATTGGCGTTCTTTTCATACCTCTCCTGGGCTAAACGAAGCTTCTCCCGAATAAGCTTCACGGCGACTTCCATCTCTTCTAGAGCATCAGGACCCAACAAAGGCTTCTCACCAGCCTCAGCCCAAAACAACGGAGTCCTACAGCGCCTCCCATACAAGGCTTCGAACGGAGCCATCTGCAAGCTTTCCTGATAACTGTTATTGTAAGCAAATTCCATGAGTCGCAGACGCTCATCCCACGCTCCACCGTGGTCTAAAATATAGCACCGGATCATATCCTCAACAATCTGATTGACCCGCTCCGTCTGCCCATTGGTCTGAGGGTGGTACGCAGTAGAATACCTCAGATCCGTACCCAAACCCTCCTGCAGACTCTGCCAAAAACGAGAAGTAAACCGGGAGTCTCGATCAGAAATGATGCTAACTGGCACACCGTGGAGTCGGATGACTTCATTCAAGTACAACTCCGCTATCTTCTTCATCGGGTAATCAATCTTATAAGGCACGAAGTGAGCACACTTCGTCAATCTATCCACTATAACCCAAACAGAATCAAATCCTCTCGGGGATTTTGGCAAACCCGTAATGAAGTCCATAGATATACTCTCCCACTTCCAAGTCGGGATATCTAGCGGAGTCAACTTACCACCAGGCCTTCCATGATCGGCCTTCACACGCTTGCAAGTGTGACACTCAGCAACATAACGAGCTATATCTCCTTTCATACCATACCACCAAGCAATTTGCTTTAAGTCACGGTACATCTTCGTAGATCCTGGATGGTAGGCAACGCTGGAACCATGAGCCTCACTGCAAATCATACTCTTAATGTCCCCAACAGCGGGAACGCAAAACCTGCCGCGGTACTTCAAAGTACCCGCATCATCAATAGAAAAATCTGGCAACTCTCCCTTCTCTGTCCTGGTAAAAAGGTGCAACAGATCCGGATCGTCCTTCTGATGCAATCTAGTCAAAGAAATCCAGGACGGCTCTTCCACTGATAAGCTACTCGGTAAACTACAGCATCCCACTGAAATATCCATAAGGAGGAACTCCTCAACTAATCGATCGGCGGAGAGGTTAAAGATCTTTCCCGTCTTTCGGCTCAGGGCGTCGGCCACCACATTGGCCTTGCCCGGATGATACTGGATTTCCACATCATAATCCGCCACATACTCAAGCCACCGCCGCTGACGCAGATTCAACTCCTTCTGCGTGAACACGTACTTCAGGCTCTTATGGTCAGTAAAAATCTTGCACTGAGCCCCATAAAGTAAGTGCCTCCACAACTTCAACGCATAATAACCGCTGCAAACTCAAGGTCATGCGTAGGATAATTCCGCTCATGAGTTTTCAGCTGCCTTGACCCATAAGCAATTACCTTTCCATCCTGCATTAATACGCATCCCAGACCTATATGCGAAGCATCCACATACACATCATAATCCACGCCCTCAGTAGGAAGGGTCAGAACGGGAGCAGTACACAATCTCCTCTTTAACTCCTGAAAAGCTTCTTCGCACTTCTCGCTCCAAACAAAAGCCACATTCTTCTGAGTCAGCTTGGTCAATGGTGCGGCTAGAGAAGAGAAACCCTCCACGAATCTCCTGTAATAGCCAGCCAACCCTAAGAAACTTCTGATCTCCTTAGGAGTATTCGGCCTACTCCAATCCGTCACTGCTGCAATCTTTTCTGGGTCAACCGAGATCCCATCCTTGTTCACCACGTGGCCTAGAAAAGAAACCTGAGGCAACCAAAATTCGCACTTGCTCAACTTGGCGAATAACTTGTGGTTCCTCAACTCTGATAGGACCAAATGCAAATGCTGCTCGTGCTCCTCAGCACTGCGAGAATAAACCAACACGTCATCAATGAAGACCACAACGAACTTGTCTAGGAAATCCTTGAACACCCTGTTCATCATATCCATGAAGGCTGATGGTGCGTTGGTCAAACCAAACGACATCACCAAAAACTCAAAGTGCCCATGCCTCGACCTAAACGCAGTCCGTGGAATATCTGCCTCACGGATCCTGAGCTGATGATAGCCCGAACGAAGATCGATCTTGGAGAACACCGTGCTACCACGCAACTGGTCAAATAAATCATCGATCCTCGGCAGAGGGTACCTGTTCTTGATAGTGACCTTGTTCAACTCTCTATAGTCGATGCAAAGCCGCATCGACCCATCTTTCTTCTTTACGAACAAAACAGGAGCACCCCAAGGCGACGAACTCTGCCTGATAAAACCTTTAGCCAACAACTCATCTAACTGAATTCGCAACTCCTCTACTCACGAGGGGCCATCCGGTACGGCGCCTTAGCAATAGGACGCGTACCCGGCTCCAAATCAATAACAAACTCCACATCCCGCTCAGGAGGGATACCAGGAAGATCATCAGGAAAAACATCGGCGAAACCACGAACAATAGGAATCTCCTCCAAGCGTGGCACGCTAACAACGGTTCCAACCACCGAGACTAAACAAACACAACAATCAGAAAGAAAGAAACAATCTCTGAACACATACCGCAGAGAGAACAGGAGAATCCTGACACGGATCAGCATACACGCTGCCGGGCTGACCGTCGTCCCTGATGAAGTCCAAGCGCTTTCCCTTGCACTGAATGACCGCATCATACCGAGAGAGCCAGTCCATGCCCAAAATGACATCGAAGTCCTCTAGATCAATCATCTTCAGATCCGCCTTCGCAAGAAAATCCCCAACAAAACCGGGCAATCCAAAATACCCAAATCTGACAACACAGATTCACCTAGAGGGAAACTTGACACGGAAGGAATCCCGAACACGATCTAGAGACAACCGATGACGCTCCACAAAGGCTCTAGCCACGAACGAGTGGGTAGCGCCGGAGTCAAACAGACACGCGCCCAGCGGTTCCGCACCTTAAATTTCCCTATAGGAACGCACAAAGCTAAGGAACTAGCACAACAGTACCGCAAACAATCTAGCAACTAAACTACCAGGCTAGAAAGAAAAACAACCAACTACTAACCTGAGATCACCTGGGTCGAAGTCTGAGCCTCCTCGGAAGAAATCACGTTCAGCTTCCCTTTTCCCTTGTCCACATGCTGAGGTGGAGGTAATGCCTGCAATGGAACTGCAGGAAGAGCTGACTGGACCTGAGGACACCTCGACTTAACGTGACCCTTCTGCCCACACTGATAGCAGACTCTAACCCTGGACCAACACTGGGCTGCATCATGCCCGGATCGCTTGCAAACTGAACAGGAGACATCTCTCCCAGGAGCACCCTGAATAGCATGAACCTGCTCCTTCTTCTGAGCTGCCGCCTTCTTGAAACACCTCTCAACAGGATGGCCTGACCGGCCACAAAAACTGCACACCACCCTGCTCCTCTTTCCCGGAACAGCATCGGGTACCAGGGGTTTCTTCTCCTCTACCAACTTCCTCTTATCCTTCCTCAACTGCTGGCCTCTGCTCTTCGCCGTCTCAATGGCCTCAACCTTAAGAGCAGCCTCTACAACTCCAGCATAAGTCACTGACCCATAAGCACTGGCCAACTGCTGCACCTCACTCCTCAAACCACCGAGGAATCGCTTAACTCGATCAGCCTCCACGCTGACCAATCCAGGGGCAAAACGGCTCAACTTACTAAACTCTATCTCATACTCACCCACCGTGAGCTGCCTTTGCTTCAGATAGAGGAAATCATTCATGAGGTGATCACGCTCGACCGAGGGTAAGAACTTCCTCAACAGCATCTCCCTGAACACTTCCCAAGAGCATCCAGCCACTAAGCTCTCCTTCTCTCTCAGCCACCAACTCTTAGCCAATCCTTTAAGCTGATAGGCGGCTATCATCACCCTCTGATCATCTGCAATCCCTGAGTACGAGAACATCTCCTCCATGGAGATCAGCCAATCGTCTATCACCATGAAATCTGCCTTCCCATCATAAGTGGGAGGGCTCAGCCTCTGAAACTGCGAGATGAAGGCCATCTCTGCTGGCACCACCACTGGAGGCCTCAAGGGTGCAGGAGGAGGAGGAACAGCTAACCCCCCTGCAGGAACTTGCGCACCCTGAGCCTGCCCTGCCACAACTGCCACCAAAGACTGAATCTGGGCTTGCACTTCCTCCAACTGCCTCCCCATAGCTTCGCTACTCTGACGCAGACCCTCGATCACCGCATCGTTCTGAGCTCCAGAAGATTCACCCTCAGACAGGGGAGTCGATCGAGTCGCAGGACGCCTAGCCATCCTAAAAAAAATCAATACAACGCAAATCAGATCCAAATCCCACGACTAGAACCGACTACCAGAACAGACAATACATATGTAGATATAGACTTAAAGCTGCTAAACTTGCTCTGAGAGTTTATCTTCTTCACAATAATTAGATGATAAGCCCTAACCTAGGATGGTTAACCACCACCTCACTAACTCTTGTGCCTAGATCGGATGCATGAACTTATGTTAGTTTGAAAACTTATGTGTGTACATATGTCATCCTGCAAATCTTTAGCTCGGCGCGTTGTGCTTATGCAATGATATGATATGCATGATTGTGCTATGCATTCTAAAAAGAAGGCCCTAATGCATGATATGAGCGGCGTCACATGAAAATGTTATGCATCCCATACTACATAACATTTCCATGCAACGAAAAAGAAACGTGCTAGTCGCAGTCATGTGGTGAGGTTATGCATCCCATACTACATAACCCTCACATGTAGCCCCTATGGTGGATCCATATACGAACACATATTATGCATCCCATACTACATAATATGCCCCGTATACTTCATGTTATGCTATGAGTGTAGTGTTCGTGCCTTTGCCAAGACGTGCTGATGACATATCGGTGTGTGAATGACATGATGCTGAACTACTAACAGCATCCCAGGAAGGTTGCCCAACTAACTTGTCAAGCAACCTCCCTCTGATACCAACTGTCACAACCCGCATTTTTCTCCGAATTAAGAGTTATCAGAGTAAGAGAAAACACGCGTCATGATGCCACGTCAAGCAGGGGATAACTGCTGACGCTCAGGCAAATCTAACTACAATCTTTATGCAAGAAAATCATGTGCTTAAAGAATAGAAAATCAGTTATGTTTAGAGTCCGTATCCCTCGGCTCAGTGGATCATCTAGTCCACAAAAGAAAACTATATTTAAACGCTGCGGAAAATTTCTTTAATTAGGTTTTACACCCTAAAGAGCGCATAAGGGTCCCAAGAGAACCACTCATGCTAATTAAGACACTACACTTAGTTTATATAATATATATAAGAAAACGGTTTTCGTACGTGATTTGGAATATAGTGATTAAGTTTATAAAAACATGCTGATCATGAGCTTCATTTATAATAATAATTATAGTTTAAAAATAACTAGCAACCTAGCATAAAACCTTCTCAAAGCAAGTAGACTATCTCCAGAAAAATAAATGGTAGCAGCAATAGTATATATCTAGTACAAGGTAAAAACTACTAGTGGGAGCCAACAACCTGACACGAACCCACCAGCACACATATATGTCTGTAAGAAAGTACTGAAAACAACCTCACAAACAAGGTAAACAAAACTCCAAAGTCCGGGAGTCCACCAACAACAACACCTCCAACTAGCCACCAGACTGGCTACAGCTCAGAACCTGGGTATTCCAAAAGAAAACAGAATACCTCAGCAAGCAAAAATCAAGGTAAAACTGCATGAAAGAGTCAACCAAAAGGACAAAAATAACAGAAAACATGCAGTAGAAAGAGTCACAACTGTCCAAAATAGGACAACAAGAAATGCACAACGTGCAAAGAAATAGCAACGACCCAGCCCAGGAACAACATCCTGCAGGGCCTACTAGGCTACCAAGAGCCAGAATGCTGTAACACTACCAAAGAAGAAACTTCTAACACCCTAAACTGCGGGAAGTGATAGTAGCAAAAACAACAACGAGGAACCGGATCGAAGGCAAACGCAGTCCCCCAATCCACCATGTCCAAGTCAAAAGCTCGAGGGTCAACACGTGAAAACACAAGGGACCTTCCACCCGACATGCCCAGCCCGTACCTGGAGCAAGAAATCCATGGGTGGCCTTGGCTATATCACACAACTCCACCCCCATAAAGAGCTACAACCACCACTACTATCCACGACCCACGATTCAGCCTTTAGGAAAATAAAGAAAACGGCCGACAAGGAAAACCCAGAAATACAACTGGAAAAAAAATCCACTCGGAAACGAAATACAAGGTAAAGGAAGAGTGTTGAAATAAACCAACACGACTAGGCGTTGAGTGAAACGCACTCAATGCCTACCTAAACTTTGGCCTTGAGTGAGCTAGCCTCACTTGCCGCCAAAATTATACCACTACCCACAAGCCCACTAAAGAAACGGAGCTCGACGACAGTCGAACGACCAAGGCAGAAGATCCAGAACTCGAGTAATTGCCTGCCACTTGAGTATCTAAACTCCCGCACTCGAAACCACCTAAATTCGCCTATCAAAAGAAATTATACAAAGCGCACGATCAGTGACGCACGATCAGTGGTCGTGCGCACTCATCGGCTGATGATCGTGCGAAACGAACCTGGAAACCTGACAGAAAACCTAGCAACTGCGCACGATCAGTGTCGCACGATCAGTGGTCGTGCGCACTGTTGCCAGCGCTCGTGCGATTGCCCGAGACAGAACTTTGGAAACTGAAATTTATACGCGCACGAACAGAGGTGCACGACCAGTGGTCGTGCGCCCTAAAGGTTAATGACCGTGCGCGGCAAACCTGTACCGTTTGGAATTTTCCGAACGACACCGGAACGCGCACACGACTCACGCCACTGCAGTAGCAGTAGACAACTATCAACGTCGCACGCTACTACCGTATAGACTATGCCTAACCATTAGAATAATACCATAACGAAGGAAATTGGCAACCACACCCCCCTCCTAACTCTCCCTCTCGGCTACGCCCGAACCAGAGCATCAATCAAAATTAAAGGAAAACAACGGCTTCGCGCCGACAATTTGGATTCCAAACATCACAACATAGGGGGGGGTTTTAGTAGGAAGAACTAAGCCCTACAGTTAGCAAGAAAACGAGAACAACAAGGCCTCTAACCTGGGCTAACCGGGATTTCAATTTCAGCAAATAAAATCAAAGAAAACACTTGGCAAGGGAAAGAATACCACTTGCCTCAAATCTCAGCGAAGCTTTGGACTGCTTTCCTCCTCTTCGCACGGATCAAGACGGCCGCAACACCTAGAACAAAGACTCGGCCATTAATGGCGGAAAACTTCCAAAACTGAAAATTCCAATCCTTCCAAAACTCCACGAAAATCGAATTTCTTACCGCAGGAATGAAGGTCTCGACGAGAGCAATCCGTATCCACTCTCGGAATCGAATTCCGTCCACAAACGCTCTGGGAATCGGCGTCCGAAGGGAAGGCTCGGCGGTTACTCGTTTCTCTCGTACAAGGACCGGCGGTTTCTATTGGGGAAGAAGAATGATCGATGGTTTTCATTCTAAATATATATATATATATAATTATATAATTATAGTATTAATTACAAAATTACGTAAAGCACCAAATTGACGCGAAAACCGATTCACCTCGGAATTCGACGAAATTCGCACCGTAGCTAAATACCCACGCTACGAACACAACGGCGAAGTCGAAATTAACTTTCGACGAATAGAACTCGAGTTATGCCCAAACAAAGCCAAACACAAACATCCCCCGAGAGGCCACACCGGGTCACCAAAACGACTCGGTTTGCTAGGGAGATCTTGCCAACAGGCTACCAAACAGGGCACTCAGTTCTAAGGAGCTAAACCATACTCCACACATGGCACAAGCCACGGAAACGCGTCATCGTAACGCCAAACGAGAATAAAAATAATCGCTGAAAAGGCGGGGCGTTACAACGTTGCCAAGATAGAAGTTATTGAGAAGTTGCCGCCGCCTACAAACATAAAAGCTATAAGAAGTTCCTGGGCCACGCTGGTTTTTATCGTCATTTTATAAAGGACTTCTCCAAGATCACAAAGCCCCTCACCCATCTCTTAGATAAAGACGCTCCATTCATTTTTGGTGACTCTTGTATTTCTGCCTTTGAATCAATTAAAGAAAAGTTAATTAACGCACCAATTATGATAGCTCCGTGTGGGACCTTCCCTTCGAGATTATGTGCGATGCGAGTATTTTGCGGTGGGGCCGTATTAGGTCAACACATATCTAAGAACTTCCACCCCATCTATTATGCTAGTAAAACCCTCACATCTGCACAAGAAAAATACACCACAACCGAGAAGGAGCTCTTAGCTGTAGTATTTGCGTTTGATAAATTTCGCCCTTACATTACACTTTCAAAAATCATTGTTTTTACGACCACTCGGCCCTCAAGTACCTTCTTGCCAAACGATGCCAAGCCTCGCTTGATTCGCTGGGTCTTACTCCTCCAGGAGTTTGACTTAGAGATCCGTGATAAGCGAGGAGCCGAGAACTTGGCCGCCGACCATCTATCCAGATTAGATAACCCCTTTATAGAAAAATTAAATGAAAAATCTTTTAATGACTATTTTCCTGATGAGAAGCTGCTTTTAGTTAATACATCTACTTCTCCTTGGTTCGCGCACATCGCCAACTATCTAGTGGCCCGGGTACTCCCAAGAGAGTTCTCCTCTCAACAAAAGAAGAAATTCTTTTCTGAGCTGAAGAACTACTTTTGGGAAGACCCGCATCTTTTCAAAATTTGTACGGATCAGGTGATAAGGAGATGTGTTTCTTTTGATGAAGGAATTGATATTCTTAAACATTTGCATGAAGGTCCGACAGGTGGGCACTATCAAGCTGCTCGCACCGCTCATAAGGTGCTTTGCGCGGGTTTTTACTGGCCTAGCCTGTTTAAAGACGCGCAAGCCTTTGTGAGCAGGTGTGATAGTTGCCAACGGTCGGGCAATATTTCTAATAAAAATGAAATGCCGCAAAATTATTTCTTAGAGTGCGAAATTTTCGACCTCTGGGGAATTGATTTTGTTGGCCCCCTTCCTTCTAGCTTCGGAAACAAAATATATTTTAGTTGCTGTTGATTATGTTTCACGATGGCTGAGGCCAAGCTCTTCCTACGAACGACTCCAAGTTGTAGTCACGTTTCTAAAAAGATTATTTTCTAGATTCGGTACGCCTCGCGCAATCGTTAGCGATAGGGGTTCCCATTTTTGTAACGCACAATTTTCAAAAATTCTTACCAATACGGCGTTATGCATAAGCTTTCCACTGCCTACCACCCCCAAACTAACGGTCAAGTCGAAGTAGTTAATAGAGAAATAAAAAGAATATTAGAAAAGACTATTTCAACTTCTAGAAAAGACTGGTCAGCCAAACTTGACGATGCCTTATGGGCCTACCGAACAGCGAACAAAACCGCCCTCGGATGTATGCCGTATCGGCTGGTATATGGAAAATCGTGCCATCTGCCCGTAGAGTTAGAACACCGCGCCTTTTGGGCCTTAAAATTTTTAAACTTCGATCCCCACTCAGTCGGTGACCTTCGAAAATTTCAACTAAATGAACTCGATGAGTGGCGCTCTTATGCTTATGAAAATAATAAACTTTATAAAGAGCGGACGAAGTGTTTACACGATAAACACTTAAGGTACCCTAAAAACTTTAAGCCGGGCGACCAAGTCCTGTTATATAATTCTCGTTTACGTTTATTTCTGGGCAAATTAAAATCTCGCTGGTCTGGCCCGTTTTCTGTTTTAGAAATATTTTCTTATGGAACTGTTTTAATTTCTCACCCTGATAAGGGTAATTTCAAAGTGAATGGTCAGCGTCTTAAACTGTATTTCTCTGGTGATGATGATGTCAATCCAAACAATATTAAGTTTCTGCTTCACGAACTCTAATCTTGAACTTTTAATTTTTTGCTAAAAACAATTTTATTTCGGGACAACAACATTTTTGGACAATATTATTTTTGATGCGTCGAGCTCAACGACGCTTTAACCAAAGGGCTCTCTTGGGAGGCAACCCAAGTTATCTTTTTTTCTGTTTTCTTTATTTTACAATTTTTTCCTCGGACGGCTCCGACAAGCTGAAGCTTTCTGCGATCGCCTGCTCCAACATTGCTGAATCCATCACGAAGTCCAAAGAAGACATTCGGAGGAGCGGCATCACTCAGCTTTCGCAGCAAATAAATCCGGGGAAGTACCTGTATTTCAATTCTGTCTTTCAATTATGCACTTTATTTTCTCTCCTTCTCCAATCCCCTACTTTAGCCATTGAGGACAATGTCTGTTTTAATCTTGGGGGAGGATTTCCTCCTTCATTTTTGCTTAGTGTAAATAATTTCCTTTTTGTATATATTGTAAATATTTCCAAAAAAAAAATTGAATATCTTAAAATTCCAAAAAAAAGAGAAAAAATTATCCAAAATCCAAAATTTAAGAGAATATTTCGCAAAATAAAAAAAAAATATATGTATTTTTGAATAGTTTAGACATTTTGGTATTTCAATAGTACCCCCAGTTTTTAGTTTTTTTTTACTCAAAATCTCCTATAAATAACTTAGTTAACTATAATATTTCTAATCGTTCTTTTAAATTATGTTTCACAAGTAAAATGTTGGCCATGCTGTGTTTCTAATTCGCGGTAGCATGTTAAGGTGAAATATTTTTCTAAAACTCGCATTTCTATTATGGTTTTTTGTTTTTTATTTCCTTTACTTTCTCAAAAAATTCATCATCCACTATTTTCTTTTTCGTTTTTGAATAATTTTTGTAAAGTCAACTTTTGAATATCGTAGTAGATGTGAACGATCCAAGTCACCTATTATTTCTATTTTCAAGTTAATTTCATCAATCTTCTTTTATTATCTAGGACTCGCTTTTTGAAAATTTTCAGACCTTTGTTTTAAATAAATTCAAAAGCGTGAAAATGATTTAGGCCGTTTTTGTTTTCGTTTGAGCTTTCCTGCCAAACTAAAAACTTTTACCACTAGTTAGCCATTTTTGAGCCTTTTTCCGATTTCATTTGATAGCTCCTCTCTTCATTTCAGTTTCACCAAAGCCAAAAATTTCCAACCTATCGAATCGCACTAGCCTTTTTGAGTTTCATAAATTATTTTGACGATTTTGATAGGGTATTTTGTGATTTTTGTGGAGAAAGGTTTTCGCAAAAAAAATTGAAGTATGTTCAAAAGTGATGTTTTTTTTTGTTCGGCCAACTCAAAAAGGAAAATAAAAATATTTATGGCCTTTGTTTTGAAAAAGAAAAAAAAATGAAAAGAAAAAGAAAAGAAAAAATGTGTATATATTTTTATGAAAGTTTTTGAAACTCTTTGCTTTGGTTTAGTGTGATTTTAAACCTTCACGTTTATCTTTGAATTCCCATCCTAATCATTTTCCTAGACCAAACGTTTCTGTCCTATTTAAGTCCTTTTGATTCACGCTTTTTGATTTTTATTTAACAACTAAGAAAAGAAAAGCAGTAAATCAGTTTTAGTTTTAGATTTAAACCTAGATTTTTGTTAATTAAATTGATATGATTATAATGCATTTCTTGGATCCAGTAACAACTCAATGCGTATTTTTCATTTTCGTTGCTTTGCTTAAGTCCATTTAAAAAATCTCGTTAAAATTTTGGATGATTTGTTTTTATTAAGTAAAGTTTATAAAAGTTTTACCATACCTAAATAATTGTTTTAGACTTACATTTCACCTTTTCCCTACTTAGAATTTCGCATAGTACTTGTGTAGGCATAATTAGAACTTTTTGATTAGTCCAGTTATAAATATCTAGTTTTTATATTTTTGCTTGGGGACAAGCAAAGCTTAAGCTTGGGGGAATTTGATAATACATTTTGTAGCCTAAACTATTATCGTATTTTATATTTTATAGTGTAAAAATCATGTCTATTATTAGTTTATTTTTATCCTTTTATGTAAATTTTATTGCCACTAACTTTTCCTGTCTTTTTGCAGGTTTCCAGAAAAATTGCCAAAATGCACTGTCACGCCCCCCTGTCACGCCCTCCTGGGCGTGACATAGGGCGTGTCACCCGATCCCCAGGACTCCTGCTGGAAGGGACAGAAAACGGTCAAAAACCACTGTCACGCCCCCCTGACAACGCCCTCCCTGGGCGTGTCACCAGGCGTGACCATGGGCGTGTCGCCCTCTGCCGCAAAGCTGCCGCCGCATTAAATGTCGTTTCCGCCTCAGCACGCAAATAGTACTGTCACGCCCCCCTGTCACGCCCGTGACATGGGCGTGACACCCTCCTCTTTCGACGACTGACGGATTTCCGACCAATGATTTGGACATGACTTGCCTGTCACGCCCCCCTGTCACGGGCGTGACCTAGGGCGTGACCACCGACGTACCGAAGTTATCATCCCTCCTGCCAGAATCCAGAGCCCGAGGTCAACATAGTACTGTCACGCCCCCTGACACGCCCCCCCTAGGGCGTGTCGGAGGGCGTGACCAACCCGAGAAAATTTTCTATAAATTGAGCCCCCCCTCTCCATTTCAGCAAGCTTTGGGTGAGAGGGGGAGGTGCTGCCCCTTTGGTTCTTGAGTTTTTTTCATGCTTTCTCTCTCTCTCTCTCTCTTTGTAATTTTTGCTTAATCATGGTTTAATATTTAGTTTCTTTAGCTTTCTTTATAATCTTTGCTCTTGCTTAGTGCTAATTGTAGGGCTAGAATAAGATTTACTTTTCATGCACTTGTAATTTCAATTTCAATAGTGTAACTTGCCCCTTTTCATTAATAGAATTGTTCTTTGTTTAGCTTATGTTCTTTTCATGCTTTACTACTCATCCCCCCCCTTTCACTCCATTATGATTAACTAATCCTCCTTGTACTCGATCTTGATGATCCGAGGTTAGAGCGATTATGTTATGATGTTTTAATTAATCTTTTCTTTTTAGGTTAGGGCCTTGAATTACTCTTGATTAATCACGGGTTGGAGGTATATTTTCGATATATACTCTCCGCCTTTGCTTTCATTCTGGGCTAGCCGTGAGGCCGAAAGAATGGAGTGAGCATTCAAGAGTAAAGGGAGTTGTACGCACCCCTCGAGAGAGGCAGACGTCCAAATCTCCCCGATTGGAGTAAAATCCAATAGTGGGGTTCACCGCGTAAAGCGAGTTTTAGGCCTCCGATTTAGACGAGAGTCGGTCGGACCGTCCTAAACTCAGTTGGGCATGACTTCGAGAGAAGCGTGTTCAAGCTTTAGGAACATCCACGTCAAGGACCCTTATCCTATTAAGTTAGATTTTTATCGCATTTTCTTAATCGTCTTTAGCCGAGGTGAATCTTGATCGGGTGCATTTCCATTTCATATTTTCTACCTTTAGTAGTAATCACCTGTCTTGTGCTCTTTAATTATTTGCAGTAGTTTCCTTTCTAGCTTAGTTGTTTGCTTAATAGCCTTCTTAATTGCAGTGTTTCTCTTTCTAGTATAGCTTTACTTTCTCCCCTGCACTTAGATTTTCTAAAACCCTAGTTTTTTCCGTCCATAAGATAATAGCGTTCGTGTGAGTAAGCATAGCCAACAGTTCCCGGATTTCAATACGACACTTGTGTCCCCTTGCTACAATTCGATAGGTATACTTGCCTCATTGGGTTGCTAGTTCGGTTGCGTTTATTTTCTTTGAACCCAAGCGCACAACATGTGGCCCGGTCAGTTGCATTGGAAGCAAGCTCAATCATTCCAATAAATTTGTCAAGGTGGGGGTGGTGCTGGCTGCAGGGCCGTACATTCCATCCTCAACTTCCGATGGAAGCGACCACCGCCTGTTTGACTTCTTTTACCTTTATTGCCCTGTCTCCTTCTATAGTTGGGTCCTGCTCCCATTGCTCCCTCAGCGAGTCTCTTATCGCCGGAATTGTCTCTCAAGTGATATGCCTCTAGCCCTTTCATTGGGTCAAATATCTCTGTTAGTTTCACGCCTTCTATAAATAAAAACGGTTGCCTTAGGGTGTCTTGGAAGTCCGGGGTCTGTTGGGACCTAAGAGTGTCCAAAATAGCCGCGAGCGTTTGTCCCAGCTCTGACGTCTAAAATTGAGTGGGTGTTGTAGGGGAATGATTGCCCCCAATCGGTTCTACATGCACTGGGGTTACACATAAGGTACACACTTCTGGTCAGGTTGGCTAATCGTAGGGTAAAGATTTAACATACTTAGTGTGAATTACATATGGGCACACCACTGCTTCCGTTATGTCAGTTTGTCCCCAAATTGACTAATCAAATGGGAGTGGCACCATTGTTCGATGACTTCTTTAGTTCACGATCATCGTAAGTCTGATACCATTTGTAAGACCCCCCCTCCCGAACATAAGACACGACCGAGGGGAGTCTTATGCCCTGAATAACTTCCTTGGGGTAGTACCAACACACGGGTTGGCCTATACCACAAGACACCTATCCTGTCAGCTAAGATCAATATCATTATTGCCAACCCAACATAATGAATATTCAGAAGTCAAAATCCAAAATAGCATATAATGAGTCCACAACAAGTACATCATCATTAGAAGCAACCAAAGCTTATATAATATCAGAGTACAAAATTCCAAGAAAGCTACAAATGAGTCCCTTAAAAATCACATCCGTAATGAACGATAGAGATGGTATCGACCCTTTAGGCCCTGTCACTCTGGCCTAGCCGCCCTCCTGCATAACTTACTGCTGCTTTGTCTGCGAGGTTTCCTCCTAAAAAGGAAGACATAACAACCGTTAAACATAAAGACTAAGTGGCTTTCACATCTTCTCCAACGGAGACTCCTCGGCACCTAGCAGAGAAAGGAACAAGGGTACAGTATATATAAATAGTAGTACAAACAGGTGGTAAAGGATTAATCAACAATATTGTATAGCAAGGAACTTTAACAATTAAGTTTATCAATCTACTTTAGCAGTTCTACAATCAACAACAGTATATAAGTATAAATTTACAACAGTAAGTTACTTAACTTATATGAATGCCCATACATACATATAAGTTAAGGATCGATTCAAGAGTAAAGTAACTCATCGTATAGGAGTGCCCATACAAACTTATACGATGAGGAACATGTGTGATGCAATGCAATGTTATGGCTTGCCCATGCTCACACATGCCATTTCACTTAACCCTGTCATTTCACAAACCATATCCCTTTGTTCACCTCAGGATGACATAGCCATTTCACAAACCACATCCATTTGTTCACCTCGGGATGGCTTAGCCATTTCACAAACCACATCCTTTTGTTCCCCTCGGGATAGCTTAGCCATTTCACAAACCACATTCCTTTGATCACCTCGGGATTGGCCCCTTTGAGCACCTCAGGATGACTTAGCCTTTTCACAAACCACATCCCTTTATTCACCTTGGGATGGCTTAGCCATTTCACAAACCACATCCCTTTATTCACCTCGTGATGGCGCCCCTTTGGGCACCTCAGGATGACATAGCCATTTCACAAACCACATTCCTTTATTCACCTCGGGATGGCTTAGCAATTTCACAAACCACATCCTTTTGTTCATCTCGGGTTGGCCACCCTTTGAGAACCTCGGGATGACTTAGCCATTTCACAAACAATATCCCTTTGTTTACCTCGGGATGGCTTATCCATTTCACAAATCACATCCCTTGTTTCACTTTAGGATGGCGACCCATTAAGAAAATCTGGATGACTTAGCCATTTCAGAAACCACATCCCTTTGTTCACCTCGGGATGGTGCCCCTTTGAGCACCTCGGCACGACATATCCATTTCACAAACCACATCCCTTTCACATTTCCATACCATATGAGGGTTCATTATACGCACAGGTAGTAAACCACACTATAATACATATCACTCCCACAATGTTACCCATAGGGAGACACATCTCTAAGCAGTGGATTATTATACACATTCCATTCATCACTATATCACATGTTATTATATTAACCTCATCTGATTCCTTCTTAACTCAAGCATTCAAAAATCTCTATTATTCCATAGGATTTTCACACACTCTCATGATACTTCACATACGCATCAAACATGATATCACAGCTCAATAATACTCCATTCAATATTTGGGAATCACACCTTCTTTCCAAAACCTAATTCATTATCCTGATCATAATCATGCACCTTCTTATCGGATTTCACGAGAATTCCACTTTTACATCCATATCGTATCAGATCATTTGCTCACTAACTTTCCCAAACCATTTGCTTATTGGGCTCATCCAAACAGCTCACACTAATACATTTCAACAAATCATTCCTTTAGTATGTGATCTATATACTGAACCCCATCAACCATTTGTTTAACAATTTTCCCAAATCATTAGTTTCTCAAACTTTACCAATTAATTTGTACTTATGTGTTTCACGCACCGATTGATCCCATAAAGATCTATCCACTAGATGGAAATAGCCATTTGTTCCTTACAATCACTACAAAATTAAGACCAACAATTCTCATGCAAACTCAACATTTATTTGCTTATGACCTATCTATAAACTAAATGCCAACAATCATTTATTCATCACAATCATTAGTAAATTATGTCCAGCAACCTCAAATAATTTACTATGACCTCTCTACCAATTTCAAACTGGGTTATGCACTTAAACCGAGAATTATAAGTACAAGATGCTTGCTGGTTAGCAACTTAGACTGGGATTTCTGGGGCTACAAAACTTGTAAGAAAACGTGTAACCATCAGTTGGAAAGGTCGTTCCAAGAGCAACAACTTTGGTATTCATACCAAAACCCAGATCTGGCCGCAACATACTCAAAATAGGCCTCAAAGATTGCTGCGTGCAAAAAACAGGTTTCTGCAAGCATCTTAAAGCAAGATGAATGGCATTAGTTCAACTTCTTCATCAAGCCATATGCTCAAACCATGTCTAGAAATTCATCCACCCTTAGTCACCCTCACTAGACCATTTTCCCTTCCCGAACCAAGTCCACCATCTACCCAAGGAGATGGGAGAGGTTGAATACATCACTATCCTTAGGGCACAAGACCTAGAATGGTCTCTTCCTAGGAAATCTTCATCTCGCAGGTCAAAACTATTTTGAGTCGACATCTCTCCTATAAATAACTATAGATCTACAACTTAGTAAGATGGTAGTAAGCTTACCTCATCTCTTGCATTTCCCCCGTTTTCGGCCATGGATCTTATCACCCTTCTCTGTGACATCCTCTCCTTCGTTGGCGGTGTTCTTCCACGGAAACGGCGGAGCTTCTCCTCAAGAATCCGGCTCCAGAGACCCGCGATATTCTTCCCTTTCTCTCCCATCGGTTTTGAACAGTGATGGCTCGACAAGAATTAACGGATGTGATGGCTAGGGTTTGGTTTACTTCCTTTTTATTATGTATTAGGGTTATGTCACTTCTCCACGTGTCAATTTCTGATTAGACCGCCAAAATTATGTATTATATTAAATGACCGGTCCAAGGGATTATTCAGCACGAATAATGAAGTCCGGTTAAGACCGGCAAAGTGACAGCAGGTAGACTGCGCAAGAAAATATGATAAGTTTGATTCGTCGAGTAAGCAATCCTTACTCGACGAATCGTCTAGTATTATACTCTCACAAGACGAAACATCGAGATTCGTCGACACCACTCAATGCAATGTGTAAGCATAACACTTTCAGAGTAAAATTCGTCGAGTTCACCTTCTTTACTCAACGAATCGTCGAGTAGCATCGAGTGCATTCAACGCACTCGATGCCACAGCTCTCCGAATCATCTTAAGTGAAAGCGTCGAGTGGCGTCAAGTGCACTCAACGTACTCAACCCTTTCATCTAATGGAGACGAATGCACTCAACGCACTCGATGCCAATTATCATATATATCTTTCGAAGTCAAATGGCATTTAGTGGTGTCAAGTCCACTCAACTCCTAAGCCTAATTTGTCGAGTCAACTCAAAAACATATATTAGTCAAATGGCACTCCGTACATGTATCCTGGACACACCCTTGAAGGGTTTAATTTTTAGGTATACCCAATTGCCCACCACAAACTCCACGTTTCAGTACTTGGAATTGTAGTACTTTGCATGCCTGTCTTGAGCCACCAACAATCTTTCTCGAATCAACCGAATAGTTGATTTAGCATCATCCATTTCTTTTCACTTGTACAACTTCAATTCGCCAGTCTTCGCCCAAGTCAAAGGGGTATGACACTTCTACTGTATAAGGCCTCAAAGGGCGCCAAATGAATACTAGCTTGATAGCTATTATTGTAGGCGAACTTGATCATATGTAGATGATCTTCCCAACCCTTTCTGAACTCTAGTGCACATATTCGGAGCATATCCTCCAACATCCTGTTGGTCCTTTCGGTCTGACCATCCGTTTGAGGATGAAAGGCCATGCTGAAATGCAATTTCGTACCCAACAAATGGTGAATTAGCCTCCAATCTCCCGAAGTGAAACGCCCATCACGATCACTAATGATGCTATGGGACACACCGTGCAATCGTACAATGTTATCCACACACAATTTTACCAACTTATCAACTAAGTCGTCCTTCCAGTTCGGGATGAAGTGTGACATCTTAGTTAACCCGTCCACAATCACCCAAACTGCATCATTACCGCATTGCGATCTCGACAGCCCATGCATGAAATCCATCGAGATGTAATCAAATTTCCATATAGGAATAGGCAACGACTTCAAGAGACCACCTGGCCTTTGGCATTCAGCCTTTACCAAGGCACATGTCGTGCAATTCGCAACATAATGTGCTATATCCTTCTTCATTCCAGTCCACCAAAACATTTTCTTCATATCCTTATACTTCTTCATGCTCCTGGGTGAATTGAATATTTTGTGAAGTGGTCTTAATACAACAATTCTTCACGAATTTTACCCCTATTTTGGACGCACAAATGTCTGTCTCTCCGCAAAAGGCCGTCCTCAATAGAAACTGAGAATCTGAACTCTCTGCTGCATATTGTTGTAGACTTTCATCAAGTTTTGTTGCCTGCCAAACTCTATCCGTATGGTCACACTGTACCTCTATTTAGTTCAAACACGCCTTTGTAGTGGAATACTTGTCAACACAAGAAATGTCTAAGACTTCCAGTTCTCGAATTATGCTTTCATCATGCCTTAGCTACCAATTAGCCCTTGCAGGAGTCCTACAACTCAAGGCATTCACGAAGACATTCACCTTACCGAGAGTGTAGTGAATCTAAAAGGTGTAGTATCAAAGAAATTCCATCCATCTTCTCTGTCAAATGTTGAGATCCTTCTGATCCAACAGATACTTCAAGTTCTTATGGCCGGTGAATATATCCACTTTCATGCCATATAGATAATGACGCCAAAGTTTAAGTGTGAATATTACCGCCGCCAACTCCAAATCATGGACGGGGTAATTCCGTTCGTGCACCTTCAACTGGCGTGAGCCATAAGCTATCACCTTCCCAAACTTTAGAAGAACGTAGCCTAAGCCGCTCTTGATGCATCACTATACACTTCAAAGCCGTCCAAACCACATGGCGAAGTCAAGATTGGTGTCGTGGTCAACTGACTCTTTAGCTCCTCGAAAGCACATGCACATTCAGGCATCCAAACCAACTTTTTATCCTTCCTCGTAAGTGTGGTGAGAGGCAAGGCTATCCGTGAGAAATTCTCTACGAAGCGCCTGTAGTAGCCCGCCGGTCCAAGAAAACTCCTGACCTCCGCCACAGTAGTAAGAACAGGCCACTCCCGTATAGCAGCAATCTTTACCAGATCCACCGCAATGCCCTCTCCACTTGTAACACCTCTACCCGTCAAGAAGAATATAATAGAGGGTCCAGCCGGGGCCCCACACCATATTCCACAAACAAGCGGAGACACTATGAAATAATATCATAACCAATGCATCCTAACACAGAGCATTCTAGCGGAAGTTTCACGGTTGAATCTTTGAACTCAAGATAAAGAACACTGTCCACTATAAAATAGAAATGTTTACACACATCAAAAGAGTCTGGCCTTAAGGCCTTACAACAATTTCTCTTAACAAGAGTGTGGATTACAGACATCGGCACGCAGGCCGGCCATACATGAACAAAAGAAACAAAACAATGCCTTCGAGGGCAGCAACGCAGCTTTGGGCTTCATCCCGCTAAGTCCCGCTCGGACCAGCACCTCCAGTACCTGTAAGAACCAATCCACCAAGCGGTGGCAAACAGGGCAACGGTCAGCATTCAGCTGACCAATTATAACGACCCTGCCCCTGGCACGGGGCAGCGGAGTTCCATCCCTGCATAGCAATCTTCCAATATGATATATATAGCAATTCAAGCAAGACGTGCACGCCCGCACAGTCACATATCACAAACGCTGGCACGACGGCCCGACGTCCCGTGCACTCATGGCACTCTCGGGTGCACCAGAAACACCGGATCTCACCATTGAGCATTTAGTCCGGCACGCAAGCCCAGGACTCTCATTATGCCGCTGACGAAAGCCCAATGCCTTGGCGCTCTCATGTCCAGCCTACAAAACGCAGGTACAGATCAGCTACCCCCCGTTGCCCAAATCGCCTTGCCCAACCAAGTACATCGTACCTGAGGCCACATTTAAAGGCGCGGGTCGGTTTAACCTTGCCTGTTCGGCATGAAGCCTTTTCATACAGTTGCAGCCCAACGCTCAACCGCACACAAAGTGGCAACTCACGGCCACAAGAGTTGCACCCAACTCTCACAATTTCCTGGACTTCCTCCAGTACTTTATCCATCATGCATACAAGCAATAATCACGGAGTCTTCTCCGATATGCAAACAAGCATCACCAATCCAGACCAACATGTCCAGATGGGCTTCACACAGCATGCCTAGATCCGTACTCCAATTCCGGACTCTAACAAGGGGGACTTCACATATCTACCCCAAGGGATGCCACAACCCACCGCACACTCGTGGGGAAGGGTTTTCCCTATGCAATGCAGGAAATAAGGACTTCACATGTCCAAGCAGGAAATCATTACCCTAGGAACTCGCTTTGGAGCCATGGAGAGAAATTGAGACGGATGAAAGCCTTCGCAGCAGCGTTGCCTTCGCAAATCCGAACTCGGCTCGCGATTTGGACCACCGTAGCACCACCGGCAGCCGGATTCCACTTCTTCTTCCTCACCTTGCTCTCACCTCTCTCTTAAAGCTAGAAAGAGAAGATGAACTTTAGAAATGAGCCCTTTCCTCCTCCTTTCCCGGCCTTATCAGCCCAGGAATGAGCCCCAGCCACAGGATCTTCTTTACGGAAAAATGAACGGCCACGATTTGCCTGAAAACTATACTTTTTGGCTGACACGGCCTGTGACACGCCCGTGTCACAGGCCGTGTACCCTTAAGCGGCACACGTACCGACTGAAAACTACCAGAACACGGGCATCGACACGCCCGTGTCAAACCTGACACGCCCGTGTCACCCATGTTACACAGTACTCAACGAGTGCTAAAATCAGTTAGAGCAGTACACGGGTAGGCACACGCCCTTGGACACGCCCGTGTCAAATCGGACACGGCCGTGTGCAAGGCTTGGTTCCGGGCCGTGTACTTCCCTGACTAGATCCGACAATTTCTTGAGTGACACGCCCTGGGACACGCCCGTGTCCTAGGCCGTGTACCCCCGACACACCCTGGGACACGCCCGTGTCCCAGGCTGTGTCAACCAGCCTGCACCTCAAATCCAATTTTGAGATTTTTGGGGTGTTACAATCCTCCCCTCCTTAATAAAATTTCGTCCCGAAATTTGAAGACAGTAGGGAGAAAATAACAAAACATTTATATGTTTCTATTACATATATAACGAGCGAACAAGTTACGAAAATAACTCGGGAAACTCGGCTCGCATGGTCTGCTCGCGCTCCCATGTTAGCTCTTCTCGGCCACAATTGTCCCATCGGACTTTGACCATCCCGATCACTTTGTTCCGCAACTGTTTCTCGGCTCGATCCTCGATCCGTATAGGCTTCACCTTTGTCGTTAGCCCATACTCAACCGGCACTCGACCATTGTCAATTACTTGAGCTGGATCCTTGACTGCTTTGTGTAGCACCGAGATGTGAAACACATCATGCAATCCACTCAATTCCGATGAACGTGCTAGCCGATAGGCAGCTTCCCCAACTCGCTCCACCACTTCAAATGGACCAAGGTATCGCGGACTTAGCTTTTTCAACCGCCGAATCAGAGATACGCCTTTGAAGGGCTTAATCTTTAAATAGACCCAGTCACCCACCGCGAACTCCACGTTCTGGTGCTTAGCATTGTAATACTTGGCTTGTCGATCCTGGACTATTAGGAGCCTCTCTCGAATAGAGCGTATTGTTGAGGTAGCATCCTCGACTTCCTTTTTGCCTAAAAGTTTGGTCTCGCCAGTTTCTGCCCAAGCTAGCGGTGTACGACATTTACAACCATACAACACTTTAAATGGGGCCATGCCTATACTCGCATGATGGCTATTATTATAGGCAAACTCCACCATAACAAGATGCTCTTCCCAATTCTTACCGAAGTCCAGGGCGCACATACGGAGCATATCCTCCATCGTTCTGTTGGTTCGTTCAGTTTGGCCATCCGTTTGCGGGTGAAAGGCCGTACTGAATGCTAACTTCGTGCCCAACATCTGATGAACTAATCTCCAATCCTTCGAGGTAAAGCGCCCATCTCGGTCACTTACGATGCTCCGAGGAACACCGTGCAATCGAACAATCTCCTCCACATAGAGCTTTGCCAACGTTTCCACTGAATCGTCCCTCTTGTTCGGTATAAAGTGAGCCACCTTTGTCAACCGGTCTACAATCACTCAGATTGAGTCATGGCCACGCTGAGATCTCGGCAATCCATGCACGAAATACATAGAAATATCCTCAAACTTCCATTGCGGATCCGGCAACGACTTCAGGAAACCACTCGGCCGTTGACATTCTGCCTTTACTAAAGCACAAGTACGACATTTAGACACATACGCGGCTATGTCCTTCTTTAAACCAGGCCACCAGAACAGTTTCTTCATGTCCTTGTACATTTTTGTGCTCCCAGGGTGAATTGAGTACTTTGTAAAGTGTGCTTCATATAGCAATCCTTCTCGCAATTTACCCACACTAGGGATGCACAATCGGCCATCTTTCCGTAATAAACCGTCATCCCAGGAGAACTGATCACCAGACCCCTCCTTTGCATAGCGTTGGAGACTTTCATCCAACTTCGTTGCCCGCCGAACCCTGTCAGCAAGGTTATATTGAACCTCCAACCAGTTCACGCATGCATCAGTCGAAGAATCTCTTTCCACACAAGATATCTCCAAAGCTTCCAACTCCTGGATTAACAGCTCATCATGTATCCGTAACCAATTTGCCCGCACCGGAGTCCGACGACTCAAGGCATCAGCGACCACATTTCCCTTTCCGGGAACATAGTGAATGTCGAAGGTATAATCCCCAAGGAATTCCATCCACCTCCTTTATCGCATATTCAATTCCTTTTGATCGACCAGATACTGTAAGCTTTTATGATCTGTATAAATATCCACCTTCATGCCATAAAGATAATGCCGCCACAACTTTAGCAAAAATATCACCGCCGCCAACTCCAAGTCATGGACGGGGTAATTACGCTCATGCACTTTCAATTGACGTGAGCCATAGGCGATCACCTTGCCAAACTGCAGGATAACGCAGCCTATGCCGCTTCCTGACGCATCGCTGTATATTTCAAATCCATCTGTACCATATGGCGACGTCAAAACAGGCGCCGTGGTCAAACGACTCTTCAGCTCCACAAAAGCTCGTGCGCACTCCGTCGTCCAAACGAACTTCTGATCCTTTCTCGTCAATGTAGTCAGAGGCAAAGCAATCCGGGAGAAGTTCTCCACGAACCGTCTATAGTAGCCCGCCAGTCCAAGGAAACTCCTGACCTCAGCCACCGAAGACAACACTTGCCAATCACGAATGACACTTATCTTAGCCGAATCCACCGCTATGCCCTCTCCACTTACCACATGGCCTAGAAAAGCCACCGACGAGAGCCAGAATTCACACTTAGAGAACTTGGCATACAGCTTATTCTTTCGCAAGGTATGCAATACCAATCGCAAGTGGTTTGCATGATCTTCCTCCGATTGTGAATATACAAGGATATCATCAATAAACACAATCACAAACAGATCCAGGTATTCGCGGAACGTTCGATGCATGAGATCCATGAATACCGAAGGCGCATTACATAAGCCGAACGGCATCACTGTGAACTCATAATGACCATAGCGTGTGCCAAACGCTGTCTTGGGAATGTCACCTTCTCTAATCCGCAACTGGTAATACCCGGACTTCAAATCCAACTTCGAATAGACGGTTGAGCCTGCTAGCTGATCGAACAAGTCATCGATCCGTGGAATTGGATACTTGTTTTTCTCCGTCAGCTTGTTCAGTTCGCGATAATCAATACATAGTCGCAAACCACCGTCTTTCTTTTTCACAAAAAGAACAGGCGCGCTCCAAGGTGACATACTTGGGCATATGTATCCCTGCTCCAACAACTCTTGCAACTGAACTTTCAGTTCGGCCATTTCTTTTGGCGCTACCCGATACGGCGAACGGGCCATAGGTTTCGCACCCGGCACCAGCTCGATAGCGAAGTCGATTTCTCTTTGGGGAGGTAACCCCGGAAGGTCCTTTGGAAACACATCAGCATATTCCGACACAATCGGCACTTCACTCACACTAGCCTTCGGCGCCACCGCCTCTATGAGTGTGAAGAACAACTTCGCACCCTTCCGAACTGCCTTCACAACTTGGAGAGCAGATAACAACATCCCACTCATCCCTTGCATACCAATGAACTTGGTCTCTTGTTCGGTATTTTGCCCAAGTGTGACCTCTTTTGAAGTACAATCGATACAGGCCCGCTGCTATGAAAGCCAGTCCATACCAAAGATTATATCAAACTCCTTGATCGGTAATACTAATGTTTCCACCTTGAACTCCTGACTTCCTATCTTGACCTCAAGACCGCAAGATCGATCCGCGCACATCAAACATTTGTTAGGCAACAACACCTTTACACTGTCTGTCGTGGTCCGGATAGGCACCCCGACACGAAAGACAAAGTCCTCAGACAGAAACGAATGTGAAGCACCTGTGTCGAACAGTGCTCGCGCCGGATACTCTCATATAAGGACAAACCCTATAACATTACAATTAAAACAAACACAGCACATCAAAAACAAGAACATTAAAACCTACGCGCACCTGTGACGACATCCGCCTGCTTAATGGCCTCCTTTTGTCCAAGGTTGAAGACCCTGGGCTGCGTGTGTGAGGCAGAAGACTCCACCACAGCCTTCCCCTTCTCCGTATAAGACGCTCCTGTCTTCTTATCACCCTTTGGTGGACCGGATCGACATTCACTCTTTTGATGAAGTGTCCAACCTTCCCGCACGTAAAACAAGCACGAGATCCATACCCTGATGTATCCGTCACAGTCGCAGAATGAGCTTGTCCAAAAGACTTAGACTTCTTATTCCATCTCTTTCGGTAGCCAAACTTGTCCGGACGCGGCGGCTTAAACTCTGGCTTCGCAACAGCCAAGTTGCCCTTTGCTTGCCCCCGTTTCATGTCCGTCTCCAAAGAACGAGCCGTACAGACTAAGGCTTGAAATCCCTGACTCACAGAAATCGAGAGCAAATACCGCAGCTCATCTCGCAGTCCCGCATAAAACCGACTAGTCTTACGCTCTTCTTCGGCGAAGATCGTGCCCGCATATCTTCCCAAACGGGTGAACTCATGCAGGTAGTCATCCACACTTCGATTTCCCTGTGCTAACCGTTGAAATTCCATTTCCATCGATATCCTTTGTTGTATCGACAGATGTTGTGCTAAGAATAATCGAGAAAATTCTTCCATTGTAATCTCTGCCAATTGCCTGCCGGCCAAGTGATGCATTTCAATCTCATCCCACCACAATTGCGCCTCTCCTTCCAGTAGGAAAGTGGCTAACATGACTTTATGTTCCTCCTTGACCTTGATAGCTCTCATAATCCTCTTGATCCTTGCAAGCCAATCCTCTGCTTGGGCCAGTGTACCCGCCCCATGAAACTGTGGAGGGTTGAAGCTTAAGAATTGCTTCCATTGTTGATCTGCTACCCGCGGATCAACTTCGGCTTCTACCGGTCCTTACCTTACCCCAGCTTGCGTTGGCACCACTGCAGGACGTGCCTGCCCAGCCTGCTGAGCATTCATCACAGCAAGTACCATTTCCGTGATGAGACGGACTGTTTCAGCAGATGGAGGAGTTGTGGGCACCTCGGCTGGTGCTGCACTCTCAATAGAACGTTGTGGTTCGGATTGACCTGCAACACTTCTGGTCACCTATATGTGTAAAATACACAGGTTAACGACCAATGAAAACAGCAACCATACAAAAAAAAATACACAAGTTCAACAAACAAGTGTATTTGCATTCCTAAGTGGACAATCTTGAGTTCAAGTTAAGTGTTATAACGATAGCACCGCCACATGCTCGCCACCTCTCAAAAGAATTCGTCCGCGAATTCGGAAGAGATCGACCAACAAGCTGATACCAAATTGTAACACCTCTACCCGTCAAGAAGAATATAATAGAGGGTCCGGCCGGGGCCCCACACCATATTCCACAAACAGGCGGAGACGCTACGAAATAATATCATAACCAATGCATCCTAACACGGAGCATTCCGCTTGGTTCCGGGCCGTGTACTTCCCTGACTCGATCCGGCAATTTCTTGAGTGACACGCCCGTGTCCCAGGCCGTGTACCCCCGACACGCCCTGGGACACGCCCGTGTCCCAGGCCGTGTCAACCAGCCTGCACATCAAATCCAATTTTGAGATTTTTGGGATGTTATACCACTAACCACATTGCCAAGGAAAGCCACTAACGATAGCCAAAATTCACACTTAGAGAACTTGGCGTATGGCTTGTTCTTCCTCAGGGTGTGCAGCACCAACCACAAATGATTTGCATTATCTTCTTTAGATTGGGAGTATACGAGGATATCGTCGATAAAGACGATTAGAAATAGATCCAAGTATTCCCTAAACACCTGATGCATTAAATCCATGAATATCGATTGAGCATTGGAAAGCCCAAACGGCATTACTGTGAACTCATAGTGACCATAACGTGTTCCGAATACTATTTTGGGTATGTCACTTTCACGAACTCTCAACTGATAATAACCTGACTTCAAATCCAACTTGGAGTATATAGTCGAGTAAAGGTACTAGAGTGAAGCCTCTTCTTCCTCTTTCTGCTTTTCAGGTAGAGCAGATACTGGGCTGTAAGTTAAAAGAAGTTCCTCTCCCTCTTCTCTTATTTAAGTGGCAAGTTTTGCTTCCTCTTTTTCTTTGTGTTTGAACCAACAGTCCTTGTCAAATTATGTTGGTTTTTTTACACCGTTTGCACTTATAAAAACATTTGTTAGTGACATGGGTGGAGCGTTTACACAGTGTGCAAAATAATTGAGAAGATCCACCTTCGGGACTCTTATAAGAAGGTCTAGAAAACTGATTAGAAGATCTACCTTTTGATTGGAAGCCTTTTTGAAAATTTGTATGCTTCTTTTCAGTTGCAGATTTTCCAAGGTTCATTTTCATTTGGAGAACATGGTCTAGAGAAGGAGTATACTTCTTCATCATTTCTTCATGAGATTGGATTTTGCTGACAAGAATAGATATAGAAAGCTCCTCAACATCATTGCTCTCCTCTATAGCAGCTATAATATGCTCATGGGAGTTTGGTAGACTTTTTAATATCTTGAGAACTATTTCAGAATCTGGGATTGGAGCCCCCAGATTACTGAGTTGGTTTGTTATATTTGAAACCCTTGGAAGATAATCAAAGATCTTCTCACTTTCTTTCATATTCAGGTCATCAAACTGGCGCTGTGGATTTTGGCGTCGAATTGAAATCACCTTCTTGTCCCCTTGATAGCACTCCTTGAGAGTATCCCATGCACTCTTGGCAGTCTTTGCTCCCATAATGCGAGGAAAAATATTAGAAGTTACGGCATTCTGGATGATGTGTAGTGCCAGGGAGTTTTTCTTCTTTTCTCCCTTGGGTATTACTGATGCGGAGCAGAGATGAGCACGAGCTTTGGGCCCGTTCGGAACTCATTTGGTGACTTATTATATACGGCGTGCCTGAATCGACGATCAGACTCTCAACTAATAATAGCCTGAGTTTGTAGGATCCTTTTATGGATCTGAGTGTAGGGCATATTTGCCTTAGGTAGGTCATTTGGTTTAATGTAGTATCTTAATAGATCTGAGGTAGGAGAGTGTGACTCTCTGAGTTGTAAGACTAACTTCCATAGCCTGAGCTGTAGGACTTGTGTTAAAGTGTGAGGTAGGTTATATTTTCTCCACTAAGTTGCATGAGCAAGCTTGCTCTGAGGTAGGGCTTTGTGCCTGAGTTGTAGGTCTTGGAGGAGACTGAGAAATCCTGAGGGATCTGTGTATTAAGCTCGAAGTAGCCGAGTTTGGAGACGAGGCCTTGTCTAACAACATGTTAGAAAGTTGAGGGAAAGTGGACGTACCCATCATCTGGGGAACCACTATAAACTTTGTGTGTACTTTGTGTGATTGTCTTGGAAGAACTATATCACTCACCCACAACACACTAAGTTGAGGGAAAACTTAAAAGACTTATAAAAACCTATAAACCCCACCCCCCTCTAGGAGATTAACTACTTTCGAATTAATGACATTCAACATGTTGCTCGAGCTTCAGGACTTAACACCCCCCACCCCCACCCTAAGTATCCGGTGAGAACATCGTCAGCCTCATCCACCCGCTTCCTTTACTACTCCGCCTCTTCTATCTTGAGGCGGCGGGCCTCATCCTTGTAATTGGCGAGCTTTAGGAACATGGGGGAGTTTTGCTCTATTGGAACCAGAGTTCGGGCGGTTAGTCTAAATAGTCATAGTGGCTTATCTAGTCGGTAATCTGGTGGTTTGTCCCAGTGGCCTGTTTGGTCAGCGATCCGGTGGTGTAGTCTTGCAGGCTGTCCGTTCAGGCATCTGGCAGTTTGGCATAGCGGTTTATGTATTATCATCTCCAGATGTTGTTTGAGTCTATAGTAGTGCATCGAATATTAGCCGTAGTGGTTTGGAGGTTATCCGCTGCGGTCTGGTGGTTGGCTGTAGCGGTTTGGATAAAGCCATAGCAGTGAAAGGATGGTTAACCGCAACTACGGTCTGGTGGCAACCCATAATTGAGGTTTGATGGATTGCAACAGTTGTGGTCTGATGGTTCTCTGTGATTATGGTCTGGGGGCATCCCGCAGTAGCGGTTTAGCGGCCTGAACTGGCGGTCTTTCCTGGCTATGTGGCGGGTTTCCTTAGTTGCCGCCCGGTATACAGTTATTCATTGTATTGTGTGTGAATTGACCTTATAAGACCGTATAGGCCGCCAAACTTGTATTTATTCCCACATCGATTGTTTTATTCTCTCATCTCCCCCATTTTCAATAAATAAGGGGGCATACCTATGTAATAATTAACTTTTTAGAACAATAAAATTTGTCTTTATTTAGCTCTTTATACTTCGTATCAGGGCTAATCGATCCTTTGCTCCGTCTTGTTCGTGGTTTGATTTTTTTAACCGTGCAGCTTATTTTCTGTTCGCGCGTCTTATTTTCTGTTCGCACGGCTTCTTCCCTCCATGCCCTCCCTTGTTTGTTGCCTTATCTGTGACTTGCATTCTCCTGTCCGCACGACATGTTTCTTTTGCTCGCGCGGTCTCTCTGTTCTTTTGTTCGCGCGGTTTCTTTGGTTAATTGTGTCTTGCTGATTTTTCCCACATGGACACTATGTCTTCTTCCACCACTTCCTCTGCTCTTCTCTCTTTCTTCTACTTCTACTTCTTGTAATTTGGGTACTTCATCCAAGCTTATAGGTCCAAATTACCCGGACTTGAGTGTGTCCTTTATTTTCCTTTTACGCTCTCAGCGTAAGCGCTCTCATTTGATTAATGATCCCCCTCCTGTTGGCTCAGCTGCTTATGATGATTGGGATGCTGCCGATGCCTTGGTTCACACTTAGTTAGCCAACAGTTTGCCTGATGAGTGTCTTCCTGTCATTAGACATGACTAAATGGTCAAGGATACGTGGAATCATCTGGTTGCTTTGTATTACAATGGAGCTCTAACTTTGCGCATTTATACATTATATGCGGATATTTTTGTTTGCCCTGTTATGACTCCTATAGCTGCTTATCAGGAGGTCCAAATTCTTGGTGCTGAACTTCTTCAGCATCGTCCTTTCTCTGCTGATCTTGCTGAGCAACAAAACAACTTTCTGGAGCTTCTTGTTCTTTGTTATTTACTTCATCTTCCTGACTCGTATGACATGATTCGTCAACAGATTCTTGTAGAGGCAGATACTTCGACTCTGAAAGCTATAACTTCTCGCATTTCCGCTGTTAAAACTCTACTTCAGCATCCTTTTCTTCCCTCTCCTTCTCCTGATATTGTTGATCATCCTGTACATCATGACAAATCTGGTGGTCGAGGTTGCCGTACTGGAGGCCATGGTTTTTATTAGTTTGTAACACCCCAAAAATCTCAAAACTGGATTTGAGGTGCAGGCTGTTTGACATGGCCTGGGACACGGGCGTGTCCCAGGGCGTGTCGGGGGTACACGGCCTGGGATACGGGCGTGTCCCAGGGCGTGTCACTCAAGAAATGGCCGGATTGAGTCAGGGAAGTACACGGCCCGGAACTAAGCCTTGAACACGGTAGTGTCAGATTAGACACGGGCGTGTCCGAATGTGTGTGCCTACCGGTGTACTGCTCTGATTGGTTTTAGAGCTCGTTGAGTGCCGTGTAATAGGGGTGACACGGGCGTGTCACATGACTGACACGGGCGTGTCTGGTTCAACACGGGCGTGTCGATGCCCGTGTTCTGGTAGTTTTCAGTCGGTAAGTATGGCGTGTGTGCCGCTTAAGGGTACACGGCCTGTGACAAGGGCGTGTCACAGGCCGTGTCAGCCAAAAAAGTGGGATTTTGGGAAAATCGTGGCCGTTCCTTTTCTCTATAAGGATCCAAGGGCTCAGTTGATTCCTTGCTGGATTAAAACACCAGAAGAGATCATTCTTCATTTGGCTAAGTGAAGAGAGAAAGAGAGAGGAGGAAGAAGAAGGAGGAGGAGATCAAACCACCGGCGGAACTCCCGTGGTCCGATTCGAGATCCGAGGCTAGCGCTGTGAAGGCAAAGCTGCTACGGTTCTTTCTCACTGGCTAGATTTCGATGGCTCCCAAGAGATCGTCAAGGGTAACGATCTCCCTTCTTGGACATGTGAAGTCCTTCTTTTCTGCATTGCATAGGGAAAACCCTTCCCCGCGAGTGTGCGGTGGATTGTGGCATCCCTTGGGGTAGATATGTGAAGTCCCCCTTGTTAGAGTCCGGAATTGGAGTACGGATCTATGCATGCTGTGTGAAGCTCATCTGGACATGTTGTGTAACATCCCATTTCCGGCTAGACCCCTAGGAGTCGGTCGGTCGTGACAGAACCCGAGGAAGCCCAAAAATCGAAATAAATCGGCCGAGTTTTCGGGTCACGGGTTGGTCACGCCCGTGACCGACCCGTCACGCCCGTGACCTGGGCGTGACTACTTCGACGATCGTCGATTTCCACGAGACGATCGCCGAACGTGCTGTCTGGGCATGTCACGCCCGTGACCAAGGTGTCACGCCCGTGACTATGGGCGTGACCCCATCGACAATCGTCGATCGCCGTGAGACGATCGCCGACCTTGCAGCCCGGCATGTCACGCCCGTGACTTAGCTGTCACGCCCGTGACCTAGGGCGTGACCAGCCTTCGACGATCGTCGATCTCAATTCGACGATCGTCGACCTCGAAATATGCCATTCGGGCCTGTCACGCCGTGACCCAAGGTGTCACGCCCGTGACCATCATCGACGATCGTCGATCTCAGTTCGACGATCGTCGAACCCAGGATTGACTATTCGGACCTGTCACGCCCGTGACCTACGTGTCACGCCCGTGACATTGGCCGAAACGACGGTTCAGGCCCGAAATTATTCCGACACGCGTGGTAATAAATGCTGGTGTGGGAAGTTACACCAGGAGTAACTACCGGCCGTTTTCCTTCTGAAATCATATAATAAATGAGGAAAAGGTGGTCCCATAGAAAACCGCCAGCTGGACACACCTGTTCAGTTCCGCCGTTTCTTATCCCTTCACCGTAACCGAAACGTTAAGGGGGAAACTTCATGGCCATAATGCTTTTAACCATTTCATCTTCCCACTTCCTGAGTTATAAAAGCCCACATAGGGAAAGAGGAGAAGGTTACACGCTCAAGTAATCAGAACAGACCCTTGTTCTTGCTGTAGGAGAAGTCCAGCAAACGCCACCACCGCGCCATGGCACCCCGACGTTCTTCTCGCCTTCAAACCGCGAACAAGGTCCTCCTCTGCTCCTTCTTTTCATGGGTAGATCGTAGGATTCTTAGAAATAGGTCCGCGCTCAACGGAGCCGGATCCATCTCTCGTTTTCATGGAAAAACCATGAAAAAGGTATTTTGAGTTCGCCGGAAACCGCCACCTCCGGCGGCCAAACCACCGCCGACCGCTAGCCATCACCTCAACGGAGGTGGTGGTGGTGGTGGCTGGCCAGGGAAGTGACCGGACGGCCGGCAACGGATCACGGAAACGTTACAGGAAAAATGGCTTCCTGGTTCTGGTTTCGGGTTCTGAAGAAGATGAACAGTAGATTTAATATATAATACTTAGATTATTATATAGTACATAATGGAAAATAGATTATTTGAATGTATTTTTGAGGCTGCAAAACGAGGCACTTAGAGGCCGAATAAAGAAAAATGACCAGACACAAAAGTTGTAGCCCTCGGGGTCTACTTAAATTTAAAATTGATTTTATTCAATTTGGGTGAGTGGTTTGAACACAGCACTCATTTTGGTGGGATCAAGACCTAGGTTAACCAGAAATTAAAATGGTTGCCCACGGTTCATAACATGTCCAAATGACTTGAAATTTGGACTGGAGGTCTATAATATGTATATCGAGAGGCTGTCCAAAAATGAGAATTTTTGGAGAACTTTTGTCTAAAGTTTTTGTAAAAATTTAATAAACAATATAAAATTAATTAGGAGATGAAATTAAGCCCAAACTCCCCCAAATTTTGGGTGGTGGTCCCTGGCATCAATATTAAGATCTGTACAAATTTCAACTCGATTGGTCGAGTTTTGAATAGGGAATTATCAAGTCCTAGATAGGCCTTGGTGAGGGGTACTTTGGGGAAAAGTAAAATTGGAGATGGAGTGGACAAATCTCCTCAAGAGAGGCTGAAGTTGTCGGCCACTGATTTGTTGAGTCTATGTCTACCCTCTTGGGTAACATGGTGTGGCTTAGGGTGGATTTTACCCTAAGAGATTGGCTCAACTCCAACGGGTGGGAGTTTGAGGTTTGTGAAGGACATAGGAGCAACAGCTCTTGTATGCCCTTGAAATTTGGAGGAGAGGGGGAGGATATGATGAAAACCCTCTGGTCGAAATAGTGAAGGAATTGGAGGTAGTTAGGTACCTCGAAAGTTGTGATTTTGGAATAGGATAAACATGTAATTTAATTATTTTAAGCACTAAATCTAATCCAAAAATTATGAAACTCGGGAGGAGGGAGTTTTAGGATGTATTAGACTTATGGTAATTTTTCTGGAATTTTATGATTAATATATATTATACTTCATGTGTTAAAGAATTATTAGCCCAATTTGTTGTTTCAATTATTTGGAGGCTTTACATTAATTATAATCAGTTAAAATTCTGGATTTAGATCTTGAATAGTAGAAAATTGATCCCTGAATTTTTATAGAATTTTATGTTGAGTAAATCTAGTACTTTATTCACAAATGATAGAAAGGGCTTTTATGTTTAAAAAATTATTATGGATAGAACACTTGCTGGAAAATTATGAAACTTAGCCAGTGCAAATTTTAGGCCTTAATCTTCATGTCATAAATTATTTAGAATTTTTGGAAGAATATTTTCTGTACTTGATTCATAAACTATAGAAATTAGAGATTATTTCCAAATAGTTTTTCAGGTTATTTTGATGATAGAAAATTATGATACTTAGGATTTAGCCTTCTGAGATAGCCTACTAATTATCATAAATTTGCTGGACATCTTGCATGAATAATTAGGATAGTTCATGTTCAAACCGGTGGCCCTTGAGATTTTCGAGGAATTTAATTAAATGCCAAATAAATTAGGAAAATTTCCATTTTCTGGATTTAGGTTATTTATATCAAGATAAGTCTCCAGTAAATAGTTTAGGGCATTTGGATGAGTAATCGATCATTGCATAACCGGTTCGACATGTAGCCTAGGTTGGTCTGCATTTAGTAAATTGTGAAATGCAATAGAACATGATCTGATGAAGATATAAAGAGTAGTGAGTAGTGGTGATAGTTAGAGTTAAGAGGTGCTCGGGTTTGGCGAAAGATCGCTTTACCCGAGGAGTGGAAGGTTTAAAAATCACCCTAGGATAGTCTATCGTAATATGAGAAGGGAATCGGGCTAAGGGAAAAACAACCAATAACAATAAGTGCCTTGCGAAAGGGAACTTCGGGCCGTAATGCACCGTCTTGGTTCCTAGTGTCCCTTGAGAGCCCTTCACGGGGTATACCGGGGGCAGTCCTGGGCTAACGTAAACTGTAATAATAAACTGGCAAGAGTAACTTAGTAACTAGGATTGCACCTTTCACAAACACTGTTGGCACAGGAAGATTGATGAGAGCTTCGGCTCGGTTGTTCTGGAGACGGACGGGATGGTCCGGGGAGCTTCGGCTCGGTTGGTTGGAGACGGACGTTTGGTCCGGGGAGCTTCGGCTCGGTTCTGTTTGTTTTGCGATTAAACTTGCATGTGCATAAGATAGGAAAGTTAAGGTGGTGGGTCTTTCGATATCGGGGAGTTCGATTGCACCGACACCGATATCGTTGACTCGGCGAGGTGGTTAGCACTTCGCCAACAGAAGTCCGGTGCGCCAGCCGGCAAGAGTACGCAGGCGTCCGCTTAGTGCACCAAGCGTTGAGGCGTACGATAGGTCAGACCAGTGGTGCTTTTACTGGTTTTGAGGTGGGCGAGGCCCAACCCACCGCTTCCGTCTGCCACTACGGAGGTATCCTGGGAGGTAACGGCTCCGAAAGGGGTAACTAAAGGTCTGTGTGCACAGAGTCGGGTGTGTGAGTTGCACTTGCATGTTTCATCATACCCACTAGCATGTCATAGCATAATCGATTCATTAAACCTTGACACCTAAAGTATAAGTGGTATGGGACGCTTATACATTAGGACCTGCAAAACGACCCCTTGGTCTATAAGCTTGTGTGGGCAAGTTTATAAATCAAAGGTTAATTTCAATATATAACAACCATTGCTGTTTGATAACCGACACCCCAACGTATAAGTGGTATGGGACACTCTATACGATGGGAGCCTTGCAAAAGACCCCTTTAGCTTATGTGTTCTCGCATAAGTGAAGGTTTAAATTCATATATTGCTTTTCCTACTGCTAGAACTATTACAACCTTCATATAACTGCTCACCGAATACAACTTGCTAGATTAGTTTCCGCTGCCATCTGTTTCATGTTTAATCTCTACCTTCATGTCCTTCCCTTTCTTCCTCTCCGCTCGGTACCTAGGAGCCATGGGGGAAGGGGTAGGGAATGATAGGGCTTAGTCTTTATGACTAACGGTTTTCGAACCGCATCATTTAGGGGATCGTGGAGCCCAGCATGGAGGAGCAGCCCCAGAGATCGGTGCGCCTGGAGATGGGGCAGTCTAGCTCCGGAGTTCATACAGCCGGGACCGTGAGTCTCGACCTCGAGTAGTTTACTGTTTCGCTTCCGCGTGAGAGACTTGTAGTGAGGACATTTTGTACCGGGCATAAGCCCGTATTTATAGTACTCTGATGTTTCTGTGGACACTCCCTTCGTGGAGTCTTATTATATTTATGTGATTTTTATTATTGTGGACTGCATTGCTCTTACTTCAATAATTGTGCTACTTTCTGTGATCGAAATTGGCCGGCAGAATCGGCGCCTTGTGGTGATGACCCTTCAGGACGTGAAGGTGTCACCGCAAAGCGGCGGTTCTGGGCCTAAGACCCCGGTGGTTGAAAAAGAAAAAAAAAAGGGGTCTTACAAGTGGTATCAGAGGAAACATCGATCAGAAGGAAGTAGCAGTCCACAAACCCTCGGTCACCCCCGCTCGAGTTTAGTTTGGGGACAAACTAAGCAGCGGAAGCAGTGGTGTGCCCATATGGGGATCACATATAATTTGTCCACCTTTATGTAGTATTTGAACGTTTTCTCAGCGTGTGTTTTTTTTGTTACGCAGCCTCCAGCACGGACTACGCCTCAAGGTGGAGTTCCACAGGCTCAGGATGTTGCACCACCCCCACCGGCCCCCACTCCTTTCCTTCAGTCAGACATGGGACAGACCCTGACTGCCATTCTGGAGGCCTTCAGGGCCCAGCAGGTTCCGGCCCCGCAGCCAAATCCGGGGGCCAACTGGCTAAGCATCTTCCGAGGACTGGCTCCCCCGTCCTATTTGGGGACAGAGTCGGCTGTTCGGACGGAAGAGTGGCTAGATATCATGTATGAGATGCTGACCGGGATTCGGTGTCCATGGGAGGAGAAGGTGGCTCTGGTTGTCTCCTGCCTGGAGTCCCATGCAAAGAGGTGGTGGAAGACGCTGTTGGACACGACCTTTGCTGATAGGGAGGTTGTGGAGATTACTTGGGAGGAGTTCAGGGCCGCACTGCTGGAGCATTTCGTTCCGCAGTCGGCTAGGGATGACTTGGAGGAGCGGTTCTTACAGCTGAAGCAGGGTACTCGGACCGTGGTGGAGTACCATCGAGAGTTTGATCACCTGGCTCGATACGCAGATTCCTACCAGCTGGACGAGGCAGGGTATATCAGGAGGTTCTACAAGGGCCTACGTGAGGACTTGAGGGAGGCCCTCTTGTTTGTATCTGACGGGCCCATCTCCCGGATTTTGGAGATGGCCAAAAGGATTGAGGCAGATTGGCACACCAACCGGGGCCGGAAACGGCCAGCAGAGGATCAGGGACGAAGAGGAAGGAATGACCATCGGCGGGGTGCTGTACCAGAGGGGAGGAGGACAGAGGACCAGCCTCGTCAGGACGTGAGGCCGGAGCCGAGGGAACAGGTGGTATTGGCCCCTCCACCCCTTCGGATGCAGGAGATGCCGAGACCCGGGGGAATGGCGTATCCCCTAGAGTGCTACTTTTGTCATCAGATTGGGCACATTCGGAGGAACTGCCCCATAAGGGGGGCACCACCTCCAGCACATCAGGGCGGCCCACCAGCTCAGCATTACGGTGGCCGAGGACGCGGCCGTGGTCGAGGATACCAGGGGGAAGTTCGTAGACAGGGAAGAGAGCAGGTATATGCCTTGGACCTTGCACAGCCGCGGAATCCGGAGCAGGTCATCGCAGGTATGCAGAAATGCTTCTTTGTTTTCATAGAATTTCCCCTTTTAGTTGTTAAAACTTTGAACTGCACTAGATTGATAGCAAGGAAAGTAAAAACTCATTATAGAACCCTAAGATATCTAATCACCCCAGGTATAGTCTTCATCAGCGGCAAGCCTGCCCGCACGCTGTTCGATACTGGAGCTACTCACTCCTTTGTGTCGGAGTCGTTCGTGGAAGGACTGGAAGGTGTGGAGCGGTTCACAGGCTCGAGGATGAGGGTGCGACTACCGGATGGATCTGAGCTCCTTACCACGGATCACTGCAATATGGAGGCGGAGATTGGTGGAAAAGCGTTCGAGGCTCCAGCGACGATTTTGAAGCTGACGGACTACGACCTGATCCTGGGCATGGTATGGCTGCACTGGAACTATGCCCAGATTGACTGCCAGGCAAAGAGGATCACCGTGAGACACGGGGACTCTTTCATTACCATCGAAGGTATAAGACCTGTCTCTCGTATACTCTTATCTTCGGTACAGGCCGTCAAGGCCCATCTGCAGGGAGAGGAGGTCTATCAGATTCTATTTGAGATGGAGGAGGTTAAGGAGTCGGTGACAGACATCCCGGTGGTGCGAGATTTTGTTGACATCTTTCCGAAGAAACTGCCAGGACTACCACCACACCGAGAGCAGGATTTTCAGATACAGCTTGTGCCGGGAGCCAAGCCGGCGTCTAGGGCCCCTTATCGGATGGACCCAAAGGAGTTGGCAGAGTTTCGGACTCAGTTGCAGGAATTAGTTGAGGCAGGTTTTGTTAGACCGAGTTCCTCGCCATGGGGAGCACCGGTCCTGTTCGTGAAGAAGAAGGATGGGACACTACGCCTGTGCATCGATTATCGAGCACTGAACAGGCTGACCGTCCGGAATACCTATCCGCTCCCACGGATAGACGAATTATTCGACCAGCTGGAGGGGGCCCATTATTTCTCGAAGCTGGACTTGAGATCAGGATACTACCAGCTGCGGATCCAGGAGGAGGATATCCCGAAGACGGCCTTTAGTAGCAGATATGGCCTGTATGAGTTCACCGTGATGCCCTTTGGGCTCACGAATGCTCCGTCGGCGTTCATGAGTCTCATGAACCGGGTTTTCGAGGCCTACTTGGATGTGTTCGTCATAGTGTTCATAGACGACATCCTGATCTACTCTAGGACGGAGGAGGAGCACACTCGGCATCTGGCACTGACCTTGGAGAGGTTGCGGGAGCATCGCCTTTACGACAAATTCAGCAAGTGTCAGTTCTGGTTAAAGGAGGTGGCCTTCCTGGGCCACATTATCAGCGGAGCCGGGTTGGCAGTGGATCCAGCAAAGATTCGAGCAGTTCGAGATTGGCCGCAATTGAAGACAGCCACCGATGTGCGAAGTTTCTTGGGACTTGCCGGCTATTACCGGAAGTTCGTGGAGGGGTTCTCTCGGATTTCCCTCCCCCTCACATCTTTGACGAAGAAGGAGGCACCTTTCGTTTGGACCCCGCAGTGCCAGGCGGCTTTCCAGGAGCTGAAGGATCGACTCATCTCAGCCCCTATTCTGGCCCTTCCATCTGGAAAGGAAGGATTCCAGGTGTACACCGACGCATCATACCAGGGAATGGGAGCAGTGCTGATGCAGAACGGACATGTCATAGCATATGCCTCCCGCCAGCTGAAGACCCATGAGAGGAACTACCCGGTGCACGACCTCGAGATGGGAGCGGTCGTTTTTGCTCTGAAGGTCTGGCGCCATTATCTTTATGGAGTCCACTGCGATATCTTCTCCGATCACAAGAACCTGAAATACGTGGACACGCAGAAGGAGCTGAATATCAGACAGAGGCGTTGGGTGGAGTTCCTAGCAGATTATCAGTATGAGATGCACTACCACCCAGGGAAGGCAAACGTGGTGGCCGACGCGTTGAGTCGGAGAGCTGCCACTTCCGAAGCTGGGCCCCAGGTTATGTCCATGGAGCTAGTCCAGTCATTCAGAGATATGCAGATATCCCTAGTGTCCGAGGTATGACCCAGATCTGTATAGGGAGTATCTGGCATCGATAGTGGCCATTGACGATATTCGGGATCGCATTCGGGACGGACAGAGGACAGATGCGTGGGCAGAGCCGATGTTTCGAGCTTTGGAGGAAAGTTCGACAGGAGATTATTCCCTGAGAGATGGTTTGCTCCACTTCAGAGGCAGAGTATATATACCCGCAGGAGGCCAGATCCGAGAGGATATTATGATGGAGGCGCATTGCAGCCGGTACTCGGTGCACCCGGGATCACAAAGATGACCGCTGATTTGAAGAGGATGATGTTTTGTCCGGGCATGAAGAAGGACATTACGTACTTCGTGACCCATTGCGAGGCGTGTCAGTTGGTGAAGGCAGAGTGCAGGAACCCCGCAGGATTGTTACAGCCACTCCCGGTGCCGGAGTGGAAGTTCGACGATATAGCGATGGATTTCATACATGGTCTTCCCCGGTCTCGGACAGGGAACGACTCGATTTGGGTGATTGTCGATCGGTTGACGAAGGTGGCCCGCTTTGTACCGATCAGGAAGGATGACTCGGTGGGAGTGCTGGTACGGAAGTTTGTGGAGCAGTATGTCCGATATCATGGCGTGCCCCGGACGATAGTATCGGACCGCGATGGACGGTTTACATCCAGGGAGTGGCGGTCAGTGCAGGCATATTTGGGCACCCGGTTGACCTTTAGCACGGCCTTCCACCCTCAGACGGACGGGCAGACAGAGCGCACCAACAGGACGTTGGAGGATCTACTACGACTGTGTATACTGGACCGAGGGGAGCCGTGGGAGAAGATGTTACCGTTGGTCGAGTTCTCCTACAATAATAGCTACCAGTCCAGCATCAGGATGGCGCCTTATGAAGCCTTGTATGGACGAAAATGTAGGACCCCACTTTCTTGGGTTCAAGACGAGGATCCGAAGCTGTTGGGATCGGATTTTGTGGAGGATACCGAGGCTCAGGTGAGACTGATCAGAGATAGGATGTTGGAGGCGCAGAGCAGACAGGCTAAATACTATGACGCCCGGCATCGTCAGGTGGAGTTTCGGGTAGGGGATCGAGTGTTCTTGAAGATCCGGCCCATGCACGGAGTCTCACGGGTGCGCGGTCGGAGGAAGAAACTCAGCCCTAGGTATATGGGCCCTTACCGGATCCTGGAGCGGATCGGACCCCTAGCCTACAGGTTAGAGTTGCCACCGGAGCTGGCAGCTCTACACGACGTCTTCCACATCTCTTCGCTGAGAAGGGCTCTACTACGCCCGGAGCAGCGGATTTTGACCACCGAAGGGCCGGTAGCTTCAGACCGATCTGTTCACTTGGAGCCGGTTCGGATCGACGACAAAGGAGTGCGGATCTTGCGGCGCAAGAAGATCCCCTTATTCAAGGTTCTGTGGAGAAATCACGGTCAGGAGGAGCACACCTGGGAACCGCAGGATCTGATGAGGCAAAGATACCCTGAGTTGTTCAGTCAGGTACATCTCACCACCTCTCGGTAAATTATAGACTGCCTTTTTGTTTTGGAATGTTAAGACTAGATAGGGAAAATCCAGGACCTAGGCATGCGCACTTAATCAGAAAGGTAGGGGCTAATCTTTTGTTTATTGGGGAGATTGTGTTAGTTATCAAACGAACAGTCGCCTGAACCCAATAGAAAGATCGTATGGGATGTTACAAGTTTAATTTATTCCGATAGGAATCCCCATAGGCTCAACCTCAATTTCGGGGACGAAATTTTTGTTTTGTTTATTGGCTTTTGTAACATCCCATTTCCGGCTAGACCCCTAGGAGTCGGTCAGTCGTGACAGAACCCGAGGAAGCCCAAAAATCGAAATAAATCGGCCGAGTTTTCGGGTCACGGGTTGGTCACGCCCGTGACCGACCCGTCACGCCCGTGACCTGGGCGTGACTACTTCGACGATCGTCGATCTCCACGAGACGATCGCCGAACGTGCTGTCTGGGCATGTCACGCCCGTAACCAAGGTGTCACGCCCGTGACTATGGGCGTGACCCCATCGACGATCGTCGATCGCCGTGAGACGATCGCCGACCTTGCAGCCCGGGCATGTCATGCCCGTGACTTAGCTGTCACGCCCGTGACCTAGGGCGTGACCAGCCTTCGACGATCGTCGATCTCAATTCGACGATCGTCGACCTCGAAATATGCCATTCGGGCCTGTCACGCCCGTGACCCAAGGTGTCACGCCCGTGACCATCATCGACGATCGTCGATCTCAGTTCGATGATCGTCGAACCCAGGATTGACTATTCGAACCTGTCACGCCCGTGACCTACGTGTCACGCCCGTGACATTGGCCGAAACGACGGTTCAGGCCCGAAATTATTCCGACACGCGTGGTAATAAATGCTGGTGTGGGAAGTTACACCAGGAGTAACTACCGGCCGTTTTCCTTCTGAAATCATATAATAAATGAGGAAAAGGTGGTCCCATAGAAAACCGCCAGCTGGACACACCTGTTCAGTTCCGCCGTTTCTTATCCCTTCACCGTAACCGAAACGTTAAGGGGGAAACTTCATGGCCATAATGCTTTTACCATTTCATCTTCCCACTTCCTGAGTTATAAAAGCCCACTTAGGGAAAGAGGAGAAGGTTACACGCTCAAGTAATCAGAACAGACCCTTGTTCTTGCTGTAGGAGAAGTCCAGCAAACGCCACCACCGCGCCATGGCACCCCGACGTTCTTCTCGCCTTCAAACCGCGAACAAGGTCCTCCTCTGCTCCTTCTTTTCATGGGTAGATCGTAGGATTCTTAGAAAATAGGTCCGCGCTCAACGGAGCCGGATCCATCTCTCGTTTTCATGGAAAAACCATGAAAAAGGTATTTTGAGTTCGCCGGAAACCGCCACCTCCGGCGGCCAAACCACCGCCGACCGCTAGCCATCACCTCAACGGAGGTGGTGGTGGTGGTGGCTGGCCAGGGAAGTGACCGGACGGCCGGCAATGGATCACGGAAACGTTACAGGAAAAATGGCTTCCTGGTTCTGGTTTCGGGTTCTGAAGAAGATGAACAGTAGATTTAATATATAATACATAGATTATTATATAGTACATAATGGAAAATAGATTATTTGAATGTATTTTTGAGGCTGCAAAACGAGGCACTTAGAGGCCGAATAAAGAAAAATGACCAGACACAAAAGTTGTAGCCCTCGGGGTCTACTTTAATTTAAAATTGATTTTATTCAATTTGGGTGAGTGGTTTGAACACAGCACTCATTTTGGTGGGATCAAGACCTAGGTTAACCAGAAATTAAAATGGTTGCCCACGGTTCATAACATGTCCAAATGACTTGAAATTTGGACTGGAGGTCTATAATATGTATATCGAGAGGCTGTCCAAAAATGAGAATTTTTGGAGAACTTTTGTCTAAAGTTTTTGTAAAAATTTAATAAACAATATAAATATAATTAGGAGATGAAATTAAGCCCAAACTCCCCCAAATTTTGGGTGGTGGTCCCTGGCATCAATATTAAGATCTGTACAAAATTTCAACTCGATTGGTCGAGTTTTGAATAGGGAATTATCAAGTCCTAGATAGGCCTTGGTGAGGGGTACTTTGGGGAAAAGTACAATTGGAGATGGAGTGGACAAATCTCCTCAAGAGAGGCTGAAGTTGTCGGCCACTGATTTGTTGAGTCTATGTCTACCCTCTTGGGTAACATGGTGTGGCTTAGGGTGGATTTTACCCTAAGAGATTGGCTCAACTCCAACGGGTGGGAGTTTGAGGTTTGTGAAGGACATAGGAGCAACAGCTCTTGTATGCCCTTGAAATTTGGAGGAGAGGGGGAGGATATGATGAAAACCCTCTGGTCGAAATAGTGAAGGAATTGGAGGTAGTTAGGTACCTCGAAAGTTGTGATTTTGGAATAGGATAAACATGTAATTTAATTATTTTAAGCACTAAATCTAATCCAAAAATTATGAAACTCGGGAGGAGGGAGTTTTAGGATGTATTAGACTTATGGTAATTTTTCTGGAATTTTATGATTAATATATATTATACTTCATGTGTTAAAGAATTATTAGCCCAATTTGTTGTTTCAATTATTTGGAGGCTTTACATTAATTATAATCAGTTAAAATTCTGGATTTAGATCTTGAATAGTAGAAAATTGATCCCTGAATTTTTATAGAATTTTATGTTGAGTAAATCTAGTACTTTATTCACAAATGATAGAAAGGGCTTTTATGTTTAAAAAATTATTATGGATAGAACACTTGCTGGAAAATTATGAAACTTAGCCAGTGCAAATTTTAGGCCTTAATCTTCATGTCATAAATTATTTAGAATTTTTGGAAGAATATTTTCTGTACTTGATTCATAAACTATAGAAATTAGAGATTATTTCCAAATAGTTTTTCAGGTTATTTTGATGATAGAAAATTATGATACTTAGGATTTAGCCTTCTGAGATAGCCTACTAATTATCATAAATTTGCTGGACATCTTGCATGAATAATTAGGATAGTTCATGTTCAAACCGGTGGCCCTTGAGATTTTCGAGGAATTTAATTAAATGCCAAATAAATTAGGAAAATTTCCATTTTCTGGATTTAGGTTATTTATATCAAGATAAGTCTCCAGTAAATAGTTTAGGGCATTTGGATGAGTAATCGATCATTGCATAACCAGTTCGACATGTAGCCTAGGTTGGTCTGCATTTAGTAAATTGTGAAATGCAATAGAACATGATCTGATGAAGATATAAAGAGTAGTGAGTAGTGGTGATAGTTAGAGTTAAGAGGTGCTCGGGTTTGGCGAAAGATCGCTTTACCCGAGGAGTGGAAGGTTTAAAAATCACCTTAGGATAGTCTATCGTAATATGAGAAGGGAATCGGGCTAAGGGAAAAACAACCAATAACAATAAGTGCCTTGCGAAAGGGAACTTCGGGCCGTAATGCACCGTCTTGGTTCCTAGTGCCCCTTGAGAGCCCTTCACGGGGTATACCGGGGGCAGTCCTGGGCTAACGTAAACTGTAATAATAAACTGGCAAGAGTAACTTAGTAACTAGGATTGCACCTTTCACAAACACTGTTGGCACAGGAAGATTGATGAGAGCTTCGGCTCGGTTGTTCTGGAGACGGACGGGATGGTCCGGGGAGCTTCGGCTCGGTTGGTTGGAGACGGACGTTTGGTCCGGGGAGCTTCGACTCGGTTCTTTTTGTTTTGCGATTAAACTTGCATGTGCATAAGATAGGAAAGTTAAGGTGGTGGGTCTTTCGATATCGGGGAGTTCGATTGCACCGACACCGATATCGTTGACTCGGCGAGGTGGTTAGCACTTCGCCAACAGAAGTCCGGTGCGCCAGCCGGCAAGAGTACGCAGGCGTCCGCTTAGTGCACCAAGCGTTGAGGCGTACGATAGGTCAGACCAGTGGTGCTTTTACTGGTTTTGAGGTGGGCGAGGCCCAACCCACCGCTTCCGTCTGCCACTACGGAGGTATCCTGGGAGGTAACGGCTCCGAAAGGGGGAACTAAAGGTCTGTGTGCACAGAGTCGGGTGTGTGAGTTGCACTTGCATGTTTCATCATACCCACTAGCATGTCATAGCATAATCGATTCATTAAACCTTGACACCTAAAGTATAAGTGGTATGGGACGCTTATACATTAGGACCTGCAAAACGACCCCTTGGTCTATAAGCTTGTGTGGGCAAGTTTATAAATCAAAGGTTAATTTCAATATATAACAACCATTGCTGTTTGATAACCGACACCCCAACGTATAAGTGGTATGGGACACTCTATACGATGGGAGCCTTGCAAAAGACCCCTTTAGCTTATGTGTTCTCGCATAAGTGAAGGTTTAAATTCATATATTGCTTTTCCTACTGCTAGACCTATTACAACCTTCATATAACTGCTCACCGAATACAAACTTGCTAGATTAGTTTCGCTGCCATCTGTTTCATGTTTAATCTCTACCTTCATGTCCTTCCCTTTCTTCCTCTCCGCTCGGTACCTAGGAGCCATGGGGGAAGGGGTAGGGGATGATAGGGCTTAGTCTTTATGACTAACGGTTTTCGAACCGCATCATTTAGGGGATCGTGGAGCCCAGCATGGAGGAGCAGCCCCAGAGATCGGTGCGCCTGGAGATGGGGCAGTCTAGCTCCGGAGTTCATACAGCCGGGACCGTGAGTCTCGACCTTGAGTAGTTTACTGTTTCGCTTCCGCGTGAGAGACTTGTAGTGAGGACATTTTGTACCGGGCATAAGCCCGTATTTATAGTACTCTGATGTTTCTGTGGACACTCCCTTCGTGGAGTCTTATTATATTTATGTGATTTTTATTATTGTGGAGTGCATTGCCCTTACTTCAATAATTGTGCTACTTTCTGTGATCGAAATTGGCCGGCAGAATCGGCGCCTTGTGGTGATGACCCTTCAGGACGTGAAGGTGTCACCGCAAAGCGGTGGTTCTGGGCCTAAGACCCCGGTGGTTGAAAAAAAAAAAAAAAGGGGGGTCTTACATGTTGGTCTGGATTGGTGATGCTTGTTTGCATATCGGAGAAGACTCCGTAGTTATGGCTTGTTTACCTTGTGCCTACCTGTTGCTTGGTGCAGCAGGAAGTACTGGATGAAGTTCAGGAAATGAAGATGGTTGGATGCAACTCTTGTGGCCGTGCGTTGCCACTTTGTGTGGGGTTGACCGTTGGGCTGCAACTCGGTGAAAAGGCAGATTGCCGAACAGGAAAAGGTGAAACCGACCGCGCCTATAAATTGCCATGGATACTTCCGTATTTGAGGTGGCACGACGACTTGAGCAACGGGGGGTGGCTGATCCGTACCTGCGTTATGTCCGTCTGACTTGGAAGCCTGGTTGTGGGTTTTGTTGGAGCACATAATGAGAGTCTTAGGCCCGCGCGGCAAAAAGACTAGAATGCTCAATACCGTGTAAACGGTGGTGTTGACCCTGGTTTTCCGGTGCACCAAGAATGTGCCCCGAGTGCACGGACTGTCGGGCCGTGTGGCCGACGGTTGTGATGGCTTGAATGTGCCTGCGAGCACATAGTTGCTATTGTTGATACCATGTTGTGCAGGGAAGGAATGCTACTGCCCGAGGAGGGGTAGGATTGTTATAATTGGGTCAGCTGAATGCTGACCAATGCCGTGTTTGCCACCGTTTGGGTGGATTGTCCCTATGCAGGTGCTGGAGAGCCAAGTGGTAAATGAAGGGCTGAAGCCCTACTGCTGTTGTTGCTGCTGCGGCTAGCCCTTGAAGGCTGCGCGAATGGTTTTGTTTGTTTTACTTTTACTCATGTATGGCCGGCCTGTGCGCCGATGTTTGTAATCCATGATGTGTGGAAAGAGGAACTGTAAGGCCTTAAGGCCAACCCTTCACCTTTGTTGTACATTCCGTGGCTATATATATAACTGTGGTTTATATATTGGACATTCCTGTTTAGAGTTCAAATTATATTTTAAAGCTTCCGCTAGAATGCTCTGTGTTAGGATTCGTTTATGGTTTGGTATTATTCTGTGACCTCACTGTCTGTTTGTGGCATATCATGTGGGGCCCCGACCGGACCTTCTACGATACGTCACGTAACGGATGGGGACATTACATTTTGGTATCAGATTCGTTCGGTCTTCCTCTTTCGAATTCATGGTCGAATTCTTTTGTGGGGTGGCGAGCGCGTGTTTGTGCGCCCTGCTGTAACGCTAATGAACTCTGGAATGTCCACTAAGGAATGTACATAATCTTGTTTGAGGAATCTGCGCGTTCCTTTTCTGTTGTTTTGCTTGCATACGTTCGCTAATGTGTGTCTTGTCCACCTATAGGTGACGCGTAGTGGTGCTGGGCAGTCTGAGCCCCAGCGCTCTGATGAGAGTGCGGCACCAGCTGAGGTGCCAACACCTCCTCCATCTGTGGAAACTGTTCGCTTAGTTGTTGAGGCTCTATTTGCCATGACTCAGCCGACCGGGCAAGCGCAGCCGGCAGTAGAACCAGTTCGTGTTGATGTAAGACCCGAGCCGGTTAAGGCTGTAGATCCACGAGCAGCTGACCGACAGTTGAAGCAATTCATGAGCTTCAGTCCGCCTACGTTTACGGGACTGGGATCCCCAACGCAGGCAGAGGTTTGGTTATCGCGTGTCAAGCGGATAATGACAGCGATTAGGGCGGAGTAAATTTTAAAGGTCACCTTGGCCACCTTCATGCTCGAAGGAGAGGCGCGGTTGTGGTGGGACGAGGTTGAGGTACACCATTTGGCGGGCAGGCAATTAACGCAAGTATCAATTGAGGAGTTCTCTCGAATATTTCTGGCGAAACATGTCCCTGCGGCGCAACGCATTGCCATGGAAAATGAGTTCCAACGGTTAAGGCAAGGAGAAGATAGCGTGGATACCTACATGCATGAGTTTACCAGGTTGGGACGATATGCGGGAACAATCTTCGCGGATGACCAAAGGAAAACGAATAGGTTCTATGAAGGATTGCGGGATGAGTTGAGGTTCCTACTTTCGAGTTCAGTGAACCAAGGGTTTCAGGCGTTGGTTGATACTGCATGTGCGTTGGAGAAGGACATGAGACGGGTGCAAGGGAATAAGGGCTTGGTTGTGTCGAAGCCAGAGGTTCAAGCACCTCGCCCTAGTAAATCGTTCTACCAGAAGAAAGGGGGCAAGAGGGCCAAGCCATCTGGGCAAGTTTCTACGACCGTTGTGTCGGGGCGACGTCAAGGACGAAGTCTCGTACATGCTATACTTGTGGCCGGGTGGGGCATATAGCTCGTGATTGTCGGGTTGTTCAGCCCAAAGGGGGAAAAGAAGACGGGTGCGTCTTATGCTGAGAAGGGCAAAGCGGTGGTTGATTCCTCTGCGTCCCAGGCACAACCTCGCATTTATCACCTTGGCCAGCAGGAGGCGATTAAGCACAGTGACGTCGTCATAGGTACGAGTGAATATAGATTATTTGCTTAAGTGCTATTGCATTTGGTTATGTATAGCTTGTGCATGATGTATGTGTGCTACAGGCTTTGTCCTGATTCGGAATAATCTGGCGAGAGCCCTGTTTGATACGGGTGCTCCGCATTCTTTTCTGTCCGAGGACTTCGTATCTCGAATTGGGGTGCCGAGTCATTTGACGGTTGATAGTACAAGGGTGCTATTGCCGAATGGCTGTGTGATGCTTGCGGTTCGGGCTTGCGATGTGGATGTTCAAATAGGAAGTCGGGATTTCGGTTTGAATGCAGCTGTGCTACCGTTATCGGAGTTTGATGTGATCTTTGGCATGGACTGGCTCTCGGAGCAGCGTGCCTTTATTGATTGCAACTCCAAGGAGATCACACTGGGATAGAATACCGGACTTGTGACGAAGTTCGCAGGTATGCGAGGAGTTGGCGGGACTTTGTTGTCTGCGCTCCAAGTCGTCAATACTGTTCAGAAGGGTGCGGAGTTATTCTTCACGCTAATTCAGGCTGTTGAGCCAAAGGCCAGTGTCGGTGAAGTTCTGGTTGTGTCAGAGTTTGCCGATGTGTTTCCTAGAGATCTCCCTGGGTTACCACACCAGCGGGAGATTGACTTCTCTATTGTGTTGGTGCCAGGTGCTAAACCTGTGGCCCGCTCACCATATCGCGTCGCGCCAAAAGAGATGGCTGAATTGAAAGTCCAATTGCAAGAGTTGTTAGAGCAGGGATACATACGCCCAAGCATGTCACCTTGGAGTGCGCCTGTTCTATTTGTGAAAAAGAAAGACGGTAGTTTACGGTTATCATTGACTACCGCGAATTGAATAAGCTGACGGAGAAAAAACAAATATCCGATTCCACGGATTGATGACCTATTTGATCAGCTGGCAGGATCAACGGTCTATTCCAAGTTGGATTTGAAATCGAGATATTATATGTTGAGGATTCGGGAAGGTGACATTCCCAAGACGGCGTTTGGAACACGCTACGGTCATTATGAGTTCACGGTAATGCCGTTTGGCTTATGTAATGCGCCATCGGTATTTATGGATCTAATGCATCGAACTTTACGAGAGTACTTGGATTTGTTCGTAATTGTGTTTATCGATGACATCTTAGTATACTCTCAGTCGGAAGAGGATCATGCAAACCATTTGCGATTGGTCTTGCATACCCTGCGGAGGAATAAGCTTTATGCCAAGTTCTCAAAGTGTGAGTTCTGGCTCTCTTCAGTAGCCTTTTTAGGCCATGTGGTAAGTGGTGAAGGTATCGCGGTGGATCCGTTGAAGATAAGTGCCATTTGAGATTGGCCAGTGATGTCTTCAGTGGCCGAGGTCAGGAGCTTCCTTGGGCTTGCGGGCTACTATAGATGGTTTGTGGAAAACTTCTCACGGATTGCTTTACCTCTGACCACGCTGACGAGAAAAGATCAAAGGTTCATTTGGACGCCAGAGTGCGCGCGAGCGTTTGAAGACCTGAAGAGTCATTTGACCACGGCACCTGTGTTGACATCGCCATGTGGTACAGATGGCTATGAGATCTATAGTGATGCTTCCGGGAGTGGCTTAGGCTGCGTTCTTCTACAGTTTGGTAAAGTGATTGCTTATGGCTCGCGCCAGTTGAAAGTGCATGAGCAGAATTACCCCGTCCACGATCTGGAGTTGGCGGCGGTAATCTTTGCGCTAACGTTGTGGCGACACTATCTTTATGGCGTGAAAGTGGACATTTATATAGATCACAAAAGCCTAAAGTACTTGTTGGATCAGAAGGATCTTGAATATGCGACAACGAAGATGGATGGAGTTCCTTGGGGACTACACCTTCGAGATTCACTATACACCCGGGAAGGGAAATGTGGTCGCTGATGCTTTGAGTCGAAAGACTCCGGTACGGGCAAGCTGGTTGCAGTGGCATGATCAGCATTTAATCCAGGAATTGGAAGCATTGGAGATATCTTGTGTTGACAAGGGTTCTTCGACCGATGTATGCTTGAACTGGATGGAGGTTCAATATGACCTTACGGACAGAATTCGGAGAGCAACGGAGCTTGATGAAAGTCTCCAGCGCTATGCTAAAGATGGGCCGGATGACCAGTTCTCTTGGGATAACGGTTTGTTACGAAGAAATGGTCGAGTGTGCGTTCCGAGTGTGGGTAAATTGAGGGAAGAGTTGATGTACGAAGCTCACTTTGCAAAGTACTCAGTTCACCCAGGAAGCACAAAGATGTACAGAGATCTGAAAAAGCTATTCTGGTGGCCCGGACTAAAGAAAGATGTAGCACGTTATGTGGCGGAATGCCATACTTGTACATTGGTGAAAGCGGAATGCTAGAAGCCTGGCGGTTTTCTGAAGTCGTTACCCATTCCGGAGTGGAAGTTCGATGACATTTCGATGGATTTTGTGCACGGTTTGCCGAGATCTCAACGCGGTCATGATTCAATCTGGGTGATTGTGGACCGGTTGACAAAAGTGGCGCACTTCCTTCCAAACAAAAGAGACGATTCAGTGGAAACCTTGGCCAAGCTCTATGTGGAGCAGATTGTTCGACTGCACGGTGGTCCTCGGAGCATCGTCAGTGACCGTGATGGGCGTTTCACATCGAATGATTGGCGGCTAGTTCATCAAATGTTGGGTACAAAATTAGCGTTTAGTACGGCCTTTCATCCCCAAACGGATGGCCAGACTGAACGAACCAACAGGACGATGGAGGACATGGTCCGCATGTGCGCCCTAGACTTTGGTAAGAGATGGGAAGATTATATTTTTCTTGTAGAATTTGCCTATAATAATAGCTACCAAGCGAGCATCGGTATGGCACCATTTGAGGCTTTGTATGGTCGTAAATGCCGTACACCGTTAGCTTGGGCAGAAGCAGGCGAATATAAGCTGAGTGGGAAAAAGGAAGTCGATGAAGCTACCTCGCTTATATGCTCTATTCGGGAGAGGCTATTGATAGCCCAAGATCGTCAAGAAAAGTACTACAATGCCAAACACCGGAACGTGGAGTTCGCGGTGGGTGATTGGGTATATTTGAAGTTCAAACCCTTCAAAGGCGTGTCCAGGATTCGGCGATTGAAAAAGCTAAGTCCAAGGTACCTTGGTCCATTTGAAGTGGTGGAGCGCGTTGGGGAAGCTGCTTATCGACTAGCGCTGTCAGCAAGAGTTGAGTGGCTTATATGATGTATTTCACATCTCAGTACTCCGTAAAGCTGTCAAGGATCCAGCTCAAGTAGTGGAGTATGATCGGGTACCGGTCGAGTATGGGCTAACGACGAGGGTTCGACCCATTCGGATCGAAGATCGAGCCGATAAACAGTTGCGGAACAAGGTGATCGGGATGGTCAAAGTCCGATGGGACAATTGTGGCCGAGAAGAGCTAACATGGGAGCGCGAGCAGACCATACGAGCCGAGTTTCCCGAGTTATTTTCGTAACTTGTTCGCTCGTTGTATCTGTAATAAAAACACATAAATATTTTGTTATTTTCTCCCTACTGTCTTCAAATTTCGGGATGAAATTTTATTAAGGAGGGGAGGATTGTAACACCCCAAAAATCTCAAAACTGGATTTGAGGTGCAGGCTGTTTGACACGGCCTGGGACACGGGCGTGTCCCAGGGCGTGTCGGGGGTACACGGCCTGGGACACGGGCGTGTCCCAGGGCGTGTCACTCAAGAAATGGCCGGATTGAGTCAGGGAAGTACACGGCCCGGAACCAAGCCTTGAACACGGCCGTATCAGATTTGACACAGGCGTGTCCGAAGGCGTGTGCCTACCCGTGTACTGCTCTGATTGGTTTTAGAGCTCGTTGAGTGCCATGTAACAGGGGTGACACGGGCGTGTCACATGATTGACACGGGCGTGTCAGGTTCGACACGGGCGTGTCGATGCCCGTGTTCTGGTAGTTTTCAGTCGGTAAGTGTGGCGCGTGTGCCGCTTAAGGGTACATGGCCTGTGACACGGGCGTGTCACAGGCCGTGTCAGCCAAAAAAATGGGATTTTGGGAAAATCGTGGCCGTTCCTTTTCTCTATAAGGATCCAAGGGCTCAGGTGATTCCTTGCTGGATTAAAACACCAGAAGAGATCATTCTTCATTTGGCTAAGTGAAGAGAGAAAGAGAGAGGAGGAAGAAGAAGGAGGAGGAGATCAAACCACCGGCGGAACTCCCGTGGTCCGATTCGAGATCCGAGGCCAGCGCTGTGAAGGCAAAGCTGCTGCGGTTCTTTCTCACTGGCTAGATTTCGATGGCTCCCAAGAGATCGTCAAGGGTAACGATCTCCCTTCTTGGACATGTGAAGTCCTTCTTTTCTGCATTTCATAGGGAAAACCCTTCCCCGCGAGTGTGCGGTGGATTGTGGCATCCCTTGGGGTAGATATGTGAAGTCCCCCTTATTAGAGTCCGGAATTGGAGTACGGATCTAGGCATGCTGTGTGAAGCCCATCTGGACATGTTGGTGTGGATTGTGATGCTTGTTTGCATATCGGAGAAGACTCCGTGGTTATGGCTTGTTTAACCTTATGCCTACCTGTTGCTTGGTGCAGCAGGAAGTACTGGATGAAGTCCAGGAAATGAAGAGGGTTGGATGCAACTCTTGTGGCCGTGCGTTGCCACTTTGTGTGCGGTTAAGCCGTTAGGCTGCAACTCGGTGAAAAGGCAGATTGCCGAATAGGAAAGGTGAAACCGACCCGCGCCTATAAATTGCCATGGATACTTCTATATTCGAGGTGGCACGGCGACTTGAGCAATGGGGGGTGGCTGATCCGTACCTGCATTATGTCCGTCCGACTTGGAAGCCTGGTTGTGGGTTTTGTTGGAGCGCATAATGAGAGTCTTAGGCCCGCGCGCCAAAAAGACTAGAATGCTCAATACCGTGTAAACGGTGGTGTTGACCCTGGTTTTCCGGTGCACCAAGAATGTGCCCTGAGTGCACGGACTGTCGGGCCGTGTGGCCGACGGTTGTGATGGCTTGAATGTGCCTGCGAGCACATAGTTGCTATTGTTGATACCATGCTGTGCAGGGAAGGAATGCTACTGCCCCGAGGAAGGGGTAGGATTGTTATAATTGGGTCAGCTGAATGCTGACCGTTGCCGTATTTGCCACCGTTTGGGTGGATTGTCCCTATGCAGGTGTTGGAGAGCCAAGTTGTAAATGAAGGGCTGAAGCCCTACAGCTGTTGTTGCTGCTGCTGCGGCTAGCCCTTGAAGGCTGCGCGAATGGTTTTGTTTGTTTTACTTTTACTCATGTATGGCCGGCCTGCGCGCCGATGTTTGTAATCCATGATGTGTGGAAAGAGGAACTGTAAGGCCTTAAGGCCAACCCTTCACCTTTGTTGTACATTCCGTGGCTATATATATATAACTGTGGTTTATATATTGGACATTCCTGGTTAGAGTTCAAATTATATTTTAAAGCTTCCGCTAGAATGCTATGTGTTAGGATTCGTTTATGGTTTGGTATTATTCTGTGACCTCACCGTCTGTTTGTGGCATATCGTGTGGGGCCCCGGCCGGACCTTCTACGATACGTCACGTAAAGGATGGGGACGTTACATAGTTTCCCTACTCTTATTGTGGCATAGTTGGCCACTTAGTTGATTGTTGTTAGACAAAACATCCTCACCTCCGTCCTGCTTCTATTGATTCTTCCAAGAACCTACTTCTTCCCTTGCTACTTCTGGGGCTATTTAGTTAGCGACTACGGGTAGGTGGCTCATTTATTCTGGTTCTACTAATCATATGATTGTGAATTCTCATCTTTTCTCTTCTCTTGAAAAAAGTAACAGGTTACCTTCGGTTCTTATTGTTGATGGTTCTCCGTCCCCGGTTCACGGGTCTGTGAAAGTGCATGTTACTCATTCTCTTCAACTTTAGGACACTGTTTATGTCCCGAAATTTCCGTGCAACCTTCTTTCTGTCACTTCCCTTTGCAAATAGATGAAATGTGAAGCTATTTTTACTGCTTCTTCTTGTGTTTTTCTTCTTCTACAATCCAAGGAGACAATTGCTACTAGGACTGAAAGAGGTGGCTTGTTCTATCTTGATACTTCTTTTGCTTTTTCTGCCATCTCTCCTTTACTTAAGTGACATCTTTGTCTTGGAGATCCTCCTCCTCGAATTCTTTATCAACTTCTGCCTAATTTACCTCGAAGAGACTCTTCTCTTCATTGTGAGGCTTGTCAATTTAGCAAACCTCACCGATCTACTATTCCATCTAATAATGGACGTAGTTCTTCTCGTCCTTTTGAAATTGTACATTCCGATATATGGGGCCCTGCTCCTACTCAAACAATTGGTAGGGGTAGTTTGTATTTTGTGACCTTTATTGATGATTTTTCTCGTTATACGTGGTTGTATTTGCTCCATGAATGTTCTGAAATGTTTTCTATTTTCATTGCGTTTTATAATGAGATTCGTGCACAGTTTGATACTCAAATTAAAATTCTTCGATTTGATAATGCTAAAGAGTATCTTAGTCGTTAATTTACATAATTTTGTATGTATCATGACATTGTTCATCAGACTACTTGTCCTTACACCATGAAGTTGTACAACCTGCAACAATAACAATACAAGGAGCAATTGAAGATATACCATGAAAGGAGGGGTTAGATATGACTTACTTAAGAGGGGGTGGGGGTGAATAGAGTATTAAAAATTTGGCTGTTTTAAACTTTTATATCAGAGTGAAAATAGCTGATACCAATAATATATAAAGAAAAGAATGCTAAGTTATTCTATCTATCACATCCACAGCAAGAACAAAATAGAAAATGAGTACAACCAGACAACACAAGAATTTTATAGTGGTTCCCTAACTGGGTACAACCACTCTTCTACCACCCTCGTAGGAATCCACTAGCAAGTTTTGATCAGGTGACTGCCACCACAATATCTATTTGCAGGGAGATATCGCAACCCTTTAGGCTTTTGATTAGGTGCCCAAAAACCAACCAAGTCTTTTGATCAGGTGACTTGATAACCAAGTGGTTAACTTTTGAAGGGAGTTAAAACCCTTTTAAAGGAAGTGAGAGGAGGTGATGGTGTCTTCTCTTTCTCTAATCAACATAGAAGACTAGTGGATCTTTGATGTTGACAAAGCTCCCCCTTAGAAGTTGAATGGTTAAGGAAAACTAGAGCTTTGCTTAAGGGTGTAGGTCTTCAGCCTTGTTTGATCAATAATAAGGAATCCAGTAGATAGATATTGGAAGAATGTCTCTGAAGATTCCAGGCTCTGAAGATTAAGAAGACTCTTGATTTGTGATGAATGTTCTTCAGATTTCAGGATTGATAAGGATTAAAGTAGATTGCACTATGAGAGAGTTCTAAAGGTTAAGTCTCTGTCTCTGGATTTTCTCATGTGCAGTCAGTTCTCTATTTGATTTCTTTCTCTTTTTTGGGGCTGATGGATGGCAAACTGAAAAAAGAAAACTCTTTTATATTCTGCAGTCAATTTGTCCTTTAGATTTTTAATTTAGGCATTAATTGCCGACTAATCTGGAGAATACAAATGACTAGAATGTCTGTCATAAATGAGTATCCCCAACTGTCCCTAAATACAATATGCAAGTAATTATCCTGATGAAGACCATAATTAATGCTGCTAATAACGGCTATATTATATGAGCATTAATTACTCAGCAATATTACTACTAAATAATATAGAAAGTAAGGGATAGAAGGATGAAAACTTCTCATTCTAGAGCGGGACAGAAATCGTCGACCTAAGAATGGAATTCGTCGACCTGAGATCCAAGATCGTCGACCTAAGAATTCCAGTTCTTCAACCTGAGCTCTGCGAACTGCGTACTGAGAATGACCTGCCAAATCTGCACTCTGAGTTCGTCAAGCTGAGAATCTTTCTAAAGAAAACTAATCGTCGACCTGAGCTTGAATATAGTCAAGCTCAGCTCAGAGAAATAACTCAGAGTTTGTCGATCTGAGATCGACAATTGTAGAGCTGAGTTTGAAGAACTTTGAACTGAACAATCTATTCCAAGAATCTTCTAAGTCTGAGTCTGCTGAGGTCTTCTACTGGCTGGTCCATGAAGATTGAACCTAAAGACTTAGCCTAAACTCTAGGACTATTAGACTTGACCCTGGCTATACAAGGGGGGTCAGACTTAACCTAATTTATTGAACCTAGCCCAAATCTAGCTAGGGATCCAACAATCTCCCCCTATTTGGATGAGGTCACTAAAGCAAAACAAAAGAAACAGTCATAAACCATGAAAATATATATCTGATAGAATTAAAACATTCAACAGATATTTACAAGATGTGCTTCATGATTAACTAGTATAGAGTTCCAAAATAAGAACAAAACACAAACAAAATCACTATTTTTGCTTAGGATTTGCTTTCTCTAGCTTATTAGCAGGTTGTTTAAAGATGGATTCTCTATTTGGATTAGCAACTTCTTTCTTAGACATTGTCATGTCAGATGCACCAATGATGTTGAGAGTAGTTGCTCTGGGCACTACAGCTTCTAGATGCAGTTTCATATAATCATCAACATTGAAAAATTTATTTGCTTTTGCATTCCTTTGAAGTTCTTCTTTTCTGAATGAAGGCATGGTTGAAAATTAAGAAGGATCTTTTCCTTCAGGTTTGGCTTTGTTAATTTGAGAGAGTCCTACCAGCTCAGGAAATCTTGCCATTTTAGCTGAAGTCACCTGTTCTAGATCTACAAAGGGAATTGGAGGAGACACTGGCCTTTTTAGACTTGAGTCGTGCTTGGTTTCAGCAACAGAGTCTGTAGGAGTTCTCTTGAATAAAGCTTGAGGAGGATGGCTTTGAGAATATTGATGCGGACTGTCATGTCTGGACTGTCATTGATAGGTATTGGTCATTGGAGAAGATTTTTTGAGAGACATTGCCAGAGGCACCTGAAGATGGAGGAGGAGGAGGATTTTTCCTAAATTGCCTAGGAGGAGACCTATACCCTCTCCTCTTCTTCCTTTCTTTCTGCTCATTCTTAGATAGCCACATCCACTGAGGCATTCCTGGGTATGGAGTTATTTTTTGCAAGATATAGTAAGGGGTGTCATTTATAGAATTAGGCTTTGGAGCTTCCTTGAGAATAATCTTTCTCTTCTTTGCAGCTTTCTTCTTAGATTTAGGATCATCAAATCCATCAGAATCATCGTTTATGTCCTCATTAGAAGAACTTTGAGGGCTCTCATATAATGCATTTATCTCTTTTAAGGTTTCTTTTGAAATCTGTCTTTCAGCCTGAGAAGGAGCTTGAGGTAGAACAACTGCAGGTGGAGCAACATTCTCTGTGATCATCTGAGAATCTTCTAAATCTTTATCAGTCAATAGAAACACATTCAGCTCAGTATCATTCTGCATCTGTGCAATCTCTTGTGCAACATCTTGTGCAATCAGATCATCTAAATTTGGGATAGGGATATTATACATTACATAGGTTGGGCCAATAAATTCCATAACTATGTTAGTAGCAAAACTTGCCTTCAGTTGACTAATAACTTCAGGACTTATAGGAGAAGTGTAGCAAACTATAGCCAAGGGTGGCTTAATTGCTGGAAGTAAAGAGTTCAAATTAAGTGTACTAAAAGAATGTAATAAAACAAAAATGTCTACTGAGGGATTGATATAACAATCACCATCAGTCATAATATCTGCAATCGGCAGATCTACATCCAATATATCATCCTCTGAAACCATATCTACATCTAATAACTCAGCTATCTGCAAAACTATTTCTTTTGCTTCAACTATTGCTAGTGGAGCTACTTCGTCATTGAGTATCTTCCCCTGCCTGGTTTCACTAAGCACTAGAATCAGGCCCCTTATTGAAGAAGAAGGGACAGAGGAGGCAGAGAGGTGGGAAGCAAGGGGTGAAATAGCCTTTGCTATGAGTTTTTTTAGAAGAGGGGTAATGTTTTGCAAAAAAGAGGAAATGGACAGGGAATCTATGTCCATTAACTCAAGAGGGGTTTGAGTGGATACAAATGGATTAATGGTGGATGATGATGGATGATAGGGTGAATAATCTGGCATTGGATCATCTTGAGGTGATGGAGTATGGAAGGGGGATGACATAAGTTCAAATGATGGTAAGGATGATTTGTTGTGAAGGGGGATATTAATAAGATGTGGAGGAAGAGGGGATAGAGGAGGAGTGACATGCACGGTTATAGTTGCATGCACTGGAGATTGAATTGGTGATGATTGATGTTTAGGAGATTGATGTGGTGTAGGAGAATGGACTGAAGTATGAACTGGTGAGTAAAGATGGACTGGGGAAGTTGGAGGAGTTTATATATGGGTTTGAGAAGTAGAAGTATGTTGGAGGGATGTTGAAGTTGTTTGATCATGAGGAGGTAGAGGTGGAATGGAAACATCTTCAGTAGGGTGGGTAGTGCTTGAAGCAGCCCTAGTACTCTCTGAAGGTCTTGAGGAAGAGGAGGAAGCCTTGGATGGCTTGGGGAAATTCCTCTCCCACCTGCCAAATAAGGCACAAGTAAGCCTCTTGGAGGCATTAATGAATATGGTCGGGGAGACCTGGGATTCATCAGCCTTGGCCTGAAGGAAGATTCAAAGTATTCTTCCAAAACACACCTCTTTTTTGGTATTTTTCTTCCTAATCATCTCAAACATGATTCTAGCCCAATTCACGGGCTTCTTGTTCACAATAGCCCACATCACAAGGAATTGCTTCCTAGGGATGTAATCATGGGCTATGTGCTTGACCAGCAGTACCTTGCCTACAACATCTGCTAGAAACTTGTAGTCAGTAGATAAATGTTTCTTCAGCAGTTTATGGGGTGTGTCTCCAGAATACCCCATCTTAATCAACATCTCATCAAATTCAGCACTGGTATATTCCTGATGTGCTCTTTCTGTCCACTCTACTTCCAGCAAAATCATTATCTGAGTATCCAATCAACTCAAATTCTGACTCAGTTGGATACTAGAGTCCTAGATTTGGGCAATTCTTTATATACCTTAAAATTCTTTTAAGGAAAATAAGATGAGATCCTTTAGGGTTTACTTAGAACCTAGAATAAAGGTATGTAGTAAACATTATGTCTGGCCTACTTGCTAAAGAGATACAAAAGGGACCCAATAATGCCCCTCTATAATTTCTGATCAACAGACTTTCCATGTTCATCAGAGTCAACCACAGCATTGGTAGCCATGGGTGTTTTCTTTGCTTAGGCATCTGACATCCCAAAACTTTTGATTAGCTCTTTAGCATACTTGGATTGGGATATGAAGATGCCATCAGGCAATTGCTTCACTTGGAGGCCAAGGAAGTAAGGGAGTTAACCCATGCTACTCATTTCAAACTTTGAATGCATTAAGTCAGAAAACCTTTTGCATAGTTTGGAATCAGTATAGCAAAAGATAATATCATCTAAATAAATTTGTACTAACAAAATTTTATCTTTATGATGCTTAATAATTAAGGTCCTATCTACAATGAATCTAGAAAATTTATGCTCTAACAAGAAGCTAGCTAAGGTCTCATACCAAGGTATTGGAGCTTGCTTTAAACCATAGAGAGCTTTATGCAATATAAAGACATAAAAGGGATTATTTAGGAGATAAAACCTGGTGGTTGCTCCATATATACTTCCTCTTTGAGTTCTCCATTCAGAAATGCACTCATGACATCCATTTGATAGACCTTGAACATTTTGAAGGAAGCATATGCAAGGAAGATTCTTATAGCCTCAAGTCTTACAATAAGGGCAAATGTCTGATCATAGTCAATGCCTTCCTCTTTCCTATAGCCTTTGGCTACTAGCCTTGCCTTGTTCATTATTATAATGCCCTGGGCATCAAGTTTATTTCTGAATACCCACTTAGTTCCAATGACTGGGTAGTCTTTGGGTCTTGGAACGAAGTCTCAAACTCTACATCTCTCAAATTGGTTGAGCTCCTCTTGCATTGACATAATCCAGAGTGGATCTTGCTCTGCATCTTTTATAGATTTGGGCTAAATTTGAGATATGAAGCATACATGCATCAAGTCTTGGTTGAGTTGATGCCTTGTCTGCACACCTACTGATATGTCTCCTATTACATGAGATATAGGATGATCTCTAAGTATGAAAAGATTAGTTCGTGGAGTTGATTCAGCAACAGCCTGGGGAGTTAATTCCTCTTAAGGAATTATGTGGGTTGTTGTTGGTTTATAAGCTGTTTCAGTGAAATCATCTTCATTGTCTTCAGAGTTTTGTGGTGAGGTATGGGCATTAACCTCATTGGTGAGGTTAAACTCATTCAACTGCTCACACAAATATGCCTTGCTGACTTCGAAATATCCTAAAAAAATTCTCTATATATCTTGCTGACTTGGGAATATACTAGAAAAATTCCCATTGCAGCCTTGGCTTCAAACTTTCTAAAATACTTCTTGTCATTATTGTGAATGTAACACATACAACCTAAAATCTTAAAGAAATCTACTCTACTTTTCTTCTCTTTAAGTAATTCATAAGGAGTCTTGCCCTTAAGCTTATGTATCAAATTCCTGTTCAGGACATAGGTAGCTGTGCTTACAGCCTCTGCACAAAAGGATAGTGGCAAGTAAGCATCTGCAAGAAATGTACCTGCAGCTTCAATTAGTGTTCTGCTTTTTCCTTTCAGCTACCCAATTTTATTGAGGAGTTTTAGGAGAAGAGAAACAATGTCTGATACCTTCCTCCTCACAGAATATTTGCATGGGAAGAGACGCAACCTCAGTACCATGATCACTTCCGATCAATACAACTGGAGTTGAGTACTCAATCCTTATGCTCTTAAGAAAATTTGTAAGAACCTTAAAGTTATCAGACTGGTTCCTCAAGAAGAAATCCCAAGTGAACCTTGAGAAGTCATCTACAATCACTAAGGTATAAGATTTCCCTCCTAGGCTTTGTACAGTAATGGGTCAAAAAAGATCCATGTGGAGCAAATACAAAATCCTAGGCGAATCGCTTTTATTAATGGATTTGAAACTATTTTTAGTGTGCTTGCCTAATTGACAAGCCCTACTGAGGCCTTCCTTTTTCTAGGGACCAGAAGGCAATCCACTAACAAGGTTGTCCCTAGATAGCTTAGCAAAATAATTTTAGTGAACATGACCTAATATTTTATGCCAAAGTTCATTATTATTATTAATTTGGTTGAATAAACATATTTCAGACCTAGCAGACTTAAAATTTACTATGAAAATATTTCCTACTCTAGATTCTGTTAAAACACTATTGTTATCAACAGAAGAAATAATGCAAGAGGATTTATCAAAAGATATCTGAAACCCTTCATCAAAGAGTTGCCTAATGGAAATCAGGTTGTGCTTTAATCCACTTACATAAGCTACTTTCTTGAATGTGACAACTCCAATCTTTACATATCCAAAGCCTTTAGTCTGGCCACAGTTGGAGTCACCAAAAATAACTTTAGGACCTATCTTGGACTTATAGTTGGATATATTGTCCTTGCTGCCAGTCATATGTTTTGAACAACCACTATCAAGATACCACTGTTCCTTTGTAGTAGGAAAGTCTTTCACCTGCACTAAAATATATTAGATATTCTTGACCGAGTTTACCTTGGATCCTTGTTGATTTACATAGCAAAAGCAGGAAATATATGAATACTCAGGTTGACTTTTGTTACGTAAAGGAAGATATTTTCTTGGTGGAATTATCCATTGGTAAAGAGGATTAATGTTTATTCTAGGTTGATTGATAATCCAGTTGGAATTAAAATTTTTGTTATTAAAAATTGGGGTCGATGAATTCTGGTATGTTCGTCGATCTGAGGTCAGCAAACGGGGATGAGTTCGTCGAACTCCACTCAGAGAATTAAAGTTTTCACTTTCTGGGCCCCAATTTCGTCAATCTCTGGTCGACGAACCATACTGGTTTCGTCGAACGCAGTTCAGAGAATAGTTATAGTAAAAGTTTGCATTCAGAGTTCGTCGACTTGATTTCGACAAACTGTACACATTTCGTCGATCTGAGTTCGACGAAATCTGCTGAACTTTGTTATGGTTAAGATTTTGCTTATTCTTTCTTCTTTTCTTATTCTTTTGTTTAATACTCTTTGTTTAACATGAGTATCATCTATTTTCTCCTTACCCTTTTCAGAAACAAATTTTATGGGGGTGGATAAAATGTTTTTCTAAATAAGTGGGGGTTGGCTTGATGAAGCACCTAAGCCCAGCTTGGCATTCAGTGTGCTTATAATGTTCATCAACTTGATACTTCTCCCATTCTGGTATTCTTTTAGTTCTCTTGCCTGAGACATTTCAGTCTTTAATTCAATGATTTTTTCATTTGCTAAGGTGATTTCATCCTTTAATTTATTGTTTTCTGACATCAGGTTTTCTTGTTCATTTACTTTCTCTCTAAGTTGCTTAATTTCTTTTTAAGAATTTATTAAATCAAAACATAAGGACTTGAATTCATTTTTAAATTCTTCTGAATCAAAATCAAAAGAAGATAATACCTGATCCTCTTCAGATAGATGTTCTTCATTGTTTGATTGGTCAGCTTCAGAATGGGAGCTTGATGCATCAATAGCCATCAAGCATATTTCCTTAGCCTTTGCTTCCTCTTCATCTTCACTGGAGATGGAAGATGAAGATTCTTCTTCAGTATCACTCAAGGTTTCAGCAATGAAACCTTTCTCCTTCCATTTGTGATTGCTGGAGGAGGTCTTGTTGTAATGATGTTTCCTTGTTTCCTTTTCTCTTCTCCTCTCCTTATTTTTGTTCTCTGGACACTCTGAGATGAAGTGTCCAGGCTTTCTGCAGCCAAAACAAACAACTACTTTAGTTGCTGTTTTGTCATACCTGGGCTTATCATCTTGCCTTGATGACTTTCTTCTGAAATCTTTCTTTCCTATCTTATTGAATCTATTGGCTAAGTGACTAAGGAATTCATCATTGATTATTGGGGCTTCTGATTTTTCATTTTCCTTGAAGACTATGATGTGCTCCTTCCTTGAGGGTGTGGAAGTCTTATGTTTAGCAGCCTCTCTTGATTTGATCAACTGCTCATAATACTTGAGCTTGCCAAGGAGAGATTCAGTGGAAATCTCATTTAAACTTCTATCCTTCTTTATTGGATATATCCTTGAGTCCTAAGTGTTGGGGAAGCACATTAATTTTTTTTAATTTATCTTAGTCAATGAGATGTCTTTATCTAGGGATTTTAGCTCACTGATGATAACACTTAGTTTGTTATACATATCAGCCACTGATTCAGATTCTTCCTTTTTGAAGTTCTCATACTGTGAGATGAGGTTGGATCTTCTATCCTTTCTCTCATCAGCTAAACTCGCCACCATCTAGTTTCGAGAGTCCTAGATCTGTTTTGCAGAAGTGCATTCAGCCACCTTTTTGAAGATATCATCAGACATAGTTTGAGCCAGTATATTCATAGCTTTTGCATCAGGTATCTTGGCTTTCATCTGAGCATCAATCCACTCAGGTGGTTGAACTGCATGAGTGCTTGAAGTTGATGTGGATGTAGTCTTTGTTGTAGGTTGAGGGGGTCTTGTCAAAATAGAATTAAAAATTTCTTCATCAATAGAATTCTTATAAAGCTTGATTCTTGCCTTCTAGATGATAAACTTATTTAAGTTGCACACTAGAAGTCTGGTGCTTGCATAATCCTTATTCTGTGCCATACTATAAGAAATAAGCAAGAGAAATTTAGATCTAAAAAGGATCGGTTGATTCAAGTATTACCTTGTTCAACCAAGAGAATAACCCTCTAATAAAAATTGAAAGGAGGGGTTAAATATGACTTACTCTAGAGGGGGGGGTGAATAGAGTATTAAAATTCTTGCTATTTTAAACTTTTATATCAGAGTGAAAATAGGTGATACCAATAATATATAAAGAAAATCAGGCTAAGTTATTCTATCTATCAAAGCCACATCAAGAACAAAACATAATATGATCACCACCAAACAACACAAGAATTTTATAGTGGTTCCCCAATTGGGAACATCCACTCTTCTACCACCCTTGTAGGAATCCACTAGTAGTTTAGATTAGGAGACTGCCGCCATAATATATATTTGCAGGGAGATATCACAACCATTTAGGCTTTTGATCAGGTGCCCAAAAACCAACCAGGTCTTTTGATTAGGTGACTTGACAACCAAGTGGTTCACTTTTGAAGGGAGTTAATTCCCTTTTACAGGAGGTGAGAGGAGGTGATGGTGTCTTCTCTTTCTTCAATCAACAGAGAAGACTAGTGGATCTTTAATGTTGACAAAGCTCCCCCTGAGAAGTTGAATGGTTCAGGAAGACTGGAGCTTTGCTTCAAGGTGTAGGACTTCAGCCGTGTTTTGTCAATAACCAGGAATCTAGTAGTTAGATATTGGAAGAATGTCTCTGAAGATTCCAGGCTATGAATATGAAGAAGACTATTGATTTGTAATGAATGTTCATCTTCAGATTTTAGGATTGACAAGGATGAAAGTAGATTGCACTGTGAGAGAGTTCTGAAGGTTCAGTCTCTGTCTCTATATTTTCTCGTGTGCAGTCAGTTCTCTATTTGATTTCTGTCTCTTTTTTGGGGCTGATGGATGGCAGATTGAAAAAACAGAAACTCTTTTATATTCCGCAGTCAATTTGTCTTTTGAATTTTGAATTTAGGCATTAATTGCTGACTAATCTGGAGAATACAAACGGCTAGAATGTCTATCATAAATGAGTTTCCCCAACTGTCCCTAATAAAATAGGCAAGTAATTATCCTGATGAAGACCATAATTAATGCTGCCAATAACGGCTATATTCAAAGGAATATACGCATTAATTACTCAGGAATATTACAGCTAAATAATATAGAAAGTAAGGGGACAGAAGGAAGAAAACTTCTCATTCTTGAGCGGGGAAGAATCATCGACCTAAAAACGGAATTCGTCGACTTGAGATCCAAGATCGACGACCTGAGAATTCAAGTTCGTCGACCTGAGCTCTATGAACTGAGTATTGAGAATGACTTCAAAATCTACACTCTAAGTTCGTCGAGCTGAGAATCTGTCTGAAGAAAACTAATTGTCGACCAGAGCTTGAATATCGTCGAGCTCAGCTCAGAGAAATAACTCAGAGTTCGTCGATCAGAGATCGAAGATCGTCGAGCTGAGTTCGAAGAACTTTGAACTCAACAATCTGTTCTCTTAATCTTCTAAGTCTGAGTCTGCTGAGGTCTTCTATTAGCTTGTCCATGAAGGTTGAACCTAAAGACTTAGCCTAAACTCTAGGGCTACTAGACTTGACCCTGGCTATACAAGTGGGTAAGACTTAACCTAATTTAGTTAACCTAGCCCAAATACAGCTAGGGATCCAACATACCATGTTTAACATACCTAGCTCAAACTTGAAGGTGTTGAACTTTGCTTCATCTAGTGGCTTTGTGAAGATGTTAGCCACTTGCTTGTCTGTAGGGACAAACTCAAGATTGATATCTTCATATTCTACATGCTCCCTAATGAAATGATACCTAATATCAATGTGCTTAGTCCTGCTATGAGAGACTGGATTCCTAGCAATTGATATTGTACTAGTAGAATCACAATATAAAGGACTTCTACTAATCTGGAGGTTATAGTCCTAGAGATAATGCTGGATCCACAATAACAGTGCAGAACAGCTACCTGCTTAGATGTATTCAAACTCAATTGTTGAGATTACAACACTGGTCTACTTCTAGCTGTTCCAAGACACTAGTCTTCCTCTCAAGAAATGACAGCTGCCTGAAGTGCTCTTCCTGTCCTCTTTACAGCATATAAAATCTGCCTCTAAATAGCCTGTTAGTTCAAAATACCTATTTCTAGGGTACCATAGGCCAAGATCTGGTGTGACCTTAAGATACCTTAAAATACTCTTAGCAACAGAGTAGTGAGATTCTTTAGGGCTTCCCGGATACCTAGCACAAACACATGTAGCATTCATGATGTCAGACCTACTTGCAGTAAGATATAGAAGGGAGCCAATTATCCCTCTATACAATGTTTCATCAACAGGTTTCCATAACTCATCTTTTCTTATAGGCATATGTTGGAACACCCTTTTTATATTTGGGTCAGGATAACTATGCTAAGGATGTTGACCTAATTGTATAGCATAGGTCATTGAGTGTGAGTTTAGAACTTAGGTTATTTGAGATTTAGTTCTGCTCAGCTCGACGGAGAGTCGACCCCAGCTCGACGTAGAGTCGTCCTCAGCTCGACGCATAGTCGACCGCTGCTCGACGCACAGTCGATCGCAGCTCGGCGCAGCGTCGTTCTCAGTTCGACGTAACGTCGAGTTCTGCTCGACGTTTTGGCGTGTATCTCTCTGCTTCAATCTTACTCTTTGATCGACGGTCAGTCGAGCTCAGATCGACGCTTCAGGATGAGTTCGACGCTTTAAGTTCTCCCGTCTGTCGACATTTGAAATTCAAATGAGAGATTTTTCAAGCAATTATTGCAAGAGATCCCCTGGCCGTTTCAAGACTTAATTGCTCCATATCTCAAGGAATTTTCAATGGAAATCAATTAAGGCTTTCCTTCTAGGCATGGACAGTTATGGAATACATTAAATGCCCTGCCAACGGCTATAATCCCATTTTCTCAGAGATCTATTCAGGAGAGACAAGGAGAACAGGAAGAACATTCATTCTGAAAACACAGAGAACATCCATCTTCATCTCTCTCTCAAGAAATCAGTCTGCAGAGAATTTACAGAGAAGAACTGCACTCAGAGAAACATCTTGATCAACATTCTCTGAAACCTCTTCAGCCTCTGCATTCAACTCTTCTCAATTTGCTTTCTACCTTCAGACATCAAACACTCAGTTTCTGAGTCATCTATTGCTGAAGAAGGACAAGCAGTGAAGAGCCTGTCACCCTTGTGCAAAGCTTCTTCTACCTGAACTTCTATATCTCAGGGGGAGCTTTGACAACATCTACATCCACTAGCTTCTCTCTGATTGTTGACAGAGAAGCAAACTCAACCCTTCTTATTTTACCTCTTCTGTACAGGGTTTTAACTCCCTTCAAAAGTTACCTTTTGGTTAGCTGAGACCTTGTCAAAATCAGTGGTGGCAAGACACCTTATCAAAAAATCTGGTGGTGCCCAGGACACCTGATCAAGCATCCTGCAGTGGATTCCTATCAAGGGGTGATAGAAGAGTGGACTACCCAAGTTTGGGGAACCACTATAAATTTCCTTGTGTCTTCTGTGGATTGCTTTTCTTCTTGCTTGTGTGCTGTGTGATTTTACTTTAAATATATTTATCTGTTTGCATCACTCACTACCTACACTAAGTAAATCTAAAGGTTTTAAATATATCAATTTATTTGAACTTACTCTATTCACCCCCCCTCTAGAGGCTGTTAGATCTTATCACCTAACTTTCAATTGGTATCAGAGGGAGGTTGGTCTTTACTTCAGGCTAACACCTGGACCACAAAGATCTTTGATAAGATCAAACCCTATAGAGTGGTTACTTTATTTTGTTTTGTTATAAATTGTTTTTATAAAACTCATGGCACAAAACAAGGAGTATGCATGCACAAGACCTCCAGTGTGCAATCTTTCCAAGTTTGGACTCTGGAAAGCAAGGATAAAACTTTACATGAATTCTTTTGATGAAGATATCTTTAATTGTGTCTTAACAGAATGTCCAAGACCTCCTACTTCAACAAGTACTTCAGCTGTTCCACCTCCTGCAGGAACAGACACTGATATAAAGAAGTGGAAAGTTGCTGATGCAAAAGCAATGAACATATTGGCACAAACTATGTCTGATGACATATTCCAAAAAGTTGCTGAATGCAATTCTGCCAAGGAAATCTGGGACAAATTAACTGAAATAGTCTCAGGTTCAGCTGATGAAAGAAAGGATAGAAGAGCTCAACTGATAACACAGTATGAGAACTTCAAAATGGCTCCAGCTGAATCTGTGGCTGACATGTACAACAGATTCAGTCTCATTGTCAGTGAGTTGAAAACTCTGGACAAGGATATATCTCTCACTGAGATAAATGATAAAATTCTCATGTGCCTACCTAGCACTTGGGATTCAAGAATCTGGCCAATCAAAGATGGCAGAAGTCAAATTGAGCTATCCACTGAAGCTCTCTTAGGCAAGCTCAAGTCCTATGAGCAATTTGTCAAGACAAGAGAAGGGGAGCAAAACACATCTTCTCCTGCACCCAAAGTGGAGAAGACAATAGCTCTCAAAGCTTCAGAGGAAGTACCTAAAGAGAAGGAGATAGTCAATGAAGAACTTCTAAGCCTACTAGCCAAAAGATTCAACAAAATGGCTAGGAAGAATTTCAGAAAATGGTCTTCTAAGGACCAAGACAAGCCAAGGTATGATAGATCTAATAATAAAGAAATTACTTGCTATGGCTGCAGGAAACCAGGACATATTGCACCAAACTGTCCTGAGAATCAAGGCAAAGACAAGAAAGATAAGAGAGAAAGAAAAGACAAGAAAAGAGAGAAAGATTCAAAGAAATATTATGAGAAATCCTCTTCCAGAAACACCAAAAATACAAGGAAAGGATTTGTTGCAGAAACTTGGAGTGATACTGAAGATTCTGAAGAATCATCCAGCACAAGTGATGATGAGGATGATGCCACAGAAAAAGGATTCTGCATGATGGCAATCAATGCATCACAAAGCAGCTCAGATTCAGAGCATGAATCTGAATATGTGACTGATCAGGAATTGAGTGAAGATCAGGTACTTGACTCATTTGATTTTTCTTCTGATGATTTCAAGTTGAGATTTAAATCAATGTGCATAGACTTGCTGACAGCAGAGAAGACAAATGATTCTCTCAGAAGTCAACTGTCTGATTACAGCACATTAAGTGCAAATAATCTCAAGCTCTCTGATGAGTTAGAGTGCTGTAGGGAGGAGATAGCTTCACTAAAGAGTGAGCTATCCAAGGCTAAACAGCTAGAGGAAACTCTCAATGGGAGGAGCCTCAAGCTAATAGACATCACAAGCACAGTGAACTCAAGAATGAGTGGTTCACTAGGTTTGGGTGCCTCTCCAAGCCAACCTATAGTGCTAACAACTCCCATAAAATTTACCAGTAACAAGGGTAAAGGAATTATGGTAGTAGCCAGAAAAAATTCTGATCTACCTAAGCAACTTCAAGATCAACAGAAAACGTCGAACAGAGCTCGACGTCCTTCGACCAGAGCTCGACGCCGTTCTAACAAGAATCAGCAACACCTTGCTGAAGAGTCGAACTCAGGTCGACACACGTCGAACTCAGGTCGACTTGCTGTTGTCCCTGAAAGTAGGCCTGTTCAAGCGTCGAATGGAGCTCGACGTCCTGAAACTTCAGCGTCGAACTTAGGTCGACGTGCGTCGAACAGAGCTCAGAGTTCTGGGCTGTCTGCACAGGATAAATCTAAATTGAATATCAAGTATCCTACATCTCAGCCTAACCCTTATGCTGAATGGGTGATTCCTCCTAGGAGATATCATCCTGAAGGCTATAAGAGTCAGCCTGAAATGTCATTCATTTCTGATTTCATTGGTTATCAACCTCAACCCAAGGTAAACTGGGTGAAAAACAACTAAGCTGTTACATGTGCAGATGAAGAGCTATCCAGGGGTGAACCAGCATTGGTACCTGGATAGTGGTTGCTCCAAACATATGACAGAAACCAAAAGCAATCTTTCATCCTTCAAAGCAAAGCTTGGACCAAGAGTAATCTTTGGTGACTCCAATTTTGGACAAACCAAGGGATATGGTCAAGTCAAAATAGGCTCAATCACTTTCAAAAAGGTAGCCTATGTGGAAGGACTGAAGCACAACTTAATCAGCATCAGTCAACTTTGTGATGCTGGTTATCAGGTTTGGTTCACTGATCTAGTATGTAATATTGCTCTAGATAATAATATTGTGTTGATTGGAAATAGGCAAGATAACATATACCTAGTAGATTTTAATTCTTCTAAAGTAGACATATGCCTTTTTAATTCCCTTAGTAAGCCAAATGAGCTTTGGCATAAAAGATTAGGACATGTTAACCTTAGAACTATTGCTAGGTTGTCTAAACTCAACCTTGTTAGAGGACTACCTTCTGGTCCCTACAAGAAGGAAGGACTCTGCAAGGCTTGCCAACTAGGAAAGCAAACTAAAAATAGTTTCAAATCACTTAACAAGAGTGATTCACCTAGGGTTTTGTATCTGTTGCACATGGACCTTTTTGGACCTACTACAGTACAAAGTCTAGGGGGGAAATCTTATGACTTAGTGATTGTAGATGACTTCTCAAGATTCACTTGGGTGTTCTTCCTAAGAAAGAAGTCTGATAACTTCAAAATTTTGACAGATTTTCTCAAGAGCATACAGATTGAGTTCAATACTCATATAGCCCTGATCAGAAGTGATCATGGGACAGAGTTTGATTCTCTTCTTATGCAAGAGTTCTGTCAGAATGAAGGGATCAGGCACACTTTCTCAGCTCCTAGAACTCCTCAACAAAATGGGGTAGTTGAAAGGAAAAATAGAACCTTAATTGAATCAGCCACAACATTATTGACAGATGCTCATCTTCCTCTAACCTTTTGGGCAGAGGCTGTGAACACCTCCAATTATGTTTTGAATAGAAGCCTGATACATAAACTAAAGGATAAGACTCCTTATGAATTGCTCAAAGGGAAGAAACCTAAAGTTAGCTTTTTCAAAATTTTTGGTTGCATTTGTTTCATTCACAATAATGACAAGAGATATTTAGCAAAATTTGAAGCTAAGGCTGATGAAGGAGTGTTTCTGGGATACTCTTTGAACAGCAAAGCTTATAGGGTGTATAACAAATCATCTCATAAAATTGAAGAGTCCATGCATATTACCTTTGATGAATCTAATATGTCTTATAAGGAGAAGAATTCTTCTACCAAAGATCACTTACAGGTACAATCATTAGCTGAAAATATTAATCAGTTAACCATCATGGATGAGGGAAATCTATCTTCAACAACTCAACAAGAAGCTGCTAGCAATAAGAGTGAAGATACAGATCAAATTTCAGAACCAAATGGAGAGCCAGTTGTTGTTCCACAAGAGGAAACAACAACACAGGTTGGTGAACAATCAACACCCACTGTTGATTTAGTAACAATAAGAGATCATCCAATCTCCCAAGTGATTGGAGAAATCTCAGAAGGTGTGCAAACCAGAAATCAGATAAATCAACATCTGATGCACACCTGTTTTCTCTCCCAAATAGAGCCTCAAACTATTCAAGATGCAGAGCAAGATCCAAACTGGATCATTGCAATGCAAGAGGAACTAAACCAGTTTGAAAGGAACAAAGTATGGGAATTGGTTCCAAAACGAAGAAACCATCAAATTGTTGGAACTAAGTGGGTTTTCAGGAATAAGCTAGATGATCAAGGGATCATTGTGAGAAACAAGGCAAGGCTTGTTGCTCAAGGCTATTGTCAAGAAGAAGGGATTGATTATGACCAAACCTTTGCACCAGTTGCAAGGTTGGAGGCCATAAGAATTTTCCTTGCTTATGCTGCACACAAGAAGTTCAAAGTTTTCCAAATGGATGTTAAAAGTGCATTTCTCAATGGAGACATCAAGGAAGAAGTCTATGTCAAGCAACCTCCAGGTTTTATCTCTTCAACCCTTCCTGAACATGTTTTCAAATTACATAAGGCTTTATATGGCCTCAAGCAAGCTCCAAGAGCATGGTATGAGACCTTAGCCTCCTTTTTGCTTGAAAATGATTTTAAAAGGGGTAGAGTAGACCAAACTCTTTTTATTAGAACCCATAAGTCCCATATCCTACTAGTATAAATATATGTAGATGATATAATATTTGGGTCTACTGATACAAGCTTATGCAAAAAGTTCTCACAACTTATGCATTCAAAGTTTGAAATGAGTAGCATGGGTGAGCTTTCCTTTTTCTTAGGATTGCAAATCAAACAACATGCTGATGGCATATTCATCTCTCAAACCAAGTATGCAAAAGAATTGGTTAAGAAATTTGGTATGTCAGATGCATCTTCTATGAAAACACCTATGCCTACTAATGCTGTCTTAGATGCTGATGAATCTGGTAAACCAGTTGATCAGACTAATTTTAGAGCAATCATTGGCTCTCTTTTATATCTTACAGCTAGCAGACCAGATATTATGTTTGCTACATGTGTATGTGCTAGGTTCCAAGTGAGCCCTAGAGAGTCACACCTCACATTAGTTAAGAGAATTCTTAGATATGTAAAAAGTTGTCCAAATCTAGGTCTCTGGTATCCACACGATTCAGGATTTGATCTCACTGGATTTTCAGATGCTGATTATGCTGGATGTAGAGTAGACAGGAAAAGCACCAGTGGAACTTGTCAATTCCTGGGTGATAGACTTGTCTCCTGGTTTTGCAAAAAGCAAACATCTGTGTCTACATCAACTGCTGAAGCTGAATACATGGCTGCAGGAAGTTGCTGCTCACAGATATTGTGGATTCAAAACCAGCTCCTAGACTATGGTTACAACTTAGAGAAGTCAAAAATTCTTTGTGATAATACTAGTGCAATTTGTATTGCTCAAAATCCAGTTCTCCATAGTAGGACAAAGCACATAGAGATCAGACATCATTTCTTAAGGGATAATGTAAAAAAGAATAAAATAGCACTAGAGTATATTTCTACTGATTTACAAAGGGGAGATATTTTCACCAAACCTTTGGATGAAAAGAAACACTTCTTCTTCCTTAATCAGTTGGGAATGATAGATGGAGATAGCATAAATTAATTTACAAGATTTTGAAACCATAAAAATAACAAAATCTAGGCAAATGTATCTTTTCCTTAAGGATCTAGAGGCTGTTAGATCTAGAGGTTCTGTCTGAACTCTGCTCGACGCTCGACGCTTTTCACTTGAAAACGTCGACCGGAGATCGACTGACCGTCGACCGCTAAATAGCGTCGACCGTCGACCTCATCTTTTGCGTCGACCAGAGATCGACTCTGTCTAGAGTTTGTTAAGTTTCTGTTTCGGTCGACGACATTAATTGACGTCGACCAGAGCTCGACGTTCAGCATCCCTAATAGCGTCGACCGTCGACCTTCAAAACGTCGAACGTCGAACTCAGCTGAACGCCATCGTGTCTCTTCGTTTCCCCTAGAGCCTCTTAGCGTCGAACTAAGCTCGACGTTATTTCCTTTTCTGCGTCGAACCCTAGTATAAAATCATCTTCTCGGCGTCGATGTCATTTGCGCTTTCGTATTTCCTGCAACTACATTCTCCCTCCAAAGCTTTTACACTTGTTCTTGAGAGGTATTCTGCAGATAATGGCGATTCCAGCAAACATATTGACGGCAATGAAGTTCGATTATGGTTTCGACATCGACTTGGATTCCTTTGAAGGTTCCTCACAGAATTTTTTGGATATCCTAGAGCTATTTAAAGAACAGAAACTAGTGAAGTTTATGTCAACAAGAATGCCCATGGCAGAGACTGAAATTAAAGAGTGGATATATACAGCAGCTAATACAGATGAGAGCACTATTACTGGTTCTATTTCTGGAACTCAGGTATCAATATCTCCTGCTACTTTTACTGAAGCTTTTGAATTAGAGAATGGAAATGACAGCTTGGAATTGTCAAATGAGGAGTATGCTGCAATGCTAGACAGAATGGGTCATTCTTCTGAGAATGCCTCCAAATTGCTGAAAGTGGATCTTGCCATTGAATTTAGGCTTCTAGCTGATGTGGTAGGCAAGGTCATCTGTGCTAAGAGGACAGCACATGATGCTATTACCAGGCAACAATTCTGCATCATGGCTGCCCTCCTAGATAAAAAGCACCTAAATTGGGGAGAATTACTGTTTGATTTAGTGAAGAAAAAGGTCAATAAGACCTATGTTCATTTTGGAAGGACTTTGGGATTGTTGCTTCATCATGTCTGCCCACAGCTTCTGGTAACCTCCAAGCACATTAATGCTTCAAAGAGGTTGACCTGTGCCCTGATTGGAAAATGGGACAGGAAGATTGTAAATCCCAAGGCTACTGCAGCAATGAAATCCTCTACTGAAACAAGGGCTGTTGTGGCCACTCACCCTCAGTCAACTGACCTAGTAGAAGAAGCCAGGCCATCAATCACCATCTCTCCTTCATTCAGCTTTCCAACCACCTTCACTCCATCAACTTCTCAGCTCTCATCCCCTTTGCAAACATCATCCATTGACACTATTGCATCTTCTCTTCGTCCATCCATTACCACCACTTCTGAAGTATTTGATCCTCTTCATTACTTCCCTCCAATGAACACTGAGATCAATCAAGATGATTCCTTCTTGGATGATTCACATGATAGCATTGCTGAGCCCTCATTCTCAGACCTCATCATGTCCTCCATTATTGAACCCTCCATTCCTCTTCCTTCTATACCATCATCTTCTCCTGCTGCATCTGTTTCTCTCCCCTCTACCTCTGCTCAACAGTCTGAGCAAGTAGATCTGCTTCCCTTGGCTAATAAGCTCTATGAGCTCTTGGCTCCAAGGTTGTCCTCCTTATTGGATGCTTCCCTAGCTCCAATAATCAGATCTTTGGACTCTATTTCTTCAAAGCTCTCTTCCCTCTCTCCTGCTGTGGCTGGCCCTTCTTCTAGGGGCCTAGAATCAGTTGCTACTGAATCTAGGCAGGGGGAGATTTTGGTAGAAGAAGAGCTGCCTTCTGTTGATTGTGAAGAGATGCTTGTTTCAGATGTTCAGATTGCAGATAGAGAATTCAGTCCACCTCCAGTTGAAGATTCTATTGTGACAGTACCAGCATCATTTTTCAGAAAATCCTTCAGCTCTCACAAGTTACTGCTTGCTGAAGATCTGTCCAGGGCCATCATTCCCTTTGCTGCTGCTGCTGTTGGTTGTGATAAGATGATTCTTGAAGATGATGTAGTGGTAGCTGATGCTCCTGCAAATGAGTCTGTTGCTCATATTTGTTCTGATTCTGTTGATATTATTGATGATGATCAGTCTGTTGATAACATGACTGTTGATAAGGTTCTTAACACTTCTGATGCAGTGGAAGCCCTTGCTCCTGCTGAAGTTGTTGTTTCTGAGGCAGTGGTAGCTGTTGCTCCTGCCAGTTCTTTTGTTTCTTCTGTTTCTGATGCAGTGATAGCCTCAGCTCCTGCTAGTGAAAGTTATCCAGCCATTTCTGTTGAGGCTGTGATTTCTGAAGTCTTGAGTGACTTAGCTGATTCAGTGCCTGCTGCTCCTGAAACCATTTCTTTCCCTGCAGTGCTAGATAAGTCATCTACACTGGCAGATGCTCCTCCTTCTGTTTCAGAAAGTGCATCAAAAGATGATTATTATGATCCCTATGATCATATCCAAAGCAGCTCCTCTGATGAGTTTGCAACTAGTTCTGATGACTCTTCTGCAACTATTGCTAAAAAGAGGAAAGCTAGAAGCAAAGCTCTAAAGAGAGTTCCAATGGAAAGGGCTACTGACCATGACATCCCTTATTACATACAGCACAAATGCAAGATTACTGAGCCATGGATGCAGTTCTCTAAAAATCAGCTCAAGGCAATGAGAAAGAAAAAGAAGTTCAAGAAAGGAGATTCCAAGTCTTTTGACTTTCCTCCTCCTCCACCTCCTCCTTCTCCAGGTGCAGGAGGCAGTGCTAACCCAGTAAGCAAACCTCCAACATCCTCCTTCCAAGGCAAGACTTATCAGTCAAGGAGAGGACAAGGAGGTGGCCAATCTAGAGGTTATCAATCAAGAGGAAATCAATCCAAAGGATCTTCTAGAGGTAATCAAGCTAGAGGTCAAGCCAGACCCCAACCATATCAAAGGGAAGGAAAGACCATTGCTTCAACCACTGGTCCCTTTCCCTTTAAGCTCAATGAGGGTGTAAGGCAGAAACCTATTCCTTCAGATCAAAGCAATAAGTATGAGCCTCCTATTCCATATGATGATCCAGTTAACAACCCTACTGCATGGAAGGCTAGGATGACTGAGCTTGCTGCCCTAGACCTAATTAAGAAGAACAAAGAAAGGGGACTGGACACATCCAACATAAGCACAATGTCAGACCAAAGAAGACAGGAATTAGACAAATATCATTCTAGCAAATTCTTTGATGCTGATAGATACATGGAGTTACATCCTGCTGCTGTTCCTCCCTCTGGAAAGAGCATAACTTCATTGGGGACTTCTGAAGATTACAGATCAAAGAAAGACATTGCCAACCCTCAAAGGGAAATCAAATTCAAGAAAGGCTCTGAAGAAGAGCCTAAGAAGAAGTAAATGTAAGATGGCTTATCTTCTATGCTACTGCCATAAACATTTTTGATAGTTGCTTATCTGCTCCTGCTTCCATCTGTGTTCTTGATTTTCAGTATTTCAAATGTCTGTATGCATTTTTTTTTAATTTCCTTAAATTCATGTAAATAGTAATCCTAATCCAAATAGGGGGAGATTGTTGGAACACCCTTTTTATATTTGGGTCAGGATAACTATGCTAAGGATGTTGACCTAATTGTATAGCATAGGTCATTGAGTGTGAGTTTAGAACTTAGGTTATTTGAGATTTAGTTCTGCTCAGCTCGACGGAGAGTCGACCCCAGCTCGACGTAGAGTCGTCCTCAGCTCGACGCATAGTCGACCGCTGCTCGACGCACAGTCGATCGCAGCTCGGCGCAGCGTCGTTCTCAGTTCGACGTAACGTCGAGTTCTGCTCGACGTTTTGGCGTGTATCTCTCTGCTTCAATCTTACTCTCTGATCGACGGTCAGTCGAGCTCAGATCGACGCTTCAGGATGAGTTCGACGCTTTAAGTTCTCCCGTCTGTCGACATTTGAAATTCAAATGAGAGATTTTTCAAGCAATTATTGCAAGAGATCCCCTGGCCGTTTCAAGACTTAATTGCTCCATATCTCAAGGAATTTTCAATGGAAATCAATTAAGGCTTTCCTTCTAGGCATGGACAGTTATGGAATACATTAAATGCCCTGCCAACGGCTATAATCCCATTTTCTCAGAGATCTATTCAGGAGAGACAAGGAGAACAGGAAGAACATTCATTCTGAAAACACAGAGAACATCCATCTTCATCTCTCTCTCAAGAAATCAGTCTGCAGAGAATTTACAGAGAAGAACTGCACTCAGAGAAACATCTTGATCAACATTCTCTGAAACCTCTTCAGCCTCTGCATTCAACTCTTCTCAATTTGCTTTCTACCTTCAGACATCAAACACTCAGTTTCTGAGTCATCTATTGCTGAAGAAGGACAAGCAGTGAAGAGCCTGTCACCCTTGTGCAAAGCTTCTTCTACCTGAACTTCTATATCTCAGGGGGAGCTTTGACAACATCTACATCCACTAGCTTCTCTCTGATTGTTGACAGAGAAGCAAACTCAACCCTTCTTATTTTACCTCTTCTGTACAGGGTTTTAACTCCCTTCAAAAGTTACCTTTTGGTTAGCTGAGACCTTGTCAAAATCAGTGGTGGCAAGACACCTTATCAAAAAATCTGGTGGTGCCCAGGACACCTGATCAAGCATCCTGCAGTGGATTCCTATCAAGGGGTGATAGAAGAGTGGACTACCCAAGTTTGGGGAACCACTATAAATTTCCTTGTGTCTTCTGTGGATTGCTTTTCTTCTTGCTTGTGTGCTGTGTGATTTTACTTTAAATATATTTATCTGTTTGCATCACTCACTACCTACACTAAGTAAATCTAAAGGTTTTAAATATATCAATTTATTTGAACTTACTCTATTCACCCCCCCTCTAGAGGCTGTTAGATCTTATCACCTAACTTTCAGCATACTTGACCCCATGGGAGTTTTCATGGTGGAGGAATTCTCTATACCAAACTTTTTGATCAACTCCCTGGTAAACTTAGACTACGATATCGATAATCCATAATCAGCTGTCTTACTTGGAGGCCCAAGAAGAACTTAAGTTCACCCTTATTGCTCATCTCAAACTTTGCTTGCATAAGTTTGGCAAACTTCCTGCAAAAGATGTCATCAGTAGATCTAAAGATAATGTGATCTATATATATTTGGACTTGGATGATCTTACCCTTAGATTCCCTTAGGAATAGGGTCTTGTCTATCTTTCCCCTTGAGAATTTATTCATAATGAGGAATCTAGAAAATATCTCATACTATGCTCTAGGGGCTTGCTTCATCCCATATAGAGCTTTCCTAAGTCTGTAAGCAAATTCACGTGATTTAGAATCAACATACCTGGAGGTTGCTCAATATAGACTTCTTCCTTTAAGTAACCATTTAGGAAGGCTGACTTAACATCCATCTAGTAGACTTTAAATCCCTAGAATGCAGCATATGCAAGGAAGAGTCTTATTGCTTCCAATCTTGCTACACTGGGCAAAGGTTTGATCAAAATCAATACCTTCATCTTGTTTGTACCCCTTAGCTATTAGCCTTGACTTGTTCTTGATTATAATGCAATTTTAATCAAGTTTATTCGTGTAAATCCACTTAACTCCAATGATAGTATGTCCTTGTGGTCTGGGAACCAGCTTCAAGACCTTGCACCTTCTAAACATGTTCAGTTCCTCTTGCATTACTACAATCCAGAACTGATCTATGTTGGCCTCTTCAAATCTTTTGGGCTCAACCTGTGATAGGAAGCTTGCATATATTGTTGTATTTAGGCTCTTGCTTCATATCACAACTCCTTTATGTGCGACACCAATAATCTAGTTTCTTGAATGATCTCTTAAATGCCTGTCAGATGGAGGCAATCTTCTTTCAGGACCAACTTCAGTAGCATCCTCTTGCTAATCTTCATCCACTTCAAGTATGTCTTGCACTTCATCTTGAATGTCCACTCTATCTTGGATTTTTAGAGCAGCTTCTTTGTTTGTTAGCTTGTCCATCATCAACTCTGTACCTGCAGTACTAGAAGAGGAGCTTGACAGCTCACTGTTAATCATAGTAGACTCATCAAAGACTATATGTACAGACTCTTCTACAACTTGGTTATTCAAGTTGTAGATCCTATAGGCTTTACTATGATTGTTATAACAAATAAAATTCCTATCGAAGGACTTGGCATCAAACTTAGTCACATAGTACTTGCCATTATAAAGCTCATAACACTTGCTAACAAAGATCTTGAGATAGCCCAGGTTTTATTTTCTGCCCTTCAAGATCTCATAGGGAGTCTTATTATGGCTCTTGGTAATAGAGGCTCTGTTAAGGATATGACATGCAATATTCATTGCCTCCGCCCAAAAATATTTTGGGAGAGATGTGTCACTCAACAAAGTCCTTCCAGCCTCTATGAGAGTTTTATTTTTCCTCTCAACAATCCCATTTAGCCTGGGTGTTCTTGGAGAAGAAAATTCTTGATGAATCCCTAGATCTTCATAGAACTTTTTCATGCTATCAGACTAGAATTCAATCTCATAGTCACTTTTGATTTTAACCATAGTACTGTCAAACTAATTCTTAATTTGCTTGACAAATTTCTTGAAGATATCAAGGGTTTCATTCTTTTTCCTGAGGAAGAACACCCAAGTAAACCTGGAATACTCATTAACCACCACAAGGGTGTAGACTTTCCTACTTAGACTATGAAATGGCATAGGACCAAATAAGTCCATATGCAAGAGGTATAAACACCTCACAGAGTCTTTGGTCCCAATGCCCTTGAAGGAAGCATTGGTCTACTTGCCCTTTTGGCATGCTTAACAAATGCTTTCGTTGGTGCATTTCATGTTGGGACCATTCCTAACTAGCTCTTCACTAAAGAGCTTACAAATAGTCTTGTTATTCAAATGAGCTAGCCTCTTGTGCCCTTGCACATAATAAGAAAATTTCTCATTTGCCACTAGATAAATTGGAGAGTCTGTATCTAGACAAGGAAATTTAAGCAATAAAAATTTCCACTCCTAGTGTCTATCAAGCTGACCTCTTGGTCACTTGACCTCTTAATCTGGCACTCATCCTTGTAGAGCAAAATGGCATAGCCAAGATCAGAGAGTTGTCCTATGCTTATAAGGTTGTGTTGCGACTCTTCAATTTAAGCCACTTCTGAGATGGAGACTATGCCATTGGTAATCTTATCATACCTCTTGTCACTCCTCTATCTGAACCACCAAAGATATAACCTTGGGTCCATCTTTTACCCGAGTGTACTCCTTTAAGTTGCTCCTTATACCAATCATGTTCCTTGAACAACCACTATCCAAGTACCTTATAGGTGTATCGGCACATGGACTAACATGCATCACATAATTTATTTTACCTTAGGACCCCAATATCTATTGAGTCCTAGGTGCATGTTGTCTGAAAATGGACTTGTCTACCAGCAGCTTTTCTGACTGGTGGACTAACACTAGCTCTAGGCATAGTAGGATTGTGCTAGCAATCTAAGTCAAAATGCCCCACCTCGCCACAACACCAGCACTCATTTATATTATACCTTCTCTTTTGAGCAGTTCCTATAATTGGCTTAACTGGTCAATGAATAGAAGGAAGAGGTGCAACAGCCTTTTTAAAATTCCTTTAAGCAAGGATCTTACTAAAGGTAAGTCTTTCAGTTGGTTTTCTTTGCTTACTCTGAATGTTATTTACAGATGTCTTCTTTGCAGATGACATGCTATCTATAGCATCATAGATAGCTAGATCTGGCTTGCTGATAGACTTGCCCTTGGTCAGGGTCTTTGCTGGATGTCTTTGAGAGTTAACCACTGCCTCTTTCTTGAGTGAAGGGGCTGGTGCACCAAATACATATAGTTCATGATAGGCCATTTAGATTCCCTCATAAGAGTTCTTAAAGTCACTCACTCCCCTACTCTACCTTCCACCATAGTTTTGAACCTCTTTGTTCATACTAGTAGATCTACCATTCATCTAGTGGCCATAGATGCTCTCTTGGTCATACCTGTTTAAAGGTAATTGAACTTTCATAAAAGGAATGGGAGGCTTGGAAGACAGATCCTGAGCAGGAGCTTTTCCCTTCCCTTTGGAAGGGGAAACTCTAGTATTTCCCTTAAACCCTAACCCCTTCTTACCCTTCTGAGAGGAGAAGGAGTCAATCAATGACAACACTGTATTGGTCTTAAAGAAAGCCATAATTCTCTTCACCGTCTAGAGCTTCTCTTCAAGGTACCTTATGAGAATATTCTAGAACTTTAAGGAGACTATCTGGATGAGATTAAAAACCTTAAGTTGGCTAAATTCCCTATCCTTCTGATCTATTAAAGATGCTATCTCAGCATGCTGGGCAGTAACTAGCTGAAGAGAGGCAGTCTCGACAACTTGCTTTTTAGTCAACTACTTGCACTTCTTAAAGGCATCCATAATTTCACCACACCTATTAATCAACTGATAGACATCTTCCTCAGAAACTGAGCCCTCTTCACCAGTGGATGAAGAAGTATCAGAGTCTTGACTAGTCTCTTAATCTGAGTTCGAAGATGAACTGGATAAGGAATATTCCTTGACTTGACCAGGCTGTCCCTAGATGGATTCATCATCAGACCTTGTCGTCATCCCATAGAAGTTGATGTCATCTTCTTCTTCTTCATCATCCACCTCTGAATCACTATCTGAATATGACATAGGGGCCCTGATCCCTATACTGGTAGCAGGATTGTCTTCAGCTTCTTCTTCTACTGCTTCTTCAGTAGAAGCAGCAACCAGTCCAATATAGGCTTCTTCTTCTTCAGACTCTGATGAAGATGAGTCTGTCCAGCTCTTTTCCTTATTTGTAAGGAAGGACTTATCCTTCTAACCATTGTGTTGGGGAGCCTTTTTCGCACCAGCCTCTTTTCTCTTCACTAGGCAGTCAACAATAACATGCCCAAGTTTGCTGTAATAGTAGCAAATAACTTTAGAGGAAACCTGTTTAGTAGGTTTGGAGTAATACCTGCCTCCATTGGAGTGATTCTTCTATGCCTTATAGTAGTCCTCCTTGAGATGAGAGGAGGAGGAAGGTATGCTCCTCCACTGATTCCTCCTCATCAGTTTCTAATGCATCCTAGAGAGGCAGCATAGTCTTCATCTAACAAGCTGCAATCAGATAAACTTGGACCAGAGCTATCTGAGTCAGCATGCCTTCTTGGAGGAGAGGGAATCCTCTCCTTTCCCTTCTTGGTGCTCTCTTCTCCGAATTCCAAAGACTTTTCCTTGTCCTGGGATTTTCTGGTGGACCACTCCTCTTTCCTGGCAGCTAACTGCATCTCATAAGAGAGCGCTTTCCAAATAGAGTATCGGGAGGAGTTTTAGCTTGCTTGTCCACCTCTCTGATGGCACATATCTTGGTGTCCAAATATCTGGTGAGAGACCTTAGGAACTTTTCATTAAGCTCATAATGACTAAAGACCCTCCCATAGGTCCTCGGCTTATTATCTGTCCAGAAAAATCTTTTGTAGCAGTAAGTTATGCATTCTCCCTTAGACTATCTGAAAGCCTCATACTCCTGGTTGAGCACGAACTTCCTATAATCTCTAATCTCTTCAGTTCCCTCCATATAGACCATAAGAGTGTCCCACATCTCCTTAGAGGACTGACAGTGAACTAGATTCTGAAAGGTAGAGTCATCTCTAGCAAACATAATAATGTTTTGTGGCCTGTTATCCATGGTGGCCTAGATGACTTCATCCTTAGTCATCTCTTATTATTTCTTTGGTGTCTGGACTATTGCATCTAGAACTGAGACCTTCATGGGGATGAAAGGTCCCTTCTTGACTTTCACCAAGATCCTTTGGTCAGAGGCTTCCATAAAAAGCATGACCCTCTCTTTCTAAATTCCAAAACTCTCCTTCTTGTAGATGGGGAGTTTCATGGAACCTAGCTCCTTATGGTTCTCTCCTGAACCCATAAGTATACTTGTTTCTGCTACCCTTGGTGATCTAATCTGGCTGTTAAGTCATTCTTAAGCAAACTCCCTCTAATACCACTTAAAAGTCTTTAATTCCAAGGTAGCTAATCACCTAGAGTGGGGGTGAATAGGTTTTTATAAGTCTTTTATGTTTTCCCTCTACTTAGTGTGTTGTGCGTGAGTTATGTAGTGCTTCCAAGACATTCAAACAAAGTTTATAGTGGTTCCCAAAATTATGGGTACGTCCACTTTCCCTCACCTTTCTAACAGCTTGTTATACATGGCCTCTTCTCCAAACTCTGCTACTTAGAGCTTACAATATAGATCCCTCAGGATATCTTAGTCTCTTCCAAGACCTATAGCTCTCTAAAAAACCCTACCTAAGAGCAAGCTCGCTCCTACAACTTTGTGGACAAAAGACCACCTACCTTAGAGTTGAGCATAAGTCCTATAGTTGAGGATATGGAGGTTAGACCTACAACTCAGTGAGTCACACTCTCCTACATCAGGTCTGTTAAGATCCTACCTCAGGCCAAAGGCCCTACCTCAAGCACAGATGCCCTACACTCAAATCCATACAAGGATCTTATAAACTAAGGAAAAATAGCCTTACATTCAGGTCCACACTGGGATCCTACTAAATCAGGCTAAACAACCCTACTTTAGGCTTTATAAATCAGGCTTAGAATTCAAATCCTAAAAGATCTTACAAAAAGAGAGTTGAATGGTGTGGTTGATTTGACACCATGGAAATTTCTCTGTTTGACTCTTACGCTGAGTTAACAACCCTAAATTTTTTTACAAAAACAGAAAATATATCTTTAGAAATAAGCTGCCTGTGCTGAAAAACCTCAGAAACTTATTTCTGAACATGCTAAAGAAGGCAGATAATTAGACAGTTCTAATGTTCTTCAATCAGCTAACCTGGTCCAACAGGAACTTGAAAGCTTTGCTCCTCCTTCTTAATTAGATCCTTATCTGAACTTGATGTAGCAGAAGAAATTAGCTATAGCCACTTGAGAGAACTTTTAGCTCAGCTAATTTTACTTCAAACTACAAGCTCGACAACAACGACGAGAAAGATGAAGTTCAGCCACAAATTTTTGAAATAAGAAAACCCTAAAAGTTAAAATTCTTTCCTTCCATCTTGTCCCTTTTATATTCCGCCGATTAACGGCTCCAATAAGAAGTGGGGACAACCTGTGATTGACAGCTGCATCTTGCTTTAATAGGAGAAGATGTATAGTAGACCTACGACAGTATTTGTCTTTTTCTGTAGCTTTCCCCCAACTAATTTGAACTTTATTGACTTTGGCTGACGTCATCAATTATGGATTGGCCAAATATTCAGATTCAACTCCATGCATTGAGTGCGTTGAGTGAATAGCCTTTACTCAATGATTATGGACTTAGTCAAATTCTCTGCATCATCAGGCGTTGAGTGTGTTGAGTGAAATGGCTTCACTCAATGGCTCTAGACATAGTCACATTCTTCTGCACTGCTTGGCTTTGAGTGCGTTGAGTGAACTGGCTTCACTCAATTCCTCTAGACTTAGTCAAATTCTTCTGCACTGTCAGGCATTGAGTGAATGGCCTTCTCTCAACGCCCCTGACTTAGCTACTACTCTTTGTCTGTGAGGCATTGAGAGGGTAGAGTTAAGCTTCATCACTCAATGCTTTTTTTTTCTGAGCCGCTTTCTGTCTTCTTTCTTTCTAGGCTTTTGCTGCAATAGCATGACTCAACGCTTTTATTGTCTGGCATTAAGTGAACTGACTTCACTCAACGTTTGTGGACTTAGTCGTAATATTATCTTTGCAACCTGCTCGGCTTTGACTATCCTTTCTTTACTCAGAGGTTTTACTGTCTAGCATTGAGTGAACTGGCTTCACTCAATGCCTGTTAACTTAGCCACTTTTTTAGCTTGCTAATACCGAGGCTTTTACAGAATCAGCAATACTGGGTGCCTTTTGATATATGGCATTGAGTGAACTACCTTCACACAATGCCTATGGACATAGCCGCAGAATTTCTTTGCAAAATGCTGCGCCTTGACTGTCCACACCTTACTCTGGGTTTTTTGTATCTAACATTGACTTCTGACGTTGAGTGAACTCGCTTCACTCAATGTCACTGGACTTAAACAGATTTCTGTCTCACCACTTTTCCGTCTTGTGACCAACTGTGACAACCACTTAGACAACTTGTCTAAACTTGTTCCATGGAACATCCTGCACATGATGAGCTTAACCAACATCAAATACCATTATGCTCTTAGTGTTGATGGTGATGCCTCTTCAAATCAAGACTACTGAACATTGAGGGCAATATTACCAACAGATGACTTTCTTTAGATTGCCCATTAACACATATTTCTTTTGTTTCATTTCATATGTTGCGGCGACGGCCCAGTGCCTCAGCCTTCAAATCGCCACCCTCCAGCTGGAGAATGAGGTGTTGTAGGCCTGGGTGCGAGAATTAGAAGCTGTCGCTTCACCACCGACTTCCAGCAGTCGATTCTGGCTTGCCCACAACTCCGACTACGATCTAAAATAGATGATATAGAAGAACGCCGCCAAGGCCGTAACATACACTCTCCAGATGATGCCGTGGGTCGGCCTAGTGACGAGCGATGGCGCGAGTATCGCGGTGAGAGATGTGGCACTGGAGCTATTCCTTCCGGTACCGAAGCCGGGCGACGAGTCCTACCAACCCCTTTAGGAGAGTTCGTCGTCTTAGAGCTCGCCTCGCTGAACAACCGCACCGCACTTTTGTCATTCTTTTTACAGTCCATGTATTTTATTTTTCCTTGTTTATATTGTAAGTGCGGGCTAAGCCCCATCCTTGTAACTTTTTATGAATAATAATACATTTTCAAGAACTCTTATTATTTTTGTTAGTTTTTTCTCACTTTTGTGTACTCATGACCCGGCTTAGCCTCCCCGCTTGCCGCCTCCTTACCCATGACTAGTTAGTGAGATCGTGCGGTTCTTAAGAACTTATTTTTAGAAAATCAATCACACCTTAGGTAATTCGTCCGTGAGCGGCGATCAGCCGCCTTTACTCAAGGAGCTTCCCCGTAGTGCTTGCGAGACTTAGATCTAGGACTCTCTCGGCCCAGCCCCTGAGTGTTTGACCTGCACGAATCGGTACCCATCTTGCCGCGACCTGGAGTCTTGCGAGAATCTCACACAATAGATCCTCGTAACCTAGGTCTCTCTACTTAGACAAGATATTCATGGATTGGGAGAGGTGGGACCTTGCTTTCTAGGAGGGGACATGGTTCGCCAAGAGGGGTTAAACCCAGCTCACTAGGAGGGCATTGCAAGATCCATCTTTGTTGAGAGGGATATGTAGAGGGGGGAAGACTCCATCGAGTGACATCCAGCCTTGCCATCTAGTGAGTGCCTGGCAGCAGGATCTTCTCGGGATCTGGTATAGACACTCTCGAGTGATATCCAGCCTTGATAGCTTGTGAAAGCCTATCAGCGAGATCTTCTCGTTGTATAGGGAGACTCTTTTAGGTGACATCTAGCCCTGCCAGCTAATGAGAGCCTGGCAGCGGGAACTTATCATGGTCTGGGGCAGACTCTCTAGAGTGACATCCAGCCTTGCAAGCTAGTGAGAGCATGACAACGAGATCTTCTCGGGCTCTGGGGCACTCTCTCGAGTGACATCCAAACTTGCTAGCTAGTGAGAGCCTGGAAATAGGATCTTTTCGGGGTCTGGGGAGACTCTCTCATGTGACATCCAACCATGCCAGCTAGTGAGAGCCTGACAATGGGATCTTGTCGAAGTCTAGGGAAGACTCTCTTGAGTGACATCCAACCCTACCAGCTTGTGAGAGCCTTACAACGAGATCTTCTCGTGGTCTTGGGAGACTTTCTAAGGAGATATCCAGCCCTGGCAGCTAGTGAGAGCTTGATAGCAGGATCTTCTTGGGGTCTACTTTATGGACATCACCTGCCACATAAACATGAAAAAGATCTAAAAAGCTGCGATATCTTATATTTACCAAAGAGGATGTTACATACTTTTTTTCAGGGATAGAAACATTTTATGTCATCACTGCTCCAATATGACTGAGGGCCTCGCCCTCCACAATCTGGTGGCGATACCCCCCTGACATCAATATCTCTTTGACAATGTATGGACCTTCCAAGTTTGGGTTGCGCTTCCCCATAACTGTTGATCTTCTTGCGGCATCTACCTTCTTGAGGACCAAGTCCCCTTCCACAAACTGCTTGACCCCAACACGCTTGTCGAAATACTTGGCCATTCGCCGCTTAACTACTTCCGGCCTAACAGTGGCAACATCTCGAAATTCCACCACTAGATCCAAGGAGAGTCGCAGCTCGTCCTCATTCTCGTCTATCCATTACTCTCTTCCTTCTTACGCCTCGACCACCTGAGGTGTCCGGACCTCGAATTCTTTTGGGAGCATAGACTCAAAATCGCGGGAGAGCTGGAATGTGGTCTTCCCTTTGGCTATGTTGGGGGTGGTTGTCATAACCCGCATTTTCTCCATCCAACTACGGAGGTTCTGCAAATGAAGATCATCATTCTGATGTAGCCTAGAGAGAGTAATCCATGAAGGCTCTTCCACCTCTAAGCTACTCGGCGAAGCGCTATTCCCTCTGGTTATGTCAATGAGCAAAAACTCCTCTTCAAGGGATTGCAGCTCAATTGGTGATTAGCTCTATTGTAAGAGAGTCTTATCAAGGTTGCGGGTTCAAAACCCCGTGGAAACAACCTACTATTGCTGAGAAATAGGAACAGTTACGTTGTTGGCTCACTCTAAACCCAGGCTGCTGGTAGGCCAACAATGCAGTGGGGCAGCCTAGTGGGCCTAAACCCGGGTTATTATAGTGGTCCTCAGGTCCCAAAGGACTGAAGGAATTTGCTCCACCCAACTCCTCTTCAGGTTCTCCACCTTCTTCTTCAGCAAGTTCACAATAATCTTGTTCGTTTCCTCCACCTGCCTGTTGCTCCTGGGGTGATGGACCGACACGAACCTGTAATTCATCCCAAGCTATCCACTGAAACTGATAAACTCAACGCTGGCAAACTGAGGCCCATTGTCCGTAATAATTGCATGAGGCAACCCGTGCCAGCAGATGATCTCTCCCCCCCCCCACAAAATTTTGAACCACCTAGGAGGTCACCCAGGCCAGTGCCTTAACCTCCAATGACTTAGAGAAATAATCTATCATAACCAATAGAAACCTCCTCTTCCAACTAGCCTAAGTAAAGGGCCCTACCAGGTCCACTCCCCAAATGGTAAAGGGAAAGGGCGTAGTGATGCTCCTTTGTCTTTGGGCTGGTAGTAGTTGAATATGGGCAAACAGCTAGCTCTTCTTTGCAAACTCGGCGGCATCCTGACCGAGGGTTGGACAAAAATACCCTTGCCTCACTATCCTCCCCTCCTAGGTCCTGCTCCCCAAGTGGCTCCCGCATTCCCCATCATGAACAACTTCCAATAATCTCTGGACCACCCCCTTGGCCACACAACATGCTATGAGTCCTGAGAGGGTCTTGCGATACATATTCCCATTGTGCATAAGATATTATGCTGAATTCTGCTTGAAATGCTTTTTATTCGGCCCTTTTGTTAATTCAACTGTGGACAAGAAGGCGGCAAAGGGGTATATCCATGAAGGGCACTGGTCTAACTCCATCAACACCCCTTCTTTAATATAGGGGAGGAAAAGGTCGGTGATGGTTCCCCCCACCCGGGGTCCATGCTTGGCCAATTAATCTACCTGCTCGTTCTCCTCCCGCGGCACGTGTCGAATAGAGAACGTTTGGAACATGCCGATAATTCCCTTGACCCTGGCTAGGTATAATTGGAGAGTAGGCTCCCTTGCCTCAAAATCACTGTTGATTGGAGAGGCCACAACCATGGAGTCTGTGAGTACTTCCACATTATCCACCCCTAACTCCCTTGCCAGACGAAGCCCCACTATTACCGCCTCATACTCCGTCTAGTTTTTGGTAATGTGGAAGTTAACAACCACCGTCTGCTCGATCTTTATTCCTTAGGGGCACTCCAGGATCACTCCTACCCCCAAGGAATGCATGCGCGATGCGCCATCTACCATAACCTTCCAATGAATTCGAGAGTGAGTTCTGGCCCCGCCACCTCGACCACATAATCAGCCTGAGAGTCGGCCGTCACTTGAGCCTTGATCGAGAGGCCGGGAATAAATGATATATAAAATTCACTCAGCTCCATTAAACACTTTGACAATCTTCCCGAATGCTCCACCCCTTCAAAGATGTTGCGGAGGGGATTGTTAGTCACTATGTTGATGGAGTGTGCCTGGAAGTAGGGTCGGAGCCTCTGATCTGAGATGATCGGGGCAAAAGCCAACTTCTCTTAAATCGAGTATCGGAGCTCCGCCTTCCTTAGGACCCTACTCACCTAATAGATGGGTATTTGTTTCTTCCCCTCTTCCGGACTATAACAGAGCTCAAGACTTCAGCCCAAACCCCAAGGTACAAGGATAGAACTTACCCCTCCTTCTGTCCCTAGAGCAACAGAGTCTGGGACAGCTGCCTCTTCAACGATTGGAACGCTTCCTCACATTCCTTAAACCATTCAAATTCTGATTTCACCTCAGCTCTTTCAATATGGTGGAGCACTTCTCTCCTGCCTGAGAGAGGAACCTGCTCAACCCTACCAATTTCCCTGTCATCCGCTAGAACTCTTTTGCATTATGTGGTGACCCCAACTCCATGATCACCCTCACCATGTTAGGATTGGGTTCCACCCCTGCAGGAGTTAGGAGGTGACCAAGTAATTTCCCCTACTGGCCCCAAAGACACACTTTAAGGGGTTCAGCTTCATCTCATACTTCAGCAGGGTACTGAAGGTCTCCTCCAGGTCCTGGAGGTGAGAGTCTACATCCTTACGCTTGATCATGAGGTCATCTTGATGCGGTTTACGATAAGTGTACTGGTCCCACAAGTAATATAAAATTGTTGAATTTCCCCAAGTATCGGTCTCTCAAGGAACACAGTAAGATGGAGTTAATTTTGAGGATGACTTGAGATTGAAGTCCTTAGGTCGGTGTTAACGAAGGGGGTTTTATTGTTGCGCAAAAAGAAAGTAAAACGCTAATAAACTACTCCTATGCAATGCCACTATGCAATGCTTCACCAGGCGGAAGGAAAACTATACGGTCCAATATGCACTGAATCGCTAGGCGGATAGATGAGTAGGCTTGCGGATGAGGTTGTGAGAACTGCGGAATGAGGGTTATGAGCACCTCTTTGTTACGCATGCCACTAGCAATTGCTAGTACGACACTATGTGGTGGAGGATGGATAATGGTGCACCTCAAGAAAATAATGTGAATATAAAATCACATAGACATGATTGTACACAAACGTATATCAAATTAAACACACTTCATCAAATACAAAGAGATCAAACTACACTCTCAACAACAAGAGAAGATGAAAGTCCGAAATAGACCGGATCCGAAGTCTTGTTGAGGGTTCACGGAAGGAATCGTCTGGTTGTCAATTCCTGTCCTTGCTCGGTCCTCAACTACATCCGGGGTAGAGAAGGTTGTCACTAACTCCCATTGGACCCGTCTTCTTCATGTCTTGATCTGGTGGAGGATGACACAAACTACTCTGATCTTGATGGTGAAAGCTAGGTCAAACCCTTCTTGATGCTCAAGGATGAAGGAGGAGGCCAAGAGGAAACTCTGGCTTGAATTTGGCATTGAAAGCTTGCCTTGAGCCCCTCCCTTTTGTGGAGGAAGAAGGAAAATGTGGAACCCTCCTCGGAGACGAAAAAACAGCAGAGAAAAAGTTAAGAATTCAGAATTAGGGCGGAACATGCGAATTTATAGACTGCAGAAACAATAATGCACATGATCAGTGGCGCGTGACCAGTGGTCATGCGCACTATGTCAAGTAATCATGCGTATTGGCATGGTAGAACATAAAGAAAAATTGGGATAACGTGCACTAGTAGTGGCACTCGACCGGTGGTCGTGAACACTTTGTCTAATGGTTGTGCGATTGCCCCAGACAGAACTCCAAAAAAAGGAATAAACCCCCACGAGCAGTGGTGCACGACTGGTGGTCGTACGCACTACGTCCAATGCTCGTGCGATAGCCACAGATAGAACTTGTAAAAATGGATAATAGTGTGCACGATCAGTGGCTTATGACAAGTGGTCGCGCGCTATACATCAAATGATCGTGCGCAATGTTCCTGTACTGTTTGGGGTTCGACGAACAGGCTGCACACGACTAATGATCATGCGCTAAGGAGTCCACTGACCGTGCGCGTGTAAAAACACATGATCAGTGGGCCTTAGGCAAAAAACATTCCCAAACAATCCCGGGACACGCACATGATCTTTGTACCTATAGCGAAAATAGACGATCCACCGAAACGGGCATACCACATTCTCCATACACAAAAAAACACCAAGTAGGGCAAAAGAATAAAAACTATGAAATCACACAGAAAACGGGCCAAAAGTGCACCTTAACATTGAATGACCATAATAACAAATATGAACAATTATGGCTCTAAAGTGTAGTGCATCAACGAGAAAACTAGCCTAGATGACTCCAAAAATAAGTATATAAATAATACTCATCACACCCCCATACTTACCTGTTTGCGCGTCCCGAGCAAACAAAATCTATACAGAAAGGGAAAATAAACTAGTTAACATAAAAATTGAGATACAGAGTACCATGCAAAGTCGCATGCTCGCGCGCGTAAAAATATAATAGAGGAAATTTCTAAGTATACAAAATAGTTTATATTTTTCACAATGCGTATCAATATTTTATTACTACTCAAAAATAGAATCATGCTGAATATTCCAGTCATGCGTTGGGAGAAAGTATGAAGGCCACTAAGGTGAGCATTGTTAAACACCTGGCTCAGGATCACCTCAAAAGAAATCCATCAATGTCGGGGACCATACGCTTTCCCATTCACACTCTCTCAGCGGTACTAATTCGACTCAAGCGTGATTCCGTAGGACTTTAGGTGAAGAGATGGTGCTTGGATTTCAGTGAGGTAAATAATGATAAATAAGAAGGCTACGCACCTAACCCAAATAAGCTAGCATAAAAAAGAATCTATCTGCTAACCAAAATACATGCGTGTACACCACACTCCCAGACTTAATTTTTTAAAATATGGGTGTGTGCACCGCCTACTCCAAATAAAATCTCATCTCAAATAGAATTTTTAATTATACTTTTTTTATCACTTTTTTAACAATTAATTTTTATATATTTTTTTAAATCATCTTTTTATTTTGTCAATTTCAGCAATTAAAAACTTTGGAGCACATCCACATATTCACAAAGAATATCACCACATCAACACCCCAAAATGAAAATGTAAAACACTAAAGCTCTTCTTTGGTGTTCGACTAGGATCGGCTATGAGGCATTAGTGAAATAATGGTGGAGCTGAATCAAAAGAAGGGGTAGACACGACGTAGCTAGCGAGGATAAGACGTTAGGAATGGTACAAAGCTCAACCGGCCCAAAATGGTGGCCTACATCACGCTCACGCTTGACTAACCATGCACCAATGCATCGAGAGTAGCTTGGGGCAAGTTCTTAGCCACCGAGAAAGATGATCCTTCCTCCCGACTTGAGCAAAACGAGTCTAGTGATGGCTACACACATCCCTACACTACCGTTCGAGTAACACTAAATTCACAATTTTTTGAGTTGAATAAAAACTCTTATGCAAATAGAAAAATATAAAACTATTAGAATACAAAAAAATTAAATCTACTAAAATTTCTACGCGAGACGAGAGCACTCGACTAGGAGAACTACAGGAGTCAACATTTTACTCCGTCTCATAACCCTATGCCAGCACAATAATTTTCCCAAATCATACAATAGAAATGAGTTTAACTCGCAACACACTAACAGCTAAGCACACGCTCATGTGGGTGCAGTATTGTGCGATGCAACGAAGTAATCAAAATAAAACAAAAAAAAGCTTCTAGAATACCAATGAAATGTACGCGTGCAAAAGGTGACAGATACTGGCTCTCCCCTAGACTTAAACTAAGCTACACAACATATGATATAGAAATTTAAATCAGATAGAGACAAGGGAAGAGGTTACCCAATGCTCAGCTAGTGAGCATACCAGAAGATGCGTGAAAACAGGAGTAGGTCCGCCAAACGAAGAATCACAACCCAGCCAATATGAATTTGACATGAATACCTTTTAGAGTGAGCTCCACAAAAACAAAATAAAATAGATAAAAATACAAAGAAGTACTAAAACTAAGATAGACATGAAAAATAAAATTGCAGGAAATGTAAGATAACTACTGGGGTTATTGTCCTCCCAGCACGACTTATAAAATTCTATACATTTCTAGCTAATGGGCCTATGGAAAGAAAAGTTCATAGGTAACAGTTCCAATATTCATTGCGGGAGCGAGTACCGATATAGAGATAGAGCAGTTACCCCTCTACCTAAATAATAATACCTGCCCAACACAGGTAGAGGAAATAGGAAGTAAGAAGAGGAGGAGCGCTGGTCCTCACTCAACTTACCATAAAATAAATCCTTGCCCAGCAAGGTATCGTCTACTGGGAAACGGCAGGAGGAGAAAGCAATAAATGGAGCTTCCTCAAAAGAGGAGTAATCAACCTCCTCGCGAAAGAGGATGCTATCATCAATGACTCGAGCTGAAAGCTCCAATTCCTCCAGAATCACCTGCAAAGACTCAACTCGCACAGGCTCAGATACAGAAATGGGATCAAGAAATTAAGGAGATGAAAAACTAAAATAATGAAAAATAGTGGGAGTGGTCCCGCTCTCACTCCCAGAAAGATCCAAGCATAGATCATTGTCAGTGTTATATGAGTCGTATCGGGGGGAATCTGAGAACTCGAGTTTCGCGTTTTGGAGGTGGTATCAGAGGGACTTCGGAGCCGCCTAATAACCCACTAATAAACTAAGGAAAAGGAGTAACATGATCTAGCAAAAATTGTGGAGGGGCAAAAAAGCTCTCGAAACAAGGCATTGAATGAGACGGCCCGCTTGCAAAATCATCCGCTGACACCACCCCATCGACTGGAACAATCTCTTCATCCCATATAGGAGCGCCCATGCGTTCCTGATTCTCTTTTTGCTTGCTAACACCAGTGTGATCATTATAACTCAAGGGAAGCTCGTAAAAAGGGAGCGAGGGACCCATGAAAGACCTGTATGCGGCGAGAGGTTCTTCAGTAATCTCGACGGGCAAAGCACGAGCAAGATGCCTGATGTCAGTGTATGGGCCCGGCAACACCGTGGTAGGCCTATCCACAGTAGTCCTTCGTAAACGGCAGGTTGCTGCGCATACGCCCTCAGTGGAATAAGGCTCGCACAAATAAGGGCAATCCGTCAACATGTGGCCTACACCTTGACATAACAAACACGTAATACAATTCTCGGTATTTAAAACCGCCATGACATTGATGCATCGGTGCAAGGTGTCATAGAGACGACACTCAGCTACAGAATACATAGCGAACAGAAATAATTGCAAAAAATGTGCTACACAGCTAAAATAAAAAAATAACACGGACCCACTTTCTAAACCAAAAAAGGAAAAGGAACAAAGAAAAAATAAGAAATAAATTCAAAAAAACTAAAGCAAAGAAGAAACATGATATGAATAAATGTAAAAGGGCTTCTCTCTCCTATCTTCCTCTCCAAAAAATCTCATGATTGTGTTCCCCGACAATGGCGACAAAAACTTGATGTGGTTTACGACAAGTGTACCGGTGGCACAAGTAATATAAAATGGGAGAATTTCCCCAAATATCGATCTCTCAAGGAACACAATAAGGTGGATTTAATTTTGAGGAGGACTTGGGATTGAAGTCCTTTGGTCGGTGTAAACGAACGGGGGTTTTGCTTGTTGCGGAAAAATAAAGTAAAACGCTAATAAACTACTCCTATGCAATGTCGCTATGTAATGCTTCTCCAGGAGGATGGAAAACTATACGGGCCGCTATGCATTGAATCGCTAGACGGATGGACGAGTAGGCTTGCGGATGAGGTGGTGAGAACTAAGGAATGATGGTCGTGAGCACCTCTTCGCTACGCATGCCACTAGCAATTGCTAGTGCGGTACTATGTGGTGGAGGATGGATAATGGGGCACCTCAAGCAAATAACGAGAATATAAAATCACATAGACATGATTGTACACAAACATATATCAAATTAAACACACTTCATCAAATACAAAAAGATCAAACTATACTCTAACAAACAAGAGAAGAAGAAAGTGCGAAATCGACCTTATCTGAAGTCTTACTGAGGGTTCACAAAATGAATCGTCGGGTTGTCAATCTGCATCCTAGCTCGGACCTCAACTGCGTCCGGGGTATAGAAGCCTGCCACTAACTCCAAAAGGACCCGTCTTCTTTGTGTCACGCTCTAATGGAGGATGAAATAAACTCCTTCGAGCTTAATGGTGAAAGCTAGGTCAAACCCTTCTAGAGGCTCAAGGATGAAGGAGGAGACCGAGAGGAAACTCCGGCTTGAATTTACCGTTGAAAGCTTGCCCGGAGACCCTCCCTATGGTGGAGGAAGAAGGAAAATGGCAGAACCCTCCTCGGAGATGAAAACGGCAGAGAAAAAGTCCAGAATTTGGAATTACGGCGGAACCCATGATTTTATAGATTGCAGAAATAAAAATGCACACGATCAGTGGCGCACGACAAGTGGTCATGCCCACTGTGTCCAGTGATCATGCGTATTGGCATGGAATAACTCAAAGAAAAACTGGGATAATGTGCACAAGCAGTGGCACACGACCGGTGGTCGTGCGCACTATGTCCAGTGGTCGTGCGAATGCTCCTGACAGAACTCCAGAAAAAGGGAATAAACGCGCACGAGGAGTGGCGTACGACTAGTGGTCGTACGTACTACGTCCAATGCTCGTGCGATAGCCCCCGACAGAACTTGGGAAAATGGAGAATATTGTGCACGATCAGTGGCTCACGACCAGTGGTCATGCGCTATAGATCTAATGATCACGCGCAGTGTTTCTATGCTGTTTGGGGTTCGACGAATAGGCCGCGCATGACAAACGAACGTGCGCTATTGAGTCCACTGACTGTGAGCGTGTAAAAACGAACGATCAGTGGCCCTTAGGCAAAAAACATTCCCAAACAATCCTGGGACACGCACACCACCTTTGTACCTACAACGAAAGTAGACGAGCCACCGAAATGGGCATACCACATTCTCCATACAAAGGAAAACACCAAGTAGGGAAAAAGAATAAAAACTATGATATCACACAGAAAATGGGCCAAAAGTACACCTTAACATGGAATGGGAATAATAATATATATGACAATTATTGCTCTAAAGTGTAGTGCATCAACAAGAAAACTAGCCCAAATGACTCCAAAAATAAGTATATAAATAGGACTCATCACATCCACGTACATCTCCATATTCCTCCCCTTTGCTCTTGGAAGACCCAATCCATCATGTTTTCGTATGTTTCCCTTGCATTTTTTAGCCCAAAGGGCATCATTTTATAGCAGTAGCACCCATCTTAAGTGATGATAGAGGCAGCTTTAATGTCGAGAGGTTGCATACAAATTTAATGATAAATTGAAAAAGCATCTAACAAACTAATTAGAGAGAAACCGACAACTGAGTCAACTAGCGCATCGATTCAAGGCAAGGGTAACAATCTTTAGGACATGATTTATTCAAAACAGAGAAATCTACACAGATCCTCCAGCGGTCATCTCCTTTTTTAACCATTAAAATATTGGATACCCAGCCTGGATACTAGATCTCAGAAACGAATCTGGCCTTTAAGAGCTTACCCACCTCCTCTCTGATGGGCTCAGACAGCTTGTCCGTGATGGACCTCTTCTTCTACCGGATGGGCGAGCCTCGAGGTCCAAGTTGAGGAAGTAGCAGGCGACAACCACATCGATCCCGGGCATATCCATCGCGCTCTATACGAAGACATCCATGTTCTCCTAGATGCACTCCAGCATCTTCCCCTGGTACTCTGAAGTCAGCCCCCCATTAATCCGCACCTTCTCCACCCTGCCTTCCCGGGTGAGAACCTCCATCTCCACCACCTCTTCTACGTGCTCCAACTGGGACTTGTCTTCCCACTCACTAGTGGCCCTCTCTCCTAGAATAGAGCCATCTCCTCATCGGCTTCCTCCACGGCCATCACCTCGGCCTGGTCCTCTAACACCTCCTCTGCCATCTCCAAATGGGTGTGGACCTTTTCTTCCAACATCTCCCTCCCCTCTTCTTACTCTCCAGCCTCCAGCTTGGACACTTCCTCCATACTCCTCTCCATCTCCTAAGCTCCCTAATGCTATGAGATGGTGTTGACCTCCATGACATAACATTCCCTCTCCACCTTGGGGTCTTCTTGGACTCGTACTTGAATGCCTTCAGCATTGAAATTCAGGTATTGATGGAAGGATGAGGGTACACAACGAAATGAGCTGATGAGTGGCCATCCAAATATCGTGGTTTAGCTGCTAGGAGCGTTTATAATGACGAACCTATAGTTTCTGGATAGCCCCTAGAGTAACATAGAGTCCTAGTCCTCTTTCCTTTCCCCGAAAAATCCAAAGAGATGACCATCCGAGGACAACACCCTCCGGGCCTCCACCTTCATCACGTCGAATGCATTCTTGAAGTTGACGTTGACCGATCTCCCATTATCAATGATGATCTGAGAGACGGTAAAATTTTCCACCGCTGTCTGGATCACCAGCGAGTCGAAAAATGGATCCTCTTGATCCGGCATGTCCTTCAACGAGAAGGTAATCTTCTCCTCTTGGGGTGGAGTTTGAGACGTCAAAGTAACGCTCCAGCGATACATGGTATGGAGGCTCACCTTAGCGGCAGCCTCAATACCAACCCCCCCCCCCCCCCCATGGATCACCCCAATCCCTTCTCGGCCCCTATACATCGGCCCTATCCTCTCTCTTTTCCTCCCCTCCGGGAAGGATCTCTTTAATTTGCACCTCCAAATGAGTCTACTGCTGTTACTTCTCCCTGGTTCCCCTCAACTCAAGGAACTCTAGGCAAGTGGCTATGGCGTGGAACTCCTCCTGATGGAAATTGCAGTAAGGCAACCCCCCCTTTTCTTCTTGCCTTCTCCTCTTATCTCTCCTCCTCCTCCCCAGGGCTATCGTCATAGCCTAATGTTGATCAGGGTGAGGAGGTCTTTGGCCCTGCCTCTATCTTGAAGTGTTGAACTGACCCTGCCCTCCTTGTTGATTATCCCCTCCGTAGAAAACTCGCCTATGGCCTTGGTCATGCCACTCCTGCTGCATCCACCCTAGTCGATTGTTCGACTCCTAGAGGCTCTACCTTGGCTGCTATTGTTGTTCCCTATTCCAGGGCTTGGCCCTCCTGGCCTGAGAGAATTATCACCAAGTCAATTAACCTTTTTATTTGGCGATCATCCTTATGGAGTTCAGTGGAATAGCCTAAGTCACAAAGTTAACTTATGATTAAGAGGTTTTGTTGTAATCCCTTTTACATAGGCTACCTTTAGTAAAGAGACGACGCTATTGGTAAATATACCATAGCCTTTTGTCACCCCTCTATCTGATCCACTAATGATAACTATTTGTCCATTTTCAGTGGAGTGAAATCTTGCAGGTGGCTTCTTATTCCACTCAAATGTCCAGAACACTCACTGTCTAAGTACCATATCGGTATTTGATTGGCATTTGGACATTCCTGCAAAAGGAAATTATCTTATCTTAGGAATCCAACTTGGATTGGGTCCATTATTCCTGCTAACCTAATAGTTGGGTGTTGTATATTTACTTTATTTGCAAGTTTAATATTCTTTACCCTTGGCACTGTTGAGTTGTACCAATTATATAAAGAATATCGCCAACCTTGTCAAAGCATCAACACTCAAACCTATTATATCTCCTCTTCTAAGTCACCTTTGGATTTAGGTGAGGATATTGGTGACCAGTAGAGAACATTTCAACATTTTTGGCATCTCTCATGATTATTTTGTGGCTTTGTGCATGATATCAAATGGGTTGCACAACTATAGGATTCTTTACAGGAGCATGACATTGATGAATGACCTTTTTTTGGGTGGTTGTTGGTGCTACAGAAAAAAATACTACATGTCAATAATTACACATTTTGATTTCTTCATAGGGTACTTTAATGCACTCAATTCCTGATTTTTCTTTCCTTTCCAGTGTTATTAATTCTTGAATCCACTAGAGGAGCATTTATTTTTCTAATGCCCATATGTATTTACATTGTTGAAGATTAATTTTGGGTTTTAGATTTTTCTAATTATATATTCGATAAAAGCAAGCGTACCTTTCAAGTATAATATATGATATTTTAGAAAGGTCAAGGTCATATTTTTCTAAGCGTGTTGATTATTTTTAATTTTAACGAACAAACTTTTATGTTTTCAGAAAAAGAAGATTGATTTGCTTTATAATTTAAATACCGTTTGTTATTTAAAACTTGGGTATGATGGAGATAGCACTCTATTTTGAATCACCTTGAGATGAAGATAATTTTAAAATAAATAAAATTAAGATTTTTAACTTAATTAAATTGAATGACCGTTGAGGTTCCCAAATTATGAATGCACCTCTCTCAAAGAATACGCCAACCTGAGATATAGTTGATCGACAAAACTCTTCTTCTTTAAACGAAACCCCTAATACTTGCTTTATATTGTGAATCCTGGTATTGGTTTCTTACTCCAATCCAGGAGAATTACATGATCATATCTCGAGGGGGGTGAGCGAAACTCTCCACCTATAAGAAATCGATCCATACACACGCGCCTCTCAGTCAACTTGTATACAAAAATGAATATGAAAAAAATATTTTAATTTACATGATTTCACTCAACAAAAATCTAGGGTAAATCTTAAGCATTTTTATTAAAGTGAAAAAGAGAATTTTTTATATAAGGAAACTTAACGACTCATCGGGAGGGGGACGATGTTAGAAATAAAGGCGCACATGATTAAAATTAAGAGATTACAGGTGCGGTTAGCAAAAATAAAGAAGTGCAAATAGAAAAATAGAGATGAAAACAATAATAATTAGCACACTCACACACTCTACAAGAAGTAAATGATCAATAAAAAACTAAGTTAACACACACATTCTCTCTACAATATTGAAAACTAAGTTAACAAAAGAAAAGAAAAACTAACTCATACACCCACCCACTCTCCCAAATAAGTAAATAGTAAGTAAAAACATTAAAAAACTAAATTAACACACAATCACTCTACAATAAGGAAAACTATGTTTACAAAAGAAAAGAATAACAAAGTTAACACACCCACTCACCCAACAACATGAAGAGGTGAAAAAAAAAGAAAGTAAGAATAGGAAAAAACAAACTCATACTATCACCCTCTCTATTAAGTAAAGAAAAGCAAGATAAAATCTTGAACGTAATAATTTATTTCAAATATGAAAGACTATAAGTAGTTAATAATGGAACTTACAAAATCAAAAACTAATGTGCAGTTTTAGAATGACAAACAACCAAACAAAAGCTTAAAAACACTCAAAAACTCCCAAAATTATGAACCCTAGACTTCAGGAGAAGCTAGGTATTTAGAGGCAAAATTTTAGAATTACACGCCTCCAAGTCACAGGCGTGACATTGGGGCGTGACCCAATGTGTGCCCGAGAGGTCAAAAACGTGAAATGTTAGCAGCGTGACGTGGCGATGGGACATATTCTGGAAGAACACTTGGTGAACACTGGCCTTTCAAATGGGTCACGGGCGTGATTTAACCTTTTTTCGAGAAATTTCATCAACATTGTAGTTATTGGTTTTGGAGTATGGAATGAGCTTATACGCCCCAGATCACGGGTGACATGGGGGCTTGTATTAGTAAATGTTTTAGTTTTGCCAAAATACTTGAAAAATATTAATTGAAGTAAATTTAGTGCAGAAAATATAAAAAGATGTGTTTTACTTACATAAAGAGCTCAAAAACTACTAATAAATATTAATATTGAACTAAATTTAATACGAATAATATGTACAATTTATTAAATTTCCTTTTGCAGAAATTTTTTTTTATCTTGATAGAACTTAGACCGCTCTTTATAAAATTTTTTTTTTTTCATAAGCATCTCCCACCCATTCATCTAGTTTGTTTAGTTGTAATTTTTTGCTCTCTGTTGATCATTTCAAATCAAGGTTTAAAAACTGTGATACCAAATAAGTGCAGTGTTCTAATTCTCCCGACATGTAACATGGTTTTCCATACACTAATTTATATGATGTATAACCTATGACGGTCTTAAATGTCTTATGATATGCCCATAACACATCATTGAGTTTAATGGACAAATCTTTCCTATTTTCGAACAATGTTTTTTCTAAAATACGTTTAAGTTTCTTATTCATTACCTCCACTTGGATGCTACCTTATGGGTGATAGGCGTTGGAGAGCTTGTGCGCAACACCAAATTTAGATAAAATTTTAACAAACTGGGTATTTCAAAAGTGTGTGCCCCTACTACTTACTATCGCGCGAGGCATGCCAAAAAGGAAGATTTCTTTTTATAAAATTAACAATGACACTCACATTATTGGTGTGAAAATCTTGTACTTCCACCAACCTAGAAATGTAGTAGACTGCTATAAGAATATAATGATTATTAAATAAAGGAGTGATGTGGTTGTTGCGCGCTAGGGTTCAAAGAAAATAAACGCAACCGAACAAGCAACCCGATGAGGCAAGTATACCTATCGAATTGTAGCTAGGGGACACAAGTGTCGTATTGAAATCCGGGAACTGTTGGCTATGCTTACTCACACGAATGCTATTATCTTATCGACGGAAAAACTAGGGTTTTAGAAAATCTAAGTGCAAGGGAGGAATTAAAGCTATACTAGAAAGAGAACTATCGCAATTAAGTAAAGCTATTAAGCAAAGAACTATGCTAGAAAGGAAACTACTGCAGCTAATTAAAGAGCACAAGATAGGTGATTACTACGAAAGGTAGAAAAATATGAAATGGAAATGCACTCAATAAATATTCACCTCGGCTAAAGACGATTAAGAAAATGCGATAAAAATATGAACTTAATAGGATAAAGGTCCTTGACCGTGGAGGTTCCTAAAGCTTGAACACGCTTCTCTCGAAGTCGTGCCCAACTGAGTTTAGGAAGGTCCGACCGACTCTCATCTAAATCGGAGGCCTAAAACTCGCTTTACGCGGTGAACCCCACTATTGGATTTTACTCCAATCCGGGAGATTTGGACGTCTGCCTCTCTCGAGGGGTGCGTACAACTCCCTTTACTCTTGAATGCTCACTTCATTCTTTCGGCCTCTCGGCTAGCCCAGAATGAAAGCTAAGGCGGAGAGTATATATCATTAATATACCTCCAACCCGTGATTAATCAAGAGTAATTCAAGGCCCTAACCTAAAAAGAAAAGATTAATTAAAACATCATAACTTAATCGCTCTAACCTCGGATCATCAAAATCGAGTACAAGGAGGATTAGTTAATCATAATGGAGTGGAGGAGGGGGATGAGTAGTAAAGCATAAAAAACACAAGCTAAATAAAGAACAATTCTATTAATGAAAAGGGACAATTTACACTAATTGAAATTAAAATTATAAGTGCATGAAATTGAAATCCTATTCTAGCCCTACAAGTAGCACTAAGCAAGAGCAAAATTACAATAAAAGCTAGAACAAATTAAGATTAAGCTAGGGTTAAACAAAAATTACAAAGAGAGGGAGAGAGAGAGAAAGCATGAAAAAAACTCAAGAACCAAAGGGGCAGCACCTCCCCCTCTTAACCAAAAGCTTTCTGAAATGGAGAGGGGGGTCTCAATTTATAGAAAAAAATCTCGGGTTGGTCATGCCCTCCGACACGCCCTAGGGGGGGCGTGTCAGGGGGCATGACAGTACTATGTTGACCTCGGGCTCTGGACTCTGGCGGGAGGGATGATTGCTTCGGTACGTTGGTGGTCACGCCCTTGGTCACGCCCGTGTAGGGGGGGCGTGACAGGCACGTCATGTCCAAATCATTGGTCGGAAATCCTTCAGTCACCGAAAAAGGAGGGTGTCACGCCCATTTCACGGGCGTGACAGTACTGTTTGCGTGCTGTGGAGAAACGGCATTTAATGCGGTAGCAGGCTTTGCGGCATAGGGCGACACGCCCATAGTCACGCCTGGTGACACGCCTAGGGAGGGCGTGTCAGGGGGGCGTGATAGCGGTTTTGTTCGTTTTCCTGTCCCTTCTAGCAGAAGTCCTCGGGATCGGGTGACACGCCCTAGGTCACGCCCAGGGAGGGCGTGACAGGGGGGCGTGTCAGGTCATTTTGGCCAATTTTCTGGAAACCTGCAAAAAGATAAGAAAAAGTCAGCGGCAATAATATTTACATAAAATGATACAAATAAACTAATAATAGACATTTTTTGTACAATATAAAATAGAAAATACGATAATAGTTTAGGCTACAAAACGTATTATCAAATTCCCCCAAGCTTAAGCTTTGCTTGTCCCCAAGCAAAAATATAAAAACTAGATATTTATAAAAAGGACTAATCAAAAAGTTCTAATTATGCCTACACAAGTACTATGCGAAATTCTAAGTAGGGAAAAGGTGAAATGTAAGTCTAAAACAATTATTTAGGTATGGTAAAACTTTTATAAACTTTACTCAATAAAAACAAATCATCCAAAATTTTAACGAGATTTTTTAAATAGACTTAAGCAAAGCAACGAAAATGAAAAACACGCATTGAGTTGTTACTAGATCCAAGCAACGCATTATAATTATATCAATTTAATTAACAAAAATCTAGGTTTAAATCCAAAACTAAAACTGATTTACTGTTTTTCTTTTCTTAGTTGTTAAATAAAAATCAAAAAGCGTGAATCAAAAGGACTTAAATAGGACAGAAACGTTTGGTTTAGGAAAATGATTAGGAGTGGAATTTAAAGATAAACGTGAAGGTTTTAAAATCATGCTAAACCAAAGCAAAGAGTTTCAAAAAAAAAATTTCATAAAAATATATACACATTTTTTCTTTTTTTTTCTTTTTTTTTTCTTTTTTCAAAACAAAGGCCATAAATATTTTTATTTTCCTTTTTGAGTTGGCCAAATAAAAATAAACATCACTTTCGAACATACTTTTTTTTCGAAAACCTTTCTACCACAAAAATCACAAAATACCCTATCAAAATCGTCAAAATAATTTATGAAACTCAAAAAGGCTAGTGTAATTCGATAGGTTGGAAATTTTGGCTTTGGTGAAACTGAAATGAAGGGAGGAGCTATCAAATGAAATCGAAAAAAGGCTCAAAAATGGCTAACTAGTGGTAAAAGTTTTTAGGTTGGCAGGAAAGCTCAAACGAAAACAAAAATGGCCTAAATCATTTTCACGCTTTTGAATTTATTTAAAATAAGGTTTGAAAATTTTCAAAAAGCGAGTCCTAGATAATATAAGAAGATTGATGAAATTAACTTGGAAATAGAAATAATAGGTGACTTGGATCGTTCACATCTACTACGTTATTCAAAAGTTGACTTTACAAAAATTATTCAAAAACGAAAAAGAAAATAGTGGATGATGAATTTTTGAGAAAGTAAAGGAAATAAAAAACAAAAAACCATAATAGAAATGCGAGTTTTAGAAAAATATTTCACCTTAACATGCTACCGTGAATTAGAAACACAGCATGGCCAACATTTTACTTGTGAAACATAATTAAAAAGGACGATTAGAAATATTATAATTAACTAAGTTGTTTATAGGAGATTTTGAGTAAAACAAAAACTAGGGGTACTATTGAAACACCAAAATGTCTAAACCATTCAAAAACACATATATATATTTTTTAATTTTGAGAAATATTCTCTCTTTTTTTTTGGATTTTAGAAATTTTTTCTCTTTTTTTTTGGAATTTTAAGATATTCATTTTTTTTTGGAAATATTTAAAATATATACAAAAAGAAAAATATTTACACTAAGCAAAAAGGAAGGAAGAAGTCCTCCCCCAAGCTTAAAATAGACATTGCCCTCAATGGCTAAAGAAGGGGATTGGAGAAGGAGAGAAAAATAAAGTACAGAATTGAAAGACAGAATTGAAATACAGGTACTTCCCCGGATTTATTTGCTGTGAAAGCTGAGTGATGCCGCTCCACCGAATGTCTTCTTTGGACTTCGTGATGGATTCAGCAATGTTGGAGCAGGCGATCGCAGAAGCTTCAGCTTGTCGGAGCCATCCGAGGCAAAAATCGTAAAATAAAGAAAACAGAAATAGATAACTTGGGTTGCCTCCCAAGAGCGCCCTTTGGTTAAAGCGTCGTTGAGCTCGACGCATCAAAAAAAAAATATTGTCCAAAAAAAAATATTGTTGTCCCGAAATAAAATTGTTTTTAGCAAAAAATTAAAAGTTCAAGATTAAAGTTCGTGAAGCAGAAACTTAATAATGTTTGGACTGACATCATCATCACCAGAAAAGTAGAGTTTAAGACACTGACCATTCACTTTGAAATTTCCCTTATCAGGGTGAGAAATTAAAACAGTTCCATAAGGAAATACTTCTAAAACAGAAAACGGGCCAGACCAGCGAGATTTTAATTTGCCCGGAAATAAACGAAAACGAGAATTATATAAAAGGACTTGGTCACCCAGCTTAAAGTTTTTAGGGTGCCTTAAGTGTTTATCATGTAAACGCTTCGTCCGCTCTTTATAAAGTTTATTATTTTCATAAGCATAAGAGCGCCACTCATCGAGTTCATTTAGTTGAAATTTTCGAAGGTTACCGACTGAGTGGGGATCGAAGTTTAAAAATTTTAAGGCCCAAAAGGCGCGGTGTTCTAACTCTACGGGCAGATGACACAATTTTCCATAGACCAGCCGATACGGCGTACATCCGAGGGCGGTTTTGTACGCTGTTCGGTAGGCCCAAAAGGCATCGTCAAGTTTGGCTGACCAGTCTTTTCTAGAAGTTGAAACAGTCTTTTCTAAAATTCTTTTTATTTCTTTATTAACTAATTCGACTTGTCCGTTAGTTTGGGGGTGGTAGGCAGTGGAAAGCTTATGCGTAACGCCGTATTTGGTAAGGATTTTTGAAAATTGTGCGTTATAGAAATGGGAACCCCTATCGCTAACGATTGCGCGAGGCGTACCGAATCTAGAAAATAATTTTTTAAAAAACGTGACTACAACTCGGGAGTCGTTCGTAGGAAGAGCTTGGGCCTCAGCCCATCGTGAAACATAATCAACAGCAACTAAAATATATTTATTTCCGAAGCTAGAAGGAAGGGGGACAACAAAATCAATTCCCTAGAGGTCGAAAATTTCGCACTCTAAGAAATAATTTTGCGGCATTTCATTTTTATTAGAAATATTGCCCGACCGTTGGCAACTATCACACCTGCTCACAAAGGCTTGCGCGTCTTTAAATAGGCTAGGCCAGTAAAAACCCGTGCAAAGCACCTTGTGAGCGGTGCGAGCAACTTGATAGTGCCCACCTGTCGGACCTTCATGCAAATGTTTTAGAATATCAATTCCTTCATCAAAAGAAACACATCTCCTTATCACTTGATCCGCACAAATTTTGAAATGATGCGGGTCTTCCCAAAAGTAGTTCTTCAGCTCAGAAAAGAATTTCTTCTTTTGCTGAGAGGAGAACTCTTTTGGGAGCACCCGGGCCACTAGACAGTTGGCAATGTGCGCGAACCAAGGAGAAGTAGATGTATTAACTAAAAGCAGCTTCTCATCAGGAAAATAGTAATTAAAAGATTTTTCATTTAATTTTTCTATAAAGGGGTTATCTAATCTGGATAGATGGTCGGCGGCCAAGTTCTCGGCTCCTCGCTTATCACAGATCTCTAAGTCAAACTCCTGGAGGAGTAAGACCCAGCGAATCAAGCGAGGCTTGGCATCCATTTTGGCAAGAAGGTACTTGAGGGCCGAGTAGTCCGTAAAAACAATGATTTTTGAAAGTGTAATGTAAGGGCGGAATTTATCAAAGGCGAATACTACAGCTAAGAGCTCCTTCTCGGTTGTGGTGTAATTTTCTTGTGCAGATGTGATGGTTTTACTAGCGTAATAGATGGGGTGGAAGTTTTTAGATATGCGTTGACCTAACACGGCTCCCACCGCAAAACTACTCGTATCGCACATAATCTCGAAAGAAAGGTCCCACACCGGAGCTATCATAATCGGTGCGTTAATTAACTTTTCTTTAATTGATTCAAAGGAAGAAATACAAGAGTCATTAAAAATGAATGGAGCGTCTTTTTCTAAGAGATGGGTGAGGGGCTTTGTGATCTTGGAGAAGTCCTTTATAAAATGACGATAAAAACCAGTGTGGCCTAGGAAACTTCTTATAGCTTTTATGTTTGTAGGCGTCGGTAACTTCTCAATAACTTCTATCTTGGCAACGTCTACCTCAATACCTTTAGCAGAAATTTTATGACCCAAAACTAACCCTTCCCTCACCATAAAATGTCATTTTTCCCAATTTAGGGCAAGGTTAGTTTCTTCGCATCATTCTAAGACTTTTTCGAGGTTTTCTAAACATCTATCGAAGGAATCGCCGAACACGGAGAAATCGTCCATGAATACCTCCATAATGCTTTCTACGTACTTGTCAAATATTGCGAGCATACATCGCTGGAATGTAGCTGGCGCATTGCATAATCCAAACGACATTCTTCGGTACGCGAAGGTGCCGAAGGGACAAGTAAACGTAGTTTTCTCTTGGTCCTCGGGAGAGATGGGTATTTGAAAGTACCGCGAGAGGCCATCGAGAAACAATAAAAGCTATGGCCGGAGAGACGTTCTAAAATCTGGTCGATAAACGGTAAAGGAAAGTGGTCCTTGCTGGTGGCGTCATTTAACTTACGGTAATCTATGCACATACGCCAACCCGTCACCGTCCATGTCGGGATTAATTCATTATTCTCATTACTAACTACGGTTATCCCTCCGTTATTTGGAACTACCTGAACGGGGCTAACCCACTTACTGTCCGAAATAGGGTAGAAAATTCATGCGTCTAATAGTTTCATAACCTCTCCCTTAACAACTTCTTTCATGTTCGGGTTTATACGGCGCTGAGGTTGGATAGAGTTAAGCGAATTATATTCCATTAAAATTTTATGGGTACAGAAAGATGGGCTTATGCCCTTGATATCAGAAATTTGCCAAGCAATAGCCCAGCGATGCTTACGTAGAACTAGAAGAAGTTTATCGTTTTGCGTATCCGTGAGGTAGGCCGAAACGATAACTGGTAACTTGGAATCTTTTTCTAAGAAAGCATACTTAAGGTGTTCGGGAAGTTCTTTAAGTTCTAGGGTAGGGGGTTCTTCATAAGAGGATTTTGAGATTCTTTCTTTTTCAAAAATAATATCTTCATAAACTTTTTTATAAGGAACGTAACAAGGGGTGGGGCTAACAGCCAAGATGGCTTCTTGTAGTGATTCAGTGGGAAGAAAAGAGGAAGAACAAAAATCAGAAAATTCTTTTTCAAACTCAGAAAGACAATAAGAAGATTCATCACTTCCTTGCAGTGATTCAGTTGTAAGAGAAGAGGAGCAAAAAGTAGAAAATTCTTTTTCAAAGTCGGAGAGGCAGTAGGAAGAATCATCACTCACGGTGTCTACGAAAAAGCATGAGTCATCGTTTGCTAAGGTGTTCTTCATCGAAGGGGTGATAGAAAATGTGACTTCGTCGTCGCCTACTCGAAGAAAGAGCTTACCATTGCTTACGTCAATGATGGCTCGGGAGGTGGCAAGGAAGGGTCGGCCAAGGATAAGGGGAACCTCGACGTCTTCTTCGATGTCCAAAATGACAAAGTCCACCGGGAAGATGAACTTGTCGACTTTCACTAGAACGTCCTCCACTATTCCTAACGGGTACTTGACGGATCTATCGGCTAGCTGGATACTCATACGCATGGGGTTAAGGCTACCAATCCCTAACTTTTTGAACAATGAAAAGGGCATCAGGTTTATACTCGCGCCTAAGTCGACTAACTCGTGTTTAACAAAAAGATCACCGAAGACACACGTGATAGAGAAACTACCCGGGTCACTGATTTTCCTAGGCAAACCGTTTGTTAAAACGGCGGAGCACTCGGCATTTAGCGTGACGTGCGAAAGATTCTCTAACTTCTTCTTGTTTGTGAGGAGGTCTTTAAGATATTTGGCGTATTTTGGCATCTGCGAAATAGCCTCGTGGAAGGGAAGATTAATGTGGATTTGTTTGAAGATTTCTAAGAAGCGGGAGTACTGATCATCTTGACGTTGTCTATTAAGTTCAGAGGGGTATGGAGGAGTTGAATTATTTTTGAAGATGGGTGGTGGAGTGAGATTATTTTCTAAAGCGGGGGTGATTACTTCTTCAGCAGAGGGTGGAAGCGGAGCAGAGCTTTGATTTTTAAAAGCGGGAGCGGAGCTTTGATTTTTAAAAGTGGGAGCGGAGCTTGCCTCAGGCTCTTCACTTACCATACCGGAGACTTGCTTCCCACTCCGAAGAGTTATAGCTTTCGCTTGCTCTCTCGGGTTTGGTTTGGTATTGGAAGGAAGAGACCCTGCGGGTCGCTCAAAAATTATTTTCGCGAGCTGTCCTACCTGATTTTCTAGACTTTTTACGCTTCCGGTTAAAATTCTTATGGTAGCGTCATTTGTGGTGATATATTTGGAAAGTAATTCCACCAAGCTTGGAGGTTTTGGGTAATTTTGAAGAGGTGGTGGTGGTGGTGGTGCAGAAAAATCATTTTGCGGGGGTTGGCGCATCGCATTCGATGGATTACTCCATGAAAAGTTCGGGTGATTTCTTAAAGCGGGGTTATAACTATTCGGAAAATTAAAACCAGACGGATGAAAATTCGCAGCAGAAAAATTATTAAAAGCAGTTCTAGGCATATTATTAACATAATCTAAATGTTCTGGAGTAGTGGTTGCAGATTCCCATACCTGAGGGGCGGAGGCAGCAGTCATCTCCGTTATCTTTTTGCTTAGGATTTCTACTTGCAGAGCGAGCTGGGAGACGTTGTCCACTTCATAGATACCTGCAGGCTTGTTCGGGCGGGACCTAGGCACATTCCATTGATAAGTGTTCAAGGCCATGTCCTCAAAAAGCTCAAGAGCGGCTTCCGGGGTCTTATGATTTAAAGTACCGCCAGAAGCTGCGTCTATCATTTGCTTCGTGCTTTGATTTAGCCCGTTATAAAACGTCTGCACTTGTAACCATACAGGCAGCGCGTGATGTGGGCATCGTCTTAATAATTCTTTAAATCTCTCCCAGGTTTCATATAGGGTTTCAGAGTCTATTTGTCCGAAGGCAGAGATGTCGTTCCTAAGTTTTGCAGTTTTAGCTGGCGGAAAATACTTCGCCAAAATTTTTTCAGTTAATTCATTCCAAGTGGTTATGCTATTTTTGGGAAGTGTGTTAAGCCACTGCTTAGCTTTAGTTCTTAGAGAGAAGGGGAAGAGTCTCAGCCTGATCGCATCATTTGTGACACCATTTATCTTGAAGGTGTCGCAAATTTCAAGAAAGCTAGCTATATGTGCGTTCGGATCTTCATCTTGAAGTCCGTCAAATTGCACATATTGCTGCACCATTTGAATTATGCTAGGCTTTAGTTCGAAGTTATTATTTGCTATAGCAGGGCGGACTATACTTGATTCTGTTCCCTCGAGGTTCGGTCGTGCATAATAGGACATAATCCTTTGCACGGCCTCATCTACGTTGGGTTCTTCCATTCTTAAAGTAGCAAATGACTCGGAGTCCTCAACCGGCACTTGGATAGTAGGACCTTGAAATCGCGATCTTCTCCGAAGAGTACGCTCAATTTCGTGGTCCAAGTCCAAAATAACCGACGGACTCCTGCGGGTCATGCACTAAAAGAACAGAAAAGAAGAAGAGAAAGAGAAAAAGGATAAACTAGAAAAAAGATTAAATTTTTTTTCTTTTTGAAATAGATTTTTTTTATAGATTAACTCCCGAACTTCCCAAGGACTACCCCATGAAGGGTTCGCAAGGTACTAGACAAGACAGTGACGCTTAAAGCCCTTTGCCCTTTTCGAGAGAATTAGGTGGCGTAGAAAAATTGTGAGGTTGGTTTCTATTAAGAGCGGTGATAAATTTTTTTTTTTTTTTTTTAAATTTAAAGAAGGAGGATGAGAAAGAGAAAAGATAAAATTAATAGGTTCGTGTTTTCAATATATCAACGGAAATTGGTTCCCCAGCAACGGCGCCAAAAACATGTTGCACGCTAGTGTTAAAAGAAAATAAACGCAACCGAACTAGCAACCCGATGAGGCAAGTATACCTATCGAATTGTAGCTAGGGGACACAAGTGTCATATTGAAATCCGGGAACTGTTGGCTATGCTTACTCACACGAATGCTATTATCTTATCGACGGAAAAACTAGGGTTTTAGAAAATCTAAGTGCAAGGGAGGAATTAAAGCTATACTAGAAAGAGAACTACCGCAATTAAGTAAAGCTATTAAGCAAAGAACTATGCTAGAAAGGAAACTACTGCAGTTAATTAAATAGCACAAGATAGGTGATTACTACGAAAGGTAGAAAATTTGAAATGGAAATGCACTCAATCAAGATTCACCTCGGCTAAAGACGATTAAGAAAATGCGACAAAAATCTGAACTTAATAGGATAAAGGTCCTTGACCGTGGAGGTTCCTAAAGCTTGAACATGCTTCTCTCGAATTCGTGCCCAACTGAGTTTAGGAAGGTCCCACCGACTCTCGTCTAAATCGGAGGCCTAAAACTCGCTTTATGCGGTGAACCCCACTATTGGATTTTACTCCAATCCGGGAGATTTGGACGTCTGCCTCTCTCGAGGGGTGCGTACAACTCCCTTTACTCTTGAATGCTCACTTCATTCTTTCGGCCTCTCGGCTAGCCCAGAATGAAAGCTAAGGCGGAGAGTATATATCGATAATATACCTCCAACCCGTGATTAATCAAGAGTAATTCAAGGTCCTAACCTAAAAAGAAAAGATTAATTAAAACATCATAACTTAATCGCTCTAACCTCGGATCATCAAGATCGAGTACAAGGAGGATTAGTTAATCATAATGGAGTGGAGGATGGGGGGATGAGTAGTAAAGTATAAAAAAAATACAAGCTAAACAAAGAACAATTCTATTAATGAAAAGGGGCAATTTACACTAATTGAAATTAAAATTACAAGTGCATGAAATTGAAATCCTATTCTAGCCCTACAAGTAGCACTAAGTAAGAGCAAAATTACAATAAAAGCTAGAACAAACTAAGATTAAGCTAGGGTTAAACAAAAATTACAAAGAGAGGGAGAGAGAGAGAGAAAGCATGAAAAAAAACTCAAGAACCAAAGGGGCAGCACCTCCCCCTCTCAACCAAAAGCTTTCTGAAATGGAGAGGGGGGTCTCAATTTATAGAAAAAAATCTCGGGTTGGTCATGCCCTCCGACACGCCCTAGGGGGGGCGTGTCGGGGGCGTGACAGTACTATGTTGACCTCGGGATCTGGACTTTGGCGGGAGGGATGATTACTTCGGTACGTCTGTGGTCACGCCCTTGGTCACGCCCGTGTAGGGGGGCGTGACAGGCACGTCATGTCCAAATCATTGGTCGGAAATCCGTTAGTCATCGAAAAAGGAGGGTGTCACGCCCATGTCACGGGAGTGACATGGGGCGTGACAGTACTGTTTGCGTGCTGTGGAGAAACGACATTTAATGCGGCGGCAGGCTTTGCGGCAGAGGGCGACACGCCCATAGTCACGCCCAGGGAGGGTGTGTCAGGGGGGCGTGACATCGGTTTTGTTCGTTTTCCTGTCCCTTCCAGCAGAAGTCCTCAGGATCGGGTGACACGCCCTAGGTCACGCCTAGGGAGGGCGTGACAGGGGGGCGTGTCAGGTCATTTTGGCCAATTTTCTGGAAACCTGCAAAAAGACAAGAAAAAGTCAGCGGCAATAATATTTACATAAAAATGATACAAATAAACTAATAATAGACATTTTTTGTACAATATAAAATAGAAAATACGATAATAGTTTAGGCTACAAAACGTATTATCAGTGGTTACATCAAGAGCCCCAGTTTTATAAGTAATATTAAATGGGAGCGAATCCCCAAGTATTAATCTCTCAAGGAACGCAGGTTGGGATGTGTGACTCTCTTGTTCAGAAAACAAATGATAAAGAATCTATAACTAAATAATGCTTAGGTTTGGATTTGCAAGAATAAAACAAAAACTAAACTACACAACTTCACATTGAAGACATCGCTTTGCTTGGCGAATGGAACTATTACAGGATGTTATGCTCTGCTTTGATTGGTAGAAGGATGAGTAGGATAGTAAATGGAAGAAATTCTCATTGGATTAAGGTCTGAAGGAATGTCTTTACAATGCATGCCAGTAGTAATTGTTAGTGTAGCAACTCAATGTAATAGTGGGATGGAGGATGGAACGGGGGCGCACCTAAAATCACATATTAAAAAAAAAATCTAAAGACATGGAAATAGAAATATAATCAATTTAGGGTTCATGAAACCATCATCCATATATATTGTAATCAAAGTACAAATCACTACAACTAGGAGGGAGCAAGAGATACAACCGAAGAATGAAGACTTACCTCGATTGTCGGCCTGAATCGATGGGTTGTCAATCCTCTTCACGCTTTGTCTATATTTGCCATCCAGGATTGAGGAGGGTTATCACTTCCTACCAATAGTCCTATCTTCTTAACTAATCACCTTCGATCATAACTATTTCAAGTGATCTCCTTAGATGCAGTAAGAGATTCCTAAAAATATTCCTTATATTCTTGAGATGATGGAGGCATCCTAGGGTGATGCCATAGCGAAAGATGTACTGTGGAATGATCATTGTAGCTCCTCCTTAAGGTGGGTGGTAAGGAATGACAAAATTGTGCGGAATGGAGCGACTGGGCGTGAAAAAAATCATGTTCATCCTAATTAGGGCGAGTACTTGTACTTATATAAAAATAGAGTAAAAAAGGGCATGCATGGTCGAATGCACGATTGTGCAAGCAAAACGTGCAAATTTTATCGAGCAGAGTTCCCAAATAGGCCAAACATTGGTCTCGTACAATTTTGCTCATTCACGGTCAAAACTGATCGCACGAGAACACTTCGCACGGGCCAAGACAAAATGAAACAAATTAGGCAAAACAGAGAAAATCATGCGATTTAATTCTTGCACGGTTGAATCCAACCATGCGTGAAGCAAACTCACGGGCAATTATAATTTATAATTTTTTAGATAAAATGAGCTTCTCGTGCGATTTTACTCACCCATGGGAAAAACTGACTGTGCACGATGTTAAAACTGAAAATTCGATCTATGTGTTGTTCACCCTTGGGGAAGGGGTGAGCGCACACTTACTTCTCTCTTACGAGCCAAACGACTAAGGAAAAAAGAACAAGTGATAGACCCAAGGGCTTGGCTTTGAGGTCCCACCACACACCCGAAAGATCTTAGAGCGCTTCCCTTCATTAGCCAAATGTAGAGCTAAGGATACCTCATAAAGCGCATGAAGATTGGGGCACAAGTAAGTGTCTTCTGAGGTACCCCCTTGGGTCTATTTAGAGTTTCCTAAAAATGGCCTGCAAATTACCAACCTCCGCTATTCCAAAAAGCTATGTGCAGCCCAACTAGGTTTGCCAACAGCGTAACTCCTCTATTCTTACAGGATATATACAGACCAACAGGGGTAAAATAGTAAAGATACATCACAAGAGACGTGGTCAGTAGCACTCTAGAACCTCCACTCTTCGGGGGCGCCGTGTACTCGATAGAGCTGGTACTCACCGCCTCTTCTAGCCTTAGGCGAGTGCAGGCCCAGGCTTCCTCACTCGCCCGCTGCTTGTTGATCCCATGGGGGTGAGTGCGAGCCAACCTTCTCCACTCGCCCGCTGCTTGTCGAGCTCCTGGGGCGAGTGCGAGTCGACCCGCCTTGCCCGCCCCTAAACGATCTACCCCACTTGGGCGAGATGGACTTCTTGACATTGGCTGATCTGGCTCCTGTCGACCACTACTCATCGAATATGGGGTTGTACACAATCCCCGCTCTTTGTAATGTTGGCACAAGCTTAAAAAGAAACATTCAACCCTGCAATATACGGCGAGTGTGACAGGAGAGGGAGAATCTTTTGATGGGACCCACCGACGGCTAAATATATCTTCCTGTATACCGGGTTGACCTTTGTCATTCGTCTTACTTGACCTTGTTGAGATACCTATCTCCGAAGAGCTCCAAGAGAACCTTAGCCGCGCTCGCGAGATCAACGCCACTCGCGCTACCGTGCTAGTCGGCATATATCCCAATGCTGTACTATGTGAGCCGACGAAATCTAATCCTGTCAAGGAGGCTAAGTCCATCCCAAAAGACATTGAATCTGTTTACAATGACCTGGAATCCGCCTTGACTCCCGGGCTCACCTCCTCCAATCCAGCTGCCGACCTCAAGGGGAAAATGATTACCGACGTTCCGGACGACCCCGAGATCCATCAAACCAATGTGGAGACCTTCACGCCAGGAGTCTACACCCCACACGATGACTCACGACCTCAGACTCCCCCCGACACTCGCCTTCTCGACAAATCACCTCCCCTTGGGACAATGGGGCCGGACTCGCTGAAGTCCAGTTCACCGGTTCGCACTCCTGCCCAGCAGCACACCTATGCGGCTGTATTCACAGACTGAGGTACCGGAGATATCCCGGTGCCCACGTTCATCCTTATCTCCTCATGTATCCATCCTCCGGGTTGTGGCATGAACATAGCCTTACCTCCTTCACACATCGCTCAAGGATTGCCGAGCTCATCCTGTAAGCTCCACTTTCACGAGAACATTTTGCCTAGGAATCTTTGCTACACTTGCACCCCCTTTCTACCGGAGTTTATTGTTTTTTGCAGGGCTTCTTGCTCTGTTTGAAGTCAAGGAATCTTCAGAATAAGCTCAACACTTTCCACCCCTTGAGCTTGGGGTGGAAAGCTTCCTGGAAGACTCGCTGGATCGTGCCGAGCAGAGGTGGCGAGTAGTAGAGGTGCTTAAGAAGCAGGACGCCGCCTTATGCTAACTTCGAGCGGATAACGCATATAGAGAGGAGAGACTGTAGGCACTGGAGAGGGACTATGTACTGCTCTCGAATAACATGGAATGCGGCTCGGCGAGAGAGATGATGTCCATCACCCTAGTTATGGAGAGACTTGATGATAACCTGCAGACCTTTTTTCGGGACCTGGACCTGGTACGCGAGTTCTTCAACCCGCACGGACCTTCGGGGGTGGGGGTACGAGGCCGGGGTAGATGTAAATGGCTCCCTAGCTGAGCATACATGCCCTTGCCCCCCAGCACCCCTTATCTCGCGCGTATTGATTGAACTTTCTTCTGGTTGTCATGAACTTCCTTCTTTTCGGGTCTACGAAAGTCCCTGTCTATAAAAACTTGAATAATTTTTAGAAATCAATATGCTATTTGAAATAATATGTTGTTCCATCTAGGTTCATCTAGCAATAGGATAGGTCAGGTCGTCGGGTTGGCGAGTTAGAGTCGACGAATTGGGTCTAGCGAGTGTGTGCTTGTGAGCTGGTACTGACTGGTAAGCTCGGCTATAAATTCGGTTTTCTATAAATAGGCCCCTTCACAAACCCCCTGTGCCATTGCCATTATTGCATTCATAACCCCCTCTACTTCTCTTCTCTCTACCTGCTCTCGCACCCCAACATATTGTGGATATGAGCAATACAAGGCTTGACGCTGACGGGAGGTCCAAGTGTGCTCGGCAATTTGTCGAGTGTTTAAGCCAAAAATTGGCCTCAACGAGAGTTTAGACCTTGGGGTGTATTCGACACCTACTTTTCCCAAAGCTAGACCCCTGACCGATAATAAAGAACCAAGAACTGACCATAGGCCTCAGCTGGGAGGTCCCTCCACTAACCCATAAAATCTCGGAGCGCTTCCCCTCCTTAGCAAATTGTTGGGCTAGGAGTACCTCGGAAAGAAATAACTGGTTTGAGAAAGTATCAAAGGCTTGCTCTCTGAGGTACCCTGTGGGTCTTATTTATAGGCTCCTAGTAACCGGTCTTCCAATAGAACAACTACGTGTTCTAAAGGTTTATTTGCAGCCCAACTTGGTTTGCCAACAGCTAAACTCCGCTGTTTTGAGGAGCTAAATGCAGACCTCAAAGGGCATTCTAGTAATTTATCCTATAGATCATGCTGGGTGGAAACCCTTCCCCTATTCTATAGGTGTTCTGCCTTCCCTTAGACGTAGATCCTCCCGGCTCCCCTATAAGAAACTCAGGCCCAAGCCGCGAGGCGTTGAGAGCTCCGTATGGTGAGATGTAACCCTACGACGAGGATTAGAGGGGGTTTGAGTGGTAGAGCCCCACTAAATGCCTGGAGCTGAAGGGATTCCGCTCTAATAGGCGCAAGCCTTCCTGCATGCCCCGGGCGGGAACCATTTCAGCTATTTACTTGTCTGATTCGCTTTCAACCCAAAGCCAACTCCTGGCTAGCCAAATCCTTGCCATTAGGGCCACGAGGTCCCACCCCGCGAATATGGGGTTGTATACAATCCTTGCCCTTTGTGATCTAGCCTTGCACTCGAAAAGACACGTCCAACCTCCGATATTCGCTGAGCGTTTGCTGACCTGGAAGAGAATATTTTGTGGGACCTACCATGACCCTATATATATATACCACTAGGCCAGTCCTGAGGCCATCGCTGCGGCTACCACCTTCCGCTTAATCTCCTGCAAGGCTGTCAAGATGTATGCCAAGTGCAACCAGAGGCCACTCTCGCAAAAACACTAAGACCTTCTTGTCGCGGCTCAAGAGAGAGCCTGTGCTGACTGCGCTAATGTTGCCCCCTGGATAATGGGAAAGAGGCCAGCCAGCTAGCCCTTCTGAACGAAGAATATGAAGGCCAAATCGGTTTTCAAGACCACTTGAAGAAGGATCTGGCTTCGCTCACCCCGACCTACAGCCGCACTGAGAACCCTCCTTCCTTGCTAGAGTTTTTTTCCATGCTTTGCCGCTTTTGCGCGAACCCTCAAAGGGGCCTGCCTTACTAATATACTACCCTTCTTGCAGGGATCAATTCCAAAAGATGTCCCAAATGACTTCCCATCGAATACCGGATCACTCTAGCTCCCTGATGAAAGCTTGTCGCTTGTTTCGGAGGCTATTTCTCTGGTGATCAAAGCCGAGCCCGCGAGAACCCCAAGTATCTTTCCTGTCTGGATCCCGCTATAACCAGCCCTCTTGCCTTTCGCTGACTCGCTTCTCGCAGCTCCCGGTCTCGAAAGCCTAAGAATCCTCAACTGGAGGTCTAGGACTCCGGTGCATAAGGATCCCGTGAACCCAGAAACATGTTTTCACCACTCGCCCAGGAGGGTTATTACTGAATCAACCGCGCCTGCGTCGGGGTCTCGGACTCCGATGGAGAAAGCTCCCGCCATCCCACAATTAGCCAAGGTTAATACCCTGGAGCTCGCAGCGTACCCACTGGGATGGGGAAAACTTATCCACCTTCTCTTCAGAAAAGGCCTTGAAAGGAAGCCCGACCCTTCTCACCAATCCGCCACTGAGAGTTCATCCCATGAAATAGGTATGCGGGAATTTTTCCTAGTCCTTTCGCCTTTGCCTGACCTGAACTAAAACTTTCTTGCTAAATCCAAGGACTTCAGAAGCGGAAGCCGATGTAGAAGAGGAGGTGATCTCGCCCCCGCCTTGCCCCAGCAAAATGGAGGACTACCTCGGCGCCTGCAGGAACGAAAAAACTCGGCGGAAGCGAATAGTGGAAGTCCTATCGAAGCTTGCCTAGATGCATCGAGCCGATTCGCTGGCAGTGAATAGGATCCCGACGGTGGTCGAAGGGCGGTTGTCCGTGATCAAGCAGGATTACACTCACCTTCTCGGCGAACAGGAGCATTAGGGTGAACGTTAAGAGACCTCCCTTGGGTGGCACATCTCGTGCATCCAGGACCAGCTGTATTTCGCAAACAAGGGGCTTATCGTCGTAATCGCTTATCACTACCCACGGGTGCCACCGAGATTAGGAAGGCGAGGACGGGTTCGATGGCGTTGGGAGCTGTACTAAGTTTGTTGGATCTCGCTTCTTCTTACCCCAACCTCTTAGCCTTCCCTTCCCGCGATGTACCGCTTCCGCTTAATCTAATCATTTGCTATCAACAATATTATTTCTAGGGATCCCTCCCAGCGAGACACCCTTGGTGTTTGATTTTATGCAATTTGTTATTTTATCCATCCTGCGGAGTGCCTGGTTCCCGCGCCTTTTTCTTTTTATATATACTTGCTACTTTCTCTTGCATGGGATCCCTCCCAGAAACTCTCGCCTTCTGCAGGTGCGAGATGCGTCGGCGAGGCGAGGTGGAATATGAAGAGTCGAAATAATGGAACTTGCTAACCGCACTTTTGCTACATAGATAAACCCTAATGATTACTCTTCTCCTTATAAATAGGCAAGTTCACCAACCTCATTTACTTCTTTTTGACTCCGCATCTACATCTTCTATTCCCATCCATTGCTAGCACCGCCCTCTACAACTAAGAGCCTCCCGCCTACTAGCCTTTCCTCCCCCTTTCATCTTTTCTCAAGATGCATGACGAGACCGAAGGTCGTTCTAAGTGCGCACAAAACTTCTAGGACCACAACTTCCCGCCATGTCGGGTTACCCAGAAGGAGTACCTTTTGATAGTTGTCGACTTCATTCTGTCATAATTTGTTGCGCGAAACTCTGATAATGAAGATAGGGTAAATTTTACGTCGATAGGGGAGCTCGCCATTCCCCTGGAACACTTTGACTTGGTCTTCCTGTAACACCTCTACCTGTCAAGAAGAATATAATAGAGGGTCCAGCCGGGGCCCCACACCATATTCCACAAACAGGAGGAGACGCTATGAAATAATATCAAAACCAACGCATCCTAACACAGAGCATTCTAGCGGAAGCTTCACGGTTGAAAACTTGAACTCAAGAGTAACAAGAACTGTCCACTATAACATAGGAATGTATACAACCAAAGTATCTGGACTTAAGGCCTTACAAATTTCTCTTAACAAGGTGTGGTTTACATACATCGGCATGCAGGCCGGCCACACATGAACAATAAGAAACAAAATAAAGCCTTCTAGGGCAGCAACGCAGCTTGGGCTTTAGCCCGATAAGTCCCGCTCATACCAGCACCTCCTACACCTGCAAGAACCAATCCACCAGGCAGTGGTAAACAGGGCAATGGTCAGCATTCAGCTGACCAATTATAACGACCCTGCCCCTGGCACGAGGCAGCGGAATTTCATCCCTGCAAAGCATGTTTCAATAGTATGTATAGAAACCCACGCAAGACGTGCATGACCGCACAGTCAATACATATCACAAACGCCGGCACGACGGCCCGAGACTCTCATTATGTCGCTGACGAAAGCCCAATGCCTTGGCGCCCTCATATCCAGCCTACATAACGCAGGTACGGATCAGGCACCCCCTGTTACTCAAAACGCCTTGCCACTACCAAGTACATCGTACCTGAGGCGACAAATAAAGGCGCGGGTCAGTTTCACCTTGCCTGTTCGGCACGAAGCCTCATTTTATATAGTTGCAGCCCAACAGCTCAACACCACGTAAAGTGACAACTCATGATCACAAGAGTGGAACCAACTCTCACAATTTCCTGGACTTCCTCCAGTACTTCCTGCTGCACCGAGCGACAGGTATGCACCACAGATTGCACACAAACAATCAAATACTCAGAGATTCCTCCGAATGCAAATAAGCATCACCAATCAAGACCAGCACAACCAGATGGGCTTCACAAAGCATGCCTAGATCCGTACTCCAATTCCGGACTCTAACAAGGGGGACTTCACATATCTACGCCAAGGGACACCACTGCACACTCGCGGGGATGGGTTTTCCCAATGCAAATGCATGAAAGTAGGACTTCACAAGTCCAAGAAGGAAATCATTACACTTGGAAGTCGCCTCGGAGCCATGGAGAAAATTGAGACGGATGAAAGCCTTCGCAGCAGCTTTGCCTTCGTAAATCCGAACTCGGCTCGCGATTTGGACCACCGCAGCACCACCGGCGGTCGGATTCCTCTTCTTCTTCCTTGCCATGCTTTCCCCTCTCTCTTAACTTTAGAAAGAGAAAGATGAAACTCAAATGAGCTTTCTCCTCTTCAATCCCGACCTTATCAACCCAGGGAAGAGCCCAGACCATTGGATCTTGGTCAAAGAAAATGAACGGCTCTGATCAGCCCTGAATTTTATTTCCTGGGCCGAACACGGGTTGTGACACGCCCGTATCACAGGCCGTGTTCCTGAAGCGGTCACAACTGATTGAAAATAAACCAAAACACGGGCATTGACATGCCTGTGTCAAGCTTGACACGCCCGTGTCACCAAGTACACGGCCGTGTACCTTGCCGTGTTACCCCTGTAACACTATCTCAAAAATCACCCAAGCAGTACACGGCTAAGGCACACGCCCGTGTGCAAAAACACGCCCCTATGACACGCCCGCATCACAGGCCGTGTTCCACACTTGCCGATTAGTTCTCGAGTACTTGTGGAGAATAGGGACACGCCCGTGTCCCAGGCCGTGTTCACCTGACACTCCCTGAGACACGCCCGTGTCTCAGGCCGTGTCAGCCAACCTGAATCCCACTTTGGCTTTTGAGATTTCTGGGGTGTTACAACCCTCCCCTCCTTAATAAAATTTCGTCCTGAAATTTGGATGCAGTAGGGAGATGCAAGCATGACATAAAAAGTGATACTTCTACATATATGTTGCAACACCATACAGACGAGCAAACAGTTTACACAAATAACTCGGGGAACTCAGCTCGCATGGTATGCTCTCGCTCCCATGTTAGCTCTTCTTTGCCACAATTATCCCACCGGACTTTGACCATCCCGATCGTTTTTTTCCGCAACTATTTCTCAGATCGATCCTCGATCCGAATGGGCCTCACCTTTATTGTTAGCCCATACTCGACCGGCACCCGATCATTCTCAATCACTTGAGCTGGGTCTTTGACTGCTTTTCATAGTACCGAGATGTGGAACACATCATGCAGTCCACCCAATTCCGATGAAAGAGCTAGCCGATAGGCGGCTTCCCCAACTCGCTCCACCACTTCAAACGAACCAAGGTATCGCGGACTTAGCTTTTTCAACTGCCGTATCCGAGATACGCCTTTGAAGGGTTTAATCTTTAAATAGACCCAGTCACACACCGCGAACTCCATGTTCCGGTTCTTAGCATTATAATACTTGGCTTGCCAATCCTGGGCTATTAGTAGTCTCTCTCGAATAGAGTGTATTGTTGAGTTAGCATCCTCGACTTCCTTTTGTCCCAAAAGTTTGGATTCTCCAGTTTCCGCCCAAGCTAACGGTGTACGGCACTTGCGACCATACAAAGCTTCAAACGGTGCCATACCGATACTCGCTTGGTAACTATTATTATAGAAAAACTCCACCATAACAAGAAGGTCTTCCCATTTCTTACCGAAGTCCAGGGCGCACATACGGAGCATATCCTACATTGTTCTGTTAGTTCGTTCAGTTTGGCCATCAGTTTGCGGATGAAAGGCCGTACTGAATGCTAACTTCATACCCAACCGCTGATGAATTAGCCTCCAATCTTTCGAAGTAAATCGCCCATCTCGGTTACTGACGATGCTCCGGGAAACACCGTGCATTCGAACAATCTGCTCCACATAGAGCTTTGCCAACATTTCCACAGAATCATCCCGCTTGTTCGGTAGAAAGTGAGCCACCTTTGTCAACCGGTCTACAATCACCCAGATTGAGTCATTCCCATGTTGAGATCTCAACAATCCGTGCACGAAATCCATACAAATATCCTCAAACTTCAACTGCGGAACCGGCAATGATTTCAGGAAACCACTCGGCCATTGGCATTCTGCCTTTACCAATGCACAAGTACGACACTAAGCCACATACGCGGCTATGTCCTTCTTTAAACCGGGCCACCAGAACAATTTCTTCATTTCCTTGTACATTTTTGTGCTCCTAGGGTGAATTGAGTACTTTGTAAAGTGTGCTTCATATAACAATTCTTCTCGCAATTTACTCGCACAAGGGACGCACAATCGGCCATCCTTCCGTAATAAACCGTCATCCCAGGAGAATTTGTCACAGGAGAATTTGTCACCGGACGCACAATTGGTCATATTGAACCTCCATCCAGTTCAAGCATGCATCGGCGGAAGAATCCCTTTCCATACAAGATATCTCCAATGCTTCCAACTCCTGGATTAACGCTCATCATGTATCCGCAACCAACTTGCCCGCATCGGAGTCCGATGACTCAAGGCATCAGCGACCACATTTACCTTTCCGGGAACATAGTGAATGTCGAAGGTATAATCCCCTAGGAATTCCATCAACCTCTTTTATCGCATATTCAAATCCTTTTGATCGAGCAGATACTTTAGGCTTTTATGATCTTTATAAATATTTACCTTCGCGCCATAAAGATAGTGCCGCCACAACTTTTGCGAAAAAATCACCGCCTCCAACTCTAAGTCGTGGATGGGGTAATTATGTTCAAGCACTTTCAATTGACGTGAGCCATAAGCGATCACCTTTCAAAAATTCAGGAGAACGCAGCCTAAGCCGCTTCCTGACGTATCGCTGTATATCTCAAAACTGTCTGTACCACATGGCGACGTCAAAACAGGCGCCGTGGTCAAATGACCTTTTAGCTCCTCAAATACTCGCGCGCACTCCGACGTCCAAACGAACTTCTGGTCTTTTATCGTCAACGTAGTCAAAGGCAAAGCAATCCGGGAGAAGTTCGCCACAAATCGTCTATAGTAGCCAACCAGTCCAAGAAAACTCCGGACTTCGACCACTGATGACATCACTGGCCAAAAACGAATGGCACTTATCTTTGCCGAATCCACCGCTATGCCCTCTCCACTTACCACATGGCCCAGAAAATCCACTGACGAGAGCCAGAACTCACACTTAGAGAACTTGGCATACAGCCTATTTCTCTGCAAGGTATGCAATACAAACTGGAAATGGTTTCCATGATCTTCCTATGACTGTGAGTACATGAGGATATCATCAATGAACACAATCACAAATAGATCCAAGTATTGCGGAACATTCAATGCATGAGATCCATAAATATGGAAGGCGCATTACATAAGCCGAACGACATCACTGTGAACTCATAGTGACCGTAGCGTATGCCAAACGCTGTCTTTGGAATAGACGGTTGAGCCCGCTAGCTGATCGAACAAGTCATCGATCCGTGGAATCGGATACTTGTTTTTTTCCATCAGCTTATTCAGTTCGCGATAATCAATACATTGCCGCAAACTACCGTCTTTCTTTTTAACAACAAGAACAGGCGCGCTCCAAGGTGACATACTTGGGCGTATGTATCCTTGCTCCAATAGCTCTTGAACCTGAACTTTCAATTCGGCCATCTCTTTTGGCGCTACCCGATACGGCGAACGGGCCACAAGTTTAGCACCCGGCACCAGCTCGATAGCAAAGTCGATTTCCCTTTGGTGAGGTAACCCCGGAAGGTCCTTTGGAACACATCAGCATACTTCGACACAATCGGCACTTCACTCTGTTGGTACCCTAGTTTGATTTGAGTTCAGTCCTCTCCTTTGTGCTCCTTGACCCAAGAAATATCTATGGTCAATGGTTAGAAGTCTAGCTGTAGAGTCCTCGCTTTTCCAAATTGAGAATTTGGTTAAGTAGGTTTTTCGTTCGACCATAGTCGAACGCCGTTCGACTATCGTCTATCGACTGATCGACGATCGTCTATCAGTTGGTCGACGCTTTGGTCTGCGCTGATAGTTCGACTATCTGTTGATAGGTCGACTATCTGTTCTGCGCTGATAGGTCGACTATCTGTTGATAGGTCGACTATCTGTTCTGCGCTGATAGGTCGACTATCTGTTGATAGGTCGACTATCTGTTCTGCGCTGATAGGTCGACTATCTGTTGATAGGTCGACTATCTGTTCTGCGCTGATAGGTCGACTATCTGTTGATAGGTCGACTATCTGTTCTGCGCTGATAGTTCGACTATCTGTTGATAGGTCGACTATCTGTTCTGCGCTGATAGTTCGACTATCTGTTGATAGGTCGACTATCTGTTCTGCGTTGATAGGTCGACTATCTGTTGATAGGTCGACTATCTGTTTTCTGAGGTAGGTCGACTATCTGCTTGATAGGTCGACTATCTCTGTGCGCTTGATAGTTGGACTATCTGTCCTGATAGATCGACTATCTGGTAGTTCGACTATCTGTTCTGATAGGTCGACTATCTGCCGGGGTAGTTCGACTATCTTCTTCGATAGGTCGACTATCTGGATCGTTCGACTATCTGCCCGATAGATCGACGATCTCCGTGCGTCGGTCGACGATCTCCGAAGGTCGTTCGACGCTTTCTGCCTGCCTTTGTATTTTGTATTTATTTATTATATTTAATTAATTTAATACATTTTCTGGCATATTATTTCAAGCTGTATGATAAAGTTTCCAGGCATTATTTGCTCTATTCTTTTTGCCTGAGTTCAAATCTTTTAAGATAAAGTTGTTTGTCTTATTAGCTGTCTATTTAAATTACTTTATCTGCTGACAACCCCTTTATAGCCGTTGGACTGAAAAGTCTTCTATTTGCTATAAAGAGATTGTTTCTGATGTGACTTTATTTAGTCCTCTGTTATTTGATTTAAACCTGCAGCTTCTTAGAAAGTGATTTATTCCCTTTATAGAATGTTTTGCTGCAGAGATATTTCTGTCTTCTTTGATATTCACAGCCCAGGTCTCAAGGCTCACAAGAAGACAAAGAATTCAAATGGAAGAGAGCCGTTGCTTGCTACTAATATATAAAGAACCCTTTGCTGAAGGATTCAAGCTAGTCAACAGAAGTTAATAGCCAGCGAGTGTTACACACATATTCAAAAGCACTCAAGCCTTCATCAAGCTCAAGCTTCCTGCTCTCAGCAAACTCCATCTAACTGAGAAGTGTTAAGATCTTCATCTCTTCTTCACCTGAGTTCTCCTGCTTTCAGGAAGTTCAAACTCAGAGTTTCTTTGAAGAAGAAGAAGAAGAAGAATAGCTGCTTGAAGAAATCTCTTTTTGTTATTTATTTTTCTTCTTGTAGCTCTCTCCTTCAGAATTTTCTGAAGAGTTTTCTGCACTGAAGCAAGACTTCACCTAGACATCTTTGAGCCAGGGGAGCCTTGATTCTTTAGAGCATTCTAGCTCAGTGCAAGCTTTTTGTGCTTCTCTAATCTATTGTAAAATAGAGAAGACATCTTAACCTTCTTCCCCCTCCTGTACAGGGTTATTACTCCCTTCAAAAGTATCCCTTGGTGGCAGGGCACCTGATCAAAAACCTGTGCTTGGTTTTTAGACACCTGATCAAAAGTCTAAAGGGTTTCTGAATCTACCTGAATCAGATTCTGTTGGTGGCAGGGCACCTGATCAAAAACCTGAGTGGATTCCTACCGTGTGGGTAGAAGAGTGGACGTACCCAAGTTGTTTGGGGAACCACTATAAATCTCCTTGTGTCGTCTGGATTCAATTGTTTAATTTCCTGCATTGTGGCTGTGATTAGATATAACTAGGCTGCTAGTTGCTGATTAGGTTTTTCCAAGCTTAACTGTAATTACAGTTAGCTTGTGTTTGTACACAACACTTGTGTTAGGCTTTAAGGTTAAATCAATATCTATAATCTTTTCATTCCGCACTTCACTCCAAGGGAGTTGAGTAGACTATTAAGTTTTGTCTGTGCAAAATTTGATAACTCTATTCACCCCCCCCCCTCTAGAGTAGTATCTATCCCTTCACTTTCAATTGGTATCAGAGGGAGGTTGCGGGTTCGAAACCCCGGGGTCGTTTCCGGGGGGGGGGATTGTTGGGGCTGCGGTCTGGAATCGCCCCCGCGCTGCGGTGCTATGCGGTAATGGCTTAACTGGCTGCCCCGTGGATCCGCCCGAGGACCTTTGATATAAAGATTAGTGGCGCCGTCCTCCATCAGTCCGGGCTTTTGGTGCGAGTGGTTGCGCTAAGTCCTCTCAATTGGTATCAGAGGGAGGTTGACTGACTGTATAGGCTAACACCTAAGTCACAAGATCCTGATAGATACCAAGAGTTTATAGATATTCACTATCATGGCCCAGTCTAAGGATTATTCAAGCACCAGACCTCCAGCATGCAACTTAGCAAAGTTTGGCATCTGGAAGGCAAGGATCAAACTTTATATGAATTCTATTGATGAAAGTATTTTTGCTTCTATTTTGTCAGGTCCCCCAAGAGCACCTGCTGCTGCCACTGCCTCATCATCTGATATGAGTGCAGTGCCTCCTCCAGACTATAATGATGAGTACAAGAAGGCCAAAATTGCTGATGCCAAAGCAATGAACATACTGGCTCAGACAATGTCTGATGAGGTGTTCCAGAAGGTGGCTGACTGCTCCTCAGCTAAGGCCATGTGGGACACACTGAACCAGATTGTAGCTGGTTCAGCTGATGAAAGGAAGGACAGAAGGTCCAACCTTATCTCACAGTATGAGAACTTCAAGAAGACTGATGCTGAATCAGTTGAAGCTATGTACACCAGGCTCAGCTCAATCATCAATGAGCTGAGGACCCTGGACAAGGACATATCATTGACAGAGGTCAATGATAAGATTCTTATGTGCTTCCCTAGCACATGGGATCTAAGAATCTGGCCCATCAAAGAAGCCAGAAGCACCAATGAGATATCCACTGAAGCTCTCCTCGGCAAGCTCAAGTCTTTTGAGCAAGTGCTGAAGACCAGAGAAGCAGAAGCTGAAGCCAAGACCCCCACTCCAACAAGAAAAGAGCAATCTCTAGCTCTTAAGGCTGCAGATGTTTCTGAAGGCAGCCAATCCAATGAGGAACTTATGGCACTGTTTTCCAAGAGATTCCTCAAGATGGGGAGAAAAGAATTCAGAAAGAAGTCTTCACGCTATGAAGACAAACCAAGGTATGATCGCTCTCCTGCTAAAGAAATTATATGTTATGGTTGCAGGAAGCCTGGACACATCTTGCCAGAGTGTCCAGAGGAGAAGAACAAGGAAAAGAGAAAAGACAAAGAACAACACAGGAAGCACTCCAAGCCATCCTCCTACAAAAACAAGAAGAAGGAGAGAGGTTTCATTGCTGAAACCTGGAGTGATTCTGATGAAGAATCCTCCTCATCAAGCTCCAGTGAAGATGAGGAAGAGAAGAAGGCCAAAGAAATTTGCCTAATGGCAATAGATGCCTGCAGCAACCACTCTGCTGCAGAGAGTTCTGATTCTGATGAAGAAATGCCCACTGAAGATGAGGTACTTTCTTCTTATGATTTTACTTCTGAAGAATTTAAGTTAGAATTTAAATCTTTATGTTTAGATCTAATTAGCTCAGAGAAAGAGATAAAAGAACTTAGAAATAGGCTAGCTGACTCTGAATCAATAGCCTCTGAAAACATTAGGTTAAAGGAAGAACTCACTACCTGTAGTGAAGAAATTAAATTCCTTAAAATAGAATTAGCTAAGTCTAAGAGATTAGAAGAGTCCCTTAATGGTAGAAGCCTTAAGCTGTTAGAAATTACCAGCATGACTAACACTAGGTCAGGTAATGATAAACTAGGCTTAGGAGCTTCTCCCAGTGAACCCCCAGTCTTGCTTAAAAATAATCTTTCAACTCCAGTGAACTTCATTTCAGCTAGTGGAAAGAAGAACACTGAGCAAGTAAACCTTGTAAATAAAACATTAAATAAGGCTAAGAGAGAAAAGAGAAAGAAATTTTTTCAAAGAAATGCAAAGAGCGTCGAACGAAGCTCGACGATTGGAAGCTCAATGGTCGAACGAAGGTCGACGATCTGAGCGCCCATCGTCGAACGTCGATCGACGTTTTCAATATGATTTTCAAAATCATAATCCATTCCATAGAAACCTAAATGAGAATAGAAACCCTAGGTTTGTTGACCCATCATCAGCATGGAGAATCCCACCTAGGAGATCTCACCCACTAGGTTATCACCCTCAGCCTGCATTCTCATACATTTCCAGTTTTTCTTATGTGAAAAACAAGGGACCCAAGGTTACCTGGGTCCACTCTGTCTAAATAATTGTCTTGCAGGTGAAGGCCTATCCAATCACTCAAAACAAGTGGTATTTGGATAGTGGATGCTCTAAGCATATGACAGGAAACAAAGAGCTTCTGTCAAAGTACAAAGCTAAGCTCGGCCCAAAGGTTATCTTTGGAGACTCCAGCTGTGGTCAGACAGAAGGATATGGCAAGATCACGATTGGAGCTGTTACATTCAAGAGAGTTGCTTATGTCAATGGACTGAAGCATAATCTGATTTCAGTTAGCCAGCTATGTGATGCTGGCTACCAGGTTTCTTTTTCTAACTCCTCTTGCAATATTACTTTAAATAATAATGTTGTTTTAATAGGTAATAGAATAGGCAATATATATTTAGTAGATTTTAATTCATCTCACTCTGAAATCTGCCTGTTTAATGAAGTAACCCTTAATAATAATTCTTTATGGCATAAAAGGCTTAGTCATGTAAACCTGAAAAATATATCTAGGTTATCTAAGCACAACCTTGTTAGAGGTTTACCTTCTTGCCCCTACAAGAAGGAGAGCCTTTGCAAGGCTTGTCAGCTAGGCAAGCAAACCAAGAATTCTTTTAAATCTGTAAACAAAAGTGATTCTCCTAGGATCCTGTATTTATTACATTTGGACCTGTTTGGCCCAATAAATGTACAGAGTTTAGGAGGGAAGTATTACACTTTAGTAATTGTAGATGACTTCTCTAGGTTCAGTTGGGTTTTCTTTTTGAGAACTAAGTCTGATAACTTCAAAGCCCTTACAGACTTTCTACTTTGTGTGCAGACTGAGTACTCTACTCATGTGGCCTTGATCAGAAGTGATCATGGTACTGAGTTTGACTCTCTTCTCATGCAAGAATTCTGTGAGAGAGAAGGTATCAAACATAGCTTCTCAGCTCCTAGAACTCCCCAATAAAATGGGGTAGTTGAAAGGAAGAATAGAACACTAATTGAAGCTGCTAGCACATTGTTGGCAGATGCTAACATGCCTCTATCCTATTGGGCAGAAGCTGTTAGTACAGCCAACTGTGTCTTAAATAGAAGTTTGATACACAAACTTAAGTGTAAAACTCCTTATGAGTTGCTTAAAGGAAAGAAACCAAAAATTAATTACTTTAGAGTTTTTGGCTGTATTGTGTATATTCATAATAATAATAAAGAATATATTAGAAAGTTTGAAGCAAAAGCTTCAATGGGAATCATGCTTGGATATTCCCAAGTAAGCAAAGCTTATAGGGTTTATAACAAATCAACCTGTAAGATAGAAGAATCTGTGCATGTATCATTTGATGAGCATCAGATGTTTTACAAGGAGAAAGAAAATTCTCCTTCCTCCAGTTCTTTGCAGGTACATGATGCCCCTCAAGAAATCCTTCAACTTTCAACTCTTTAGATCACTGAATCAGACAGTGATGAAGACATTGCTGAAGCTGTTGAAGCTGTTGTAGTACCACCAACAGTAGATCAAATTCCTCCTGAGGAATTAATCCCAACTGTTGCTGAAGATCACATCCCACCTGCTGATATTGTCACACTTAGAGATCACCCCACATCTCAAGTGATTGGAGACATATCAGCTGGTGTGCAAACAAGACATCAATTAAGACAGGATGTGATGCATGCTTGTTTCCTCTCACAGGTTGAACCCCTCACCTTTAAAGATGCAGAGCTAGATCCCCACTGGATCATTGCAATGCAAGAGGAGCTCAATCAATTTGAGAGATGTAAAGTTTGGACTTTGGTTCCAAGACCTAAAGGCCAACTGATCATAGGCACCAAGTGGGTGTATAGAAACAAGCTAGATGCAAATGGAATCATAGTAAGGAATAAAGCTAGGCTTGTAGCTCAGGGCTACAGACAGGAGGAAGGTATAGACTATGACCAAACCTTTGCTCCTGTTGCAAGGCTAGAAGCAATAAGGATCTTCTTGGCCTATGCAGCCTTCATGAAGTTTAAGGTGTTCCAAATGGATGTCAAAAGTGCATTCCTGAATGGTGAGCTTAAGGAAGAGGTGTTTGTTGAACAACCACCAGGGTTTGTTTCATCAACTCAGCCTTCTCATGTTTTTAAGTTACAGAAAGCTTTTTATGGACTAAAGCAAGCTCCTAGGGCCTGGTATGAGACCTTAGCTAGTTTCCTATTAGAGCACAACTTCACTAGGGGAGTAGTTGATAGAACCCTTTTCGTTAAGCATCACAAGGACACAATCCTGTTAGTTCAGGTGTATGTAGATGATATTATTTTTGGCTCCACTGATCCCAAACTGTGCAAAAAGTTTTCTAACTTAATGCATTCCAAGTTTGAGATGAGTAGCATGGGTGTGCTGTCTTACTTTCTTGGTCTCCAAGTTAAGCAAGATGCTGATGGTATCTTCATCTCCCAATCCAAATATGCCAAGGAATTGGTAAAGAAATTTGGGATGGCTGATGCTTCAGCAATGCCTACACCCATGGCTACTATGTAGTTATCGATTCTGATGATCACGGCAAGCCAGTTGATCAAAAGAATTATAGGGCCATTGTTGGTTCCCTATTATATCTAACTGCAAGTAGGCCAGATATAATGTTTGCTACATGCCTTTGTGCTAGATTCCAGGTCAACCCCAAGGAATCTCATCTGATTCTTCTAAAGAGAATCCTGAGATACCTGAAGGGATGTCCAGATCTAGGACTTTGGTACCCAGCTGAGTCAGAGTTTGAATTAATTGGATATTCTGATTCTGATTATGCTGGTTGCAGAGTTGACAGGAAGAGCACCTCAGGAACTTGTCAGTTCCTGGGAGAGAGATTGGTCTCTTGGTTCTGTAAGAAGCAGGCTTCTGTCTCAACTTCAACTGCAGAGGCTGAATATATAGCAGCTGCTAGTTGTTGTTCACAGATCCTGTGGATTCAAAACCAGCTTGTGGATTATGGTTACTCACACAAGAACACCAAGATCATGTGTGATAGTACCAGTGCTATCTCAATTGCACAAAATCCAGTGCACCACTCTAGAACGAAGCACATTGAGATTAGGCACCATTTCCTGAGAGATTGTGTGGAAAAGAACAAGATCTGTCTTGAGTTCATATCCACTGAGTTTAGAGAGGTGATATATTCACCAAGCCTTTAGATGAACAGAAGCATCTGTTCTTTTTAGTCCAACTAGGCATGATCAATGGACGAGACTAAGTGTGACTTTATCTGCCTATGTTGAAATCTGTTTGAAGATAGTCGAACGACGTTCGAAGATAGTCGAACGGCTTAAGCCTATCGTCGACCTCTGGTTAATGATAGCTTATCTGTTTGAAGATCGTCGATCGACATTCGACCATCGTCGAACAGGTTGGGCACATCGTCGATCTCTGGATGACGATAGCCTGTTGTTTGTGAAGCCAGAAATAGTCGAACGATTGTCCGACTACTCTGCTTCTGAGCCGATCGTCGAACGACCGTTCGACCATCGGGTCAAGATCTTTTTAATAGACCGACTATATCCGGTTCAATATAAAGCCGATAGTCGACCTAGGTTAAAAGATCTGTTGCTTTATCGTCGACGGAGCGTGCCCTTTCGCATTCTGCTTTCCCGCTTGCGATTTTCTGCTGCTCCGTCCCCTTCGTCTTCCTCCTCCTTCTCGCGTTTCTCCAGCAATTCAATGGCGGTTTCCCCAGCTGTTCTAGCCGTCGTCAAGTTCGATGCAGGTTTCAGTGTAGATTTTGAAGCTTTCAGCAGTTGCGATGCCGGAATAGTGGAAGTTCTCCAGCTCTGCAGGGATCAAGGTTTAGAGAAGCTGATGTCTGAAAGGATCAAGATTAACATTCCAGAAATAAAAGAATGGGCTTTCACGTCGTCTTCCACAGACGAAGCGATGATCGGTACCATCGGCGGAGTAGAAGTTATCCTGACTCCGGCCGTTCTTTCTGATGTTTTTGGTTTAGTTATTGGTGACGAAGATTATGAGCAAGATGCTCAGGAGTTTGGAAGAATGCTGGTCGAGCTGGGACATGCCGAGGGCATTCCCACCAAGCTGCTCAAGGTAAACTTCCCCTTCAAGATTAAGTTTTGGCTGAGATTGTTGGAAAAGTGCTTCTGGGCAAGCACTCTGCCCATGATAACATAACAAGGCAGCAATTCGCACTTATGTGTGCAATTGTTAATCGTAAAAGGATCGATTGGGCTGCAGTTCTGTTTGATTTGATCAGGAAAAAGAATGGAAAGAAGGAAGTTACCCTCGGAAGGGTTATAGGTATTTTTCTGAAGGAAAGATTTCCCCAGCTGCTGAGTTCTACTGCAACAACCATCAATGCCAGCAAGAAGATGGATCCCCATCTGTTCTCAAAGTGGAAGAGGACGTTCGTGAAATCTGCTCCAGCACCATCCGAGGATACAAGGACTGAATCAGTCGCTCCTCAACCTATTGAAGCTGGCTCAGCTCTCCCTTCCTCCTCCTCTGCCTTGCCGTCTTCCTCAGGTGAAGTACCATCAACTTCAGCTGAGGTACGACCCTCTTCTTCTGCTGCACCTGAAATAACTATGGTTGTTTCTTCTTCCCCTCCAGCCTCTCCTCTACCTACATATCTGGCTAGGATATCTGCTCCTAGCTTCGATTTGTTAGGATCAGAGAGAATTCTTACTCCTCATGTATCTCCCATTCATTCTCCTGCTCATTCTCCTGCTGTATCTCCAGCTCGATCCCCTGTCCCCATTATTTCTCATCCCAGCATCACTACCATATCTGCTGCTGCTCCATCCACCTCTCATCCATCTTCTTTTGAAATCTCTCCAGAGATTATCATCCGCATTGTGGAGCTGATTACCCCGTCAATCAAAACCATGATTGACGAGGCAATCGCTCTCCTTGCCGCCTCCATTGATCGTTTGACTGCCTCCATCCAATCCATCTCAAAATCTGCTGAGCCATCTACCTCTAGGTGCCTGGTTTCAGTAGCTACTGAAATCAGGCAGGGGGAGATGTTCAATGAAGATGTCTCAGGCCTTCCTGCCTCTCCTCCAGTTGTGAAAGATTCAGTCTTGTCTGCCCAGCCAGAATCTGCTCAAGTTGAGCCAGAAGAAGTTCCAGATGTTGTTATGACTGTTCAGGAAGAGATTGCTCCAGTTGAGCAAGTTGTAGCTCCAGTTTTGACTGAGAAAAAAATAGCAGATGGAATATTATTATCTGAAATTGCAGTGAAAGTATGCTTAGAAGATCTTACCACTCCTATGATAGTTAGATTCCTGGAAGGAATTGTAACTTCTTATCTGAATGACTGCTGGGAGATGGTTAAATATGAAGGTAAATCTTTCATTCGTTTTGTTGATGAGTCTATTAATTTGATAGTCTGTGAATACATTGAAGGAATGATATCTGTTTATTTAGCAGATCTATATTCATAATTTTACAGATATTATTAGAGAAGATTTAGCTGCCCAAATAATAGAAGTTGTTTCTGAGGCTGTACCAAGTATTCCAAATATTCAAGTTGACCCTGAGTTAGAATCCTTCTTGGATAATAAAGAAGATGAGTCTGAGAAAGAGGAAGTCAGAGTTGACTCTCCAGTTCTGAGTATGGAAGAAGCTCAAGCAAGAGCTGCATGGAACTTAAGAGTTTTATCTTTAAAAGAAAAGAGAAAGATTTGCAATTTGAAAAGTCATCCATCTGGGATGACTCTCCTGGATTAGATTTAGACTCCCTTCTGGCTTTGGATGCCATAGAAGAAGAAAGGGAGAAATCTGCTTCAAAGCTTAAAGAAAAGGCTGTCTCAGAAGCCTATGATCCCTATGAGAACCCTCCATCATCCCATTCTGATGATGATGATGAGTCTGATATTTCTGAAAAATCAAAGAGAAAGAAATCTGCTGCAAAGAAGAGAAAAGCTGCTCCTCCACCTCCAAATAAGGATAATGACACTCCGTATTATATTTTGAAGGGCATTGACCCCAAATCTAAGGATTTTAAGCATTGGATGTGGTTTTCGAAAAATCAGCAAAAAGAAAGGAAGAGAACTAAGAGGTATGACAGTCCAGTCTCCAGATGGACTCCCAAAGGTCCTCCTCCACCTCCAGGTGCAGGAGCCTCTGGGAATCTACCTGCTAATCCTTCTGCCTCTTTTGCAAAATCTGCGTCCGCTCAGCCCCAACCAAGACAAGGTCATCAAAGTTCACAAAGCAAATCATCTTATGGTTCTCAAAGACCAGTGAAGGAGGTTGTGGCCCAAAGACCAACTTTTTCCCCACCTCCTTCTCCAGTTCAATCTGAGAAAAGTGTTTCGAAAGGTAAATAGTTTACAGTGTTTTAAAACCTTCTAGCAAGTCCCTTTTGCTAAGTTCTCTAATGTTTTTATCTAGATATAATAGCTGATGCTGCTTCTCCAGAGCCCGTATATGAAAATCCCGAGCTCGATCCTAATTTTAGGATGGCTCGCTTTCAAGAGCTTGTAGGGGCAGCCCAAATAAGAAAAGCAAGAGCCGAAGGTAAAGATACGTCTGGCTTTACTACCATGTCAGTGTACAGAAAGAAAGAATTTGAGAAATTCCAAGTCAATCCTGAGATATTTGATCCAGCAAGGTACATGGAAAAACATCCTGAAGCTGTTGTCCCCAGAGCTACAGAACTAAAGATCCTTGGAGTGCAGGATTTAAAGATGTCAAAGAAGGAATCAGATGACCCGCTTAGAAAAATTTCTTTTGTATCTAGTTCTTCTGATCCATTACCTGACCCTAAAGATTCTTAATAGTTTAATTAAACTGCTGTGTTATATTTATCTGATTGATAATCTGCCAGTTTATTGTTATCTATTTGCTTAAATTATGTTTAGTATTCTATTGCTAGCTGTTTTTAGTTTCTGAGAGACTTAACTCAAATAGGGGGAGATTGTTGGTACCCTAGTTTGATTTGAGTTCAGTCCTCTCCTTTGTGCTCCTTGACCCAAGAAATATCTATGGTCAATGGTTAGAAGTCTAGCTGTAGAGTCCTCGCTTTTCCAAATTGAGAATTTGGTTAAGTAGGTTTTTCGTTCGACCATAGTCGAACGCCGTTCGACTATCGTCTATCGACTGATCGACGATCGTCTATCAGTTGGTCGACGCTTTGGTCTGCGCTGATAGTTCGACTATCTGTTGATAGGTCGACTATCTGTTCTGCGCTGATAGGTCGACTATCTGTTGATAGGTCGACTATCTGTTCTGCGCTGATAGGTCGACTATCTGTTGATAGGTCGACTATCTGTTCTGCGCTGATAGGTCGACTATCTGTTGATAGGTCGACTATCTGTTCTGCGCTGATAGGTCGACTATCTGTTGATAGGTCGACTATCTGTTCTGCGCTGATAGTTCGACTATCTGTTGATAGGTCGACTATCTGTTCTGCGCTGATAGTTCGACTATCTGTTGATAGGTCGACTATCTGTTCTGCGTTGATAGGTCGACTATCTGTTGATAGGTCAACTATCTGTTTTCTGAGGTAGGTCGACTATCTGCTTGATAGGTCGACTATCTCTGTGCGCTTGATAGTTCGACTATCTGTCCTGATAGATCGACTATCTGGTAGTTCGACTATCTGTTCTGATAGGTCGACTATCTGCCGGGGTAGTTCGACTATCTTCTTCGATAGGTCGACTATCTGGATCGTTCGACTATCTGCCCGATAGATCGACGATCTCCGTGCGTCGGTCGACGATCTCCGAAGGTCGTTCGACGCTTTCTGCCTGCCTTTGTATTTTGTATTTATTTATTATATTTAATTAATTTAATACATTTTCTGGCATATTATTTCAAGCTGTATGATAAAGTTTCCAGGCATTATTTGCTCTATTCTTTTTGCCTGAGTTCAAATCTTTTAAGATAAAGTTGTTTGTCTTATTAGCTGTCTATTTAAATTACTTTATCTGCTGACAACCCTTTATAGCCGTTGGACTGAAAAGTCTTCTATTTGCTATAAAGAGATTGTTTCTGATGTGACTTTATTTAGTCCTCTGTTATTTGATTTAAACCTGCAGCTTCTTAGAAAGTGATTTATTCCCTTTATAGAATGTTTTGCTGCAGAGATATTTCTGTCTTCTTTGATATTCACAGCCCAGGTCTCAAGGCTCACAAGAAGACAAAGAATTCAAATGGAAGAGAGCCGTTGCTTGCTGCTAATATATAAAGAACCCTTTGCTGAAGGATTCAAGCTAGTCAACAGAAGTTAATAGCCAGCGAGTGTTACACACATATTCAAAAGCACTCAAGCCTTCATCAAGCTCAAGCTTCCTGCTCTCAGCAAACTCCATCTAACTGAGAAGTGTTAAGATCTTCATCTCTTCTTCACCTGAGTTCTCCTGCTTTCAGGAAGTTCAAACTCAGAGTTTCTTTGAAGAAGAAGAAGAAGAAGAATAGCTGCTTGAAGAAATCTCTTTTTGTTATTTATTTTTCTTCTTGTAGCTCTCTCCTTCAGAATTTTCTGAAGAGTTTTCTGCACTGAAGCAAGACTTCACCTGGACATCTTTGAGCCAGGGGGAGCCTTGATTCTTTAGAGCATTCTAGCTCAGTGCAAGCTTTTTGTGCTTCTCTAATCTATTGTAAAATAGAGAAGACATCTTAACCTTCTTCCCCCTCCTGTACAGGGTTATTACTCCCTTCAAAAGTATCCCTTGGTGGCAGGGCACCTGATCAAAAACCTGTGCTTGGTTTTTAGACACCTGATCAAAAGTCTAAAGGGTTTCTGAATCTACCTGAATCAGATTCTGTTGGTGGCAGGGCACCTGATCAAAAACCTGAGTGGATTCCTACCGTGTGGGTAGAAGAGTGGACGTACCCAAGTTGTTTGGGGAACCACTATAAATCTCCTTGTGTCGTCTGGATTCAATTGTTTAATTTCCTGCATTGTGGCTGTGATTAGATATAACTAGGCTGCTAGTTGCTGATTAGGTTTTTCCAAGCTTAACTGTAATTACAGTTAGCTTGTGTTTGTACACAACACTTGTGTTAGGCTTTAAGGTTAAATCAATATCTATAATCTTTTCATTCCGCACTTCACTCCAAGGGAGTTGAGTAGACTATTAAGTTTTGTCTGTGCAAAATTTGATAACTCTATTCACCCCCCCTCTAGAGTAGTATCTATCCCTTCACTTTCACACTCACACTGGCCTTCGGCTTCACCGCCTCTATGAGTGTGAAGAACAACTCCGCACCCTTCTGAACTGCCTTAACGACATGGAGAGCAGATAACAACATCCCACTCATCCCTTGTATACCAATGAACTTGGTCTCTTGTTCGGTATTCTTCCCGAGTGTTACCTCTTTTGAAGTGCAATCTATACAGGCACGCTGCTCTGACAGCCAGTCCATACCAAAGATTATATCAAATTCCTTGATCGATAATACTAATGTTTCCACCTTGAACTCCCGACTCCCTTTCTTTACCTCAAGACCGACAGATTTATCCGCTCACATCAAACATCCGTTAGGTAACAACACCTTTACACTGTCTATCGTGGTCCGGATAGGTACCCCGACACGAAAGACGAAATCTTCAGACAAAAATGAATGTGAAGCACCTGTGTTAAACAGTGCTCGCGCCGGATACTCTCGTATAAGGACAAACCCTAAAACATCACAATCAAAACAAGCACAGCACACAGTATAAAATAACATTAAAAACTGTGCGCACCTGTGACGACATCCGCCTGCTTAATGGCCTCCTGTTGTCCAAGGTTGAAGACCCTGGGCTGCATGTGCGAGGCAGAAGACTCCACCACAATCTTCCCTTTCTCCGCATAAGACGCTCCCGTCTTCTTGTCACCCTTTGGAGGACCAACTGCAATCACGTGCGAAGTGTCCCAACTTCCCGCACATAAAACAAGCACGAGATCCAATCCCAGATGTATCTATCACAGTCGCAGAAGGAGCTTGTCCAGTAGACTTGGACTTCTTTCTCCATCTCTTACGGTACCCAAACTTCTACGGACGCGACGGCTTGAACTCTAGCTTTGCCACAGCCAAGGTCCCTTTTTCCTGCCCTCTTCTCATGTCCGTCTCCAAAGACCGAGCCGCACAGACTAAGGCTTGAAATTCTTGACTCACAGAACTCGAGAGCAAATACCGCAGCTCATCTCGCAGTCTCGCATAAAACCTACTAGTCTTACGCTCTTCTTCGGTGAAGATTTTACCCGCATATCTTCCCAAACGTGTGAACTCATGCAGATAATCATCCACACTACGATCTCCTTGGGTTAACCGTTGAAATTCCATTTCCATCGATATCCTTTGCTGCATTGGTAGATGTTGTGCCAAGAACAACCGAGAAAATTCGTCCATCGGGGCCTCTTCAAGTTGTCTACCGGCCAAGTGATGCAGTTCAATCTCATCCCACCATAAACGAGCCTCTCTTTCCAGTAGGAAAGTGGCCAACATAACCTCTTGTCCCTCTTCAACCTTGATCGCTCTGATGATCCTCTTGATCCTTGCAAGCCAATCCTCTGCTTGGGCCGGTGACCCTGCCTCAGTAAATTGTGGAGGATTGAAGCTCAAGAATTGCTTCAATTGTTGATCTGCTGCCCGTGGATCAACAACAGCTTCTACCGGTTCTTGTCGTACCCCAGCATGCGTTGGCATCACTGCATGACGTGCCTGCCCAGCCTGTTAATCATTCATCACAGCAAGTACTATTTTTGTGATGAAACGTTCGGAAGAGATCGACCAACAAGCTGATATCAAATTGTAACACCTCTACCCGTCAAGAAGAATATAATAGAGGGTCCGGCCGGGGCCCCACACCATATTCCACAAATAGGTGGAGATGCTACGAAATAATATCAAAACCAACACATCCTAACACAGAGCATTCTAGCGGAAGCTTCACGGTTGAAAACTTGAACTCAAGAGTAACAAGAACTGTCCACTATAACATAGGAATGTATACAACCAAAGTATTTGGCCTTAAGGCCTTACAAATTTCTCTTAACAAGGTGTGGTTTACAGACATCGGCACGCAGGCCAGCCACACATGAACAAGAAGAAACAAAATAAAGCCTTCTAGGGCAGCAACGCAGCTTGGGCTTCAGCCCGCTAAGTCCCGCTCGGACCAGCACCTCCTGCACTTGAAAGAACCAATCCACCAGGCAGTGGTAAACATGGCAACGGTCAGCATTCAGCTGACCAATTATAACGACCCTGCCCCTGGCATGGGGCAGCGGAATTCCATCCCTGCAAAGCATGTTTCAACAGTATGTATAGCAAACCACGCAAGACGTGCACGACCGCACAGTCAATACATATCACAAATGCCGGCAAGACGGCCCGACGCTCCGTGCACTCAGGGCACATTCGGGTGTACCGGAAACACCGAATCCCACCAATGAGCATTTAGTCTGGCACGACGGCCCGAGACTCTCATTATGCTGCTGACGAAAGCCCAATGCCTTGGCGCTCTCATGTACAGCCTACATAACGCAGGTACAGATCACTCCCCCACCCCCCCCCCCCCCCCCCCCCGTTGCTCAAACCGCCTTGCCATTACCAAATACATCGTACCTGAGGCCCCAAATAAAGGCGCGGGTCAGTTTCACCTTGCCTGTTCGGCACGACGCCTCATTTTATATAGTTGCAGCCCAACGGCTCAACACAACGTAAAGTGACAACTCATGGTCACAAGAGGTTAACAAACTCTCATAATTTCCTGGACTTCCTCTAGTGCTTCCTGCTGCACCAAGCGACAGGTATGCACCACAGATTGCACACAAACAACCAAATACTTGGAGATTCCTGCGAATGCAAACAAGCATCACCATCCAGACCAGCACGTTTAGATGGGCTTCACACAGCATTCCTAGATCCGTACTCCAATTCCGGACTCTAACAAGGAGGACTTCACATATCTACCCCAAGGGACACCACAACCTACCTCACACTCGCGGGGACGAGTTTTCCCTATGCAAAAGCAGGAAAGTAGGACTTCACATGTCCAAGACAGAAATTGTTACCCTTGGAAGTCACCTCGGAGCCATGGAGAGAATTGAGACGGATGAAAGCCTTCACAACAGCTTTGCCTTCCTAAATTCGAACTCGGCTTGCGATTTGGACCACCGCAGCACCACCGGCGGTCAGATTCCTCTTATTCTTCCATGCCTTGCTCTCCCCTCTCTCTTAAATTTAGAAAGAGAAAGATGAAACTCAAATGAGCTTTCTCCTCTTCAATCCCGGCCTTATCAACCCAGGGAAGATCCTAGACCATTGGATCTTGGTCAAAGAAAATGAACGGCTCTGATCAGCCCTGAATTTGATTTCCTGGGCCAAACACGGGTTGTGACACGCCCATGTCACAGGCTGTGTTCCTAAAGCGGTGCACAACCGACTGAAAATAAACCAAAACACGGGCATTGACATACCCGTGTCAAGCCTGACACGCCCGTGTCACCCAGTACCTGGCCGTGTTACCCCTGTAACACGATCTCCAAAATCACCCGAGCAGGACACAGCTAAGGCATACGCCCGTGTCCCTAGCTGTGTGCCAAATACGCCCCTGTGACACGCCCGTGTCATAGGCCGTGTTCCACACTCGACGATCAGTTCTCGAGTACTTGTCGAGAATAGGGACACGCCCTGGGACACGCCTGTGTCCCAGGCCGTGTACATGAGACATGCCCTGAGACACGCCCGTATCTCAGGCTGTGTCAGCCAACCTAAATCCCACTTTGGCTTTTGAGATTTCTGGGGTGTTACACTTCCACCTCCCCCTCTAGTCGGAAGTGTGCCATGCCCTCCAATACTATAGGGTGGTACAAGCCCAGCTTAACCCCAACTCCGTCGCGATGTTGATTGCTTTCACTGCCTAAAACAGGTGTCTCTACCGAGGGTCAAGCAGTCTGGAAGGGTTTTCCTGCCAAGCCTGTGCCGAAAAGGCACTGCAACTTCGTCCTGGGCGGGAACCATCGGGATGAAGAAGGTCGAACCCTACTGTAGTGGGACCCAATAACCAACCAGGTCCTCCTCACGTCTCTTCTCCCCTCTTGGATGGAACAAGAAACCTCCAGCGTCGAGGCCTATGCAGTAGGCTTCAGTCTTCACAATCGAGAAGAAGCGAGGGTCTACGATAGAGCGACAACGAAGGGTCTCGTTCACTAGTCTATGTTAGCCCAGATGTGCGCGCTTGAACTCACACACATATGCTCGCACTACAATCTCCATATAGAGAGGAAACTATGCGATGCAGAGAAGTCGTGGGATCAGTCCGCAGCTGATGTGGCCGCACTGAAGGAAGATCTGGCGGGCTCGCAAAAGCTTCTCTCCCTTCGCTCGCCAATTTGGTACGTGATATTTCCGATACCTTTTGCCTTTCTAAAACTTTCCATTGTTTAAAGGATTTTCTCGTCGTATTCTCCCCAAGCCCAATTGTCGCGAGCAAGGGTGGCCGATATTGAATGCGAGATCAAGCTGCTGAAGGCCGAGCACAAGCTCGCGCAAGAATCCAAGGCATCGGTCCCGCCATCCCTGGACGAGAGGCTCAACATTCATCAGTTCTCAGAGTATGACATAGAGCTAATGATACAAGAGAACGCACAGAAGGCGACCGAGATGGTGATTACAGTGTTGATGCAGTTAGGCCTTTTGAATGAAGGTGGAGAGAGCCTTACTGCGTGTGGGGTCCTTCCCTAGCTTTTCGAGCCCGACCCCAAGCCCGCGGGAGAGGGTGACACTCGGGGCGAAGGTAATGCATCGGATCTCAGCTAGAGCGACGGGTCTAGGGGCGGATCATCCGGCGAGACCTCCCACGGGAGCTCGAGCGAGACCTCTGACGGTTCTTCCTGATAGCCACCCGCCTTTTTCAATCTAGTAACATTTTTCATTTTTATCTTTTTAGGCAACGAGCGAGATGCCTAAGAACATGTAACATTTTGGAATTCATGTAAAAAGAGTTGGCTTTATTTTATGATCCTCGCCGAAAGGCCTTTTATTCCTATTTTTTCACTTCCCTTATTATCGTTTGCAAGCGTTTTCGTGACCATGCTCGGACCTTAGGCTCTTAGGCGATGACCGCAGCTTGTTCATTTCGTAAATTATCTAAGTATATTTTGCCGAGAGGGGTATGCCGAGTAAACGTGCCTGGAGACCTTCACTGAGATGCTATGTGCCGAAAGGCCCTAAGTTCCCCTCTCTCAACTTAGAACAGGTGCTGGTTCTGTAAGACTGCTAGTGAGGCTCTTTACAATGTCCGGTCTGGATCCAGTAGCCCCATCAGTCAGGTGAGAGCCTGACGGTGGGAGCGGTCCTTTATTTAGTTATTCATCCTTTTCGTCTTGTTACTGGGAGAGCCTTAATCCCAACCAGCCCGATGGGAGCCCGGTCAATGGTCCTAGTTGGTGCCACCAAAAACCATAAATTATATCCCATTCCCCCCAAGTGAGCCTACGACTCTGCTAGCTTGTGAGAGCTTGACAGCGCATGTACTCGGGGCTGAGTGCACCTTCCAGCCCTGGCAGTTGTTGAGAGCCTGAGCAGCGGGATCCTCTACGGGTATTCCCTTACCCCCCCCCCCAAGTGAGCCTACGACTTTGCCAGCTAGTGAGAGCCTGACAGCGGATCTACTTGTGTCCGAGGGCGCCTTTGAGCTCGACTAGCTAATGGGAGCCTACACTGCGGGATCCTCTCGGGTTCTTGTCAACTAAAACCATCACTATTCCTTCACCCCATGCAAGACTACAGCCCTGCTAGCTAGTTAGAGCCTGACAGCAGGTCTATTCTCGAGGTATTCCTTTACCCCCAAGCAGGCCTGCGGCCCTGCCAGCTAGTGAGATCCTGACAACGGGTCTACTCGGGTCCGAGTGCGCCTAGCTTCCATCCGTGCTAGCTAATGGGAGCCTGAGCAGCGGGATCCTCTCGGGGTCTTGCCAACTAACACAATCTCTCTTCCCTTCCTCACATGCGAGTCTATGACCCTGCTAGCTAGTGAGAGCCTGACAGCGGGTCTAATCGGGGTCGAATGTGCCTTCCAGCTCTGCCAGCTGATGAGAGCCTGAGAACCGGAATCCTCTCGAGGTATTCCATTACCCCCACAAGCGAGCCTACAACCCTGCCATCTAGTAAGATCCAGAAATCGGTCTACTCGGGTCCGAGTGTGCCTTCCAGCCCTTCCAGCAAATAGGAGCTTGTGCAATGGGATCATCTCGGGGTCTTGCCAACTAACACCATCTCACTTCCTTTCCCCCCATGGGAGCCTACGACCCTGCCAGCTAGTGAGAGCCTGACAGCGGGTCTAATCTGGGTCGAGTGCACCTTCCATCCCTGCCAGCTAATGGGAGCCTAAGCAGCAGGATCCTCTCGGGGTCTTGCCAACTAACACCATCTCACTTCCTTTCCCCCAGGCGAGCCTGTGACACTGCCAACAAGTGAGTACCTGACAAAGGGTCTACTCAGGGGCGAGTGCGCCTTCTTACCCAGTAAGCTGATGAAAGCCTGAGCAGCAGGATCCTCTCGGGGTATTCCCATACCGTCTAAGCGAGCCTACGACCCTGCCAGCGAGTGAGAGCCTGACATAGGGTCTTCTCGTGGCTGAGTGCGCCTTCCAGCCCTACCAGCTAATGGGAGCCTGTGCAGCGGTATTCTCTCGTGGTCTTGCCAACTAACACCATCTATCTTCCTTTCTATACAAGCGAGCCTACGACCCTACCAGCTAGTGAGAGCCTGACTGCAGTTCTATTCTCGGGGTATTTACTTACCCCAAAAGCGAGCCTACGACCCTACAAGCTAGTGAGAGCCTAACAGCGGGTTTAATCGGGGCTGAGTGCGCCTTCCAGCCCTTCTAGCTAAGAGGAGCCTAAGTGGCTCGCTTATTTTCGTATCGTGCGTAACAACACGATTCCCAAAATTTCACCAATATGAGTAAAAATAAATTTTCTTTTACGCATTTGGATAATTATAGATTAGCTAGCTTATTTAAATTCTTTTTCAACTGAATCTTTATGCACGCGGGTACAAAACTTTTCATATTACCCTATGTTTTCAATTTTCTAGGTTAGCTTCAGTTTTCACGACCCGCCGGATTTGTTTGCTCGGGACGCGCTAACGGGAAAGTCTGGGGGTATGATAAGTCCAAGTTATATACATATTTTTGGGCTCATCTGGGCCAGTTTTCTCGATGATGCACTATACTTGGGAGCCATAATTGTTCATATTTATTACTATGTCCATTACACGTTAAGTACACTTTAGGGCCATTTTCAGTGTGATTTCGTAGTTATAGTACTTTTTCCCTTTTCTTGTTGTTTTTCTGTTTCTTGACAATGTGGAATGCCCATTTCAGTGGCTCTTCAGTTTTTACTGTAGGTACAAAGGTCGTGTGAGTGTTTCGGGATTGTTTGGGAATTCTTTTTCGCCAAAGGGCCACTGATCGTGCATTTTTACATGGGCACGGTCCGTGGACTCCTTAGAGCACGACCGCTGGTCGTGCGCGGTCTGTTAATCGAACCCCAAACGGTACAGGAACACTACACACGATCATTGGATCTATAGAGCACGACCATTGGTTAAGAGCCACTGATCGTGGGCACTATTCTCCATTTTTTCAAGTTCTGTCTGGGGAAATCACATGACCATTGGACATAGTGCACACGACCTCTGGTCATGCGCCACTGCTCGTGCGTGTTTACCCCATTTTCCTTGAGTTCTTCCATTGGTAATCGCATGATCATGGGATCCAGTGCGCATGACCTCTGGTCGTGCGACACTGATCGTGTGATTATATATTAATTTTTTCAATCCAGCTACATATTTCTCTGGAGCAGAGCGCACGATCATCAACCGTCAGTGCGCACGATCACCGGTCGTGCGCCACTGATCATGCACTTTGATTTTCTACTGACCGTATTTAAGCTCGTGCTCCTAAAAATTAGGGCACTCAATTTCTTTTTCAGGCCCGCTGTTGCGCGCGAAGCGCCATTTCTTTCCCCCACAGTTCCTCTACTCATCTCCACCCTCCGGGAAGCCTTCTTTGGCGATCTGAAGTCATCTTCAACCCTTCGGAGAGGTCCCGGACTCCAGCAGTGTGCAATAGAGATCTTTAGATACTATTAATTTGGGCAAAAAGGGAGGAAAGATTGAAGGAAAGGGTAGAAGACAGAGGAAGAAAAGTGGATTGACAACCAATTTACCTCCGGAAGAAACCACGATCTGAGTCGAGAAGTGGACTGACAACAAACCATTCCGGCCAAGAACTATGGCTAGGCTTTCCCCCTTTCAGTTTATTCTACCTCTTCACCATAGTGTATTATACTCTAAATCTTGTAATAAACCTGAACATGCTTTTATTTGTCTATGAATGAAGTTTTCATGGGTTAGTTTCATCCTCTTTTGTTAGCTTTGATGCACTTGCCTCCATTCACATCTACTCCACTCGCGCACTAGAACCACTCTAGCAAAGGCTAGTGTTGGTGGTTGAAGAGGTGATTACGATCCTCACTCTCCGCATGTGTCGTCATTCCATCCGCTTGCTCTCCGTCCATTCGCCTCATGAAGCACGACATAACGTCCTGCACTAGTTCCATCCACAAAGTGAAGTGGTGCTTACGACCCGCATTAGTTTTCTTTTCATTTTTTTAGCATTAGGAATCAAAAGCCAACCTTTGTTGTATCATTTAACTCTTAGTAACAATAATTCTACGATGCTATCACGATATCCAACCTACATTCCCTCGAGATTGACATTCTGGGAAGCTATTCCCAAAATTATTACTTGACAGCGACCAATGCACTTGCCGATGCATCAGATCCTGAGCAGCGGGATCCTCTCGAGGTATTCCCTTACCTCCCAAGCGAGCCTACGACCTTGCCAACTAGTGAGAGCCTGACAGCGGGTCTACTCGGGGACGTCAAAACCAAAAACACATTATATCCTGCCAAGAAACAATTCTTAGAATAACACATTAAAAGGGAAAACATAAATTTACCCATCCTCTGGGAAGAAATGTTTTAGATCGTCACCACTCCAGGAGTGACCCATGGATACCCCTTACACATTATGGAGGTGGTATCCCCCAGATCACAGAATCTTCTCGAAGATGTTTGTCCTTCCCAATAGGGGTTGAGCTTTCCAATAGTTGTCGACCTTCTTGCGACATCCACATTTCTCAGGACTATATCTCCTTCCATGAACTACTTGATTCTGACATGTTAATCAAAATACTTATCCATTCGCCGCTTGATTTCCTCCATCCTGACGGCGGCCATATCGCGAAGTTTTTCCACCAAGTCTTGTGAGAGTCGTAGCTCTCCATCACTCTCCTCTCTCCTTGCCACGTCTCCTCTACCTGCAACCAAACCTCGTAGAGACTGGACCTCAAACTCCACAGGAAGGACTACCTCACAGCCATGCGAAAGCTTGAAAGGGGTTTCTCTAGTGGTCGTTTTCAGGGTTTTCCGCAAAGCCCACAACACCGAGGGGAGTTGTTCCACCCATCTCCCCTTCATGTTTTCCACCTTCTTTTTGAGCAGTGATGGGTTAAAACGAGGTTCTTTTATTTAGTTATGAATGGAAGGTTTTTTATTTTATAAAAAAGAAGAGCATTTTATTTTATTAGAAACTGAGTTTTTACAAAAGGGAGGCAAGTGCACCTATCGTGTGTAGAACAGGATATTCCCGGTGAGGAATATCAGCGTCGTATTGTTCTTGAGGTCGGCTTAGCTATTTCTACTCTTTCCCTGAAATCCTATTATTTTACCGATAATATATTTGTTTTATATAAAAACAAAATGACATAAAAATATAAAAAACTGCATAATAATAATAAAACATAATAATAAACAGGAAATTAATGCAGAAAATAAATTGCAGAAAGCCGATGAAGAACTAAGCGCGATGATATCAAAAAGAGAATTGAACTAAAATAACTTTTAATAAAAAGTGATCCTAAATTTCAAATTAATTAAGGTGGAGACTCGGCCGTGGAGGTTCCACAAAAATGAGCTCACCTATCTCTAGGTAATATCGCTCACCTGAACACTAAGACTATTCGACCGATCACTAGACTGACGAAGGATTCCTCTTAACGCCAGCATTATGCTAAGAACCCCGCTATTGGGTGGGGAACCCAATCCGGTAGAGTCACGTGCCTCCTCTCTCGAGGGTTAGCGCGAAGCTCTCTTTACCCAAGGGTGATAGGTCCGTACTCACAGCCTCTCGGCGTTGCGTATGGTTAACAGAAATAGAGCCCGCACATCGATATGCGGCCCTACGCATCGTTAACCCGGGGCAAACCTTAAGAAATTTATTTAAACTAAAGAACAAGACCTTTAATTATTTAAAGCTATTTTATCTGTCCCGATGCTCTTCGATATTGAGGGCTAAGGGCGGTTATCCACTCATCAGAATATGGACACTTAAGCTAGAAAGCGATAAAAGAAAGCGGTAAAGAAAGCAGTAAATAAAATAGAAAATTGTGAGTCCTACTCAAACGAGTAGGGCTGAAGAAAGCAGTAAATGCGAATCCCGGCTCAAATGAGTGGGTGGGGGTAAATTTATCTCATACACGCACGCACTCTACTTGAAATAAAAACACACACACGCACTCTACATAAATGAAACACACTCACGCACACAAAGTTTCCTACTCAAGTGAGTTGGAGAAAATGAAAGAAATAAAAAAGACAAGTCCCACTAAAACGAGTGTGCGGGAAATGAAAGCAGAGTGTCATTTAAATCTTAACAAGTAGGCGGAAATAAATGCTTACGCACACACGCACTCTACATAAATTGAAATAAAGCTATAAAACTAACTCATACACGCATGCACACTTGCAAAAATAAGAAAAAGAAAAGTGTCTGAAAAATTAAAACAACTGCATTTCAACCGCTAGAATGCGGTAGAAATGCATAAAAAGAGGATAAAAATTAACCGAGCGAAAAGTTTTGCAAATAAACGCAAAATGAAAGTTGGCGAAAAATTAAAACGACTACATTTCCATTCTTATATTTTCATAAAAACTCCTAAAAAGTGAAAAAAAAACTAAAAAAGAAGAAAAGTTTTACGATCCTAAAAAGTCCTAAGTTAAAGAAAATAAAAATAACACTTTTAAAGGTGTTTTATAAAATATATAAGAATGAAAATAGTAAAAAGAGAGAGGAAAAGCTAAACCTAAACAAGTGCGGAAAATGAAAAGAAAATGAGCGGCATAACGGCTAGAAAGCTAGTAAAATTCATAAATCTAACTAAGTTATGAAAGCTTTAAAATGAAAACATAAAAAGAACAAAAAAGAGAACGAAAAATCACTTAAGGTAGGCGCATTCAAATGGAACTCCAAGCATTATAAAGAGAGAAAAAGCTAACATTGTATTAATAAAAAGGTGATTACAAAGAAAGTTAAAACAAACATCCTAATACAAACTAAGAGAGAGGGGGGGGGGGGGATAAAATTCCCTTACATAACATTTGGATTCCATTTGGGCAGCACCTCCCCTAAGCAAAGTGGTCAAAAAATTGGACAAGAAAAGCTTTCTGAAAGCTTTTATTTATAGACAAAAATTCGGGTGTGACACGCCCTAGGTCACTGGCGTGATAGGGGCGTGTCAAAGGTTGTGTGTTTGACTTGGCAAATTCTGACGAGCTGGCTCGTTCTGGAAGGTTCAAGAAGTGACATGTGTCTATCACGGGCATGACAGGTGTCAGACACGGGCGTGACAGGCATGTTCGACGATCTTCGGGCGTCGATCGACGATCTGGAAGCTTCTAGAAGGAACATGTGGCAGTCACGGGCATGACAGGCTGGGTCACGGGCATGTCGTGGGGCGTGACATGGATAGCTTGCAGTTCTAATGTCGGCAATGTTGAGTGTCGAAAAAGCGTTGAGTGTCGAGCTCGAACACGGGCGTGACGGGTCTATGACACGGGCGTGAATGGGGCGTGTCTTGACGGCGTTGAGTGTTGAATAGTAAAATCTTTGAGTGTCGACTGGCAAAAGGCATTGAGTGCCTGACACGGGCGTGATGGGGGGTGTCATAGGCGTGACAGGTTCAAAAATTTACTTTTTCTGAAAAATTTCAGAAAAACAAAAATAAGCTAAGTTAGAATAAAATTTACAAAAAGAAGTAATTTATTAAATAAAACAATCTAAAAAAGGCAAAAATAAAGCAAAATGACATAAATACAAAAATATAGGTATATTTACAACTCATCAAATACTCTCATACTTAAACTTTTGCTATTCCAGAGCAAAAGTTGGAGATGAACCTATAAGGAATAAAAAAAAATCCTAAATTTAACAAACGCTTAAGTTAATTGTAAAAAAGATCGAAATAAATTTCCGGGGTTTCAGAATTAAATCCTAATTTATGAAAATATTATAAATAGAGGAACCATTTCAAAAAATACTTCTAAACGAGAAAAATAAAAAGCGAAAAAATATTTTTGTTAGTTTAAAAAAGATGGATTGGAATTATAGAAAAAACTTTAGCTAAAAAGAAATTGATAGGAAATAATTCAATTTAAAAATTATGGTCTCAAAAAGATTTAGATTAATTTTAGAATCATGAAAATTTGCTAAGTGGATTGGCAGTTATGAAGAGGGCATTGGTTTTTGAGGCGATGTAATTTTTTCTCGAACCTCCACATATACATATATATACTGGATTATTAGGAAAATGAAATCTTATTTTCCTAATATAAATTTTTTTCTTTCCTTTCTTCATAAAAATAAACCCAATGTATATGTATAGGAGTAATGAATTTTATCCTCTTACTCCGTAACATATAATCTTTTTAATTATTGGGTGTCTATGTTTACGGGACGAAATCTTATCCCCATTGGCATAAGATCTTTTAAGGGTGAGTGAGGAATCATACCAAGTAAGGCATGAAAAAAAGATGGAAGAGATTTTTTCTAAATAAAAACTAGAGTTTAATAAAAAATTTTGAAGCAACCTCTTTAATTTGAACGTTCCTACGTTTTTAAAGGCATAAGTAGAAAAAATATAAAATCCATAAATGTTATTTTCTAACAAAAAAATGTGCTTTGTTTCAAAAAATAAGAAGTGAAATGAGAAACACAAGTTCCCTATAATAAGAAAAAGACATAAATTTTTTTAAAATCTTAACCACAGAAATCTAAGTCTATCGAGCTACAATTAATAAACGAATAGCAAATAAAGAATTAATTAAAATTCGCTTATAAATAAACTGGAAACGAATATTTTGGAGAGCAAAGAGGTTAAGAAATGAGGTATTCGAATTATTTATTTCAAGATAATTTTTTTTGATTTTTATGAGTTTTTCTAATAAATTTTTTTTTGATATTTTAGGGTTATTTTCAGTTTTTTGGAATTTTAAAAGGTTATACAAAATTCTTTTGTTTTTGAGTTTTTTTTTGAGTTATACAAATTTTTTGGAATTTTTGATTTACAGAAATATTTACAAGAAGAGAGACAGAATTTTTACAAGATAGGAAAGAGAAGGGGAAAGAGACGAGAATTTTTACAAAATATATTTACAATGTAAAAAAGGATCAGCCGCGAACAGACTCTTATTTATGGTTGGTTCGATGTGTCGAACGTCGCAGAGCGAATGTTTTTATTTTTTTGAAATATTTTTTATTATTATTAAAGCATAAAAATATTTTTTTTTGAAGTTTTTAATATTTGCAAATTTTTTGGAATTTTTTATTAAGTGTAGGAAATAAAAAGGCAGAAAATAGGAATCACCCCCATACTTAAGTCCAACAGTGTCCCCAATGTTGCACTAAGTATGAGGAACGATTTATATATATAAAAAAGAAACTAAGCCGTTATGTACAAAAAATTAAAAATAGGGGTTTAAAAATCTTCCCTAAACCGCATTCGGGGAAGCCCGTTAGTAATGATCCTGCATTATTTTTAGAAGTAGCAAAAATATAACAAAAAAAATGCAAAAGATAAGTTCGGTGAAAAGGTGCGGGTGATAGGGGCGAAAGTGAGTGTGACTCGTAAGCTTACGGCTTACCTATATAAGCGTGACTGATATGCGATCCCCTAGCGCTCACAATAGTGAACCGCGCCGAAATGACAAAATAAATATATAATTAAATTTTTTTGTTTTATATATATTTTTTTGTTTTTTGAATTTTTTTAGATTTTTAAGTTTATGTTTTTTTTTGTTTTTTTTTAAAATAGAAAATAAAAAAAAAAGAAAATAAGATAAAGGTAGAAAAATATAATAAACGATATATAATTTTTTTTTATTTTAAATTTTTGGATGAAAATAAAAATTTTCATCAAACTTTTTTTTTAAATAATTTTTTTTAGTTTTTTTAGTTTTTTAAGTTTTTTTTTTGTTTTAAAGTTTTTGATTTTTTAAAGTTTTTGATTTTTTAAGTTTTTTTTGTTTTCTGATTTTTTTTTTAAGTTTTAAGTTTTCTGATTTTTTTTTAGTTTTTAAAGTTTTAAAATTTTTGATTTTTTTTATTTTATTTTCAGTATTTATTATTATTATTATTATTGATATTTTTATTATTATAAATATAATTTTTTGTTGATCATTTTAAATTTTTTTTAGAAATAAAAGGTAAAATTAATAGTTTTCATGAATTCAAAATAGTAAATCGAAATTTTCCCCGGCAACGACGCCAAAAACTTCATGGGTTAAAACGAGGTTTTTTTATTTAGTAATGAATGGAAGGTTTTTAATTTTATAAAAAAGAACGTTTTATTTTATTAGAAACCGAGTTTTAATGAAAGGGAGGCAAGTGCACCTATCGCGTGTAGTACAGGATATTCCCGGGGAGAAATATCAGGGTCGTATTGTTCTCGGGGTCGGCTTAGCTATTTCTACTCTTTCCCTGAAATACTATTATTTTACAGATAATATTTTGTTTTATATAAAAATAAAATGACATAAAAATATAAAAAGCTGCATAATAATAATAAAACATAATAATAAACCGGAAATAAATACAGGAAATAAATAAAGAAGGAAATAAAATGCAGAAAGCCGATGAAGAACTCAGCGCGACGATATCAAAAAGAGAATTGAACTAAAATAACTTTTAATAAAAAGAGATCCTAAATTTCAAATTAACTAAGGCGGAGACTCGGCCGTGGAGGTTCCACAAAAATGAGCACACCTATCTCTAGATAGTATCGCTCACCTGAACGATAAGACTATTCGATCGATCGCTAGACCGACGAAGGATTCCTCTTAACGCCTGCATTACGCTAAGAACTCCGCTATTGGGTGGGGAACCCAATCCGGTAGAGTCACGTGCCTCCTCTCTCGAGGGTTAGCACGGAGCTCTCTTTACCCAAGGGTGATCGGTCCATACGCACAGCCTCTCGGCGTTGCGTATGGATAACGGAAATAGAGCCTGCACATCGATATGCGGCCCTACGCGTCGTTAACCCGGGGCAAACCTTAAGAAATTTAATTAAACTGAAGAACAAGACTTTTAATTATTTAAAGCTATTTTATATGTCCCGATGCTCTTCGATATTGAGGGCTAAGGGAGGTTAGCCACTAATCGGAATGAGGACACTTAAGCTAGAAAGCGATAAATTAAAGCGGTAAAGAAAGCAGTAAAATGAAAGCAGTAAATAAAGCAGAAAATTGCGAGTCCTACTCAAACGAGTAGGGCTGAAGAAAGCAGTAAATGCGAATCCCGTCTCAAATGAGTGGGCGGGGGTAAATTTATCTCATACACGCACACACTCTACTAGAAATTAAAACAATCACACACACACACACAAAGTTTCCTACTCAAGTGAGTAGGAGAAAATGAAAGCAAAAAAAAAGACAAGTCCCACTCAAACGAGTGGGCGGGAAATGAAAGCAGAGCGCCATTTAACTTTTAACGAGTAGGCAGAAATAAATGCATACGCACACACGCACTCTACATAAATTGAAATAAAGCTATAAAACTAACTCATACACGCACGCACACTTGCAAAAATAAGAAAAAGTAAAGTGACTGAAAAATTAAAACAACTGCATTTCTACCGCTAGAATGCGGTAAAAATGCATAAAAAGAGAAAATAAAAATTAACTGAGCGAAAAGTTTTGCAAATAAACGCAAAATGAAAGTTGGTAAAAAATTAAAACGGCTACATTTCCATTCTTATATTTTCATAAAAACTCCTCAAAAGTGAAAATAAAACTAAAAAAGACGAAAAGTTTTACGATCCTAAAAGTCCTAAGTTAAACAAAATTAAAATAACAATTTTAAAGGTGTTTTTATAAAACATATAAGAATGAAAATAGTAAAAAGAGAGAGGAAAAGCTAAACCTAAACAAGTGCGGAAAATGAAAAACAAATGGGCGGCATAACGGCTAGAAAGCTAGTAAAATTCCAAAATCTAACTAAGTTATGAAAGCTTTAAAATGAAAATATAAAAAGAACAAAAAAGAGAACGAAAAATCACTTAAGGTAGGCGCATTCAAATGGAACTCCAAGCATTATAAAGAGAGAAAAAGCTAACATTGTATTAATAAAAAGGAGATTACAAAGAAAGTTAAAACAAACATCCTAATACAAACTAAGAGAGAGAGAGGGGGAGGGATAAAATTCCCTTACATAACATTTGGATTCCATTTGGGCAGCATCTCCCCTAAGCAAAGTTATCAAAAAATTGGACAAGAAAAGCTTTCTGAAAGCTTTTATTTATAGACAAAAATTCGGGTGTGACACGCCCTAGGTCACGGGCGTGACAGGGGGCATGTCAAAGGTTTTGTTGGAACACCCTATTACTAATTTGGGCAAGGATCACTATGTTCTTAGGAAATTGTTTTGACCTTCTTGTATAGTCTTAAAGGTCAATTAAAATGAGTGTAAGGGTTTGAACTTAGGTTTGGAAGCTGCCCCCAAGACTTTCTAAAATAAGAATTCAAGTGCAGAAGACTAAGACAAATTTTCGTCAAGCTCAGGTCGACGAAATGTCGAACTCAGTTCGACTATCTCTGAGCTCAGTTCACCGAGTCGTCGAACTCGGTTCGACGATCTTCGAGCTCAGATAGACATTCTGTCTCTAGCTAAAATCCAAATCTCTGAGCTCAGATCGACCATTTTCTAAAGAGATCGACGTTTTCAGGAATTCAAATTTAGACAGTTATGGAATTAAATCTTATTTATTATCAGCATTTATTTCAAAGGATTCTATAGCCGTTTCAACTAATCTAGAGCAAGTTTCAAGGAAGACAAAAAGGAATGTCTCTTAGGACTTTCCTCGTATGACAAAAGTTCATTTAAGGTAGTCATTTATGACTGAGTAACGGCTATCTAAAAGACAGATTTTCAGTATATCTCCAGAGAGTAATTCAGAAAGATAAGAAGAGATTTCAATCAAGAATTCTGGGAATAGACTCAAGAGAGACACAAGTCTACAGGATTACTGAGTTAGAATTCATACAGAACACAAGGAATAATACTGTGAAGGAGATCATCAATCAGAAAAGAATTCTTCTATTCTACTCCTTCAAGATCTTCTTGATTCAAGTATTCAAAGGCTTCTTCATCAAAGACTCCAGACACATCACATTTCAGCAACTGCTGAAATCATCTCTTGCTGGAGATCTAAAGTCACTGAAGACCTATCACACTATGCAAAGCTCTTCTTCCTGAACAATTGCTGATCTCATGGGGAGCTTTGACAACATCAACCACTAGTCTTCTCTTAGACTGTTGAAAGAGAAGAACAACAGTTTTTTTCCTTAATCTACTATAAAAGGGTTTCTCAAAACTCCCTTCAAAAGTTTTGTGGCTAGTTTCTGAGACCTTGTCAAAACTCAGTGGTGGCAAGACACCTGATAAAAAAATCTGGTTTGGTTTTTGAGCACCTTATCAAAAGCTCATTAGTGCCCAGGACACCTGATCAACTATTCCTGCAGTGGATTCCTACCTAGGGTGGTAGAAGAGTGGATGTACCCAGGTTGATTGGGGAACCACTATAGATCCTTTTGTCTTATGGTTTGCTGTGTTTTACTTTGTTGTGTGATGTGATTTTGCTTTCTTACTAACCTAATTTTATATTCTGCTAGCACAATTACACCTATACTTAAATCAAGTCTTCCACTGCAAATAATTTTTATCTGGAAAATTATTTTAATATACTCTATTGACCCCCCCCCCCTCTAGAGTAAAGGTAGATCTTATCCTCACTTTCAATTTGTATCAGAGCAAGGTTGGTTACTCAACAACTGATTCTTAATTAGTTTGGTTATTCCTACAGGCTAACACCTGAACCAAAAGATCTCTGATAAGATCAATCTTCTATAGAGGGTTATTATTTATATTATACTTATTTTCATACAAAACCATGACACAAAACAAAGATTATTCTAGCACCAGACCTCCAGCGTGCAACCTTTCTAAGTTTGAACTTTGGAAGGCAAGGATAAAATTATATATGAATTCTATTGATAAGGACATCTACAACTCTGTTTTATAGTGTGTCCAAGACCCCCAGTAATTACAAGTACAAGTGTTGTTCCACCTCCTTCAGGAACAGATGCAGAAATCAAGAAATGGAAAGTTGTAGATGCCAAAGCAATGAATATTCTTGCTCAGACTATGTCTGATGAAATATTTCAGAAAGTGGCTGAATGTAACTCAGCAATAGAAATATTGGATACGTTATCTGAAATTGTATCAGGATCTGCTGATGAAAGGAAAGACAGAAGATCCCATCTCATAACCCAGTATGAGAATTTCAAAAAGGGAGAAACTGAGTTAGTTGCTGACATGTACAATAGACTCAGCCTAATAGTCAGTGAGTTAAAAACATTGGACAAGGAGATCTCACTAACTAAACTCAATGACAAAATCCTAATGTGCTTCCCCAGCACTTGGGACTCAAGGATCTAGCCAATCAAGGATGATAGAAGCCTAACTAAGATTACTACTGAGGCCTTATTGGGCAAGCTCAAGTACTATGAGCTGCTGATCAAGAATAGAGAGGAAGAACAAAAGGTTGCTTCTCCAGCAATTAGGAAGGAGAAGACAATAACATTCAAAGCTACAGAAGAACTGCCTGAAAACAAGGTCACATGCAATGAAGAATTAATGAGCTTACTTGCCAAAAGATTCTATAAGATGGCCAGGAAAGATTTCAGAAAGAGGTCATCCAGAGGGCATGAGAAGCAAAGGTATGACAAATCACATAATAATAAAATTATTTGTTTTGGATGCAGGAAACCAGGCCACATTGTGCCTAATTGTCCAGAAAATTAGAATAAGGACAAGAGGGACAGGAAAGATAGGAGAAAAGACAAGGACTCTAGGAGAAACAACAATGACAAATCCTCTTCCAGCAAGAACAAACACACCAGGAAGGGATTTGTAGCTGAAACCTAGAGTGAAACTGAAGAAGAATCAGAGGCTTCATCAAGCTCAAGTTATGATGAAGATGATGCTGAAGAGAAGGAGTTCTGCATGATGGCTATCAATGCCTCCCAACATAATTCTGATGCAGAACATGAATCAGAATCTGAACATGAAGATGAATAAGACCAGGTAATAAATTCCTTTGATTTTAATTAAAAGGACTTTAAATTTGAATTTAAAGCACTTTATTTAGACCTGCTAAAGTCTTTGAAAGAGATTATCTCTCTCAGAAATCAATTATCTTAACATAGCACTTTAAAATCAGACAACCTCAAACTCTCTGATGAGTTAGAATGCTGTAGGGAGGAGATAGCTTCACAGAAAAGTGAACTATCCCAGACAAAGAAGTTTGAAGAATCCCTTAATGGGAGAAGAATCAGACTGATTGACATCACAAGCAAAGTGAACTCTAGAATTAATAGTACACTAGGCTTTTGTGCTTCATCCAGCCAACCTATAGTATTAACAACCCCAATTCAATTTATCTCAGATAAAGGAAAGGGTGTTGTAGAGGTGGCTAGGAAGAACCCTGATCTGCCTAAGAAAACTAAAGTTCAACGGAAAACTTAGGTCGACGATCGCCGAACTCTGAACTCTGGTATAATCGATCTTCGAATGGAGCTCGACAATCTGACCCAAGATCGTCGAACTAAGCTCAGAGATCGTCGAACGGAGCTTAGAGTTTTGAATTTTTTTTCAAAGGCAAATCAAACTTCAATCCTAGAGGTCCTACATCCCAAAACTTTAACACTTATACTGAATGGATAATACCTCCTAGGAGATATCATCCAGAAGGTTATAAGAGTCAGCCAGGGATGTGTTTTATTTCAGAATTTAAAGGTTATCAACCTAGGCCCAAGGTAAACTAGGTCAAAAATATATAAGTTGTTTTTGTGCAGGTGAAGACCTATCCAGCAATGAACCAACAATGGTATCTGGATAGTGGATGCTCAAAGCACATGACAGGAAGCAAGGAGAATCTAACATCCTTCAAAGCAAAACTTGGACCCAAAATAATATTTGGAGATTCAAACTTTTGACAAACAAAAGGATATGGTACTGTCCAGATTGGCTCAGTCACATTCAAGAAGGTGGCTTATGTGGAAGGACTGAAGCACAATCTAATCAGCATCAGTCAATTATGTGATGAAGGCTACCCGGTGACATTCAACAAATCCTCATGCAAAATTAAATCAGAGGATAACACAACTGTGTTAACAGGTAAAAAGAAAGGTAACATTTATCTTATAGATTTTCTTTCAACTAAGATAGATATTTGTTTATTCAATTCTGTTTGCACGCCAAATGATCTATGGCATAAGAAATTAGGGCATATAAACCATAGAACCATTGCTAGGCTTTCGAAGGACAACCTTGTTAGAGGACTACCTTCTGGCCCCTATAAGAAGGAAGGACTTTGCACTTGCCAATTAGGCAAGCAAACTAAAAATAGTTTCAAGTCACTTAATAAGAGTGATTCACCTAGGATCTTGTATCTGTTACACATGGATCTTTTTGGACCCATTACAGTACAAAGCCTAGGAGGGAAATCTTATACTCTAGTGGTTGTAGATGACTTCTCTAGATTCACATGGGTGTTCTTTTTGAGGAAGAAGTCTGATAACTTTAAGTGTTTGACAGAGTTTCTCAAATGCATACAGATTGAGTTCAATACTCATATTGCCCTGATCAGAAGTGATAATGGGACAGAGTTTGATTCTCTTCTTATGCAAGAGTTCTGTCAGAGTGAAGGGATCAAGCACACTTTCTCAGCTCCTAGAAATCCTCAACAAAATGGGGTAGCAGAAAGGAAAAATAGAACCCTTATTGAATCTGCCACCCTATTGTTAATTGATGCTCACCTTCCTCTATCCTTCTGGGCAGAGGCAGTGAACACCTAAAACTATGTGTTGAATAAAAGTTTGATACATAAGCTGAAGGGCAAGACACCCTATGAATTACTCAAAGGGAAGAAACCTAAAGTAGATTACTTCAAGATTTTTGGTTACATTTGTTACATACAGAATAATGACAAGAAGTATATAGCAAAATTTCAAGCTAAAGCTGATGAATGAGTGTTTCTGGGATACTCCATGATCAGTAAATCTTATAGTGTGTATAACAAAACTTCTCTTAAAATTGAAGAATCTGTTCATGTATCTTTTGATGAGATTAACATGTTTTACAAGGAGAAGAATATTTATACCATAGAACCTTTGGAGGTACATTCTCTTTCATAAAATTTGGACAGGTTATATATTGTTGAAAAGGATACAACAGAGTCACCTACCAAAAAAAGAGTTGAAATCAGTGAAGATGAAGAGGACACTCAACATCTTGGTACTCAAAATCCTTGTGAGAATCATCTTGAAGAGCCAGTTGTTCCACAAGAGGAAACAACAACATAGGTTAGTGAACAATCAACACCCCCTATTGATTTAGTAACAACAAGATATAATCCAATCTCCCAAGTGATTGGAGACATCTCAGCTGGTGTGCAAACCAGAAATCAGGTCAACCAAAACCTGATGCACACCTGCTTTCTATCTCAAATTGAACCTCAATACATACAAGATGCAGAACAAGATCCACACTAAATCATTGCAATGTAAGAGGAATTGCATCAATTTGAAAGGAACAAAGTTTGGGAGCTAGTGCCAAGGCCTAATGATCACTCCATTATTGGAACAAAGTGGGTGTTCAGAAACAAATTGGATGATCAAGGAATCATTGTCAGGAATAAGGCAAGGCTAGTTGCATAAGGATACTCTCAAGAAGAAGGAATAGACTATGACCAGACCTTTGCACCACTTGCAAGGTTAGAGGCCATAAGAATATTCCTATCTTATGCACCTCACAAAGGATTCAAGGTACATCAGATGGATGTAAAGAGTGCATTTCTCAATGGAGATATCAAGGAAGAAGTATATGTTAGACAACCCCCAGGTTTTATCTCTCCAACTCATCCTGATTATGTTTTCAAATTAAATAAAGCATTATATGGTCTTAAGCAAGCTCCTAGAGCATGGTATGAGACCTTAGCATACTTTCTTCTCAAAAATGAGTTTATAAGGGGTAGAGTAGACCAAACTCTTTTTATTAGAACCCATAAGTCCAATATCCTACTAGTGCAAATATATGCAGATGATATTATATTTGGATCTACTGATTCAAATTTGTGCAAAAGATTCTCTAATCAAATGCATTCAAAATTTGAAATGAGTAGCATGGGTGAGCTTTCCTTCTTTCTAGGATTGCAAGTCAAACAACATGCCTATGACATATTTATTTCTCAAACCAAGTATGCAAAAGAATTGGTTAAGAAATTTGGTATGTCTAAAGCATCATGTATGAAAACACTTATGCCTACCAATGTTGTGTTAGATGCTGATGAACATGGGAAACCTGTTGATCAGACAACATATAGAGCAATGATTGGCTCTTTATTGTACCTTACAGCTAGTATACCTTATATAATGTTTGCTATATGCATATGTGCTAGATTCCAAGTAAGCCCTAGAGAGTCACACCTAACACTAGTAAAAAGGATTCTTAGGTATGTGAAAAGTTGTCCAACTCTAGGTCTATGGTATCCAAAAGACTCAGGATTTGAATGAACTTGTTTTTTAGATGCTGATTATGCTGGATGTAGAGTAGACAAAAAAAGCACTAGTGGAACTTGCGAGTTTCTTGGTGACAGACTTGTCTCCTTGTTCTGTAAGAAACAAACATCTGTGTCCACTTCAACTGCTGAAGATTAATACATGGCAGCAGGCAGTTATTGCTCACAGATTTTGTGGATTCAAAACCAGCTCCTAGACTATGGTTACAACTTAGAAAGGTAAAAAATATTTTGTAATAACACTAATGCTATCTCTATAGAACAAAATCCAGTCCTCCATAGTAGGACAAAACATATAGAGATTAGGCATCACTTTTTAAGGGATAATGTTGAGAAAAATAAAATTGAACTTCATTATATCCCAACTGATTTGCAAAGGGGAGACATTTTCACGAAACCATTGGATGAAAAGAAAAACACCTTCTTCCTGAATCAGTTAGGAATGTTAGATGGAGGAAGCTTAAAATGAGATCCAAGATTTAAAAACACTATAATTGGCCAAGACTAGGTTAAAAACATGATTTTTTTTGTATCTATAGGGTGTTTCTGGTCTCAGAACTACGCTCGATGTTTTTCCCCAAGATTGTCGAATGGAGATCGACGCTCTCCGAAAGCGTCGACTGGAGTTCAGCGCTTTTAGATAGCGCTAGGATATCTTCTTCTGGTCAGAGATCGTCGAGCGGAGATCGACACTCTCCAATATCGTCGAACGGAGATCGACGTTATTGAAGACTCTTCAGATTCCTTTAGTAGCCCAGATCGTCGAACGGAGTTAAACGATCTTTCCTTTCTAGCGTCGAACCCTAATATAAAACTCTTTTTTCGGTCGTCGTTCTCCTTTTGCACTTTCATACTCTCTGCAGAACATTTTTTCCCTCCAAACTTCTCGACACTTGGTCGTGTTTGTTTCGTTTTTGCAGGTAAATAATGGTTGTTTCAGTTGAAGTTCTTACCGCCATGAAATTTGATACTGGATTCGACATAGAAATGGACACATTTTAAGGCAGCGACCAGGTATTCAAAGATATTCTCGAACTGTTCAAAGAACAGCAGTTGGTGCAGATTATTACCATAAGGATGAAACTTGATGCGGATGAGATCAAAGAATGGGTGTACACGGCTCACAATTTGGATCAAAATACTATGGTTGGTACTATTGTCGGGACTCTGGTATCTCTAACACCTACCCTCCTGACCAAAGTTTTTCAACTAAGCACTGGAAACGATTCTGTTGAACTATCTGGAGAAGAGTTTGCAAATATGCTTGATAGAATGGGTCATTCTGTAGCAAACCCTAACAAGCTGCTCAAAAAGAATTTGTTAGTTGAATACAGATTCTTAGCTGATGTTGTGGGAAAAGTGTTATTAGCCAAGCACTCTGCTCATGATACCATTTTTAGGTATCAATTTTGTTCGATGACAGCTGTAGTAGATAAGAAACATCTCCATTGGGGAGAGATTTTCTTTGATTTAATCAAGAAAAAGGTGAATAAATTTTTTGTTAATTTTGGGAGGATTCTAGGGATGTTCTTGCATAAAAGATGCCCACAGTTGCTTGTGTCCAGTGGGATGCACATCAATGCCTCCAAGAGGCTGACCTGTGCCCTATTTGGTAAATTGGAAAGGCAAATTGCCAAGCCAAGCAGAACTCCTGCTATTGTCTCAACCTCAGGCACAAGGACTGCTAAAGTCACTCTCCCACAGGCAACTGCCCCATTAGAAGAGATGACTGCTTCCTCCTCATCTCCACCTTCTCCACCCATTGTTTCATCCTCCATTCCTTCTTCTACCATCACCACCTCAACCTCCTCTCCCATCATAATTTCCTCTCCACTTTCAACTCCTTCACAACCACCAGCAATAACAGAAGACCAATTCCATCCTCTCCATTACTTTTCACCACTTGACATTACCTCATCCATTCCATCTTTCAATCTAATGGATGATTCCTTCATGGATGATTCCCCCTCCTTACCTCTTGAGCCTCCATCATCATCTACCTCCTACCAACAACTTCTCCAAGACATTCTTACACAACCATCCTTCACCCCATCCATCTCCACTCCAATAACTTCCATCTCCACCATTCCAATCTCTCAACCATCCATCCTACCATCCACCTCTTCTACTACAACTTCTATAGTCCCTTCACCACCAATCTCTGTCACTCTCTCCTCTACCTCTACTCAGGTTTCACTTGAGCAAGTAGACCTTCCTGCCCTAGAAGATAGTCTATATGGGATGTAGGCTCCCAGGCTAACACTCCTGCTGGAGACCTCCATGGCTCCACTCCTAAAATCAATCCAGGAGCTATCTGCCAGGCTATCCTCTCTTTCTCCTCCTCAGGCAATCTCTTTTATGGGGTGCCTTGATCAAGTTTCTACTGAATATAGGAAGGGGGAGATGCCATATGAAGAAGAGATGGTGCCTGCTACATCAGAGGATTTCCTGCCAGAGTTTACAGTTCCAGCTCCAGTACCAGTTCTAACAGTTGACCTCAGGTCACTATTATCAGATTTTGATACTCTTCACTTCAGCTGTCTACAGGCTCAGGAAGTGGAAGATCTAACTAAGGCCATTGTGCCTATTGCCAGCTATGAGCCCAGCCTAATTTTTGCATATATCAAATCTCTAAAGGCTGTGGAAAGTACTATTTTTGTTGATGATATGGGAGTTGCTACTGCTGTTGTTGATGTAGTCAGTTCTGATAGTGCTGCTGACTTACTGATGACAGAGGCTGATGAGCCTACTATTCATATTGAAGAACCTGCTGTATCTGATGTTGTTATCTCAGTTTTAGTTTCTACTTCTGAAGTGTCTGTATCTGCTTCTCCTACTGCCCCAATGGTTTCTGCTGCTAATGAATCTGCTGTTGTTATTGTATTTGTCAGTGCTGCTTCTGTCACTGTTGTTACTACTGCTACTGTTATCTCTGCTGAACAATCAAAACAACAACAAGAATACCTTAAAAGTATTGATGAATTATATGACAATCCTCAGAGTTCTGACAGTGACAAGTTCCAAACTTATTCTGATGACTCCTCTGCAACTATTGCAAGGAAGAGGAAAGCTAGAAGCAAGGCATTAAAGAGGGTACCTCAAGAAAAGGTGAAAGGTGACAATGATATTCCTTATTATATTCTGCATGAATGCCCCATCTCAGAACCCTGGATGCAATATTCAAAGAATCAGCTCAAGGATATGAAGAAGAAGAGGAAGATTGATAAGTATGATAAAGGTTCTTCTCACTTTAATCCTCCTCCTCTACATGCAGGTACTGGTGGAGGTTCTGCTTCTCAATTTGGATCTGCTGCAAAACAAAGCTCTTCTCAATCTTCAGACAAATCTCAACTAAGAGGATATTATCAAAGAGGTTATCAGTCAAGGAGAGGACAGCACAGAGGAAGCCAAAGAGATTATAGAGTATACTCCAAAGGTCAATCAAGAAAGAATCCATATCAAAGGGATGGACAAGGACCTATTGACTCAACCTCTTGTCCTTTCCCTTATAAGCTGAAAGACACTTTTACTTCAAGAACTCCTCCTTCTGATGATACTATGAATAGATATGAACCTCAAGTCCCTTTTGAAGATCCTAAAAATAATCCACTTTCTTGGACTACCAGAATGAAGGAATTAGCAGCCTTGGATCAGATTAAGAAAGCAAGAGAACAAGGGAGAGAGACCTCAAACATCTCAACCTTATCTAAGCAGAGAAAGAAAGAGCTAGAAAGATATTCATCCAGAATGTTCTTTGACCCAGAAAGCTATATGAAATTGCACCCAAAGGCTGTGGTTCCCAGGCCCAAATCTCAAACTTCTTTAGTTGTTGATGATGATAGGAGATCAAAGAAGGAAGCTCTCAACCCTAACAGAGAAATCTTATTCAAGAAGGGTAATGAAAAGAAGTAAATGTGTAAGCTGACAAAATATCTAAATTCTGACTGTCTGCTGTGATTCTATCTGCTTCAGCAATGCTGCAATTCTTTTCTCTGCATTGTTGTTTTTGCTTTTAAATTCTGTCTGTATGCTTATTAATTCCTATCTGTCTTGTAAATAGTAATCCTAACCCAAATATGGGGAGATTGTTGGAACACCCTATTACTAATTTGGGCAAGGATCACTATGTTCTTATGAAATTTTTTTGACCTTCTGGTATAGTCTTAAAGGTCAATTAGAATGAGTCTAAGGGTTAGAACATAGGTTTGGAAGATGCCCCCAAGACTTTCTAAAATCAGAATTCAAGTGCAGAAGACTAAGACAAATTTTCGTTGAGCTCAGGTTGACGAAACGTCGAACTCAGTTCGACTATCTCTGAGCTCAGTTCACCGAGTCATCGAACTCGGTTCGACGATCTTCGAGCTCAGTTTGACGTTCTGTCTCTAGCTATAATCCAAATCTCTGAGCTCAGGTCGACGATAGTCGAGCTCAGATAGACGCTTTTCTTAAGAGATCGACGTTTTCAGGAATTCAAATTTAGACAGTTTTGGAATTAAATCTGAGTAATTATCAACATTTATTTTAAAGGATTTTGTAGCCGTTTCAACTAATCTGGAGCAAGTTTTAAGGAAGAAAAAAAGGAATGTCTCTTAAGACTTTCCTCTTTATACAAAAGTTCATTTAAGGTAGTCATTTATGACTAAGTAACGGCTATCTAAAAGACAGATTTTCAGTATATCTCCAGAGAGTAATTCAGAAAGAGAAGAAGAGATTTTAATCAAGAATTCTGGGAATATACTCAAGAGAGACACAAGTCTACAGGATTACTGAGTTAGAATTCATACAGAACACAAGGAATAATACTGTGAAGGAGATGATCAAACAAAAAAGAATTCTTCTATTCTACTCCTTCAAGATCTTCTTGATTCAAGTGTTCAAAGGCTTCTTCATCAAAGACTCCAGACACATCACATTTCAGCAACTGCTGAAATCATCTCTTGCTGGAGATCTAAAGTCGCTGAAGACATATCACCCTATGTAAAGCTATTCTTCCTAAACAATTGCTGATCTCAGGGGGAGCTTTGACAACATCATCCACTAGTGTTCTCTTAGACTGTTGACAGAGAAGAACAACAATTTCTTTTTCTTTTTCCTTACTCTGCTGTAAAAGGGTTTCTCAAAACTCCCTTCAAAAGTTTTGTGGCTTGTTTCTGAGACCTTGTCAAAACTCAGTGGTGGCAAGACACCTGATCAAAAAATCTTGTTTGGTTTTTTAGCACCTTATCAAAAGCTCATTGGTGCCAAGGACACCTGATCAACTATTCCTTCAGTGGATTCCTACCTAGGGTGGTAGAAGAGTGGATGTACCCAGGTTGATTGGGGAACCACTATAGATCCTTATGTCTTCTGGTTTGTTGTGTTTTACTTTGCTGTGTGCTGTGATTTTGCTTTCTTGCTAACCTAGTTTTATATACTGCTAGAACAATTACACCTATACTTAAATCAAGTCTTCCACTGTAAACAATTTTTATCTGGAAAATTATTTTAATATACTCTATACACCCCCCCCGCTAGAGTAAAGGTAGATCTTATCCTCAATTTTAGGTTGCGTGTTTAACTTGGCAAATTCTGGCAAGCTGGCTAGTTCTGGAAGGTTCAGGAAGTGACACGTGTCTATCACGGGCGTGACAGGTGTCAGACACGGGCGTGACAGGCATGTTCGACGATCTTCGGGAGCCGGTCGATGATCTGGAAGATTCTAGAAGGAACACGTGGCGGTCACGGGCGTGACAGGCTTGGTCACGGGCTTGTCGTGGGGCGTGGCATGGATAGCTGGCAGTTCTGATGTCGGCAGCATTGAGTGTTGAAAAAGCATTGAGTGTCGAGCTCGGACACGGGCGTGACGGGTCTTGGACACGGGCTTGAATGGGCGTGTTTGGACGGCGTTGAGTATTGAATAGTAAAATCATCGAGTGTCAACTAGCGGAAGGCGTTGAGTGCCTGACACGGGCGTGACGGGGGGTGTCACGGGCGTGACAGGTGAAAAATTGACTTTTTCTGAAAAATTTAAGAAAAACATAAATAAGCTAAGTTAGAATAAAATTTACAAAAAGAAGTAATTTATTAAATAAAACAAACTAAAAAAGGCAAAAATAAAGTAAAATGGCATAAATAAAATACAAAAATATAGGTATATTTACAACTCATCAAGCAGGTTTACAATAATTTTGTTCGCCGCCTCCACCTGGCGGTTGCTCCTTGGGTGGTGGATGGAGGCAAACCTGAGGTCGATCCATAGCTGTGTGTAAAAACTGATGAACTACTCTCTGGCAAACTACGACCCATTATCCGTGACAATGGCCTGGGGCAACCCATGCCTATAGATGATCTCTCCGAATACGAAATTCCTAATGACTTGGGATGTTACTTTGGCGAACGGCTTGACCTCTAGCCATTTTGAAAAGTTGTCAATCATGACCAAAAGGAACCTTCTCTGCTTTCTTGCTGGAGGAAATGGTCCAACTAAATCTATTCCCCAAATGGCAAAGGGCCAAGACATTGTGATGCTTCAGAGCCTTTGAGCAGGCAAGAGCTGGAAGGGGGCGCATAGTTTACACTTCTAGCACCTCCTTGCAAACTCTGACGCTTCTTTCCTCAGGTAGGGCCATGAAGTACCACTACCTGACCACCCTTGCCTCCAAAGTTATTCCCCCTGAGTGACTGCCACACTTGCCCGAAAGAACTTCCTCTAGGATCCTTGGGATATCTTCCTCTGCTATGCATCGTCCCAGGAGTCCTGATAACATTTTTCGATTTAGCCCTCCTTCATACAAGAGATAGTGTGTTGCTTTGTGCCTAAATCCTTTTGCATCCTTGGTCCCTTTTGTTGGAGTTATCATGGTGATCTAGAAGTGGTCAAACATGTAATCTCACTGCCAACGCGATATGAGCCTGCAGGGTCGCACATAAGAGATGTGGAGAAGTTAGATGATTGACTGTGTTGGTAAAGGTTACCAATCACCGACCTTGAATGGGGTTATGGGAAAAGTGTTGCCTTAGATGATCGTCGGGTTGGGCAAAATGTTGCCTTGAAAAGGTTTGGTCAGAATAGTCGACCAAGGGTCGACGATAGTCGACTGAAGGTCGACGATCGTCGAACGCGGGTCGACGAGCATCATCGACCGCGGGTCGACTATCGTCGACCACAGGTCGATGACTATCGTCAACCCACGTTCGACGTGAATCGTCGAGTATTGTACTCTGATTCTCGTCGACTGATACTCGCCGATACTATGAGATTCCCGCCGATTGATTCTCACCTAATCTGCTAGGTGATTCTCGCCGATTCTGGAACCCTAATTTTATGGGTGGTCTACGGATAGCGATATTCCTAAGTCTGTTTATGCCTTTGGTATAAATAGATACTTAGGGTTTTCGTGAATGAGATCTGATCGAATCGAAGCGATCGTTGGCCCTTTGACCGAGACGAATCCGACGGAAGTGTTCCGCCGTTCTTCGTTCGCTCCGCCGATTCCTGAATCCCGCCGGACGGAAACGTTCTGCCGCCGGCTGTTCGCTTCACCGACCACCTCCTCTCCGACGACCGTCGCTGGTCTTGCTTTCCCTGATGCAGACCTAGCAGTCCGTGGGAAGTGCATAGGTGCGGCCGATCTTCTTTCCGACCATCCGTGTGACGGAAGTTTGGAGTTCTCCCGCTCGTGTGGATTTCTACAGAGACGTAGATATTATTCTACGTAGAACTCGCCACCGACAAGGAATCACATTTGGAGCATCTTTGTTGAGTTGTGACTCAACACCCAAAAGGTAATTTTTGCCTTATTGTATTAACTTCTTGATTCAACATGCATGGCCCGGTCCAATCTCTTTGGGTTGTTCTAGATTTTATTACTTCCGTTGCATGCACAAGTGTTGTGCCAACCTCTTAGAGAAACCCAACAGTGGTATCAGAGGGAGGTTCCGACCATGTTTGTTGTATTGGAAGTTAGGTTATTCCAGTACGTGTAAACCTAGGGATTTAGAACTGTTCTAAATGTCTAGATTTAATCTTGGCACCCCGCCGGGAACGTCTGGAATTTTGTAGTAATTTCTAATTGTTAGGAATTACTGTCTCCTTAGCAGTAACCATCCCTCGATTTTGTTTTGGATTTTGAATCCAACAAGGAGAGATGAGCTTGTCTAATGCTTGAAGTTGAGTTGCCTTTATCCCTTGTCCAATGCATGTAAACCTGAAGATTTGGAAGTGTCTAGATGTTCAGATTTATCCCTTTTCCTCTATCAAATGTTGATAGTGTTCTGTTGTGCACATAAGGGATGCATGGGGATTTTAGTGAAGTGTTTTTCTTTGGATGTGCACATTGATCAAATGTTGATCATGGTTAATTGTTAACCTATTATCAAAAAATCCCTTCATCAAATATTAAGTGTTTGGATACCTTCCGATGGATGACACTCTTCCTGCCTCGATCGATGATGTGTGGGCTTGCCAAAGCATGGTGCATTAATCTATCTTGGTAAGGGTGCGAGCGGATAATTGTGATATCCCACTGTCGACATCGGGTCTAGCTTAACTAAGTGACCTCAAAGGTTGAGTGCCTAGAGGCATGGGGTTGGCATGCACCATGTGATGGATGCGAATAAGGAGTTATTCACCAACCATACAAGAATTGCATGAGGATGCAATTAGCAAGCGTTGCCTACCTAAATAACCACATCGTGCGAGGAAAGCCAAAGCTGACTCATTGTGTTGGTGAAATACGGATCTTGTCCACTAAGAGAGTAGCTCGCATGAACTCTCCGAATTGATAGTGAGGGCAATTATTTCGAATAAAATAGTGGGAGTTTTAGTTGAATTCCAAATTAAGAAAAAATAATTGTATTTTGAAATTTTGGTACTGATTTATTCTACATGAATTCTTGTAGAATTCCATGGCAAGTGGTTCGCACTCCACGTTGTCTCTGAGAGCCATCCTTGAGAAGGATAAGCTCAATGGGACTAATTATATGGACTGGTACAGGAACCTGAGAATTGTTCTCAGGCAAGAGCGAAAGCTCTATGTCTTGGAAGAGGAAGCCCCCGAGGTGCCGACCGAGAATTCTTCCCGTGCTGATAAGGATACTTATAAGAAGTATACTGATGACGCTTTAGACGTCGAGTGCCTAATGCTTGCCACCATGAACTCTGAGCTTCAGAAGCAACATGAGAACATGGGGTGCAAGGAGATTGACGAGCATCTCAAGAAAATGTTTAAAGGGCAAGCTCGTCAAGAGAGGTTTGACGTCACAAAAGCGTTGTTTCAGTGCAAGATGGAAGTTCGAGACTCAGTAGGGACTCACGTACTCAAGATGATTGGGTATATAGAGAACCTTGAAAGACTGGGTTTTCCTCTGGGTCAAGAGTTGGCCACAGATCTGATCCTGCAATCGTTGCCGGACAGTTACGAGCAGTTTGTCTTGAACTACAACATGAATGAGATAGACAAGACACTGCCCGAGCTCCTAGGCATGTTGAGAACTGCCGAGATCAATATGAAGAAGTCCAAGCCTGCCAGCCCCATACTGATGGTGCATAAGGGCAAGGGCAAGGCCAAGGGATTCAAGAAGACGAAGGTGGGACCTAAGTCACATCTTGAGCCCAAGTCTTATGCACTGATGAAGAAGAAGAGCACGGTGAAGGAGGGGAAATGCCACCACTGTGGCAAGGCTGGTCATTGGAGGAGGAACTGTCCTTCGTACATTGAGGGTCTGCAGAAAATGAAGGGAGGTATGACTTCCGCTTCAAGTATTTACGTTATAGAGATTAACCTTTCTACTCCTTCATATTGGGTATTGGATACCGGATGTGGTTCTCACATTTGTACAAATGTGCAGGAACTGGGAAGGAGAAGATTGCTGAGTAAAGGGGAGGTGGACCTTCGTGTCGGCAATGGAGCAAGAGTTGCTGCTATGGCCGTAGGGGTTTACCATCTTTCTTTGCCTAGTGGGCTTGTAATAGAACTTGATAATTGTTATTTTGTTCCGGCCATAACTCGAAACATTATATCCATTTCATGTTTGGACATGATTGGTTTTTCTTTTATAATTAAGAACAACTATTGTTCGATATTTAAGAATGATGTTTGTTATGTTATAGCCCAATTGTTTAGTGGTCTTTATATTTTGAACTTGGACCATCTGATCAATAATGTAGAAAATAATAAAAGACTAAGAACAAATGACTCAAACCCTACATATCTCTGGCATTGTCGTTTGGGCCATATAAACGAGAAGCGCATATCCAAGCTCCATAGAGATGGACTTTTGGACTCATTTGATTATGAATCATTTGAGCGATACGAATCTTGTTTGTTAGGCAAGATGACTAAAGCTCCTTTCACGGGCTATACTGAGAGGGCTGAGGATCTCTTGGGTGTTGTACATAGTGATGTATGCAGACCCATGAGTTCCATGGCTAGAGGTGGGTATTTCTACTTTGTTACATTTACTGATGATTTCAGTAGATACGGATATGTGTATCTTATGAAGTGCAAATCTGAGACCTTTGAAAAGTTCAAAGTGTTCAAGAATGAAGTAGATAACCAATTGGGTAAAAGGGTTAAAGCACTCCGATCTAATCGAGGTGGCGAATACCTGAGTCATGAGTTCCGTGATCATCTGAAAGAGTGTGGTATTGTATCACAGCTCACTCCACCTAGGACACCATAGCATAATGGTGTATCTGAGAGGAGAAATCATACTCTGTTAGACATGGTACGTTCGATGATGAGTCATGCAGATTTGCCTGTTTCCTTTTGGGGTTTTGCTTTAGAGACTGTTGCAATGACATTGAATCGCGCTCCAACAAAAACGGTTCTGAAGACACCATATGAGATATGGACTGGGAAGCGTCCTAGTATGTCGTTCATTAAAATTTGGGGCTGTGAGGCATACGTGCGACGTCAAATGCCTAACAACCTGGAACCCAAATCGGATAAATGTTATCTGGTGGGATATCCTAAGGAAACGAAAGGGTATTACTTTTACCTACCGTCCGAGGGCAAAGTGTTTGTCGCAAGGACTGACGTCTTCTTGGAGAAAGAGTTCTTATCAAGAAAGACTGAAAAGGTAGAACTTGAAGAAGTTCAAGAACCACAGGTAGTGAATGAACCGGAATTGGATTCTGAGATAGGACTACAAGATGTTGTAGCTAGAGAACCTACTCAAGAAGCACAAGTCCTACGTAGATCTGGTAGACCAAGATTTGAGCCTGAGAGATATGGATTTCTCGTGTCTCAAATAGGTAATGTGTTGCTTATGGATCATGATGATGAGCCAGTAACCTACAAAGAGGCAATAAATGGACCGGACTCCGACAAATGGCTTGAGGCTATGAAATCCGAAAAGGACTCCATGTATGCAAACCAAGTTTGGAACTTGGTAGAACCACCTGAAGGGGTATGACCCATAGGGTGCAAGTGGGTCTTCAAGAAGAAGACCGACATGGATGGGAATGTACAAACATTCAAAGGGCGACTGGTGGCTAAGGGTTTCAAGCAAATTCATGGTATTGACTATGATGAGACCTTTTCCCCTGTTGTCATGGTTAAGTCCATAAGGATATTGCTTGCTATTGCTGCGTATTATGACTACGAGATCTGGCAGATGGATGTCAAAACGGCTTTCCTTAATGGAAACCTCCTTGAGGAAGTGTACATGACACAACCCGAGGGTTTTGTATCCCCAAATGAAGCCACTAAAATATGCAAGCTGAATAGGTCCATCTATGGACTCAAACAGGCCTCTCGAAGTTGGAATCTTCGTTTTGATGAGAAAATCAAAGAGTTTGGTTTCATCAAGAATGAAGATGAGCCTTGTGTTTACAAGCGAATCAGTGGGAGCATTGTTGTCTTCCTGATATTGTATGTAGATGACATACTTTTGATTGGGAATGACATTCCTACCCTGAAAGTTGTTAAGAACAACCTAGGGAACTGCTTTTCTATGAAGGACTTGGGTGAAGCGACTTACATACTCGGTATTAAGATCTATAGATATAGATCGAAGAAGTTGCTGGGTTTGACCCAGAGTACATACATTGAGAAGGTGTTGAAGCGGTTCAACATACTGGAGTCCAAGAAAGGATTTTTACCCATGTCTCATGGTGTGAATCTCTATAAGGACCAGTGTCCAAAATCTTGTGAAGATAAGGACCGCATGAAGTTGATTCCATATGCTTCGGCAATTGGATCAATCATGTATGCAATGTTATGTACTCGACCCGATGTCTCCTTTGCTTTGAGCATGACTAGCAGGTATCAATCAGACCCTGGTGAGTGTCACTGGATTGCAGTCAAGAATATCCTGAAGTACTTGTGAAGGACAAAGGATGTGTTCTTGGTGTATGGTGGAGAGAAAGAGCTCGTTGTAAGTGGTTACACGGATGCTAGCTTCCAAACTGATAGGGACGACTCCAAGTCTCAGTCGGGTTTTGTGTTTTGCCTTAATGGAGGAGCTGTGAGCTGGAAGAGTTCCAAGCAAGAGACAGTTGCTGATTCTACAACAGAGGCCAGTATATCGCTGCGGCTAACGCAGCGAAGGAGGCTGTATGGATTAGGAAATTCATCGGCGAGCTTGATGTAGTTCCTAGCATTGTTGGTCTCGTAGTTCTCTATTGTGATAATAATGGTGCAATTGCACAATCTAAGGAACCTAGATCCCATCAGCGCTCCAAGAACATACTTCGGCGGTTCCATCTTATTCGTGAGATTGTCGAACGAGGAGATGTGAACATTTGCAGAGTGCCGACTGAGGAGAATATTGCGGATCCACTAACAAAGCCTCTCGCGCAGAGAAAGCATGATGGTCATACTAGATCAATGGGTATACGATACCTGAATGATCAACTCTAGTGAGAGTCTTGTGGGTTGCATGTAAACATATATTCTGTTGGCTGTTTATTGTTTATTCATTTGATGAATTTTGTACCTAAATGTTTCTTTTTACAATTAATGGCATGTTCTTTTATTGTGATTTTTCTATGTGATAGTTAAATTGTAACATAATAAATACCCTTAGAGTGTTCGCTTCCATAGGACATCAAGTACGTGACTTGAATGTGAGAGCCTATGATTTATTTGAAGCTTCATTCTTAAAAGGTCCCTGGTCGTTGTATCATCATAGAAACTAAGGGTGATGATGATACCTTAAGACTAGCACGTGTGTTGGCTGATGACCAGTTCTCACAGGTCATGATATTGTGATATCAAGTCATCACGTGGGTACTTGTTAGTGAACAAGTTGTACTGGACAGACCCCACCTGAGACTACTCTGTGGATTGTCATTCAATCGTGTCACGAGTAGGTCACAAATGACAATGGTGTTGTGGTCCTTTGACCTGAAGTCACAACATTCATCAAGTGAGGAAGAGCGTGCTTTGATGCCATCTAAAGTCTTCCTTGAGAAAGGTTGATGATAAGGGTGGTTGTTGGGCATGTTATGAATCATTTGGGTGTTTGTGTGTGAGCAGATATGGAATTTGTCCTCCTGTATGACAGGAGTTGCATCCATGGGCCCCTTGATGGAACTGGACTGAGAAATGCTTGACCATGCTTGGTTGAGTCAATATGTGATATTGGACTCACCATTCTCTGGAAGTCCGTCCTGAATCAAGAAACTTGGATTGAGCTATTACGAGGGTGACACGGTCCATGCCTCTAGTTCTTTCCGGATGTAAGGGACAAAGGGAAAAAGACAACGCTGATACATTGGTCATGAAGGCTTATGAGTTATGAACTCTTATTCCTTGGGGAGCAATGATGCATTGCTAGATGCCACTCATTGTTTGTGAAGTTCTTGGTTTGATACTTTCAAGATCAAGTGGGAGACTGTTGGAGTTACCATGGTGATCTAGAAGTGGTCAAACATGTAATCTCACTGCCAACGCGATATGAGCCTGCAAGGTCGCACATAAGAGATGTGGAGAAGTTGGATGATTGACTGTGTTGGTAAAGGTTACCAATCACCGACCTTGAATGGGGTTATGGGCAAAGTGTTGCCTTAGACGATCGTCGGGTTGGGCAAAATGTTGCCTTGAAAAGGTTTGGTCAGAATAGTCGACCGAGGGTCGACGATAGTCGAATGAAGGTCGACTATCGTCGAACGTGGGTCAACGAGTATCGTCGACCGCGGGTCGACTATCGTTGACCGAAAGGTCGATGATCGTCGACCGCAGGTCGATGACTATCGTCAACCCACGTTCGACGTGAATCATCGAGTATTGTACTCTGATTCTCATCGACTGATACTCGCCGATCCTATGAGATTCCCGCCGATTGATTCTCACCGAATCTGCTAGGTGATTCTCGCCGATTCTGGAACCCTAATTTTCTGGGTGATCTGCGGATAGCGATATTCCTAAGTCTGTTTATGTCTTTGGTATAAATAGATACTTAGGGTTTTCGTGAATGAGATCTGATCGAATCGAAGCGATCGTTGGCCCTTTGAACGAGACAAATCCGACGGAAGTGTTCCGCCGTTCTTCGTTCGCTCCACCGATTCCCGAATCCCGCCGGACGGAAATGTTCCGCCACTGGCTGTTCGCTCCGCCGACCACCTCCTCTCCGGCGACCGTCGCTGGTCTTGCTTTCCCTGACGCGGACCTAGCAGTCCGTGGGAAGTGCATAGGTGCGGCCGATCTTCTTTCCGACCATCCGTGTGACGGAAGTTTGGAGTTCTCCCGCTCGTGTGGATTTCTGCAGAGATGTAGATATTATTCTACGTGGAACTCGCCATCGACAAGGAATCACATTTGGAGCATATTTGTTGAGTTGTGACTCAACACCCAAAAGGTAATTTTTGCCTTATTGTATTAACTTCTTGATTCAACATGCATGGCCCGGTCCAATCTCTTTGGGTTGTTCTAGATTTTATTACTTCCGCTGCGTGCACAAGTGTTGTGCCAACCTCTTAGAGAAACCCAACACCTTTGGGGGGTTGCCCGTAGCGAAGAAGGTTACGAAGTGATCCACCCACGAGGGGAGACAAACCACTTCCATCAACTCCCCTTCCTCAATCGCCGAATGGAATAGCTCGACCAAGGTTCCCCCCGGGTTCCAAACTTAGCCAACTGATCAACTATCGTGATTTCTTCCTTTGGGACATGTCAGATTGAGAACACCCAGAACCCGCCTATAATATCATTTACCTTAGACAAGTACTTCGCGAGGGTGGGCTCCTTTGCCTCATACTCACCCCGAATTTGTGATGCCACCACAAACGAATCTGTGAATGCCTCCACATCATGTATCCCAAGCTCTTTCTCCAGACAATGGCCTGCTATCACGGCGTCATACTCCGCTTGATTATTGGTGATGGGGAAGTGAAAGACCATGACCTGCTCTATAGTGACCCCCTGAGGGCTTACCAAAATTACCCCCCCCCTCCTAGTGAGTGCTTCCCTAAAGATCTGTCAACCAACATTTCCATGCCTCCCGCGGCAGTGGCTTCTCTCCTTCCACCTCTACGACATAATCAGCCAAGAAATCAGCCACTACATAATCACACTCTATATTGGATCCGAAGGACCGACGATAAATAATGCACGCTCCTTCTTAGACAATTTGAAAATCATATATATATATATATATATATAAAGGGGGGGGGGCAGCGACAAAGTTCATTTTGTCGAGATTCGCCGAATTCAGGAAATTGACCTTTCGGTTCCCGCGAGACAGTTGTCGTTCCCGTCAAAAGGTTCTACAAAGCGCGTGCTTCTTCTCCCTCGGCTAGGGTTGTTTACTCTGTCCAAGTCCTAAGCGACAGTGATATAAGGTTTTCCTCCGATTTCACACAGTGGTAAATTCTCGATAACCGTCGATTTTGACAGATTCCGAACAGTCAGGTTTAAGAGCAATAAAGAATTTTTTTTCCGAAATCCATATTTCAATTTTCCTATGGCTCCTAAAACCACCAGTGGTCTGATAGGGGGAAGTGAGTTAGTCCAAACAGGGTTTTCTCATGCCTCCGATGAATTCAAGAATGTTATTCTTATGGTTGAGACTATAGGACTGTCCTTTGTTCTAGAACATCCCTGTAATGTTTTGGAAAAGGAAGTTCTTGAGTTCTTCCAGTATGCAAAGCTCAGACATGAAGGCACTGTTATCAATATAAGGATTCAGAAGTACAAGGTCAAGGTGAATTCCTCTCTTCTGTCTAAGTACTTGCGGCTTCTAGTCTGTGAAGAGGCTGAATACCTAAACGAAGATGATTTCTCTAGAGCCCTATTATTTTGTCGACTGCCAAGAGGTTCAAAACCAGTCAAGCACAAGGGGATGAATGATGAAGGAAAACTTCTTTCTGACATAGTTGGCAAAGTTTTGATATGCAAGACTGGATCTCATAATTACCTTTCTACAGAAATGTTCAAAGTGCTCGTTGCTATTATCTGCAGGAAGAGGTTGGATTGGGGTTCTTGTTGTTTTACAAAATCAAAGACAGCCTACGCACTCCCAACTTTTGGAGGATTATCAGCCTATACCTTAATCAATTAGATGGTGATGGGTTTGATATGACCAAAGGAGTTCCTATCCATAACTTCAAGGTGAGATAGGAGGATAGTTAAGCAAGGGGGAGCCCCAACAATGCTAATGGAGGAGGAAGAACGAGTACCTGATAACAGGATTCCTACTCCACCCCCTAGTGAGATTCCTGCTAGCATGAGTGCAGGAATTGATCGGGAGACAGTTGCTCTATCAGATTCAGTTCTAGTGGTTCCAGATCAAGTTTTAGTAATTCCAGATTAAGTTCCTGATTCAGTGGCCCTAGATATAGTGTTTACAGACACAGAGCTAGTTGATCTCCTAGCTGAGATTGCTGCTATTGGTACTGCTATAGTGGCTGAGGTTCTGCAAGTTGAGGATACAGAAGTGACTCCAGAGGAAGAGGATCCAGCCCCTTCTGAGCATGAGGAGGATGCTAAGGAATTTGATGTTAAGGATGATGCTGATGTTGATCAGACATTTGCTGAGTATGAAATAGATATTGTTGCTGTACATAATATAGTTTATTATGACATGTTTGATGCTACTGCTATTGCTTAGACGGAGAGTGCAAGTGTTGTTGATGCTGCTGAGCCAATGTATGTGGACAACCTACTAGTTCTTCTCCTAAAGATGAATCCCATTGAAGTTTTGAGGGGGAGGCAACTCAGTCCCAGATCTCTGTGTCCACTAAGGTTGATTGGTTCATACACAACCTGGAGAAGAGACTTGGCAAGAGGCTAGCTATGCCCAAAGGAGTAATTGTTCCTTCAGATGAGGAAGGAGATGTTGAGGTGCATTCTCTTGTCCAGACTCCTGTTGATTCTGTTCTTGCTGATAAAGCTCATCTTTCTCCGATCGACCTGTCCTCTAGTGATTCTGAGACCCCAATATGTGTTCCAGTGCCCAAGGCTACTAATGTTCCATCTTCTAGTTCAATTGACCCCATTCTACAAGCGGTTGAAGTAATGTTGACAAAGCAATAAGCTAAGTTCGAGCCTTCATTGCAAAAGGTTGTGAAAAGAGTTAAATATTCTGAGATATTTATGTTGAATGGGAATGCAGAGGTAAAGGTTTAGATTGGGATGTTGTAAAAGAGACTTGATGAGTCAGTCCAAGAAGGTGGTACAACAATTGCCTTGACTATGACTGCTCTAAAGAAAAATCTTCATGTTGTGAAAAATGTTAATCACAACACTCTATCTTTGATCGATGTTCACAACCAGTCAATGGCTCACTTCGAGACAAGTAGCTACATTATGCTAATGCCATCGCTGCCGAAGCAAAAAAGGGGGAGGATGCCCGTACAGCTAAGGTGGATGCTAAAATGAATTTGTTGGGAACTTCGATGGAACAACACTTCAAGGCTACAAATGACTACATATATGACACTACTGAGTGGCTCTATAATCAGCTAATAGGTATTCATGTCCATGTTTATACTATACCAGCTGTAACATCCCTCAGGCAACTAGATCGCCTAGGTGTAGTTTTTTCATGACTGGGTCATGACAAAACCTTAAGAAGCCCTAGTACACCAAGTGAATCTACGAATATACGTAAAATCACCTTGGTCTGCCTATATAACATTGAAAGTCCACTTAGTGTCAACTACTTACACCTATGGGGGGGGGGAATAGGTGTCTTTGCAGCGTATTTGCGGAATTAAAGTTTTACCTGCACAAGAAAACAAAACAACATAGCACAGAAAGTTCACAAGCAATTTATAGTGGTTCCCCGATTTGGGTACGTCCACTTTCCCCCTTCGACCTATCTCCCAACCAGGGACGACTCGGTCACTTCACCAACAGGATTGAAATCCAATCCTTGCACTAACGGAAGGAACCCTTCCACACGTAGGAGTCAACACTCCCACAACACGGGTTGCACCCAACCCTACAACTAGAGACCAATCGGTCCTTTACAAAGAATTGAAAATAGCTTGTAAGAAATACAAACAACGTATGGAGACTAAGGTGTCCCTCTTCGTTCGACGACGTGTTCTTGAAGTCAACGAAGAGTCCACAACCCTAGATCTCACTTGGAGAGAATCTCCCCGAGACCGGCGGCGGCGATGAGCAGCGGCAAGGCTCTCGGTGTTGGCGGTGGCAACTGAAGACAGCAGCAAAGCACTGGAGATCCAATCTTCTTAGCGAAGTCGGCAAGGTCTACCAACGGTCACACGAGGATCAATCGTCTCGATCGATTCGGACGGGGAAAGATTTCCCTATCTCAAATCAAGAGACAAAAGATCTCTGGATAGACACGTGAGACGCTGTGCAGGACTTGGCTTCTATCACCGAGGATCTGGAGGAGATCGAGATCGGCTTCGGTGATCGGCGGCGGCGACGGAGGCGGATCAAGTTCGCGAGATTAGGGTTAGTCGGCCGCTCGGTTTCGTATCTCGTCTATCTCTTACTGTACACAAATACCAGAGTATTTATACAATAGGTCAAGAGATGACCGTTGTGGGCCCCACCAGCAGTAAGACCAAAGTCCGGTTCAAAATCCCGCAGATAACGTGGACCGGTCCAGACAGAGTCGGAAAAATACCCAAGTCAAATTCAACGAGAATCGTGGGTGATTCTCGACGAATCGGCGAGAATCACTTACGATTCTCGCCGAATTCTACTTAGAGAATTCTGGCTGCACAGGTTATAGAGGCCGGGGAGAATCGGTGGGAATCACCTTGGATTCTCGCCGACTCGTCGAGACTGCAAAGTCATTCTCGACGAATCGGCGAGAATCACTTGGTGATTCTCGACGATTCTGCCTTAGATGAGTTTTCTGACTGCGTCGAGACAGCCGGCCCAACCCGGCGAGAATCAACTAGTGATTCTCGACGACTCGTCGAGAATCACTAGTGATTCTCGACGAATCGGTGAGAATCACTTAGTGATTCTCGACGATTTACACTTAGACGATTCTCGACTCTCAATCTGTAAGCTGGTCTTTGCCCCATCCTTGCTTCTTGTCTGCTCTTGCTTTATCATAGCCCTGTACTTGAAATTAAGTACACCCCAATAGAGAGAGTACACGTAGGCCAACACACTGATCTGCTCAACGAGGGATTACGTCGCGCAGACCCGTGTATATTGACCCACTGCACCCTGACATTGGTGTGTACTTAGCGTGGAATAACTGCAAGCACAACTTAAAAGATTTCATCAAACACATTTTCTATTTACCTTAGCTTGTTGCTTCTTCAAATCAGGTACATTGTGGATACATTACCCAACAATCTCCCCCTATTTGAAGAAGCTTAAACCCTATAAGCTAAGGTGAATAGAGCAAATAGGAATGAAACTCATAAACTTAAAATTGAGTTGAGAGAGATATTCATTACCAATTACTTAAGAGCAAACTTGGAGCTTGGAGCCACCTTAACCTTAGCCGAGAGGGTAATCTCTCCCTTTTCGGCTTCTGCAAATCGGGGTCTGGTGCATATGACCCCATGCTCCCCCTCAGTTCTTGCACCTATTCTTACACTTGAGTGCCTGGTAGATGCTCCCCCTAGATGCACGAGCCATGAGCTTCTGTAGTCTTCATTCCTCATAGTTGAGCATCCCCAATTCAGTTTTGAAGAGACTAAACTTGGCCTCGTCTAAGGGCTTAGTGAAAATATCTGCAATCTGCTTGTCCGTGGGGACATAGCAGAGAGAGATGTCCTTGTTCTCCACGTGCTCTCGAATGAAGTGGTAGCGTACTTCAATATGCTTCGTTCTGCTGTGCGATACCGGATTGTTGGCAATAGCAATTGCACTTGAGGAGTCGCAATACATCTGTACTTCCTTGAACTAGAGGTCATAGTCGGCTAACTGGTTTCTTATCCATAGGAGTTGTGCGCAACAGCTGCCAGCCGAGATGTACTCAGACTCTGCAGTGGAGGTTGCTACACAATTCTGCTTCTTGTTGTTCCATGAAATAAGCCTTCTTCCGAGGAATTGACACGTCCCTGAGGTGCTTTTCCTGTCATCCCTACTTCCTGCAAAATCAGCATCTGAAAACCCTATTAGCTCGACATCCTTGCTTCTCGGGTACCATAAGCCAAGATTAGGGGTACCATTAAGGTATCTGAGAATTCGCTTTGCAGTGACATAATGAGATTCCTTAGTGTTCACCTGATATCTGGCACAAACACATGTGGAGAACATGATATCCGGTCTACTCGCAGTAAGATAGAGCAGAGATCCAATGATGCTTCTGTATTTGGTTTCATCAAAAGGTTTCCCTTTCTCTTCCTTATCCAGAGACATGGTGGATCCCATTGGAGTCCTCATAGAGGTTGCATTCTCCATTCCGAATTTCTTGAGGAGTTCATTTGTGAACTTCGTCTGAGAAATGAAGATTCCTTCCTCAGACTGTTTCACTTGAAGTCCCAAGAAATACTTCAGCTCTCCCATACTGCACATTTCAAACTTTCCTTGCATAAGTTTGGAAAACTTTTTGCAAAGATTGTTGTCCATTGAGCCGAATATAATGTCATCCACATAGATTTGCACCAGCAAAATCTTGCCTTTGACTTCCCTGAGAAACAATGTCTTATCTATTTTTCCTCTAGAGAACTTGTTCTCAAGAAGAAAACTAGACAATGTCTCATACCAAGCTCGAGGAGCTTCTTTTAGGCCATATTGCACTTTATTAAGAAAAATATACATGATTAGGATAAGTAGGATTGACAAAACCTGGAGGTTGAGCAACGTATACTTCCTCTTTCAAATCTCCATTCAAGAAAGCCGATTTCACGTCCATCTGATAGACTGTGAATCCTTTGTGAGAGGCATAGGCTAGGAATAGCTGGATTGCCTCGAGCCGTGCAACTGGTGCAAATGTCTGGTCAAAGTCAATCCCCTCCTCCTGTCTGTATCCTTGAGCCACCAGTCTGGCTTTGTTCTTGATGATGACTCCATGTTAATCCAACTTGTTTCTGAAGATCCACTTGGTGCCAATCACATTTTGCGTCTTCGGTCTGGGAACCAGCGTCCAGACTTCGCATCTTTCGAATTGATGCAGCTCATCTTGCATGGCCAAAATCCATGATGCGTCTTTGTTCGCTTCGTCGAACATCTTTGGCTCCACCTGCGACAGAAAGCTAAGATGCAAGATCTCGTTAAGAGGACCTCGGCGAGTTCTGACACCGTCTCGGGGATCTCCAATGATTTGATTTCTGGGATGATCCCTCACGTGTCTGAGCTCTAGAAGTCTTGCATCAGGAGCTTCGACTACTTCTTGGGCATCTCCTTCTTCTAAAGGATTTGCCTCATTTTGATCTTCAACTTCTCCGATCGGCGTTGATGTGGAGACTTTGACATATTTTGGAGTTGCATCTTTCTCGGGATCATCCAGTTGTAACTTTTCGAGTCTGGCACCTGCAGCTTCAGGAAGACAACTAGAAGTCTTGCAATTAAACAAGCTTCCTTCATCAAATACAACATTTATTGATTCCTCTACCACTAGGGTTTTCTTGTTGAAAACTCTATAAGCCCGGCTGTGGCTACTATAGCCCATGAATATGCCTTCGAAGCATTTTTCACCAAACTTAGTACGAGGGTACTTCCCATTATTCAGTACATAACATTTGCAGCCAAAGATCCTCAGATAGGACATGGTTGGTTTCTTGCCTTTTAGTAGCTCATAAGGAGTCTTACGATGGCTCTTGTTGATTAACGCCCGGTTTTGTACATGACAAGCCGTATTGACAGCCTCGGCCCAGAAGTATTCTGGAAGAGAAGCATCATTCAACATTGTCATGCACGCCTCAATGAGTGTTCTATTCCTCCTCTCTGCCACTCCATTTTGTTGAGGAGTGCGAGGGGAGGAGAACTCATGAAAGATGCCAAGCTCTTCACAGAACTCTGTCATAGCCCCAGACTCAAACTCTGTTCCGTGGTCACTTCTGATTTTGACCACTGAGCAGTTAAGTTCGTTCTGTATCTGCTTGACAAAACTGGTGAAGATGTCAAACGTATCAGACTTGCGCTTTAAAAAGAACACCCACGAAAACCGAGAGTGATCATCTACAATTACTAGCGTATACGACTTCCCTCCTAAGCTATGAACTTGCATTGGACCAAACAGGTCCATATGCAGAAGATAAAGACATCTGGAGGAGTCTTTGTCTGGGATGCCCTTAAAGGTAGCCCGAGTCTGCTTGCCCATCTGACATGCAGGACATGGACTATCTTTAACGCACTTAATAATGGGAGTATCCCTTATTAAGTTTTTGGAAAACAGCATATTAATTGTCTTGTAATTAATGTGTGCCAATCTCTTGTGCCATTGTTCACAAAGAGATGCACTGCCTTTAGCAACGAGGCATACTGGGGTAGAGGAATCTAAACTAAGAAAATCTAAACAGAAAATATTTCTGCTCCCAATGCCAGTTAATACGGTCTCCGAAGAGTCACATGATATTATTAGGCATTTATCCTTGCAGAACTTAACGTCATACCCTTTATCACATAACTGGCTTACGCTGATCAGGTTATGATTTAACCCTTCAACATAAGCTACGTTAGTGATAGAGAGTATACCGTTGGAAATCGTACCGTAACCTCTAGTGACTCCCCGATCAGATCCCCCAAATATGACTTTGGGTCCATCCTCGACTGGAGAGTACTCCCTCAGCAGGCTTCTTGTCCCGGTCATGTGACGGGAGCATCCACTGTCCAAATACCAAATAGGAGTTTTGTTGGCCTTTGGACATTCCTGCAAAACAGAATTAATTTGCCTTAGGAACCCAATCGAACTTGGGTCCTAGATTCCTTGTTAGCATACTCCCCCTCGATTGGTTAACTCTACGAGTGGTCGGCCTCGTATTGCTAACATAAGGAGTCTCGTTATACCTTGGATTAAACCAACAATCCACGGCAAAGTGACCAATTTTGCCACAGCACCAGCAGTCAAACCTGTTATACTTCCTCTTGGGCGCCTGCTTTACCCTTGAAATGTGGGGTTCAGCTGGGGCCGAAGACCTGGAGGTGGAGGCAACATGATGACCACAGTCACATGACTTCTTCACCTCTTGGCTTTTCAGTGTAACAGGCTTGGCCTTAGGTGCCTGCTTCCTATTATGGCCGCTAGAGAATTGACCATAATTTCCCAAGTGGATTTCCTCATAAGGTGCCTTGAAGACACTCTCACTGAAGTTACGGGGAAAGGTCCACCCATCATATCGACTCTTCGGCTTTGCAACCGAGGGCCTGAAGTGATGCCCATATGTTGACTCAAAGTCATGTTGGTTACAGGGAATGCTAGGCTTTCTGAACTCAACAGGGCTGAGTGGGGCCTTTCCATTCTCATCAGCAGAGGCTTTCTTGGCAGCCTTATTCTTCCTCTTGTTCCTGTTTCTCCTGGATGAGGAGCTAGATACCCCTATATGCCCCAAGCCAGCTCCTTTGGCTTGAGCAGAGAAGGTATCAACTAATGGAAGAACAGTTTTTGGCATAGAGAAGATCTTGACGATCTTCCTTTCTGCCGCAAGTAGTTCTTCCAACTTATCGACTTCCTCCTGCTTAAGATCAAGGAGCTTAAGAGACTCTGAATGCTTTGAAGTCAGGTCCAAGTGCTCCTGTCGGAGGGAGATCAAACTGGTGATCTCTTCCCTCAGGGATACACTCTCACCTTTAAGGAATTTAACTTCCTTTTTCTCAGCCTTCAGTTTCTTTCGACATTTCAGGAATGTATTGAGCAGAAGCTCATACTTATCGAGGAGCTCAGCTTCAAGGGCAGAAGGGCTATCCTCAGGGTCATCATCCTGAGACTCAGGATCAGAGTCAGAGTCGGAGAGAGGGGTGTGAGCTTTTACCTTCCCAGTAAATGGGGGGCATTCTCCTTCTGAGTCAGAGCGACCCATTAGCCCAAAGTAGGCTTCCTCATCATCGCTGGTGTCTGACGTGTCAGATTCACTCAGCGTCTTTGGCTTCTTTGCGATGTAACTCCTCTCCTTCTTCTTGTCTTTTGAGGACCTGTGCTCCTCTCCCTTTCCCTTTTCCCTCTTGCCTTGATGGCAGTCGGCCACGACGTGTCCTGGCTTGTTGCAACCAAAGCATATAATGTCAGAAGAGCGGTGTTTGTTCGGTTTGGAAACATACCTGTCAGAGGAATAGTTCTTCTTCTGATCCCTTGAGGAGGAGCCGTTTCTCTTTCTCTGATTCCTCAGCTTGAGGAACTTCTTGAATTCCCGTGTGATAAGGGATAAATCTTCCTCTGATAATTCTGAGCCGGAGGAGCTTGGCTCAGAGTCTTCCTCTTCATCCCTCTTCCACGCACGGGAAGAAGCGGTACCCTTGCCCTTTCTGGATTGAATGGCTTTCAGGGCCACCGTCTTTTCCTTGGACGCGGCTTTCTCTGCTTCCTCTTCAGCCTTCCTTGTGTTCAACTGAAGCTCATAGGACATGAGCTTCCCGAACAGAATCTGTGGATCAGTTTCCGCAAGTCTGCCAAACTCGCGGATGGCGCAGATCTTTGTGTCCCATTCCTTAGTGAGGGACCTAAGGAACTTATCATTGAGTTCACCGTCAGTGAACACTCTTCCATATCCTTTGAGTGCATTGACGATCTTGAGGAAGTTTTCGAAGGTGACTCCGATTTCCTCCTTTGGCCCTTGCCTGAAGGCCTCATATTTCTGATTGAGGAGGGATCTCCGATCGTCCCTCACTTCATCTGTGCCCTCCATTAGGACAATCAGACAGCTCTAGAGATCCCTGGCTGTCCTGCAGTTGCTGAAGTTCTGCATCATAGAGTCGTCAACTGCGCTTACCAGGATGTTCTGAGCTTTCTTGTCGAGTCCGAACAGCACCATTTCGTCCTTGTCCATTTCCGAAAGTTTCTTGGGCACTTTCCTGGTTGGATCAATGGTGGAGGGCTTGGTGGGAATGTAAGGTCCCTCCTCCACTATCATGAAGAGCCGGGGGTCGACTGCTTCCATGTAGAATCTGATTCTTTCCTTCCAGATAGGAAAGTTCAGTCTGGTGCATACTGGGATTTTGCCGGAGTGCTTGAGTCCGTCCATGGAAGATATCGGTCTTCTTCTTGACACTGGTGGCAGGATTTTACTCAAGGTGTGAACCTTTTTGATGAGCAACCTGGCTCTGATACCACTTGAAAGTCCACTTAGTGTCAACTACTTACACCTATGGGGGGGGGGGGAATAGGTGTCTTTGCAGCGTATTTGCGAAATTAAAGTTTTACCTGCACAAGAAAACAAAACAACACAGCACAGAAAGTTCACAAGCAATTTATAGTGGTTCCCCGATTTGGGTACGTCCACTTTCCCCCTTCGACCTATCTCCCAACCAGGGACGACTCGGTCACTTCACCAACAGGATTGAAATCCAATCCTTGCACTAACGGAAGGAACCCTTCCACACGTAGGAGTCAACACTCCCACAACACGGGTTGCACCCAACCCTACAACTAGAGACCAATCGGTCCTTTACAAAGAATTGAAAATAGCTTGTAAGAAATACAAACAACGTATGGAGACTAAGGTGTCCCTCTTCGTTCGACGACGTGTTCTTGAAGTCAATGAAGAGTCCACAACCCTAGATCTCACTTGGAGAGAATCTCCCCGAGACCGGCGGCGGCGACGAGCGGCGGCAAGGCTCTCGGTGTTGGCGGCGGCAACTGAAGACAGCAGCAAAGCACTGGAGATCCAATCTTCTTAGCGAAGTCGGCAAGGTCTACCAACGGTCACACGAGGATCAATCGTCTTCGATCGATTCGGACGGGGAAAGATTTCCTATCTCAAATCAAGAGACAAAAGATCTCTGGATAGACACGTGAGACACTGTGCAGGACTTGGCTTCTATCACCGAGGATCTGGAGGAGATCGAGATCGGCTTCGGTGATCGGTGGCGGCGACGGAGGCGGATCAAGTTCGCGAGATTAGGGTTAGTCGGCCGCTCGGTTTCATATCTCGTCTATCTCTTACTGTACACAAATACCAGAGTATTTATACAATAGGTCAAGAGATGACCATTGTGGGCCCCACCAGCAGTAAGACCAAAGTCCGGTTCAAAATCCCGCAGATAACGTGGACCGGTCCAGACAGAGTCGGAAAAAATACCCAAGTCAAATTCGGCGAGAATCGTGGGTGATTCTCGACGAATCGGAGAGAATCACTTACGATTCTCGCCGAATTCTACTTAGAGAATTCTGGCTGCACAAGTTATAGAGGCCGGGGAGAATCGGTGGGAATCACCTTGGATTCTCGCCGACTCGTCGAGACTGCAAAGTCATTCTCGACGAATCGACGAGAATCACTTGGTGATTATCGATGATTCTGCCTTAGATGAGTTTTCTGACTGCGTCGAGACAGCCGGCCCAACCCGGTGAGAATCAACTAGTGATTCTCGACGACTCGTCGAGAATCACTAGTGATTCTCGACGAATCGGTGAGAATCACTTAGTGATTCTCGACGATTTACACTTAGACGATTCTCGACTCTCAATCTGCAAGCTGGTCTTTGGCCCATCCTTGCTTCTTGTCTGCTCTTGCTTTATCATAGCCCTGTACTTGAAATTAAGTACACCCCAATAGAGAGAGTACACGTAGGCCAACACACTGATCTGCTCAACGAGGGATTACGTCACGCAGACCCGTGTATATTGACCCACTGCACCCTGACATTGGTGTGTACTTAGCGTGGAATAACTGCAAGCACAACTTAAAAGATTTCATCAAACACATTTTCTATTTACCTTAGCTTGTTCAGGGGCTTCTTCAAATCAGGTACATTGTGGATACATTACCCAACAATCTCCCCCTATTTGAAGAAGCCTAAACCCTATAAGCTAAGGTGAATAGAGCAAATAGGAATGAAACTCATAAACTTAAAATTGAGTTGAGAGAGATATTCATTACCAATTACTTGAGAGCAAACTTGGAGTTTGGAGCCACCTTAACCTTAGCCGAGAGGGTAATCTCCCCCTTTTCGGCTTCTGCAAATCGGGGTCTGGTGCATATGACCCCATGCTCCCCCTCAGTTCTTGCACCTATGCTTACACTTGAGTGCCTGGCAGATGCTCCCCCTAGATGCACGAGCCATGAGCTTCTGTAGTCTTCATTCCTCATAGTTGAGCATCCCCAATTCAGTTTTGAAGAGACTGAACTTGGCCTCGTCTAAGGGCTTAATGAAAATATCTGCAATCTGCTTGTCCGTGGGGACATAGCAGAGAGAGATGTCCTTGTTCTCCACGTGCTCTCTAATGAAGTGGTAGCGTACTTCAATATGCTTCGTTCTGCTGTGCGATACCGGATTATTGGCAATAGCAATTGCACTTGAGGAGTCGCAATACATTGGTACTTCCTTGAACTGGAGGTCATAGTCGGCTAACTGGTTTCTTATCCATAGGAGGTGTGCGCAACAGCTGCCAGCCGAGATGTACTCAGACTCTGCAGTGGAGGTTGCTACACAATTCTGCTTCTTGCCCTTCAAGACCAGTTAGCCGACCAGTTAGCCAAGTGGACCTTACCCATGCCCTCCTAACCCTAGAGTGAGGTCAATGGGTCACTAAGGACCCATTGGTGTCAACCCTAGTGGCTAAGTTGACCCAAGTAACCTCAAACCCCAAAGTGGTCAAAGTGCCCTTAATAAGGGTTAAGTGACCTTCAAGGTGCCATGTAAACCCTACCCATCCTTACCTATACCCAAGGGGAGGCTAATAGGTCACCAAGGACCCATTGATGGTGATACAAAAGGTCAATTTGACCAAAGTCACCCTAGTCTAGGTCAAGTCAAACTTAGCTCAAAAAGGGCTAACCCAAGCTCAAGCCCCTAGCCACATTGGCTAACCACCTCCTAACCATATTATATTAGCTTAGTGGGCTGCATTTAGGGTAGTGCCATGACATAATTCGGCCTTGAAGGGCAAGAGAGAGAAAACTCCAAATTCCTCTTTAATGGAGGAGATAGAAAATGAGTTAAAACCATTCATGGCTTGGGGAAGCCAAGTACCACCCCTTTTATTCCTTGATTCATTCCCCCATTCAGTGTGGAGAAGGCCATGGGTCATCCTGGTGGCTGTTCAAGTGTAGGGGAGGAGAACCACCATGGCTGAGAAAAGTTATTCATGGCCATTAATGGCATTGATCCCATGACCACCCCCTCCCACATTTTATTATTTTAAAAGCTTCACTGGACTCCAAGGTGCTGTTTCCATCCTTGCCCCGACGATTTCGAGTTACTCCACTGTGTAGTTGCAGAAACTCGAGTGGCGCCACCACCACCATGGCATCCCGACGATCAGCGCGCCTCGTGCCCACAATCAAGCTCCTCCCCTTCTTCTTATTCCATGGGTAGATCGTAGGACTAATTAGGGTAAAGGTTCGGGCTCAATTGATCCTGATCCAAACTTTCAAACCCATGGTTTTCGTGAAAACTTCCGCTTGTCGGGATCGTCAGAGAATTCCCCTCCGGCGGCTGTGTTGCCGCCTGGCGATAGCCACAAACTCGATGGAGGTGGTGGTGGCGGTAGCCGGCCAGGGAGGCGGCCGAATAGCCGGGAATTTGTCCAGGAAGTGGCTCTAGGTAAGGATGATCCTGGCCATCGGCTGGAGCTTGAAGTCGACCAGATGCCGCTGGATGTGCTTTAAGATTCGTACTTGAGATTATTAAAACTATAGGTTATGTTTTCATATCATTTAATTTCTGTCACGAAAATTATATTTAATGTTTCTATTTATTAAAAATATCTAGTGACACCTACAGAAAAAGTGGTAAAAATCAAAGTGGTATCCCTAGGGGTGTACTTTATTTTAAAATTTATTTGAACCAATTTGGGTGCCTGGTTTCACCAGGGCACTCATTTTGGTGGGGTCTATACCTAGGGCTAGACAGAGATTAAAATGTGTGCCCCCACTTCACCACAAGTATAAATGACCTAAAATTTGGACAGGGAGGCTCCCTAAGCTATACCTAGGTCCTTTCCTAAAATGGGAATTTTCGGAGATAATTTTTCTATAGTTTTAGAAATTATTTAATAATCATAAAATAAATTTATTTACGGAACTAAAGACATCCAAACCCTCCAAAATTATGGTGAGTGGTTCTTAGGGTCATCATGAGGTTCTATATAAATTTTCACCTCGTTTTTAGTTGATTTGGTTGGGAAATCAGTAAACCCTATTTTTTCCCTAAAGGGGGTATTTAGGTCAAAAGTGCACCTTGTGGGATTGGGTGGCCAAATCACCGTAATAGAGGCTGAAATTTGGGCCACTAGTTTGACATGACCTTTAACACCCTTATATGGGTTATGGGGTGGTTTGTTGTAGGATTTTCCTAGGAACCAAGTTCAAACCCTAAGTTTGGACTTTGTGGGTTTGAGAAGGGCATGGGGTCAAATGCCCTTGTATGGACTTGAAACTTGGTGGAGAGGACCCTATGGTGTTTAAAGTCCTATGGTGGAAATTCTAGTTGATTTAGAGATATTTTAACCCCTCAAAACCCTAACCCTAATTTAGGTCACAAAGTTTATAATGGTATGATAGGCTATCAATACTTTAGGAAAGTCATGAAACTTGGGTTGTATTGTCATAGAGTCAATAGGAGCCTCTGGTGATTTTGTTGGTAATTTTGGAATAATACATTTATTACCTCCTTTATAGTAAATGGAATTGCCCTTGATAATCTTTTGTTTATTATGATCACACTGTTTAATAGGAAGATTTGAAAATTGGGAAGAGGGTAATTTAGGTCAATATACTCATACTTGAATTTAATTATAGTTTTTAATGTATATTATCAGTACCTTCTTTAAAAGTTTTGAAAATGAAATTATATTCAAAAATGGATTCAGAGCTTAATGATTGATTTTAAATTGTGAAACTCATGCAAAAGTTTACATAGGACAATATGCACATAAGGAAATTTTATCATAATTTTTAGATTAATATTTTTAGTAGTTGTTTCATTAATTTAAGAAAGAGGATTATTGTTCTAAATTAAAATTAGAGTTTATTATTTAATGAGAAGTTTGGAAAGTTTGTCAGGAGTGTTTTTATGGCATATTAGTCATGCTTGAATTTTCTTATAATTTTTGGAATTTTATTTACAATACTTACTTCTTTAGTGGTTAACCTTGTGATTATATTTATAATTATGGATCAAGGGTTTAAACCTGGCAAAAAAATTATGAGACTTGAATTTACTATTATATAGTTTCCTAGTATTTATCTTAATTTTATAGAGCATTTTGCATGACTGTAAGGACCATTTAATATTCAAACTAGGACATTTAGATTTTTAGGAGAAATAAATAAAATGTATGATAAATTAGGAAAATTCCATGTTTCTGGATTTAGTCTATAAGTGTCATTATAGGCCTCCATTAATTATCTTAGGTTGTTTGGATGAGGATTTAGTGTACCTCCTATCATGCACGCCATATAGCATAAGATGGTCTGCATTTAGTAAAACTTCGGAAATCGTGTTAACATGGGGAATGGTCTTTGGGAGATGGTATTATGGTTTAATGATTTTGGTATGTGGATTGGAGTATACCATTGTAGCTAGGGAGAGTAGGTAGTAGAGTTGTCTAAGTTTAGGTGGTACTCAGGATTGACGAAAGATCGTCTATCCTGTGAAGGGAGAGAGAAGGTCAAAACACTTTAGCGTTAGAACCAGTGTAATAATAAAGGGATCATGAATCGGGTACTAACCAATAATAATAAGTGTCTTGTGAAAGGGAGCTTTGGGCTTCAGCCCATCGTAGTTCCTAGTGCCCTTTGAGAGCCCTTCATGGGGTATGCCGGGGGCAGTCCTGGGCTAACCTAAACTGTAGGCAAAATAAACTGCAAGAGTAACTAGCATAACTAGGGGATTCACTTTCACTCACCTCGATGGCTCAGGATGTTAGGTGGGGTCACTCGTGCTATAGGCTCGGTGGATTATGTGATGGGCAGGTGGGCCCGACAAGCTTTGGCTCGGTTGTTCATTGTGACGGATGGGATGTTCTAGGGAGCTTTGGCTCGGTAGATGGTACATAAGGTTGCATGTGCATAAAGTATAAGGTGGTGGGTCTTCTATTTTGGTGCGTCGATGCACCGACGCCAATACGTTGACTCTACAAGTTTGGTTTTTCACTTCGCCAAATTAAGTTCGATGCGCAAGCCGGCAAGAGTACGCAGGGGCTCCGCATAGTGCACCAATGTCGAGGCATACGATAGGTTTGACTGGTAGTGTGATTAACAGTTTAGAGGTGGGCGAGTGCCAACCCACTGCTTCCTATTTCCACTACAGAGGTATCCTTGGAGATTAGGCTTTAGAAAGGGGGAACTAAAGGTCTGTGTACACAGTGTCGAGTGGGTGAGGTGTTGTTGCATGATCACATCATAGCATATTGGCATGGCATAGCATCATCAATGCATATAACCCCTGAAAACTATTGTATAGAGTGGTATGAGACGCTTTATACAACAGTCACTACAAAACCACCCCTTAGTTTATAAGTTCGTGTGAGCATACTTATAAGTTAAGGTTTATTACTCTGTAGATATATACATGCTGCTAGAAAATAGACACCCTATCGTATAAATTGGTATGTGACTTTTTATACGATAGGAGCCTTGCAGAAGATCCCTTAGCTTATGTGTTTTCATATAAGTTAAGGTAATATATATTATATATTAAGTATTTCATTCTTTGATTCCTGTCACATATACTCTTAGAACTGCTAGATTAGTTCTGCCATCACCTATTATTTTGGTATTCTCCACCTTCATTAGGTCTCCTTTACTCCTCCAAGCTCGGTGCCTAGGAGCCATGGGGGAAGGGGCGGGGGGTGATAGGACTTAGTCTTTTAAACTAACGATTTTCGAACCATATCATTTTAGGGTACCGTGGAGCCTAGTATGGAGAAGCAGCCGTGGAGGTCGGCACGATTGGAGATGGGATAGTCTAGCACCGGAGTTCAGATAGTTGAGACTATGAGTCCCGATAGTTAGTAGATGTTTAGCTTTTGATTCCGTGCTGAGTGATTTGTAGTGAGGATATTGATGTACCCGACATGAGCCCTATTTTCTGTACCTTTATTATTTCTGTGGACTCTCCCATCGTGGAGATTATTTACTATATATGTGATTTCTGTGGACTTGCCTTTCACTATTTTGCTGCTTTTTTGTGATTGATTTGGCTGGCAGGATCAGCGTTTTGTAGTGGCGACCTTCCCGGGCATGAAGGTGTCACCGCAAAATGGTGGTTCTGGGCCTAAGACGCCGGTGGCTTAAAAAGAAAAAAAGGGGGTCTTACACCAATGGCTGATGAGGATTATCCTCCCCAGGATTACTCGTAGTACTGGTCAGGAACACGGGATTTTGATCCAGACATTGCTATTGCAGCTATATTTTCAGAATATTTGAGGGTAGAAGATGTTGCTCCCCAAGTTCATAAGAGAAAAAGATATGGGGAAGGCACGTCAGAAGTCAGGCAAGAACAGGTTTGACCAGAGCCAGCAAGGGAGCAGCCCCATAGAGAATTGGAAGTGGTATGGAGCCCAACATCCAAAGGAATCATATTGGATACCTTTTCCTTGGTCGATCTGGGAGTAGAAAAGCATCAGTTCCACAACAGTCAAGAAGAATGGAACAAATACAATGAAGCCTACACCAGGGGGAGGATTCATTTCATGAAGAATAAGAATGCTGATCCTATGCCTCCTCCTCCTCCAAAATACTATCCGAAGCACAGAGAATACTTTGAGGGACAGCTTTTGAAGATAAAGAACATGCAAATCTTATTTCTTATATATATTTCAATTATTGAGTGTTGTGGGCTGCCCTCCCAAAATTAAAACATTTTTTTTATAAAATAACAAATATTTCAAGACAATTAGGTAAATCATATATATATATATATATGATTTACCTAATTATCTTGGAATATTTGTTATTTTATTATCTTTTCATGTCTTAATTTAATTTTATTTGGTATGTGCAATTCACCTTAGCTTATATGATTTTGACTTCTTCAAATAGGGGGAGATTGTTGGGTATTGTATCCACAATACCCCTGATTTGAAGAAGGGCTAGTAAAGGTAAGATGAATTGAGTTTGTATTTGATGTTGTATTCGAGTTATGTACTTGTAGGTTTACTTTGATAATTACACACCAATGTCAAGTTACAGTGGGTCAGTAAACACGGGACTATACAATGTAATCCTTCATTATGTAGGCCAATGTGTTGACTCACGTGTAATCTCTCTATTAGGGTGTACTTCTATCCCAAGTACAGGAGAAGGATCAAGGAAGGCCAATGTCCAGGACTGTAAGAAGAAGAATTTTACCTAGGTAAAATTCGGCGAGTATTGTGAGTCATATACATCGAATTCGTCGAGTATCCCCTTGATACTCGCCGAATTTGTCGTGCATGCTTCCCAATACCCGTCGAATTTGTCTTATATACTTAGGGTAAATTATCTGGAAATCTATTTTTTGAACAACGAAAATTTGGCGAGTATCACTGGAGATACTCGCGAAATTCACCAAGTATCACTAGCGATACACACCGAATTCGCGGAGTATCACTGGTAGTACTCGCCGAATTCGACGAGTATCCTAGGCGATACTCGCGGCGTGTGTCGAGCCATATGTCGACCACTCTGGATTTCTGGCTAAGGAAAATTTGACGAATATCACTCATAAATACGATGAGTATCTTAATCGATATTCGACGAATTCCGCGGAATTTGACTTAGGCCGATTTTTCCGAAATTTCTCTGGTTCGAAACCGTGGCCATGCACAATAATTTCTATGGTTCGTTTATGGAAATATTTTATAATAGTTATTTTGAATCTCTCTATAAAAAGGATAAGGTGATTTCGAAAATACTAATCTTTCCCTAAATTACATTTTGATTTTCAAAAATTCCAAAGAAAGAAACCATCGGCCGCTCTCTTGCGAATCGCGATTTTCACCGACCGGCCGCTGAAGACTTGCTATCTTCTTCTTCAATGACTTACTCGACTAGATTGTTTATTCTCTCAAGATCTATTCTACTCTAGTCCTAGTTGTTCGAAGATCTAAGGATCAAGATTCAAGTTCTACATTGATTTCAAGTTTCCGAGTTCTACAAAATTCAAGATCTACTTCTACGAAGAATGTCGGAGCGAAGACATGTAATCATTATTGTATTGTAATATTAATTTTCAATTTTAGGAGATTGTTTCTCCGAGATTGTAAATCTATTTGTGGATCGAGTTTGTAGATCTGTTTGTGGATTGAGTTTGTAAACCCGTGTGTGGATTGAGTTGTAGATTCGGCTGTGGATCGAGGTGTAGGAGAGTTTGTTCTCTGAGGTGTAAGAGAGTTGCTCTGTGTTGTAAAATTGTTGATAATCTTAGAAGGTGAAGTAGCCGAATCTATCCCTTCGTGGTAGATAGGTGAGGCGGGAATGTGGACGTACCCAACTCGAGGAACCACTATAAAATCTCCGTGTTTGTGTGCTTGATTTTAAGATAATTTTTAATCCGTAAAAAGACACAAACATCACCTACTCACACCCCATCTAGGTGAGTTAGATAGATGCTATATACTTTCGTCTCTAGCAGTGTTGCACTAAACTCCTCCCAAGAACTGACAACATACTCCATCCAATCAAAGGTAGTGTCCAATAATGAATTACACCATCTCTTCGCATGGGACCCCAAGCAAGAGACTGTTAATACCCCTGCCTCCTCCGTCGGGCATCAAATCTCAGCTAACATCTCATTAATTATATCAAACCACTCCTCTATACAAACTACTAACTCTGTCCTGAGCAAGGATGATGGAAAAAGACCTAATAAGATGCTCAGCAAGTTTACCCCAGGGTTTGATAGAGGAGCCAGAGCCTGCAGTGTCCTAAATGCCTCCAAGATGGCCATCAACATCTTCCCCATCTTCGTTTGCTGAAATAGAGTAGGAGCCGGCGGGGGTGGAACAACCGTCAAATCTTGAGGTGCACCCTATTGAGGGGTAGGGTTTGTCGTAGTCTACAAAGGAGAATCCAATTATCAATTGGTTTAGGAAGAGATTCATTAGAAAGAAAATGGACTGTTATATGTGTTTTTCCTTATGGGCACATCATTTCTTCCGTTGCTAGTTTGCCCTCAAACTAAGCTCACGCGGGGTCTCATAAGGTATTTGCGGACTTTTTTTCTTCGGATCAAGGTTTCCTTATGATACCAGTTTGTAAAACCCCATTTTGTTTCGCTTCACCTCCAAGGTCTTATGCCCAGAATCAATGTTTTGTGGTGACACCAACACTCGGGAAGATCGCCACAACAAAATGCTGATCCTGCCGAAAGAAATGATCTCCAATGAAATAGAAGTATATAGTTAGAACAAATAAGTCTAAGTCCACAATCACATGTAATATAAGAAAGCTGAACCACAACACAGTCCACATAGAGATGAAATAAAAATGACAAAGAAAAATGGGCTCATGCTCGGTACATCATGGCCTCACTACAACACTCTCATGAAAGCAAAATATATTAATCACTCACGGATCCTAAAGCTGGTGCTCCTATTCTAGACTGACCGACCTCCATGTGCACCACCCTTCGCTGGTGTTGTATCTCCTACTGCTGCTCGCTGTCTCCCATCCGGATCCCTTGAAATGTTTGGTCCACCGACCGTTAGTTAAAAAGACTAAGCCTTATTTCCCCCACCCCTCCTCCAGTGGCTCCTAGGCACCGTGCTAGAAGAATGATAGGAAAGCTATGATGGTGGAGAGTAAACAAGAGCATGTGACGGTGGAACTAATGTAGCCGTTTTATTATAATATTCACAGTTCTATAAGAGGAATGCGATCTAGCAATACTATAGGAATAGAGCCGTAAAGAGTAGAAAGTAAAGTTCATCATAAAGAAAAGTAACAGATAACCACAAATAAAGTAACCTTAGCTTATAAGCATGCCCACACAAGCTCATAAACTCTGGTGTATATTTATAGGGCCCAACGTATAAAACATCTCATACAAATTATACATTAGGGGTAAGGGTTAAAGTATGGTGATGACATGATATGCTATGATATGTTGGTTTAATGATATGTTCATACAAGTGTAACAAACACCCGACTCTATCCGCACAGAACTTTAGTTCCCCAATTTTTGAAGCTAGCTTCACTCCTAAGAGCCTCCATAGTGTATAACAGAGACAATTAGTTGGGCCACTCCACTCCTTGGTGGGTATCCACACTACCAGGCCTAGCCCTTATGTATACCTCTAAAAGACACACCAGGGTCACCACGTACTAATGCTGACAAACTCGCTAGTCTTTTCCTTGGCTAAGTGTAAACAACACCTTCTCAGTCATCGTATCGACGTTGGTGTGAACCACCATCAAATACCAAAGACCCACAACCTTATGCACATGCAGCCATGAATTCCCGAGCCATCGGCTCCCCGGACTGACCTGTCCATTATAAATACCTTTCGAGCCTTCGGCTTGCCGGGCTAACTTGTCCATTTGCACAACTACCAAGCCTACCGCTCGGACAAGCCAACAAAGCTAACCTCCCGAGTTATTGAGGTGAGTGAAGGTGAAGCCCTATTTTTACTAATTGCTCTTTAACATTTAAGTCTTACGGTATAAGGTTAATCTTGGACTGCCCAGGGCATTCCCTATGAAGGGCTCTCGAGGGCACTAGGAACTATGATGGGCTAAAGTCCAAAGCTCCCTTTCACAAGGTATTTATTATTATTGGTATCTACCCATGTCCCAACTCTCCTGATCTTACACTTGAACTAAACCTAAGTGTAATTAGACTTCCTCCAAGGAAAAGATGATCCATCATCGATCGCGAGCACAACCATAACTTAGCCAACTAGGCTCTCACAACCTGAATCCTCTTTCATATTCAAATCAGACCATGTACACCATTAATCCCACCTTTCCATTCCAAGGCTTACATGTTATCTTATATCTACAACTTACTATGTTCAGACCTAATGATCTATATGACGTGCATGAATGATGACCCCCTCCAAATATTCATCCAAATGACCTAGATTATTACTGGGGTCTATCATGATATTTTAAAGATAAATCCAGAATAAAATTTTTTCCTAACCTACTTGTCATTTATTTAATTTTCTACAAAATCAAACCAATTGTGCTTTTGAACACCAAGTACAATTTTCTGACATGATATGGCCTTAACAAAATTATGACCAGTGTATAACTTGAAAATAGAAGTATGTACTGAAATTCATAATTTTCTAAGGAAAGGTTAACCACCAAACTAATTAATGATTAAATAACCTAATTAATAGGGAAAGGCAGGAAATAATAGAAATAATCATCCCAAAATTATAGAAAAAATACCAGATGTCTAGAGTGACCAGAAAAGTCTACTAGCCATAAATCATAATTTTCTAAGCTTGTTTGGTCACCCAAATAAACAATTTAACAATATTCTACAAAAGACACTTTGTGAAACAACCTATATAAAAAGACTTCCAATAATAATGAGAAAATTACTAGATGATAATTATGACCAAAAGGGCTACTGACCAAGAATTATAATTTTCCCACACCATTTGGTCCCATAAATGAATTATATTAAAATATTCAACAAATGGGCACTTATGAAGGAACCTATATGAAAAGTCTGTCAATATTTGTATAAATACCCACAGAGTAGTATTGTGTCCTAAAATGTTCTCAAACTAAGTTTCATCATTTTCCAGCAGGCAAATAACCCTAAAACAATTATCTTGTGAGTAAATCAAAATTAGTGTTTATGAATGAAGTAACATGATTACTAATCCAATATTCATAATAAAATTTCTTGGGAACAATATCATCTAATCAAGTTCACTGTCTAAGTTTCATGAGTATCCAAATTCAATTGAGCATGTAATTAAATATTGGACCCAAGTGCCCTAAACTATCCATAATTGTTTCAGAAGGGTTAAAACATCCTAAAATTCCAATATCATTTTCTAGGGCTTATTCCCCCCCCCCCATACCATGTTTCAAGACATTTCAAGGACATATGGTTCCATGTCCTACATTAGGCTCCAAACATCAACCCTAGAGCATACATAAGGGTCTAAGGGTAACTCCACCCAAAACTACCAAAAATCTCTTGTAGGGGTGTTTTATGTGTTATTAAGTCAGTGGCCAAAGTTTCATTCCTTTTGGATGATGATTGACCACTCAACCCACCAATTTTACTCTTGCCCTAATTTTTCCTAAGGGGCAAAGTTTTTGTTACACCAATACCTACTCAAACCAAACTTAAATGGGCTGAGATTTTTACCAGGGACTTACCATGTGATAGTACGTTTTGTAGTCTAAACTATTAGGATATACTTTCTTGTTTTTAATACGCTAATCATGTCTTGTAAGCTTATTTTTTTTCTTCCTTATGTATATATTATTGCCGCTAATGTTTTCTTGTCTTTTTGCAGGTTTCCAGAATTTTGGCCAAATATGAACTGACACGTTCCCCTGACACGCCCTCCATGGGCATGTCATAGGTTGTATGACTCAATGCCAAGGAAGCTTGCTGCCATAGCACAAAATAACCAAAAAAGCTGCTGACACGCCCCCCCAACACGACCTCCCCGTGCGTGTCACAGGGCGTGTCATAGGGTGTGTCGCCCTCATCCCGAAGCCTGTTGCCGCATTTAAAGATTTTTTGCCCTTGTACGTTAACAGTATGGACACGCCCCCCCCTACAGGGGCGTGTGCCTGGCCGTGTTGAACCTTTTTCCAAGACTGACGGATCTCTTACCAATGATTTGGACATGACATGCATGTCACGCCCCCCTATACGGGCATGACCAGGGCATGCCCACCATCGTAGAGAAGCAATCATCTCCTCTCCAGAATCCAGTGACCAAGGTAAACCCCGTATGTTTCACCCCCCCTGACAGGCTCTCCATGGGCGTGACAGAGGGTGTGACTAATCCGATAATTTTTCCTATAAATTCAGTGGTACTCCCTTGTGTCCAGAGCTGTTGGTTTGAGAGGGGAGGTGCTGCCCTTTTGTTTCCTAGTCCTTTTTATGCTTTTTCTCCCCTCTCTCTCTTTCTCATTTTAGTTTTTCTTATCCCTAGTTTAGTTTAAGTTTTTGTAATAGCTTTGGTAATTGATTTAGTAGTTTAATATAATGCTAGCATAGTTTCATTTTCATGCAATTATAATTTTTCTTTCAAGTTGTAACTCTCTTTAATATTAATATAAGTGCCCTTTGCTTACTTTGTATTCTTAATGCTTTTCTACTCATCCATCCTCCTCCACTTCGCTATGATTAACTAATCCTCCTTGTACTCGAACATGATGATCCGAGGTTCGAGTTAATTAAGTTATGATGCTTTGAATTTACTTTTTCTTTTTAGGGTTTAGGCCTTCAAATTACTCTTGATTTTTCATGTTTGGAATTATATCATCGATATATAATTTCCATTTTTGTTTTCACTCTTAGCTAGCTGAGAGGCTCATAGTTTGAAGTGAACACTAAAGAGTAAAGAGAGTTGTACGCACCCCTCGAGAGTGGAAGACGTTCAAATCTCCCGAATTGGAGTAAAATCCAATAGTGGTGTTCACAGCGTAAAGCGAGCTTTAGGCCTCCGATTTGGACAAGAGTTCGGTCAGGCCTTCCTAAACTCAGTTGGGAATGACTTCGAGAGAAGCGTGTTCAAGCTTTAGGAACCTTCACGGTCAAGGACCTTCACCCTATTAATTTTAGGTTTATTTTCGCGTTTTTAATCGACTTTTGCCGAGGTTATTAATGATCGAGTGCATTTCCATCTCATTATTCCAACCCTTCTTTGTAATCGTTTTGATTAGATCTCTATTAAACTACAATTAGTTCTATTTTTAGCGCAATATTTCTTTTTTTAGTCGCAATTAGATTTCTCTTAAACCCTAAAACAATCTTTCGATAAGATAATAGTTTTCATGTGAGTAAGATTACTCGACGGTTCCCGGATTTCAATACGACACTTGTCTCCCCTAGCTACAGTTCGATAGGTATACTTGCCATGTTGGATTGCTTGTTCGGCTCTTATTGCGTATTGCATCCACAATTACTCTGATTTGTACAAAGTCACCCTTGAACTAAGATGAATTAAGTTGTATTTGATGCCTTACTTTAGTTATGTGGTTGTAGGATGATATTGCCAAATATAGACCAATATCAGTCTATAATGGGTCATCAAACACAGGACCATACAATATAATCCCTCATTGTGTGATCCATGGTGTTGACCCATGTGTAGCCTCTCTATTGGGATACACTTCATATTACAAGCACTTGGACTGATTGGACATAGAAGTGTTAGTGACCCTCATTGAAGAAAAGAATTTCAATGAAGAAAAATTTTCTAAGTCATTTACTCGAGTAGATGTATTTATACTCGAGTAAGTGAAATGGTACTCGAGTAGTTGAATTCTTATACACGAGTCACCAGTTTCTCCTCTCAGAATTTTTCTAAGTTAAATACTCGAGTAGTCAATTTTTACACTCGAGTAGTTAAGTCCTGTGTCTCGAGTACTAGAAATCATAGACTCATGTTAATTCTCTCCACTCGAGGAGTCTATATACTACTCGAGTAATCTAGAGTCTATACTCGAGTAATTCTTTTTTCTCTATCTCAGAAATCCCCTAAGTACTTTACTCGAGTAGTTTATCTTCATACTCGATTAAGTCCTTTTCACTCGAGTTGTTCATTCCCATTACTTGAGTAACCCGTTTTCCATGCTCAGAAATTTCTCTAAGTATTTGACTCGAGTACTTCTTCTACTCACTCGAGTAGTTGAACTCTCTCACTCGAGTAACCCGTCTTATACTCGAGTAGTCCAATTTCTTTGTCTCGAGTAATCAGCTTAGCACTCGAGTATGTCTTTATCTACTCGAGTATCTACTCCTCAATTCTTGATATTTTTCTGAGTAAAATACTCGAGTAGTCTCTATCTCCACTCACTCGAGTAATGACTTCAAGTACTCGAGTAGGTATATGATGACTCGAGTATGTCAGTCAAACTTTCAGAAATTTCTCTAAGTCCAGATTTAACGGGATTTATTCAAATACGTTGACATGATTTGTCCACATGTGCATCATTAAGAATAATTATGACCGTTAGGGGATATCTTATAAATAGGTCTTGTCAAGACCGATCAACCCTAATGCTAATAATAATATTCAATCAAGCCGTCAGATTATTCTAAAGTATTCTGAATCGCGTTTCTCTGTCCAAGACGAAAGCCGCCGCCGCTGCCGACGATCTCCTTTGCGCTAGGGCTAGGGTTTCGACTTCAAGATTTAGATCAAGTTTGATTTCCAGATCGTGATATTCTGTTCGTTCTTCATAATCTCTTTCTCTGATCTGGTGAAGTCAAGAGAAATTTTCAGATCTAGCTTTTGCCGAGACATCTTCTTCAACTTTTCTGATAAAGCCGTAACAACTACAAGAAGAAGATCCAGGCAGATCTTTTAAAGATTTGAAGAATACTATTTGTATTTTTATTTCTCTCAACTTATTTCTTGTAGGAGAACTTTCTCCGAGTTGTAGGAAGTTTTACCTTCCGAGTGTAGATCCGTTTAGATCGAGTTTGTAGGAACGTTGTTCCGAGGTGTATGATTGTTTTTCAATCCGAGATAGTGGAGTAGCCGAGTCTACTGGTTTGCTAGATCGGTGAGGGAAAGTGGACGTACCCAAGGTTGGGGAACAACTATCAATCTTTTGTCCTCTTTGAATGCTTGATTGATCTGTGTGCCTAGTCGCTAAATTTTTATTCCGCTAAAAGACGCACAACTCACCTATTCACCCCACCCTCTAGGTGATTTTGGTAGACAACTGAACTTTTTCAATTGGTATCAGAGGGAGGTTGATCGCTAAAAGGTTAACAACTTGATCGGAATCGTCCCTAGTTGTCTTTTGATATCATCCAAGCATGAACAAGACTAAATATTTTGCCAAGCTTCCAGTAGGCTCAAAGAACAACTTTCTCATGTGGAAAGAAAGGATTAAATTTTTCATGGAAGCTGTGGATCCCAGGATCTTCATGATGGCTGAAAAAGGTCCTCACATTCCTATGACTACCTCCACTATAGATCCAACAAAGCAAGTTCCTAAGAAATTGATGGATCTAGATAAAGATGAGATTGCACTTGTCTCCTTGGACAAGAAAGCTAAAAATATAATTGCAAGTGCAGTCTATGACTCAATGCTGCAAAACCTGATCCACTGCCAGTCTTCTAAGGAGATGTGGCAGTCCCTCATCACTTTTATGGAAGGTATAGAAGAAGTAAGAGATGAAAAAAGTTCCCTCCTCAATCAGAAGTAAGAAGCCTTCCGGCAAGGGCCAAAAGAAACCATTGCAGGCACTTTTGAAAATTTCTTCAGGATAGTCAACGGCCTAAGATTGTATGGCCAGGTTTTCACTAATAGGGAACTGAATGATATGTTTCTGATGTCTCTCACAAAGGAATGGGACAACAAAGTGTGTGTTATCCGAGATTTTGGAAAGCTAGCTGAGACAGACCCTCAGAATCTCTTCAGAAAGCTAATGTCATTTGAGCTTCAACTCAACTCAAGGAAAGCTGAAGAAGAGAAGAGCAGGTCTACATCCAAGGAGAAGTTTATTACTCTAAAGGCAGACACCTCTAGGAAGTCAAAGGCTACCTCTCCTACCCCAACACAAGAAGAAAGTGAAGAGGAATCATCTGAGCATAGCACTTCAGGCTCAGAGCTATCTGAAGGAGAGTTCTCACTGCTCTCAAGATAGTTCAAGAAATTATTGAACAAAAAGAAATAATGGAGAGGCAAGGATGCCTCATAAAAAAGATCATGACATGATGGTGATCGACGAAAGAAAGACTCAAGTAGCCATGACAGGTATAATTCTAAACCCTAACAAACATATTTTGACTTACATAGTTTATTATTGTTATAACAAGCCAGGTCATGTCATTGTTGATTGCCCTCATAAGAAAAAGGAGGGTGGTAAGAGAGAAGAAAAGAATTCCTCATACAACAATAAGAGGACAGAGAAGAGCCTGATAGCTAAGAATGGAAAAACTCTTAGTGACTCTGACTCATCTGAGTCGAGTGAAGAAGAACAAGAAGCCTACTTCGGGCTTATGGCTCAGTCAGATGATGAACAAGAGACCCATTTCACTGGGAAGATAAGCTCTTACACTCCTCTTTCTAAATAAGAAGTATATGAGCATGATCAAGAGGACAGCTCCTCTGACGATGAGTCTGAACTCATGGCCCAGTATAAGGAGTTGATCAAGGCATACGACAAAAGTCGAAAGGTCGTGAAAACTCAGGCAAAAGAGATTAAGTCTCTAAAGGCCATAGAAAGCTCTCTGAGAGAGGAAGATGTTAAGATGGACTCACTCAGAGAAGACTTAGATACTGCAGTTGATGAGTTCAATAAGGCTATCAAGCACCTTGATCTGAAGGATGAAATCATTAAGGGGTTGGAAGAATTACTAGAAGCCAAAAAGAAAACTTGTTGAAGGTTTTTCTAAGCCCAAGGTAGTTCTTCCTTTTGTTGCTGAGTTCTCTGCTCAGGCCAAGGGTGCTGGGCTAGGCCATGTAGAAGCTCCTAGTAAATCTTATAGGAGGAATAAGGCTTGGATAAGGAATAAGGCCGCCAAGAAGGCCTTGGCCAAAGCAAAGGGGAAGGCCCCTCAAGATCCTACTATCTTTAAGAAAGTTATATTTCCAACTAATGAGTTTGATCTTGACTTATCCTATGGCCATATGACTAGGCCTACTTATGTAGAGCCAAAGTATAGTTACCAAGGATGGACTTGCCCCAAAAACTTTTGTGAGAGTGTCTTTAAGGCACCTTTTGAAGAAGTCATTCTTCAGGACTATGGTCCTTATGATCACGTTCATAACTTCAAGAAAGCACCAAAAGTAAAATCCATTGTGGAAAAGCCTGTGAAGGAGAAGAAATCATGTGATTACCATCATCATGAAGCTTCCTACTCCAAGACTGCAACACCTACTGGACCACTAACCCAGAAGGTCTAGGAGGAGTACCTAAGGCAAAGATACAACAGGTTCGACTGTTGGTGCTGTGGCAGAATTGGTCATTTTGCCATCGATTGTTGGTTTAATCCAAGAAATGTTGTTACTTATCAGGTTGGCAATATGTGAATGACCACTCATAATGCTAATCCTCATAGGGGGAGTGTTCTAACCCGAGACCAAGGACCCAAACATGCTTGGGTTCCTAAGGCAAACAGATTATTATTGCAGGGATGTCCAAAGGCCACTAAAACGCCAATCTGGTATTTGGACAGTGGATGGTCTTGGCACATGACCGGGACTAGAAGTCTACTTCAAAACTATTCTCGAGTCTTGAACGGACCAAAGGTCATCTTTGGAGGTTCAGACCGAGGAATCACTAAACGCTATGGTATGATCACTAACGGTAGTGTATCCTTTTCGGATGTTGCTTATGTCGAGGGATTGGAACACAATCTCATAAGCATAAGCCAACAATTCGACAAAGGATACATAGTTGAATTCCATGCTGATAAGTGCTTGATAAAGTCTGTTGACAATATAGAAATGATTCTATCTGGCACTCGAAGCAGAAATATATTTTGTTTAAATTCCATTCGTATAGACTCTTCTACACCAGTGTGCTTTTTAGCAAAATATAGTGCGTCTATTAGTGACCAATTACACAAGAGATTAACATATATTAATTTTATTACTATTAATAAATTATTCTCTCTGAACTTAGTACGTGATGCCCCGAATGTAAAGTGTGCTAAGGACAGACCATGTCATGCTTGTGTAAAAGGCAAGCAAACAAGGGGTACTTTTAAAAACATAATAGGCAAAGACTCCAATAGGTGTTTACACCTACTTCATATGGACTTGTTCGGCCCACTGCAAGTTAGAAGTTTGGGAGGTAAGGAGTATATGTTGGTTATTGTTTTTGACTACTCGCGCTTTGCGTGGGTGTTCTTTCTGAAACACAAGTCAGATACGTTCGATGTCTTTACAAATTTTGTCAGGCAGGTATATTTTGAATACAACTATTATGTAGTTAAAATAAGAAGTGATAATGGAACAGAATTCAAGTCCAAGGCCATGACAAAATTCTATGAAAGCCTATGTATCTTTCATGAGTTTTCATCTCCTCGTACTCCACAAAAAAATGGAGTAGCTGAGAGAAAGAACAGAACACTCATATAGGCCGGCAGGACTATGTTGAGTGATGCCTCACTACCAGAGTATTTATGGGCTGAAGCCATCAACACTGCATGTCACGTGCAAAATCGAGCACTCATAAACAAGAATCATGATAAGACATCTTATGAACTTTTAAAAGGAAGGAAACCGACTATCTCATATCTTAGAATTTTTTGTTGTAAATGCATCGTGCTTAACAATGGTAAGTATCACACTACCAAGTTTAGCGAAAAGAGTTTTGAAGGTATTTTTGTATGATATAATAGCCATAGTAAGGCATATAGAGTTTTCAATAGAAAAACTCTGGTTGTATAAGAATCAATACATGTTGTATTTGATGAGACGAGATTGCTGCAGAGCAACTCTTCTAGTGTGTTCATTGAAGATGCAGGTGCAAAGTTAAAAGAAGTTAGCTTGATGAACCGACTGAAGATAAAGGTGAACAGTTCATCAAGATCACCACTCTAACTCTTATTGGAGAGGTAGATGATCAAGATAAAGAAATTGTCTAAGTTTATGAAGTCACTCCAGTGATTGAAGACGTTCCAAATGCAAGGACTCTAGAGCTCAAAAATCTGAAGGATCACCCCATGGACCAAATCATAGGAGATCCCCGAGATGGTGTTAGAACTCGTAGAGTTACAACTAATGAGAATTTATACTTAAGTTTTCTCTCTCAGGCTGAACCAATGAAGTTTGAGGAAGCAAACTCGGATGCATCTTGGTTCCTGGCTATGGAAGAAGAACTGAATCAGTTCAAGCGCTACAAAGTCTGGAAACTTGTTCCAAGACCCAAAGGCAAGAACGTCATCTGAACGAAGTGGGTCTACAGGAACAAGATGGACGAAGATGGAACAATCCTAAAGAACAAAGCCAGACTCGTACCCAAAGGATATCGCCAAGAAGAAGGAATTGACTTCGACCAAACATATGCTACAATGGCAAGACTGGAGGCAATAAGGTTATTCCTAGTATATGCTCCTCTCAAGGGCTTCACAGTGTATCAGATGGACGTGAAGTCTGCCTTCCTAAATGGTGATATAAAGGATAAAGTATATGTGGAACAACCTCCAAGTTTTGTTGACTCTAACTTTCCCAATTATGTTTACCTACTGCAAAAAGCTTTATATTGTCTGAAACAAGCTCCTCGAGCTTGGTATGAGACACTGTCTAGCTTTCTTCTTGAGAACAAGTTCACAAGGGGAAAGATTGATAAGACATTATTTCTTAGGGAAATAAATGGCAAGATTTTGCTAGTGCAAATCTATGTCGATGACATCATATTTCGCTCTACTGACGACAACCTCTGCAAGAAGTTTCCTAAAATTATGCAAGGGAAGATTGAAATGAGCAGTATGTGAGAGCTGAAGTATTTCTTAGGGCTTCAGGTGAAACAATCTGAAGATGGAATTTTCATCTCGCAAACTAAGTTCACCAAAGAGCTGTTGGAACCCTAGTTTTGATTTGGGAAAGGATCACTATTAGGATGTTTAGATTGACCCAAAATGTATAGTAATGGGTCATAGGTTTGCTTCCAGGTTTGCCACAAAAGAACCCAACAGAATTGCTGAAAGAATTCCAGAGGAAATGCAGTTTGTCAAAGGCAGAAAATCAGTTCGATGAACGTCGAATTCAGGTCGACGAAACACAGAGTTCAAACTCGGAGTTGAGCTCGACAAACTCCGAGCTCCGGTCGACGATCGTTGAACTCAAAGCCAGAATCTCAGCTCGATGCAAAGATTATTAAGGTCGACGATCTCTGAGCTGAGGTCGACGAATAGCATACTGAGGTCGACGAAATCTGTGCAGTCTTACATACAGATTTTGACAGTTGGCAGATTTTATTAAGGAATTTAATATCTCTCAGAGTTAATACTTTTAGCCATTGAACAACAGTAGTTAATGTGATTTATTCCCCAGGCATCTTTCTCTCTCTCGGGAATGCCTAAGCCTTTTCAAGATAGAATTAATTCAAACATTTAAATTACGGCAAGGGGGAATATATACGGTTTTGGAAGTTTGCATGATAGATAACAAGAATAGAGGAAGTGACTAACAACAATAAAATTGTAATTAGAATTAAGATTCTGAAGAACACAACAGCTTTCTATCATACAGTGTTTTTCATCATTTGCTCCAGGCTTTCAAGAGACACAAATCTATATCAGTCTAGAAAGTTTGCTTGAGATCAACATAATCTGAAGGCCGACACCCTGAAGCAAAGCTTCCTTCTTTCCTGAACAAATCAACATCTCAGGGGGATCTTTGACACTATCAAGGATCCACAAAGTCTTCTCATGTTGCTATTTGAGAAAGAGAAGACTAACAATACTTTCTCTCTCACCCCCACTGTAAAGGGTTTTCATCTCCCTTCAAAAGTGATTCCTGGTTACAAGTCTCCTAACCAAAAGACTTGAGGGTTGGTTTTTGGGCACCTGATCAAAAGCTCATTGGTGGCAGCCACCTGATCAAAAACCTGAGTGGATTTCTACCAGGGTGGTAGAAGAGTTAATGTATCCAGGTTTGGGAACCACTATAAAATCCTTGTGTCATTTGTATTGCTTGCTCTGTTTCTTTATCTTTGTGCTGTGACTTTTTACATTAAATATAGTTTAGAAGAAAGTTAAGATCTATCCCCTCAACTTTCAATTGGTATCAAAGAATAACATATATATTTCTCAAGTGTAAATTAAGATCTACTGGGATACACTTCATATTTCAAGCACTTGGACTGATTGAACATAGAAGTGTTGGTGACCCTCATTGAAGAAAAGAATTTCAATGAAGAAAAATTCTTTAAGTCATTTACTCGAGTAGATGTATTTATACTCGAGTAAGTGAAATTGTACTCGATTAGTTGAATTCTTATACTCGAGTCACCAGTTTCTCCTCTCAGAATTTTTCTAAGTTAAATACTCGAGTAGTCAGTTTTTACACTCGAGTAGTTAAGTCTAGTGTCTCGAGTACTAGAAATCAGAGACTAGTGTTAATTCTCTCCACTCGAGTAGTCTAGATACTACTCGAGTAGTACAGAGTCTATACTCGAATAATTCTTTTCTCTCTATCTCAGAAATGCTCTAAGTATTTTACTCGAGTAGTTTATCTTCATACTCGAGTAGGTCCTTTTCACTCGAGTAGTTCATTCCCATTACTCGAGTAACCCATTTTCCATTCTCAGAAATTTTTCTAAGTATTTGACTCGAGTACTTCTTCTTCTCACTCGAGTAGTTGAACTCCCTCACTCGAGTAACTCTTCTTATACTCGAGTAGTCCAATTTCTCTGTCTCGAGTAATCAGCTTAGCACTCGAGTATGTCTTTATCTACTCGAGTATCTGCTCCTCAATTCTGGATATTTTTCTAAGTAAAATACTCGAGTAGTCTTTATCTCCACTCACTCTAGTAATGACTTCAAGTACTCGAGTAGGTATATGATGACTCAGTATGTCAGTCAAACTTTTGGAAATTTCTCTAAGTCCAGATTTGACGGGATTTTTTAAAATACGTTGACGTGATTGGTCCACGTGACCGTTAGGGGATATATTATAAATAGGTCTTATCAAGACCAATCAACCCTAATGCTAATAATCATATTCAATCAAGCCGTTAGATTATTCTAAAGTATTCTGAATTGCGTTTCTCTCTCCAAGACGAAAGCCGCCGCCGCTGTCGACGATCTCCTTTGCACCAGGGCTAGGGTTTCGACTTCAAGATTTAGATCAAGTTTGATTTCCAGATCGAGATATTTTGTTCGTTCTTCATCATCTCTTTCTCCGATCTAGTGAAGTCAAGAGAAATTTTCAGATCTAGCTTTTGCCGAGACATCTTCTTCAACTTTTCTGATAAAGCCGCAATGACTACAAGAAGAAGATCCAGGAAGATCTTGTAAAGATTTGAAGAATACTGTTTGTATTTTTATTTCTCTCAACTTATTTCTTGTAGGAGAACTTTCTCCGAGTTGTAGGAAGTTTTACCTTCTAAGTGTAGATCCATTTTGATCGAGTTTATAGGAACGTTGTTCCGAGGTATAGGATTGTTTTTCAATCCGAGATAGTGGAGTAGACAAGTCTATTAGTTTAATAGATCGGTGTGGGATAATGGACGTACCAAAGGTTGGGGAACCACTATAAATCTTTTGTCATTTGTGAATGCTTGATTGATCTGTGTGCCTAGTCGCTAAATTTTTATTCCGCAAAAAGACGCATAACTCACCTATTCACCCCCTCCCTAGGTGATTTAGGTAAACAACTGAACTTTTTCATCTCTCTTTTCTCAAGGAGAAAGCGATCATCAAGTTTTTTCCGCCATTGTCGGGGAATAACTTTTGTTGATAATTTAAAAACATGAACCTATTACTTTTATCATTTCCCTTTCTCATCCTCTTTCTACAAAAAATTAAAAATTAAAAAAATATTATTAACGATCTTAATAACAACCCACTTCAAAGTTTTTCTACACCACCTAACTCTCTCAAAAAGGGCAATGTGGATTTAAGTGCCACTATCTTATCTAATACCTTGCGAACCTTTCATCGTGTAACCCTTGGGATGTTCGGGAGTTAAAACATAAAAATCTATTTCAAAAAAAAAATTAGTAACTTTTTTCTAGTTTATTTATTTCTCTTTCTTCATCTTCTCTTCTGCTAGTGCATGAACCGTGAAAATCCAACGTTTATTTTTGAATTGAACCACGAAATTGAGCATACTCTTCGGAGAAGATCGCGATTTCAAGGCCCTACTCTCCAAATACCGGTTGAGGATTCCGAGTCATTTTCTACCCTAAGAATGGAAGAACCCCTTGCGTGAACAATGAAAGAACCCGTCATAAAGGAAGTCGTGCATAGGCCTATGTCCTATTATGCACGACAAAATCTAGAGGGAACTAAATCAAGCATCGTTCGCCCTGCTATAGCTAATAATAATTTTGAATTGAAGCTTATTATAATTCAAATGGTGCAGTAGTATGTGCAATATGACGGACTTCAAGATGAAGATCTGAACGCATATATAGCAAGCTTTCTTGAGATTTGTGACACCTTTAAAATATATGGTGTCGCAAATGATGCTATTAGGCTAAGATTATTTCCTTTCTCTTTAAGAACAAAAGCTAAATAGTGGTTGATAACTCTGCCAAGAGGAAGCATCACCACATGGGATCAATTTAACTGAAAAATTTCTGACGAAGTATTTTCTGCCAGCTAAAACTGCAAAACTTAGGAAAGATATTTTTGCCTTTGGACAAATAGACTCTGAAATTTTCAATGAAACCTGGGAAAGATTTATAGAACTGTTAAGATGATGCCCACATCATACGCTGCCTAAATGGTTACAAGTGCAGACGTTTTAAAACGGGCTAAATCAAAATACAAAGCAAATGATAGATACAGCTTTCGATGGTACCTTAAACAATAAGACACCGGAAGCAACACTAGAGCTTTTCGAGGACATGGAAATGAACACATATTAGTAGAATGTGCCTAGGTCCCGCCCAAACAAACCTGCAGGTATCTTTGAAGTGGACAACGTCTCCCAGCTAGCTCTACAAGTAGAAATATTAAGTAAAAAAATTACGGAGATGACTGCTACCTCCGCCCCTCAGGTATGGGAATCTGCAAATTCTGCTCCCGAACAATTAGATTATGTTAATAATATGCCTATAAATTCTTTTAATAAATTTTCTGCTGCGAATTTTCATGCTTCGGGTTTCGTTTTTCTAAATAGTTATAATTCGGCTTTACGAAACCACCCGAACTTTTCGTGGAGTAAACCTTCGAATGCAAATCGCCTGCCACCAAAAAATGATTTTTCTGCACCACCACCACCTCCTCAAAATTTTCCAAAACCTCCAAGTTTTGAGGAAATGTTTTCAAAATATATAAATATTAATGAGGCTACTATAAGAACCCTTGCTGGGACCGTTAAAAGTTTAGATAATAGAGTAGGACAACTCGCAAAAATTATTTTTGAGCGACCCACAGGGTATCTTCCTTCCAATACCGAGCCCAACCCGAGAGAGCAAGCGAAAGCTATGACTCTTTGGAGTGGGAAGCAAGTTTTTGGTATGGATAGCAAAGAGCCTGAGGAAAGCTCTGGCCCCACTTTGAAAATTCCACCACCCGCTGTAAAAGAAATTATCACTCCTTTCTCTGCTTTAGAAAAAAGTCTCACTCCATCACCCATCTTTAAAAATAATTCAACTCCACCATACCCTTCAGAACATAACAAACAATGTCAGGATGATCAATACTCTCGTTTCCTAGAAATATTTAAGAAAATCCACATAAATCTGCACTTCCATGAAGCGATCTCCCAAATACCAAAGTATGCTAAGTACCTTAAGTACCTTCTGGCTAATAAAAAAAAGTTCGAGAACTTGTCGCACGTCATGCTAAATGTTGAGTGCTCTGCGGTCTTGACAAATGGTTTACCAAAGAAGATCAGTGATCCTGGTAGTTTTTCTATTCCGTGTATCTATGGTGATCTTTTTGTCAAACACGCATTGGCCGACTTAGGTGCGAGTATCAACCTGATGCCCCTCTCATTGTTAAAGAAGTTAGGAATTGGTAGCCGCAACCCCACGCATATGAGTATCCAGCGCGCTGATAGATCTATTAAGTACCCGTTAGGAATAATGGAGGATTTCTTAGTAAAAGTCGACAAATTCATCTTCCCGGTGGATTTCGTCATATAGGACATCGAAGAAGACATCGAGGTTCCCCTGATCCTTGGCCGACCCTTCTTTTCCACCTCCTGAGCTATCATTGATGTAAGCAATTGTAAGCACTTCCTTCAAGTAGGAGACGATGAAGTATCCTTCTCCATCACCCCTTCGAGGAAAAATACCCTAGAGAATGACGACTCATGTTTCTTCTTAGAAGCCTTAAGTGATGAATATTCCTACTACCCTTCTGATAGTGAAATTTAATTTTCTGATTTTTGTCCTCCCTTTACTCTTCCAATAGAATCTCTGAAAGAAACCGCCATGGCCACTAGCCATACCCCTTTTAATTTTCCATTTAAAAAGTCTACGAAGACATAGTATTTGAAAAAGAAAGAATTTCTAAAACCTCGTATGAAGACCCCCTACCCTAGAATTAAAGGAACTGCCAGAACATCTTAGGTATGCCTTCTTAGAAAAGGATTCCAAACTACCAGTATTAGTTTCGTCCCACCTGACTGAAGTACAAAATGTTAAATTCCTTCTAGTTTTACGTAAACATTGCCGAGCTATTGTCTTGCAGATATCTGATATTAAGGGCATAATCCCCTCTTTCTACACTCACAAAATCTTAATGGAAGATAATTCGCGTAACTTCATACAGCCTCAGCGTCGTATAAACAAAAACATGAAAAAATTTGTAAAGGGCGAGGTTATGAAACTCTTAGACGCATGAATTATATATCATATATCTGATAGTAAGTGGGTTAGCCTTATCCAGGTAGTGTCGAAAAAGGGGGGACAACTGTAACTATAAATGAAAATAATGATTTAATACCGACACAGACGGTGATGGGGTGGCGAATATGTATTGACTATCGTAAGTTAAACGACGCCACCCGCAAGGGATTCTTTCCCTTGTCGTTCATCGATCAAATTTTAGAGCAATTATCCGGCATAGTTTTTATTGTTTTTTCAATAGCCTCTCGGGGTATTTTCAAATCCCGATCTCTCCGACGGACCAGGAGAAAACTACGTTTAATTGTCCTTTCGGCACCTTTTCCTACCGAAGAATGTAGTTTGGATTGTGCAATGCGTCAGCTACATTCAAGTGATGTATGCTCGCTATCTTCGACAAGTACGTACAAAGCATTATGGAGGTATTCATGGATTATTTTTCCGTATTCGGCGATGCCTTTGATAGTTATTTAGAAAACCTTGAAAAAGTCTTAGAAAGATGCAAAGAAACCAACCTTTCCCTAAATTGTGAAAAATGCCATTTTATGGTGAGGGAAAGGTTAGATTTGGGTCATAAAATTTCTACGAGAGGAATTGAGGTAGATATTGCTAAGATAAAAGTTATCGAGAAGCTGTCGTTGCCTACAAACATCAAAGCTATAAGAAGTTTCCTAGGACACGCTTGCTTTTGCCGTCATTTCATAAAAGACTTCTCCAAAATCACCAAACCTCTTACTCAACTCTTAGAAAAAGACGCCACGTTTATTTTTGATGACCTTTGTCTATCTGCCTTCAAATTAATAAAAGATAAATTAATTAACGCCCCCATTTTGATTGCTCTGATGTGGGACCTTCCCTTTGAGATAATGTGCGATGCGAGTAGTTACGCGGTGGGAGCCGTATTAGGTCAATAAATATCTTAAAACTTCCACCCCATCTATTATGCGAGTAAAACACTTACATCGGCACAATAAAATTTCACCACAACCGAGAAGGAGCTCCTAGTTGTAGTACTTGATGTTGATAAATTGCACCCTTATATTACACTTTCAAAAATTTTCATTTTTACAGACCACTCGACCATCAAGTATCTTCTTGCTAAGACTTATGCCAAGCTGCGCCTAATTCGCTGGGTCTTAATCTTCCAAGATTTTTACTTAGAAATTCGTGATAAGCGAGGAGCCGAGAATTTGGCCGCCGACCATCTCTCACGATTATATAATCCTTATATTGAAAATTTAGATGAAAATTCTTTTAATGATTTTTTTCCCGATGAGAAGCTGATTTCAATTAGCACTTCTCCTTCTCCTTGGTTTGCACACATTGCCAACTATTTAGTGGCTCGTGTGCTCCAAAAAGAGTTTTCCTCTCAGCAAAAGAAGAAATTCTTTTAAGAGTTGAAGAAGTATTTTAGGGAGGACCCGCATCTTTTTAGAGTCTTTGCGGACTAGATTATAATGTGATGTGTCTCTCTTGAAGAAGGATTAGATATTTTAAAACACTTACATGAAGGACTGACTAGTGGTCACTATCAAGCAGCTCGCACCGCCCACAAAGTGCTTTGCGCGGGTTTTTACTGGCCTAGCCTATTTAAAGACGCGTAAGACTTTGTGAGAAGGTGTGATAGTTGCCAACGGTCGGGCAATATTTCCAATAAAAATGAAATGTCGCAGAATTATTTCCTCGAGAGAGAAGTTTTCGACCTCTGGGGAATTGATTTTGTTGGCTCCCTTCCTTCTAGCTTTGGGAATAAGTATATTTTAGTTGCCGTCGATTATGTTTCACGATGGGTTGAAGCCCAATCTCTTCCTACTAATGACGCCCGAGTCGTAATATGTTTTTGAAAAAATTATTTTCTCGATTCGGTATGCCGCGAGCCATCGTTAGCGATATGGGTTCACACTTTTGTAACGAGCAGTTTTCAAAAATTCTTATTAAATACGGCGTTACACATAAGCTTTCAACTGGCTAGCACCCCCAAACTAACGGACAAGTCGAAGTAGTGAATAAATAAATAAAAAGAATATTAAAAAAGACTGTTTCAACTTCTAGGAAAGACTGGTCAACCAAATTAGACGATGTTCTATGGACCTACCGAACAACATACAAAACTGCCCTCGGATGTCACTATATCGGTTGGTCTATGGAAAAAATTGTGCCATTTACCCATAGAACTAGATACCGCGTTTTTTGGCCCTTGCAGTTTTTAAATTTTGATACCCACTCTGTCGTCGACCTTAGAAAATTTCAACTTAAAGAACTCGACGAGTGGGGCTCTTACGCATATGAAAGCAATAAATTTTATATAGAGCGGACGAAACGTTTTCATGACAAACACTTAAGGCACATAAAAACCTTTAAGTCGGGAGACCAAGTTCTTCTTTATAATTCTAGTTTATATTTATTTTCGGGAAAATTAAAGTCTCGTTAGTCTGGCCCATTTACTGTTATACAAGTTTTTGTCCTTATGGTGTTGTTTTAATTTCACACCCTGATAAGGGTGATTTTAAAGTGAATTATCAGCGTCTTAAACTATATTTTTCTAGTGATGATGATGTTATTCCGAATAATGTTAAGTTTCTGTTGCATGAACTGTAACTTAAGACTATTTTGTTTTTATTACAAACTTCAATTATTATTTTGTACAAAATATTTTAGGACAATATTATTATGTTGTGTCGAGCTCAAACGACGTTTAAACAAAGAGCGCTCTTGAGAGGCAACCCAAGTTATTTTTCTGTTTTCTTTATTTTACACTTTTTGCCCCGGATAGCTCCGACAAGCTGAAGCTTCAGCGATCTCGTGCTCCAATATTGCTATATCCATCACGAAGTCCAAGATGACATTTCAAGAAGATCCAAAGCGCTAGCATGGGGAGCAACATCAATCAACATTCGCGGCGCATAAATCCGGGAAATACCTGTTTTTTTAATTCTATACTTTCATTTCTATTTTTAATTTTTCTCTCTCTCAAATCCTCTTCTTTTTCCATTGAGGAAAATGTACATTTTAAGCTTGGGGGAGGATTTCCTCCTTCTCTTATCTTTATTTTATTTATATATCTTAAAAATCCAAAAAAAATAGAAAAATTTAAAAAATCCAAAAAAAGAAAAATATTTCAAAATCCAAAAAAAAGAGAATATTTTTTAAATAAATTATTTACTATTTGTTTTTACTTTAATAGTTTAGACGGTTTTTGGTATTTCAATAGTACCCCATGCTTTTGTTTTATTTTTCTCAAAATATCATTTAAACAACTTAGCTAATTATAATATTTCTAATCGTTCATTTTAATTATTTTTCCCAAGTAAAATATTGTCAATGTTGTGTTTCTAATTCACGGTAGAATGTTAATGTGAAGTATTTTTTCTAAAACTCGCATTTTTATTATGATTTTCGTTCTTTATTTCCTTTACTTTCTCGAAAATTTTTCATCCACTATTCTCCTTTTCGTTTTTGTATAATTTTTGTATGGTCAACTTTTGATTAGCATAGTTGATGTGAACGATCCAAGCAACCTATTATTTTTTTTTCAAGATAATTTCATCAATCTTCTTTTATTATCTAGGACTTGCTTTTTGAAATTTTTCAAAACTACGCTTTAGATAAATTTAAAAGCTTGAAAATAATTTAGGCCATTTTTTTTCGTTTGATCCTTCTTGCCAACCTAAAAATTTTTTACCCCTAGTTACCTGCTTTTGAGCCTTTTTCCAATTTCAATTGATAACTCCACTTATCATTTCATCTTCACCAAAGACAAATTTTCCAACCTACCTAATCACACTAATTTTTTTGTGTTTCATTTAAAACAATTTTAATTATTATGATAGGATTATTTTGTGATTTATATTTCGAAAAGTTTTTGAAAAAGTATGCTCAAAAGAAGTGTTTACTTGTGATTGGCCAATTCAAAATGAAAATAAATATTAATTATGGCCTTTGTTTTGAATGAAAGAAAAAAATGGAAAAGAAAAAATAAAGAAAAAAATATTTTATTTTTGAAACTAGTTGTTTTGGTTTAGTGTGATTTTTAGGCCTCCTTGTTTATCTTTGAATTCCACTCCAAATCATAATACACAACCAAATGTTTTGGTCCTAATAAGTCCTTTTGATTCATGCTTTTCAATTTTATTTATTAGCTAAGTAAAGAAGACAAGTAAAACAGTATTAGTTTTGGATTTAAATTTAGATTTTTGTTATTTAATTGATATAGTCATAATTTGTAGCTTGGATCTAGTAACAACTCAATGCATTTTTCATTTTGTTGCTTTGCTTAAATATGTTTAAGGAAACTTGTTTAAATTTTGGATGATTTATTTTTGTTTGTAAATTTTATTAATTGTTTAACCATGTTTAAGTTATTGTTTTAGATTTACGTTTCAACTTCTCCCTACTTAGAATTTTGCATAGTACTTATGTAGGCATAATTAGAACTTTTTGATTAGTCACTTTTTATGGTTATCTTGTTTTTATATCTTTGCTTGGGGACAAGTAAAGCTTAAGCTTGTGGAATTTGATAGTACGTTTTGTAGTCTACACTAAGGATATATTTTCTTGTTTTTAATGCGTTAATAGTGTCTTATAAGCTTATTTTTTATCTTCCTTATGTATATATTATTATAGCTAATGTTTTCTTGTCTTTTTGCAGGTTTCCAGAATTTTGGCCAAAAATTACCTGACACGCCACCCTGACACGCCCTCCTTGGGCGTATCACAGGGCGTGTGACTCGATCCCGGGGAAGCCTTCTACAAGAGCAAAAATAACATAAAAAACTGCTGACACGCCCCCCTGACATGCCCTCCTTGGGCATGTCACATGGCGTGTTACGGGGCGTGTTGCCCTCATCCCGAAGCTTGCTGCCGCATTTAAAGATTTTTCACCTCTGTACGTCAACATTACGGACATGCCCTCCTACAAGGGCGTGTGCCTGGTCGTGTTCAACCTTTTTCCAAGACTGATGGATTTTCGACCAATTATTTTGACATGATGTGCGTGTCACGCCCCCCCCCCCTACACAGGCGCGACCTAGGGCGTGTCCACCATCGTATAGAAGCAATCCTCCTTCTTGCCAGAATCTAGAGACCGAGGTCAACCATGTATGTTTCACGCAACCCTGACACAACCTCCATGGGTGTGATATATGGCGTGACCAACCTGAGAATTTTTCCTATAAATTTAGTGGTACCCCCATGTGTCAAGAGCAGTTGGTTTTAGAGGGGAGGTGCTGCCCTTTTGTTTCCTAGTCCTTTTTATGCTTTTTCTCCCCCCATCTCTCATTCTCATTTTAGTTTTTGTTATCCCTAGTTTAGTTTAAGCTTTTGTAATAGCTTTGGTAATAGATTTAGTAGTTTAATGTAATGCTAGCATAGTTTCATTTCCATGGAATTGTAATTTTTCTTTCAAGTTGTACCTCTCTTTAATATTAATATAAATGCCCTTTGCTTACTTTGTATTCTTAATGCTTTTCTACTCATCCCTCCTCCACCACTTTTCTATGATTAACTAATCCTCCTTTTATTCAATCTTGATGATCTGAGGTTCGAGTTGATTAAGTTATGATGTTTTGAATTTACTTTTTCTTTTTAGGGTTTAGTTCTTCAAATTACTCTTGATTTTTCATGTTTGGAATTATATCATCGATAAATAATTTCCATTTCTATTTTCACTCTTAGCTTGCCGAGAGGCTCGTAGTTTGAAGTGAAGACTCAAGAGTAAAGAGAGTTGTACGCACCCCTCGAGAGAGCCAGATGTCCAAATCTCCCGGATTGGAGTAAAATCATATAGTGGGGTTCACCGCATAAAGCGAGCTTTAGGCCTCCGATTTGGATGAGAGTTTGGTCGGAACTTCCTAAACTCTGTTGGGCACAACTTTGAGAGAAGCGTGTTCTAGATTTAGGAACCTCCACGGTCAAGGACCTTCACACTATTAAGTTTAGGTATATTATTGCATTTTTAATCGACTTTTGCCGAGGTGATTCTTGATCGAGTGCATTTCCATCTCATTGTTCCAACCCTTCGTTGTAATTGTTTTTATTAGCTCTCTATTTAACTGTAATTAGTTCTCTTTTTAGCGCAATATTTCATTTCTTAGTGGCAATTAGCTTTCTCTTAAACCCTAAAACAATCCTTCGATAAGATAATAGTTTTCGTGTGAGTAAGATTACTCGACGGTTCCAGGTTTTCAATACGACACTTGTGTCCCCTAGCTACAGTTCGATAGGTATACTTGCCTAGTTGGATTGCTAGTTCGGCTCGCTTTTCTCAAGCGGAAAGCGATCATCACCATGACCCTAAGGGTTATCCAGCAAAATATTGGGTGGGTTTGAGGTCATTAGACCCCATAATTAATTCATAAATGATTTATTATATGTTTACTAAAACAATAGAAAAAGTATACCAAAAATTCAAATTTTTGGATATATTTGGGTTATAGATGATACTAACCTATCATCCAAATTTAAAGGCATTTGGATGAGTATTTTAGTGGGGGCACACAAATTTGTGTCTGGTTAACCATAGGTATAGCTTGCACCATTTGGTGTGTTGTTGTCAGACTAGTGACCCAAATTGGTTGAGACTAATTTAAAATTAAACAAGACTCAAAATGTAACAACTTTCATATAGAAAATTTCCTCTAATTTTACATCTAAGTATTTTTAATAATTAAAACTATCTACAACAAAATATGTGACAAAATAACATTTAAAATGAAATGTTAATTAGAGATCAAAACAAAACTTAAAGCACTATCCGACGACAACCCATCATCTTCCCCAACACGCCAACGGCCCAGATAAACCAATCCTGGGCCGTTTTGGCTGTAGAATTCCAGGCCTCCCGCGCCTCCTCCCGGTCGTCCACCGCCACCACAACCTTCGTTAAGGTGGTGGATGGCGATTCGTGGTGGTTGGCTTGCCGGAGGTGGCCAGAATAGTGAAATGTGTAAGATGCTTGAAAATCAAGCTCTCGACCAGCTTTATATGGGGCCAATTGGACCTTAATCTTGCAGCCAACCGAATTGGATCTATCCACTAGAGAAAGAGAGAGAGACAGGACCTTATGGGGTGGCTGGAGCCTAGCCAATCATCGGGTTTCCATTGACGGTGGTGGCGCCGCTCGGTGCTCTACCTCCTCCTATCTAGAGCCTTCAATTTCTTTATGGAAGGAGTGTACCTGACTGCTCTCGACCCATAAAAACTATTAAAATCTAAGATTGGGGAGAGTAGAGGTCATTCTTCAATGACACCATTAATGGACATTTTGAGAATTTCAGCCAACAGAAATTCTCTTCACCTAGCCATTGTTATGGCCGGGACAGACCATTGATCGCCTCCTAATCAACCACGGAGATGAATCCAGAAAATGGGGAGGCCCTTGGCCTCCCTTGGCAATGAATGGCCTTGACTCCTCACTTTCTCTCTCCTCCATTAAAGTTGAAATAGAGCTTTCTCTCTCCTATTCACTATTTCCAAAAAATTAATGGCATTTTATATATTTCTCAGCCTCCTAAGGTTAATGGGCCACTGAAATTGGGATTAGCCAAAGTGGATTGGGCTTGGTTGGGTCCACTTGGGCTATTTGACCTAATTTTAGGGTTGAGTTGACTTTGGGCAAATTGACCTTTTGGGTTGACGCCAATGGGTCCTAGGTGACCAATTGGCCTCCCCTAAGGTCTAGTAAGGGTTGGGTAGGGTTGGTTTGGCACCTAGGAGGCCACTTGACCCTTAATAGGGCACTTTGACCACTTTAGGGTTTGGTCAACTTGACCTCTTTAGTTGACCCCAATGGGTCCATGGTAACCCATTTACCTCCCATAGGTTTTAGGAGAGTCTAGGTGGGGTCTTGGAGTAAAGTTAAAGCCCTAAAGACAAACCCTAGGGATGGTTCTTGAATTGAGCTATTTGCACACCAAGGTGATTTCCACCTTCATGCCTTGGTTCACTTGGTCTCTTGAGCTTCCTACTATTTTTTCATGACCTAGTCAAGACAAAACCACTCTTAAAGGTCAAGTTGTTTGAGGGATGTTACAGTATCCACGTCAGAATGTATGTATATGTCACTGGTGAAGCATCAATCTTCTATTTATATAGACTGTAAGGGAAGAATTCAATCGTTGTGTCTATTTGAAATAAACGTTTCTAGAAACGCCTGAATAATCCCTTAAGAATTGTAACTGCCTTGGAATTAATTAGATTTAAAACCTCTGTGATAAATCCATACTTAATGTTGCCTTAAACGGCTATATTCGTTAGAATATTTAGTATTAAATATCAGAGTTTCAACTGACATTTATCAAGCATTTGAAAGCATTCTATCTTCTATAGTATAAAAACAACCTGATCTTCGAACTCAGCAAGGATTTCGTCAAACTGAGCTTTGATTTCGTCGAACTGAGCTTTTACTTTCATAAAGCTGAGCTCTGAGTTTGTCGAACAGAGCTTTGAGTTGAGAGCTGAGTTCGCCGAACTGAGTTCCGAGTTCGTCAAACTGAGCATTTCTGGAATACCTTTTGAAATAACAACTCTGGAAATAAAATATGACCCTAGTCCATACAAGTTGGGTCAAAATAAAAATCCTAATCAAAGAATAATAGTACTAGCCCAAATCAGAAATAAGGTGTTCTAACAAAGAGCATTGGGACCAAAGACTCAGTGAGGTGCTTGAACCTCCTGCATACGGACTTATTTGGTCCTATACCAGTTCATATTCTTTGTAGGAAAGTCTACACCATTGTGGTGTTTGATGACTATTCTAGGTTTCCTTGGGTGTTCTTTCTTAAGAGAGAGTATGAAACCCTTAAAGTCTTCAAGACTTTTGTCAAGTAGATACAGAATGAACTAGAAAGTACTGTTGTCAAAATAATAAGTGATCATGGGACTAAATTTTAGTCTGTACCTATGACAAGGTGTAACACCCCCATTCGTCACATAGAATATAAAAGAAGTCCGGTCGGGGCCCCACGCCATATACCACGGATAGTTAGTGGAGTTACGTATTAATACCAAATTAACAGCATAAGGATCACGCATCCTAACTCAGAGCATTCTAACGAAAGATTTTAACATAGTTATAAGAACCCATATAAAAGCACATGAATGTCCACTACAACCACATTAGGAATGAAATCACATACACTCAATATTTGTCATTATGGCCTTACAAGAGTTTTCTAAATAAAACTGTTTTCCATACATCTACACGCAGGCTGGCCATACATTACAGTAATAAAATAAAACACATCGCTTTGGCCTTCAAGGGCCAGCACAGCAATAAATGCCTCAGCCCACTATTGACAACTAGGCTCACCTATTCCGGCATAAGAACAATCCACCGCACAGTGGCAAAACAAAGAAACTATAACATCCCATTTCCGGCTAGACCCCTAGAAGTAGGTTGGTCGTGACAGAACCCTAGGAAGCCCAAAAATTGAAATAAATCGATCGAAATTTCGGGTCACGGGTTGGTCACGCCCGTGATCGACCCGTTACTCCCATGACTTTGGGCGTGACTACTTCGACGATCGTCGATCTCCGTGAGACGATCGTCAAACTTGCTGCCCGGGCATGTCACGCCCGTGACCTAGGGCGTGACTCCTTCGACGATCGTCGAGCTCTGTGAGACGATCGTCGAACTTGCAGCCCGGGCATGTCACGGCCGTGACCAAGGTGTCACGCCCGTGACCTAGGGCGTGACTCCTTCGACGATCGTCGATCTCCGTAAGGAGATCGTCGAAATTGAAACTCGGGCCTATCATGCCCGTGACCTAGGTGTCACGCCCGTGACCTAGGGCGTGACCACCCTTTGACGACCGTCGATCTCAGTTCGATGATCGTCGACCCAGAATTAACCACCCGGGCCTGTCACGCCCGTGACGCAGGTGTCACGCCCGTGACCACCCTTCGACGATCGTTGATCTCAGTTCGACGATCTTCGAACCCATAATTGGCTATCCGGGCCTGTCACGCCCGTGACCTATGTGTCACGCACGTGACCGAGGCCGAAACGTCAGGCAGACTGGAAATTTCGGTAACCGACATTGTAATCAATTCTGATTATGGGAAGTTACACTCAGAGTATTTATGGGCCGTTTCCTTCTTTAATTATTTAAATAAATAAGGAAATGTTGATCCAATAGGAAATCACCACCTGTCGAACACTCTTCGTTTTCCAGCATTTCAACTACCCTGCATCATAACCGAAACGTTAGGGGAGAACATTCATGACCATTAAGGATTTACCCTTTCATCTCCCCACTTGCTGACTTATAAAAGCCCACTTGGAGCAAGAGGAGAAGTTTACACGCTCAATCAAACGGAACAGATCTTTGTTCTTGCTTTAGGAGGAGTTCGGCTATGCCACCACTGCGCCATGGCACCCCGTCGTTCATCTCGCCTCCAAACCGCGAACAAGGTCCTCCTCTGCTTCTTCTTTCATGGGTAGATCTTAGGATTCCTAGAAAGGAAGTTCGCGCTCAATAGAGCCGGACCCATCTCTCGTTTTCATGGAAAACCATGAAAAACGTATTCTTGAGTCCGCCGGAAACTGCCACCTCCGGCGGCCAAACCACCGCCGACCGATAGCCATCGCCTCAACGGAGGTGGTGGTGGTGGTGGCTGGCCAGGGAGGTGACCGAACGGCCGACGACGGATCACGGAAAGCCTACAGGAAAAATGGTTTTTCTGAGTTCTGTTTTCGGGTTCATGTAGAAGATGAACAGTAAAATCAATTTTATAATTATTAAACTAAGTATATAATACATAGAGGAAAGATATATTATCTGAGTATATTTTGAGGCTGCGAAATGAGGTGCTTAGAAGCCGTTTTAAGAGAAATGACCAGTCACAAAAGTTGTAACCCTTCGAGTCTAGATTAATTTAAAATTGGTTTCATCTCGTTTGGGTAAGCTGTTCGGCCGCAGCACCCGTTTTAGTGGGGGCTGCACCTAGAGTTGGGCAGAAATTAAAATGGATGCCCACTCTTCGTCCCTTGTCCAAATGACCTGAAATTTGGGCAACGGGTTAACTTTAGCTATACTTAACGGCAGACCAAAAATGGGAATTTTTGGAGATACTTTGCCTAAAGTTTTTGTTTTAATTTAATAAACTTAAAGGAATATATTTAAGTGGTCAAATGACCTCCAAACCCTCCCAAATTTTGGCGAGTGGTCCCTGGCTATTGAACCTAGATCTGTACAAAATTTCAACTTAATTGGTCGAGTTTTGAATAAGGAAGTATCAAGTCCTAGATAGGTCTTGGTGAGGGATACTTTGGGGGAAAAGTACGATTGGAAATGGAGTGGACAAATCTCCTCAAAAGAGGCTGATGTTGTGGCCACTGATTTGTTGAGTCTATGTCTACCCTCTTGGGAAATATGGTGTGGATTAGGGTGGATTTTACCCTAAGAGATTGGCTCAAATCCAGTGGGTGGGAGTTTGAGATTTGTGAAGGACATAGGAGCAAAAGCTCTTGTATGCCCTTGAAATTTGCAGGAGAGGGGGATGATATGATGAAAACCCTCTGATTGAAATAGTGAAGGAATTGGAGGTAATCAGGTACCTCGAAAGTTGAGATTTTGGATTAGGATAGAAATGTAATTTAGGTATTTTAAGCAATAAATCTAATCCAAAAATTATGAAACTCGGGAGGAGGGAGTTTTAGGATGTTATAGACTTATGGTAATTTTCCTGGAATTTTACGATTAATAAATATTATACTTCATGTGTTAAATGATTATTAGCTCGATTTGTTGTTTCAATTATTTGGAAGTTTTAAATTAATTATAATCAGTTAAAATTCTGGATTTAGAGCTTGACTAGTAGAGCATTGATCCCTGAATTTTTTATAGAATTTTATGTTGAGAAATTTTAGAGGTTCATTCACAATGTTTTAATATGGGCTTTTGAGCATAAAAATAAATTAGGGCTTGTACAATTGCTGGAAAATTATGATAATTAGAACTTAAGGTTTTTAGGCCCTTTTATATCACTGGGAATTATTTGGGAATTTTTAGAGTTACTGTTATAGCACTTTATTCACAAAGCATGTTAGATTGTAATTTAGTATTTGATTTATTATGATTTAATTACCAGCAAGAAAATTATGGGACTCTGTCAAAGTTATTTTCATGATGAAACCAGCACCCAGTATTTTATTTGAATTATTTGGAGGACAAATTAAGGTAGTTTATTCATTAAGCTTGAAATAACTGAAATAATGATTAAATAAGTTTAGGCCCTTGAAATTCATTGTAAAACTATCAGATTTTGGAAACTTGATAATTAGGCCTACTATTATTTACCTTAATTTTGTGATAGCTGGAATCAACTAGAATGTTATACCTCATGTTCAAAATGATGATATTAGACCCTTAAGAATAAATACATAAGATATCGGATTTATTAGGAAAATTCCAATATTTTGGATTTAGGCAAATCTTGTTAGGATAGACCTCCGATAAATAAATTCTGGCATTTGGATGAAAAAGTAAATTACGTGTAATCTTGATTATCCTGTAGCCTAGGTGAGTGCCTAGGAGGTTTGGTTTAGCACTAATGGTAGTTGGAAGATTAGGTGTTTCGCGGGTATGGCGGAAGACCGTTTTTCCGTGTGGAGAGGGTGAAGAGTCAAGCTACCCTAGGTTTAGTTTAATGTAACTCTTAAAGGGAAAAAGGTAAGATGTGAAACCAATTAAAGTAAGTGCCTTGTGAAAGGTAACTTCGGGCCGTAATGCCGCCGTCTTGGTTCCTAGTGCCCCTTGAGAGCCCTTCACGGGGAATACCGGGGGCAGTCCTGGGCTAACGTAAACTGTAATAACAAACTGGCAAGAGTAACTTAGTAACTAGGGCTGCACCTTTCACAAACACTGTTGGCACAGGAAGATTGATCAGAGCTTCGGCTCGGTTGGTTTGGAGACGAACGTTTTGGTCCGGGGAGCTTCGGCTCGGTTGGTTTGGAGACGAGCATTTTGGTCCGGGGAGCTTCGGCTCGGTTGGTTTGGAGACAGACGTTTTGGTCCGGGGGCTTCGGCTCGGTTTTTGTGTGTTTACGATTAAACTTGCATGTGCATAAAATAGGGAAAAGTTAAGGTGGTGGGTTTTCGATATCGGGGAGTTTGATTGCACCGACACCGATATCGTTGACTCGGCGAGGTGATTATGTTGGAACATCCTATTACTAATTTGGGCAAGGATCACTATGTCTCTTAGGAAACCAGGTTGACCTAGTTGTATAGTGTAAAGGTCAACATTAGAATGAGTCTAGGGCTTAGAACTTAGGTTTGAAGCTGCCCCCAAGGACCATTTAAGCTCAGGATTTCAAGCTAAGTAAAGAGATAAAAATAGTCGAACGACGGTCGACTATCGTCGAGCTCTGGTCGACGATCGTCGAGCTCTGGTCGACTACTTATGTCCTCAGCCTTCTGCTTGTTGCTGGCTTCGGTCGACTATCGTCGAGCTTCAGTCCGACGATCGTCGAGCTTTGGTCAACGATCTCTGGCTGTGCTTGGGTCGACTATTTCTGGGAAAGTTTAGGTCGACGATCTCTGTTTGCTTTAGGTCGACGTTTTCTGTTGAAGTCTAGGTCGACGATCTCTGTCTTAATCAGATCGACTATTTCTGCCAGACCAAGAACATAGATAGTCGATCTCAGATCGAAGTTTTCTGTCTACTGCTTATCTTCAATATCTCTGAGCTCAGGTCGATGATCTTCGAGCTCAGATCGATGTTTTCTGTCAGAATGATCTACTCCTTCTCTGAGCTCTGGTCGACGATCGTGGAGCTCAGATCGATGTTTATTTTGAGAGATCGACGTTCTTAAGGATTCAAATGCTGCCAGTCTTTGGAATGTTTTTGAATTCTCTCAGCATATAATTTCAAGAAGATTTGCCAGCCGTTTTTATTTATTCTGGAACAAGTTTCAAGGAATTATTCAGGAATGTTTCATTGGACTTTCCTCTAGAAGACAAATCATTTATGGAAGGCATTTAGTGACTGATAACGGCTATCTTGGAAGAATTATATTCAGAGAATAAGATCATCTTCTTCAACACTACTCTCAGAGAGAATTAATCCAGAGTCAATATACAATAGAATCAAGAGACACACACTGTTACAGAAGAACAAGAAGAATTAAGCTGTGAAAGATAACCATCCTCTTGCTTACAGAAAAGTGATCAAAGCCTCATCTCAAAGAACTCCAGACACCTCATCTTTCAGCCTCTTTGCTGAAACAATTCTTTGCTGGAGATCTAAAGATCTGAAGACATATCACCCTAGAGCAAATCTTCCATTCCTGATTCATTCAACATCTCAGGGGGAGCTTTGACAACAATAATCCACTAGTCTTCTCTCATTTGATTTGAGAACAGATAAGACAATCTCACCTCTTTTCCTTCTTCTTTTTCCTGCTGTAAAGGGTTCTTGAACTCCCTTCAAAAGTTTTGTCTGGTTCTGAGAGGCTTGTCAAAACTCAGTGGTGGCAAGACACCTTATCAAAAAAATCCAGTTTTGGTTTTTGAGCACCTTATCAAAAGCTCATTGGTGTCAGGACACCTGATCAACTCATCCTGAGTGGATTCCTACCAAGGGTTGTAGAAGAGTGGATGTACCCAGGTTTTTGGGGAACCACTATATTTCCTTGTGTCTTCTGGTTTGTTTGTGTGATTTGTCTGCTGTGTGCTGTACTCTTTACTTCTTGATTCTTAACTTCTTATTAGCACTCCACACTATATCATAAATTGAATTTTATATGTGCTGTTTATTTCAACTGTGAAAATTTATTTTAAAATACTCTATTCACCCCCCCTCTAGAGTTGAGATAGATCTTACCCTCGCTTTCAATTGGTATCAGAGGGAGGTTGGTTGCTCATACAGGCTAAAACCTGAACCAAAAGATCCTTGATAAGATTAATCTCTTAAGAGGATTATTTTCTATACATCTATCTATTTATTTAAAGACATGGCACAGAACAAATATTATGCAAGCACCAGACCACCAGTGTGCAACCTTTCCAAGTTTGCACTCTGGAAGGCAAAGATTAGATTATACATGAATTCTATTGATGAAGATATTTTCAATTCTGTCTTGACAGTTTGTCCAAGTCCACCAGAAAGCTCAAGCACAAATGCTGTTCCACCTCCCTCAGGAACAGATGCAGACATAAAGAAATGGAAAACTGCAGATGCAAAGGCCATGAACATCTTAGCTCAGACAATGTCTGATGAGATATTTCAGAAAGTAGCTGACTGCAACTCAGCCAAAGGAATTTGGGACAAACTCTCTGAAATTGTCTCAGGGTCTGCTGATGAAAGGAAAGATAGAAGATCTCATCTGATAAGCCAATATGAGAACTTCAAAAAGGGAGAATCTGAATCAGTGGCTGACATGTACAATAGACTAAGTCTAATTGTCAATGAGTTAAAAACCCTGGACAAAGAAATCTCACTGACTGAGCTGAATGACAAAATCCTGATGTGCTTCCCCAGCACTTGGGATTCAAGAATCTGGCCAATCAAAGATGCCAGAAGTCTAAATGAAATCACTACTGAAACTCTCCTAGGCAAGCTCAAATCCTATGAGCTGCTTATCAAGAACAGAGAGGAAGAACAGAAGGCTGCTTCACCAGCCTCAAGGAAAGAGAAGTCAATAGCTTTCAAAGCTATTGAAGATCAGCCTGAAGAAAAACTCACAGGCAATGAGGAATTGGTCAGCCTAATGGCCAAAAGATTCTACAAGATGGCCAGAAAAGACTTCAGAAAGAGACCATACAAGGGTCATGATAAACCAAGGTATGATAAATCAAATAACAGTAAAGAAATTATATGCTTTGGTTGCAGGAAACCAGGCCACATTGTGCCTGACTGTCCAGAAAACAAGAATAAGGACAAGAAGGAAAGAAGAGAAAGAAGAAAAGAAAAGGATCACAAGAAGAATAGCTCAGACAAAGCCTCCTCCAGCAAGAATAAACATACAAGGAAGGGCTTTGTTGCTGAGATATGGAGTGAGACTGAAGAGGAATCTGAAGCCTCATCCAGTTCCAGTGATGATGAGGATGATGAAGATGAAAAAGAATTCTGCATGATGGCTATCAATGTCTCACAGCAAAACTCTGATGAAGAATCAGATTCAGACTCAAAAGTTCAACCAGATGAAGATCAGGTAATCAATTCTTTTGATTTTAATTCTGAGGACTTCAAAAATGAATTTAAGACACTGTGCCTAGATCTATTAAATTCTGAGAAGGAGATAATCTCTCTCAGGAATCAATTATCTGAGTATAGTGTCCTAAACTCAAATAACCTCAAACTCTTTGAGGAGTTAGAATGCTGTAGGGAGGAGATAGCTTCACTGAGAAGTGAACTATCAAAGGCTGATGGACATTACAAGCACAGTGAACTCTAGACTTAACAGTACACTGGGCTTGGGTGCCTCATCCAGCCAACCTATAATATTAACAACTCCAATAAAATTTGTCTCTGACAAAGGAAAGGGAGTTTTAGAGGTAGCTAGGAAGAATGCAGATCTGTCAGAGAAAAATCCAGTTCAACAGATTGCATCGAGCAGAGCTCGACGATCGTCGAATAGAGCTCGACGATCTAAGCACAGATCGTCGACCTCAGATCGACGATATCCAAACTCTGAACTTCGCCATAATCGATCTTCGAACAGAGATCGACGATCTGACCCAAGATCGTCGACCTCAGCTCGACGATGGTCGAACAGAGATCAGGTTTGTGAACATTCCTTCAATGGCACATCTAGATTCAATCCTAGAAGTCCCACATCCCAAGGCTTTAACCCCTATACTGAATGGATAGTACCTCCTAGGAGATACCATCCTGAAGGTTATAAGGATCAACCTGGGATGTCTTTTGTGTCAGAATTTAAGGGATATTAACCTACGCCCAAGGTTAACTGGGTCAAAAACAAATAAGCTGTTCTTGTGCAGGTAAAGACCTATCCAGCCTCAAACCATCAATGGTATCTGGATAGTGGGTGCTCAAAGCACATGATAGGGGACAAGGACAACTTCACCTCCTTCAAAGCCAAGCTTGGACCCAAAGTAATTTTTGGAGACTCAAGCTTTGGAACTACAAAAGGATTTGGTGCAGTCCAAATTGGCTCAGTCACCTTCAAGAAGGTGGCATATGTTGAAGGACTCAAGCACAACATGATAAGTATCAGTCAATTGTGTGATGAAGGATATCAAGTGACATTCAACAAAGCCATATGCAAAGTCAAGTCAGAGGACAACACAACTGTGTTGACAGGTAGCAGAAAAGGTAACATTTACTTAGTGGATTTTCATTCACCTGTAGTAGATATTTGCCTGTTTAATTCCATTTCAAAATCTAATATCTTATGGCATAAGAGACTAGGGCATATTAACCTTAGAACTATTGCTAGGCTATCCAAGGACAACCTTGTTAGAGGACTACCTTCTGGCCCCTACAAGAAGGAAGAACTTTGCAAGGCTTGTCAATTAGGCAAGCAAACTAAAAGTAGTTTTAAATCAATTAATAAGAGTGATTCACCAAGGATTTTGTACCTATTGCACATGGATCTTTTTGGACCCATATCTGTGCAAAGCCCAGGAGGGAAATCCTATACTTTAGTGGTTGAAGATGACTTCTCAAGATTCACTTGGGTATTCTTTCTGAGGAAGAAGTCTGATAACTTCATGTGTTTGACAGATTTTCTCAAATGCATTCAGATTGAGTTCAACACTCACATTGCCCTGATCAGAAGTGATCATGGGACAGAGTTTGATTCTCTTCTCATGCAAGAGTTCTGTCAGAGTGAAGGGATCAGGCACACTTTCTCAGCTCCTAGAACTCCTCAACAAAATGGGGTAGCTGAAAGGAAAAATAGAACACTCATTGAATCTGCAACTACATTATTGGCAGATGCTCACCTACCTCTATCCTTTTGGGCTGAGGCAGTGAACACCTCCAACTATGTGTTGAACAGAAGCCTGATACACAAACTAAAGGGCAAGACTCCCTATGAATTGCTCAAAGGGAAGAAACCTAAAATAGGCTATTTTAAAGTTTTTGGGTGCACTTGTTTTATTCATAATAATGACAAGAAATATCTAGCAAAATTTCAGGCTAAAGCTGATGAAGGAGTGTTTCTGGGATACTCCATGATCAGCAAGGCCTATAGGGTTTATAATAATTATTCCTGTAAAATTGAGGAATCTGTTCATATTATTTTTGATGAAGCTAACATGTCTTTCAAGGAGAAGAATGCTTCTACCATAGAACCTTTGCAGGCACATTCTCTAGCTGAATACTTGAACAAATTGCAAGTTGCTGAAAAGAATGAGAGCAGTGATGATGAAGAAGAAGTTCAACATCTTGAAGAAAATCATCCTGAAGAGCCAGTTGTTGTTCCACTTGAGGAGACAACAACACAGGCTGGTGAACAATCAACACTCCCTGTTGATTTAGTAACAACAAGAGATCATCCAATCACCCAAGTAATTGGAGAGATCTCAGCTGGTGTGCAAACTAGAAATCAGGTCAACCAGAACCTGATGCACACTTGCTTCCTATCTCAAATTGAGCCTCAATCCATTCAAGATGTAGAGCAAGATCCACACTGGATCATTGCAATGCAAGAGGAGTTGCATCAATTTGAAAGGAACAAGGTTTGGGAACTAGTGCCTAAGCCAAAGGATCATCCCATTGTTGGAACAAAGTGGGTATTCAGGAACAAGCTGGATGATCAAGGAGTTATAGTCAGAAACAAGGCAAGGCTAGTTGCTCAAGGGTACTCTCAACAAGAAGGAATAGACTATGATCAGACCTTTGCACCAGTTGCAAGGTTAGAAGCCATCAGAATATTTCTAGCCTATGCTGCTCACAAAGGTTTCAAATTGTACCAAATGGATGTAAAGAGTGCATTTCTCAATGGGGACATCAAAGAGGAAGTCTATGTTAGACAACCTCCAGGTTTTATCTCTCTAACTCACCCTGATTATGTTTACAAATTGCATAAATCATTATATGGTCTCAAGCAAGCTCCTAGAGCATGGTATGAGACCCTAGCATGCTTTCTTCTGGAAAATGATTTTGTTAGGGGGAGAGTAGACCAAACTCTTTTTATTAGAACCCATAAGTCCCATACCCTACTAGTGCAAATTTATGTAGATGACATTATTTTTGGTTCTATTGATTCAAAATTGTGCAAAAAGTTTTCCAAACTTATGCATTCTAAATTTGAAATGAGTAGCATGGGTGAGCTATCCTTCTTCTTAGGACTGCAAGTCAAGCAACATGCTGAAGGCATATTCATTTCTCAAACCAATTATGCAAAAGAATTGGTTAAGAAATTTGGTATGTCTGATGCATCATGTATGAAAACACCCATGCCCTCAAATGCTGTAATAGATGCTGATGAACATGGGAAACCAGTTGATCAGACAACATATAGAGCAATGATTGGCTCTCTATTGTACCTTACAGCCAGTAGGCCAGATATAATGTTTGCTACATGCATATGTGCTAGATTCCAAGTTAGCCCTAGAGAGTCACACTTAACTCTAGTTAAAAGGATTCTTAGGTATGTGAAAAGTTGTCCAAATCTAGGTCTCTGGTATCCAAAAGATCCAGCATTTGACTTAACTGGATTTTCAGATGCTGATTATGCTGGATGCAGAATAGATAGGAAAAGCACCAGTGGAACATGTCAGTTCCTTGGTGACAGACTTATCTCCTGGTTTTGTAAGAAGCAAACATCTGTGTCAACCTCAACTACTGAAGCTGAGTATATGGCTGTAGGCAGTTGCTGTTCACAAATATTGTGGATACAGAATCAGCTCTTAGACTATGGCTACAACTTAGAGAAGTCTAAAATTTTCTGTCATAATACTAGTGCTATCTCTATAGCACAAAATCCTGTCCTCCATAGTAGGACAAAACACATAGAAATTAGGCATCACTTTCTAAGAGATAATGTAGAGAAAAATAAAATTGAACTTCAATATATTCCTACTGATTTGCAAAGGGGAGATATTTTCACCAAACCTTTGGATGAAAAGAAACACAGTTTCTTCCTAAATCAGTTAGGCATGTTAGATGGAGGAAGCGTAAATTAAATTACAAGATTTTGAAAAGATAAAACAGACCAAGACTAGGCTTAAAAATCAATTCTTTTTGTGTCTGTAGTATAAGTTCTGTCTCTGAACTGAGCTCGACGTTTTCCCAGAAAACGTCGAATGGAGATCGACGTTTTCCCATAAATCGTCGACCGGAGATTGGCGGTTCTTGAGGCGTCGATCTGAGTTCAGCGCCACCGTTAGATCTAGGCTTTCCTTCTGTCTGCTCCTTGGTCGTCGAGCGAAGCTCGACGCTCTCAATAACATCGAACGGAGTTCGACGCTATTGGCGTCTCTTCAAATTCCCTCTGTAGCCCAAATCGTCGGGCTGAGATCGACGTACTGTCGAACTGAGCACTACGATTTTCGTTTTTCGCGTCGAACCCTAATATAAAATCATTTTTCGGCCGCCGCTCGTCGTTTACGCCTTCATACTCTCTGTAAATTCTCTTTCCCTCCAAAACCTTCTACACTTGGTCGCGTTTGTTCAATCTTTGCAGGTACAGATGGCTTCAACTATTGCCGCCCTTTCGAAGATGAAATTTGACACCGGTTTTGATATCGATATAAGCTCGTTTGATGGGAGCGATCAACGCTTCAGGGACATTCTCAGTTTGTTCAAAGATCAGCAACTGTTGGAAATAATGACTACCAGAATGAAAATTGCTTCAGATGAAATAAAAGAATGGTGCTATTCTGCGACAGATGAAAATGAGAATTCTGTCATCGGCTTCATAAAAGGGACCCAGGTACAACTGTCCCCGGCTCTCTTAACTAAAGTGTTTCATCTCAGTACTAGAGAAGACTCTATTGAATTATCTGGAGAAGATTATGATTCAATGCTTGATAGAATGGGTCATAATGCTGTGAACCCTAACAAACTTTTAAAGAAGAATCTGTCGTTGGAATTTCAGTTTTTGGCTGATGTAGTTGGAAAAGTGTTGCTGGCCAAGCACTCTGCCCATGATACAATATCAAGATATCTGTTTTGTCTGATGGGAGCTCTGCTGGATAAGAAACACCTTGATTGGGGATCCATTTTCTTCAATCTGATTAAGAAAAAGCTGAATAAGACTGCTGTCAGCTTTGGGAGAATTCTAGGGGTCTATCTGCATTTCAGATGCCCTGAGTTGCTGACCTCTTCTGGGATGTTCATTAATGCATCCAAGAGGCTCTCCTGTGCCCTTTTTGGCAAATGGGACAGGCAGATCATCAATCCCTCCAGAGCTGCTGCATCGACTCCTGCTTCAGGAATAAGGACTGTCTTAGTCACTCCACCCCTGGTCTCTGCACCAGCAGAAGGGTTGCCTGCTCCTCCTTCTCCTTCAGCTGTATCCACCCCAGACATTTCCTCCTCTCCTCCAATCTCTACCATAGCCATATCTTCCCCAATTACCATTTCTGCACCAGTTTCATCCCCTCCAGCATCTACCTCTGAGGTATTCCTTCCTCTCTTCTCTTACCCATCCTTTTCCACTTCATCATATTCTCTTTTAGATGAATCCTTTATGGATGATTCTCATCCTTCTCCTCCTCCTGAGCCTCCCTCTACCTCCTCATTCCAACAAATGATGGAAGACATTTTCTCTCAACCTATTTTCACTCCTTCTCTTACCCCTTCTATCTCCACCTCACCTCATTCTATCTCCTCCTTTCCTATATCAGAACCATCCATTCCCTTACCTCCTATCTCCTCTTTCCCCATGCCACCTTCAGCTCCAGCCAACATCCCTTCTTCAACCTTCTCTCCTACCTCTACTCAAGCCCCTCTTGAGCATGTAGATCTATCAGCTCTGGCTGACAGGCTATATGAGCTGTTAGCTCCAAAGCTAACCTCATTACTGGAGACCACTCTGGCTCCACTCTTGACCCATGTCAAGGAGCTGTCTTCCAAGCTATCATCTTTCATTTCCTCTCAGGAAACTTCATCTTCTGGGTGCCTTGATTCACTTATCTCTGAACCAAGGCAGGGGGAGATGCCATATGAAGTAGTTTTTGCAATGAACCTCCAGAGCCTGCTCTCCAAGTTTAATGCTGGATACTTCAGATTCCTGCCAGTTCCTCGTACTGAAGACCTGTCTAAGGCCATTGTGCCTATTTCTGTCTGTAATCCCAGCCAAATTGAAGCTTATATAAATTCTTGGAAGGTTGTGGATGCTGTTATGTCCATCTCTGATGATGCTACTAAGGCCATTGTGCCTCTTGTTGATGATGCTGCCACTGCTGTTGTAAATTTTTCTGCTGATATGGCTATTGATTCTGATGTGCTTGTTGATACTTCTGCTGCTGATTCTATTTGCTCTGCTGCTGCTCCCTCTCCTCCTGCTCCTGCTGTTTCTGTAAAGCTTAAAGCTCAAGAAGAGTATATCAGAAGAATTGATGATCTGTATGATCAACCTCAGAGTTCTGAGAGTGATCAGTACAGGACAAATTCTGATGATTCTGCTAGCACTATTGCCAAGAAAAGGAAAGCCAGAAGCAAAGCAATGATGTCAGTTCCTCTAGCTAAAGCAAAAGACTCCAATGATATTCCCTACTACATTCTGCATGATTGCCCCATTTCTGAGCCATGGATGCAATACTCCAAGAATCAACTGAAAGCTATAAGGAAGAGAAGGAAGCTTGATAAATATGAAAAAGGATCTTCTCAATATCAGCCTCCTCCTCCTCCTCCTCCAGATTCTGGATCAGGCTCAGCCCCTCAAGCTCTAGTTTCCAGACGCAGTTCTTCCCAGTCCTATCAGAGATCCTATCAAAGGGGACAACATCAAAGGGGATATCAATCCAAAAGAGATCAATATAGAGGAAATCAGAGAGGGCACAGATCTTATCAAAGGGAAGGACAAGGCCACTCTGACTCTTCTTCAGGTCCTTTCCCTTACAGGCTAAAAGACTCAATTGTTTCCAGGACTCCTCCTGCTTCTGAATCTCTCAACAGGTATGAACCTCCTGTTCCTTTTGAGGATCCTGAGAACAATCCTTTATCTTGGACAGCAAGAATGAAAGAACTAGATGCTCTTGATCAAATAAAGAAAGCCAGAGAGCAAGGCATGGACATCTCAAATATAACAACTTTGTCAGATCAAAGGAAGAAAGAATTGGAAAGATATGCTTCTAGAAAGTTTTTTAATCCAGAAGACTATATGAAGCTGCACCCAGAGGCTGTAGTTGCAAGGCCAAGATCTCAAACTTCTCTAGGTGCAGAGGATGACAGAAGATCAAAGAAAGAAAGTCAGAATCCTAACAGAGAAATTTTGTTTAAAAAGGGAACTGAAAAGAAATGATCTGTGTAAGCTGAACATCATCCTCCCTTGGATATTTGCTGTCTTTTTATTTGTGATCTGCATTGCTGCTATATATCTCCTCTGCAGTATTGATTTAGCTTTTGTGTTGATGTATGCTTATTTATTTTCTAATTTTGTCTGTAAATAGTAATCCTAACCCAAATAGGGGGAGATTGTTGGAACATCCTATTACTAATTTGGGCAAGGATCACTATGTCTCTTAGGAAACCAGGTTGACCTAGTTGTATAGTGTAAAGGTCAACATTAGAATGAGTCTAGGGCTTAGAACATAGGTTTGAAGCTGCCCCCAAGGACCAATCAAGCTCAGGATTTCAAGCTAAGTAAAGAGATAAAAATAGTCGAACGACGGTCGACTATCGTCGAGCTCTGATCGACGATCGTTGAGCTCTGGTCGACTACTTATGTCCTCAGCCTTCTGCTTGTTGCTGGCTTCGGTCGACTATCGTCGAGCTTTAGTCTGATGATCGTCGAGCTTTGGTCGACGATCTCTGGCTGTGCTTGGGTCGACTATTTCTGGGAAAGTTTAGGTCGACGATCTCTGTTTGCTTCAGGTCGACGTTTTCTGTTGAAGTCTAGGTCGACGATCTCTGTCTTAATCAGATCGACTATTTCTGCCAAACCAAGAACTTAGATAGTCGATCTCAGATCGAAGTTTTCTGTCTACTGCTTATCTTCAATATCTCTGAGCTCAGGTCGACGATCTTCGAGCTCAGATCGACGTTTTCTGTCAGAATGATCTACTCCTTCCCTGAGCTCTGGTCGACGATCATGGAGCTCAGATCGACGTTTATTTTGAGAGATCGACGTTCTTAAGGATTCAAATGCTACCAGTCATTGGAATGTTTTTGAATTCTCTCAGTATTTAATTTCAAGAAGATTTGCCAGCCGTTTTCATTTATTCTGGAACAAGTTTCAAGGAATTATTCAGGAATGTTTCATTGGACTTTCCTCTAGAAGACAAATCATTTATGGAAGGCATTTAGTGTCTGATAACGGCTATCTTGGAAGAATTATATTCAGAGAATAAGATCGTCTTCTTCAACACTACACTCAGAGAGAATTAATCCAGAGTCAATATACAATAGAATCAAGAGACACACACTGTTACAGAAGAACAAGAAGAATTAAGCTGTGAAAGATAACCATCCTCTTGCTTACAGAAAAGTGATCAAAGCCTCATCTCAAAGAACTCCAGACACCTCATCTTTCAGCCTCTTTGCTGAAACAATTCTTTGCTGGAGATCTAAAGATCTGAAGACCTATCACCCTAGAGCAAAGCTTCCATTCCTGATTCATTCAACATCTCAGGGGGCTCTTTGACAACAAAAGATCCACTAGTCTTCTCTCATTTGATTTGAGAACAAAGAAGACAATCTCACATCTTTACCTTTTTCTTTTTCCTACTATAAAGGGTTCTTGAACTCCCTTCAAAATTTTTGTCTGGTTCTGAGAGCCTTGTCAAAACTCAGTGGTGGCAAGACACCTTATCAAAAAATCCAGTTTTGGTTTTTGAGCACCTTATCAAAAGCTCATTGGTGTCAGGACACCTGATCAACTCATCCTGAGTGGATTCCTACCAAGGGTGGTAGAAGAGTGGATGTACCCAGGTTTTTGGGGAACCATTATATTTCCTTGTGTCTTCTGGTTTGTTTGTGTGATTTGTCTGCTGTGTGTTGTGCTCTTTACTTCTTGATTCTTAACTTCTTATTAGCACTCAACACTATATCATAAATTGAATTTTATATGTGCTATTTATTTCAACTGTGAAAAATTATTTTAAAATACTCTATTCACCCCCCCTCTAGAGTTGAGATAGATCTTACCCTCACTTTCAGATTAGCACTTCGCCAACAGAAGTCCGGTGCGCCAGCCGGCAAGAGTACGCAGGCGTCCGCTTAGTGCACCATGCGTTGAGGCATATGATAGGTCAGACCAGTGGTGCTTTTACTGGTTTTGAGGTGGGCGAGGCCCAACCCACCGCTTCCGTCCGCCACTACGGAGGTATCCTGGGAGGTAACGGCTCCGAAAGGGGGAACTAAAGGTCTGTGTGCACAGAGTCGGGTGTGTGAGTTGCACTTGCATGTTTCATCATGCCCACATGCCTGTCATAGCATAATCGATTCATTTAACCCTGACACCTAAAGTATAAGTGGTATGGGACGCTTATACATTAGGACCTGCTAAACGACCCCTTGGTCTATAGGCTTGTGTGGGCAAGTTTATAAATCAAAGGTTAATTTCAATATATATATACATGCTGTTGGTTGATAACCGTCACCCCAACGTATAAGTGGTATGGGACACTCTATACGATGGGAGCCTTGCAGAAGATCCCTTGGCTTATATGCTTTCGCACATAAGTTGAGGTTACTTTTCTTACTTTCCGTTTTCTATCATATTATTATAGAATTGCTAGATTAGTTCCGCTGCCATCTGTATCTTGATTAATCTCTACCTTCATGACCTTCCCTTTCTCCCTCCCCGCTCGGTACCTAGGAGTCATGGGGAAGGGGTAGGGGATGATAGGGCTTAGTCTTTATGACTAACGGTTTTCGAACTGCATCATTTAGGGGATCGTGGAGCCCAGCATGGAGGAGCAGCCCCAGAGATCGGTGCGCCTGGAGATGGGGCAGTCTAGCTCCGGAGTTCATACAGCCGGGACCGTGAGTCTCGACCCTGAGTAGTTTCTAGTGTTTGCTTCCGCATTGAGTGATATTGTAGTGAGGACATGATGTAACGGGCATAAGCCCGCATTTATAGTACTCAGATTATTGTTATTCTGTGGACACTCCCTTCGTGGAGTTTTTATTCTATATATGTGATTTATCTTCAGTGGACTTACTCTTACTTCAATTACTGTGCTACATTTCTGTGATCGAATTGGCTGGTAGAATCGGCGCCTTGTGGTGATGACCCTTCAGGATGTGAAGGTGTCACCGCAAAGCGACGATTCTGGGCCTAAGACCCCGGTAGTTTAAAAAAAAACGGGGGGGGGGGGGGGGTCTTACAAGTGGTATCAGAGGCAAACATCGATCAGAAGGAAGTAGCAGTCCACAAACCCTGGGTCACCCCCGCTCGAGTTTAGTTTGGGAACAAAATAAGCAGTGGAAGCAGTGGTGTGCCCAAAGGGGGATCACATATAAATTGTCCACTTTTATTTAAGTTTGAACGTTTTCTCAGCATGTGTTTTTGTTACGCAGCCTCCAGCACGGCCTACGCCACAAGGTGGAGTTCAACAGGCTCAGGATTTTGCACCACCCCCACCGGTCCCCACTCCTTTCCTTTAGTCAGACATGGGACAGACTCTGACTGCCATCCTGGAGGCCTTCAGGGCCCAACAGGTTCCGGCCCCGCAGCCAAATCCGGGGGCCATTTGTCTAAGCATCTTCCGAGGACTGTCTCCCCCGTCCTACTTGGGGACAGAGTCGGCAGTTCGGACGGAAGAATGGCTGGATATCATGTACGAGATGCTGACCGGGATACGGTGTCCCTGGGAGGAGAGGGTGGCTCTGGTCATCTCTTGCCTGGAGTCCCATGCAAAGAGGTGGTGGAAGATGCTGTTGGACACGACATTTGCCGACAGGGAGGTTGTGGAGGTTACCTGGGAGGAGTTCAGGGCCGCCCTGCTAGAGCATTTCATTCCGTAGTCGGCCAGGGCTGATTTGGAGGAGCGATTCTTACAGCTGAAGCAGGGCACACGGACCGTGGTGGAGTACCATCGAGAATTCGACCATCTGGCTCGATACGCAGATTCCTACCAGCTGGACGAAGCAGGGTACATCAGTAGGTTCTATAAGGTCCTGCGGGAGGACTTGAGGGAGGCTCTGTTGTTTGTATCTGACAGGCCCATCTCCCGGATTTTGGAGATGGCAAAAAGGATTGAGGCAGATTGGCACGCCACCCGGGGCCGGAAACGGCCAGCAGAGGATCAGGGACGGAGAGGTAGAAATGACCAGCGGCGAGGTGCTCTACCAGACGGGAGGAGGACAGAGGACCAGCCTCGTCAGGACGTGAGGCAGGAGCCGAGGGAACAGGTGATATTGGCCCCTCCACCTCTTCGGATGCAGGAGATGCCGAGACCCGGGGAATGGCGTATCCCCCACCAGAGTGCTTCCTTTGTCATCAGATTGGGCACATTCAGAGGAACTGCCCCATGAGGGGGGCACCACCTCCAGCACCACAGGGCGGCCCACCAGCTCAGCATTACGGAGGTCGAGGACGCGGCCACGGTCGTGGATACCAGGGGGGAGATCGTAGACAGGAAAGGGAGCAGGTATATGCCTTGGACCTTGCGCAGCCTCGGAATCCAGAGCAGGTCATAGCAGGTACGCTGCAATGCCTCTTTATTTTCATAGAATTTCCCTTTCAATGGTTAAAACTTTGAATCGCACTAGATATATTAGAAAGGAAAGTAAAACTCACTATAGAACCCTAAGATATCTAATCACCCCAGGTATAGTCTTCATCAGCGGCAAGCCGGCCCGCACGATGTTCGATACTAGAGCTACTCACTCCTTTGTATCAGAGACGTTCGTAGAAGGACTGGAAGGTGTGGAGCTGTTAATAGGCTCGAGGATGAGGGTGCGACTACCAGATGGATCTGAGCTCCTTACTACGGATCACTGTAATATGGAGGCAGAAATTGGTGGAAAAGCGTTCGAGGCTCCAGCGACGATTTTGAAGCTGACGGACTACGACCTGATCCTGGGCATGGTATGGCTGCACTGGAACCATGCCCAGATTGACTGCCAGGCGAAGAGGATCACCGTGAGACACGGGGACTCTTTCATTACCATCGAAGGTATAAGACCTGTCTCTCGTATACTCTTATCTTCGGTACAGGACGTTAAGGCCCATCTGCAGCGAGAGGAGGTCTATCAGATTCTATTTGAGATGGACGAAGTTAAGGAGTCGGTGACAGACATCCCGGTGGTGCGAGATTTCGCTGACATCTTTCCAGAGAAACTACCAGGATTACCTCCACACCGAGAGCAGGATTTTCAGATACAGCTTGTGCCGGGGGCCAAGCCGGCATCTAGGGCCCCTTATCGAATGGACCCAAAGGAGATGGCAGAGATTCGTACTCAGTTGCAGGAATTGGTTGAGGCAGGATTTGTTAGACCGAGTTCCTCGCCATAAGGAGCACCGGTCCTATTCGTGAAGAAGAAGGATGGGAAACTCCGCCTGTGCATCGATTATCGAGCACTAAACAGGCTGACCGTCCGGAATACCTATCCGCTCCCACGGATAGATGAATTGTTCGACCAGCTGGAGGGAGCCCATTATTTCTCGAAGCTGGACTTGAGGTCAGGATACTACCAGCTACGGATCCAGGAGGAGGATATCCCGAAGACGGCCTTTAGTAGCAGATATAGCCTGTATGAGTTCACCGTGATGCCCCTCGGGCTCACGAATGCTCCGTCGGCGTTCATGAGTCTCATGAACCGGGTTTTCGAGGCCTACTTGGATGTGTTCGTCATAGTATTCATAGACGACATCCTGATCTACTCTAGGATGGAGGAGGAGCACACTCGGCATCTGGCACTCACTCTGGAGAGGTTGCGGGAGCATCGCCTTTATGCAAAATTCAGCAAGTGTCAGTTTTGGTTGAAGGAGGTGGCCTTCCTAGGCCACATTATCAGCGGAGCCGGGTTGGCAGTGGATCCGGCAAAGATTCGGGCAGTTCGAGATTGGCTGCAGTTGAAGACAGCCACCGATGTACGAAGTTTCTTGGGACTTGCCGGTTACTACCGGAAGTTTGTGGAGGGGTTCTCTCAGATTTCCCTCCCCCTCACATCTTTGATGAAGAAGGAGGCACCTTTCGTTTGGACCCCGCAGTGCCAGGCGGCTTTCCAGGAACTGAAGGACCGACTCATCTCAGCCCCTATTCTGGACCTTCCATCTGGAAAGGAAGGATTCCAGGTGTACACTGACGCATCATACCACGGGATGGGAGCAGTGCTGATGCAGAACGGACACGTCATAGCATATGCCTCCCGCCAGCTAAAGACCCATGAGAAGAACTACCCAGTGCACGACCTTGAGATGGGAGCGGTCGTTTTTGCTCTGAAGGTCTGGCGCCATTATCTTAATGGAGTCCACTGCGACATCTACTCCGACCACAAGAACCTGAAATACGTGGACACTCAGAAGGAGCTGAATATCATGCAGAGGTGCTGGGTGGAGTTCTTAGCAGACTATCAGTATGAGATGCACTACCATCCAGGGAAGGCAAACATGGTGGCCGACACATTGAGTCGGAGAGCTGACACTTCCAAAGCTGGGCCCCAAGTTATGTCCATGGAGCTAGTCCGGTCATTCTGAGATATGCAGATATCCCTAGTGCCCGAGGATGATCCAGAGCTGTATAGGGAGTATCTGACATCGATGGTGGCAATAGACGATATTCGGGATCGCATTCAGGACGGACAGAGGACAGATGCGTGGCCAGAGCCGATGTTCCAAGCCTTAGAGGAGGGTTCGACAGGAGATTATTCCCTGAGAGATGGTCTGCTATATTTCAGAGGCAGAGTATATATACCCGCAGGAGGCCAGATCCGAGAGGATATTATGACGGAGGCGCATTGCAGCCGGTACTCTGTGCACCCGGGGATCACAAAGATGATCGCGGATCTGAAGAAGATGATGTTTTGGCCGGGCATGAAGAAGGACATTACGTACTTCGTGACCCTTTGCGAGGCGTGTCAGTTGGTGAAGGCGGAGTGGAGGAACCCCGCAGGATTGTTGCAGCCACTCCCGGTGCCGGAGTGGAAGTTCGACGATATAGCTATGGATTTTATACATGGTCTTCCCCGGTCTCGGACGGGGAACGACTCGATCTGGGTGATTGTTGATCGGTTGACGAAGGTGGCCCGCTTTATACCGATCAGGAAGGATGACTCGGTGGGAGTGCTGGTACGGAAGTTCATGGAGCAGTATATTCGATATCATGGCGTGCCCCGGACGATAGTGTCGGACCGCGATGGACGGTTTATATCCAGGGAGTGGCGGCCAGTGCAGGCATATTTGGGCACCCGGTTGACTTTTAGCACGGCCTTCCACCCTCAGACGGACGGGCAGACAGAGCGCACCAACCGGACCTTGGAGGATTTACTACGACTGTGTATACTGGACCGAGGGGAGCCGTGGGAGAAGATGTTACCATTGGTCGAGTTCTCCTATAACAATAGCTACCAGTCCAGCATCAGGGTGGCGCCTTATGAAGCCTTGTATGGAAGAAAATGTAGGACCCTGCTTTCTTGGGTTCAAGACGAGGATCTGAAGGTGTTGGGATCGGATTTTGTTGAAGACACCGAGGCTCAGGTGAGACTGATCAGAGATAGGATGTTGGAGGCGCAGAGCAGACAGGCTAAATACTATGATGCCCGGCATCATCAGGTGGAGTTTCGGGTAGGAGATCGAGTGTTCTTGAAGATTCGGCCCATGCACAGAGTCTCACGGGTCCGCGGTCGGAGGAAGAAGCTCAGCCCTAGGTATATGGGCCCTTACAGGATCCTAGAGCGGATCGGACCCCTAGCCTACAGGCTAGAGTTGCCGCCAGAGCTGGCAGCTCTACACGACGCCTTCCACATTTCTTCGCTGAGAAGGGCTCTACTACGCCCGGAGCAGCGGATTTTGACCACCGAAGGGCCGGTAGCTTCAGACCGATCTGTTCACTTGGAGCCGGTTCGAATCGACGACAAAGGAGTACGGATCTTGCGCCGCAAAAAGATCCCCTTAGTCAAGGTTCTGTGGAGAAACCACGGTCAGGAGGAGCACACCTGGGAACCGCAGGATCTGATGAGGCAAAGACACCCGGAGTTATTCAGTCAGGTACATCTCACCACCTCTCGGTATACTATAGATTGCCTTCTTGTTTTGGACAGTTAAGACTAGATAAGGAAAATTCAGGACCTAGGTATGCGCACTCAATCAGAAAGGTAGGGGCTAATCTTTTGTTTATTGGGGAGATTGTCTTCGTTTATCAAACGAATAGTCGCCTGAACCCAATAGAAAGATCGTATGGGATGTTACAAGTTTAATTTATTCCGATAGAAATCCCCGTAGGCTCAACCTCAATTTTGGGGACGAAATTTTTATTTTGTTTATTGGGATTTGTAACATCCCATTTCCGGCTATACCCCTAGAAGTCAGTTGGTCGTGACAGAACCCTAGGAAGCCCAAAAATTTAAATAAATCGATCGATATTTCGGGTCACGGGTTGGTCACACCCGTGACCGACCCGTCACGCCCGTGACTTTGGGCGTGACTACTTCGACGATCGTCGATCTCTGTGAGATGTTCGTCGAACTTGCTGCCCGGGCATGTCACGCCCGTGACCAAGTTGTCACGCCCGTGACCTAGGGCGTGACTCCTTCGACGATCGTCGATCTCCGTGAGACGATCGTCGAACTTGCAGCCCGGGCATATCACGCCCGTGACCAAGTTGTCACGCCCGTGACCTAGGGCGTAACTCCTTCGAAGATCGTCGATCTCCGTAAGGGGATCATCGAAATTGAAACTCGGGCCTGTCACGCCCGTGACCTAGGTGTCACGCCCGTGACCTAGGGCGTGACCACCCATCGACGACCGTCGATCTCAGTTCGACGATCGTCGACCCAGAATTAACCACCCGGGACTGTCACGCCCGTGACCCAGGTGTCACGCCCGTGACCACCCTTCGACGATCGTCGATCTCAGTTCGACGATCGTCGAACCCAGAATTGGCTATCCGGGCCTGTCACGCCCGTGACCTATGTGTCACGCCCGTGACCGAGGCCGAAACGTCTGCCAGACTGGAAATTTCGGTAACCGACATTGTAATCAATTCTGATTATGGGAAGTTACACCCGGAATATTTATGGGCCGTTTACTTCTTTAATTATTTAAATAAATAAGAAAATGTTGATCCAATAGGAAATCACCACCTGGCGAACACTCTTCGTTTTCCAGCGTTTCAACTGCCCTGCATCATAACCGAAACGTTAGGGAGAACATTCATGACCATTAAGGATTTACCCTTTCATCTCCCCACTTGCTGACTTATAAAAGCCCACTTGGAGCAAGAGGAGAAGTTTACACGCTCAATCAAACGGTTCAGATCTTTGTTCTTGCTGTAGGAGGAGTTCGGCTACGCCACCACTGCGCCATGGCACAACGTCGTTCATCTCGCCTCCAAATCGCGAACAAGGTCCTCCTCTGCTTCTTTTTTCATGGGTAGATCTTAGGATTCCTAGAAAGGAAGTTCTCTCTCAACGGAGCCGGACCCATCTCTCGTTTTCATGGAAAACCATGAAAAACATATTCTTGAGTCCGCCGGAAACCGCCACCTCCGGCGGCCAAACCATCGCTGACCCATAGCCATCACCTCAACGGAGGTGGTGGTGGTGGTGGCTGGCCAGGGAGGTGACCGAACCGCCGGCGACGGATAACGGAAAGATTATAGGAAAAATGGTTTTTCTGAGTTCTGTTTTCAGGTTCATGTAGAAGATGAACAGTAAAATCAATTTTATAATTATTAAACTAAGTATATAATACATAGAGGAAAGATATATTATCTGAGTATATTTTGAGGCTGCGAAATGAGGCGCTTAGAAGCCGTTTTAAGAAAAATGACCAGTCACAAAAGTTGTAACCCTTCGAGTCTAGAATAATTTAAAATTGGTTTCATCTCGTTTGGGTAAGCGGTTCGGCCGCAGCACACGTTTTAGTGGGGGCTGCACCTAGAGTTGGGCAGAAATTAAAATGGATTCCCACTCTTCGTCCCTTGTCTAAATGATCTGAAATTTGGGCAGGGGGTTAACCTTAGTTATACTTAACGGCAGACCAAAAATGGGAATTTTTGGAGATACTTTGCCTAAAGTTTTTTTTTAATTTAATAAACTTAGAGGAATATATTTAAGTGGTCAAATGACCTCCAAACCCTCCCAAATTTTGGCGAGTGTTTCCTGGCTATTGAACCTAGATCTGTACAAAATTTCAACTCAATTGGTCGTGTTTTGAATAAGGAAGTATAAAGTCATAGATAGGTCTTGGTGAGGGATACTTTGGGGGAAAAGTACGATTGGAAATGGAGTGGACAAATCTCCTCAAAAGAGGCTGATGTTGTGGCCACTGATTTGTTGAGTCTATGTCTACCCTCTTTGGAAACATGGTGTGGATTAGGGTGGATTTTACCCTAAGAGATTGGCTCAAATCCAGTGGGTGGGAGTTTGAGATTTGTGAAGGACATAGGAGCAAAAGCTCTTGTATGCCCTTGAAATTTGAAGGAGAGGGGGATGATATGATGAAAACCCTCTGGTTGAAATAGTGAAGGAATTGGAGGTAATCAGTTACCTCGAAAGTTGAGATTTTGGATTAGGATAGAAATGTAATTTAGTTATTTTAAGCACTAACTCTAATCCAAAAATTATGAAACTCGGGAGGAGGGCGTTTTAGGATGTTTTAGACTTATGGTAATTTTCCTGGAATTTTACGATTAATAAATATTATACTTCTTGTGTTAAATGATTATTAGCCCGATTTGTTGTTTCAATTATTTGGAAGTTTTAAATTAATTATAATCAGTTAAAATTCTGGATTTAGAGCTTGACTAGTAGAACATTGATCCCTGAATTTTTTATAGAATTTTATGTTGAGAAATTTTAGAGGTTCATTCACAATGTTTTAATATGGGCTTTTAAGCATAAAAATAAATTAGGGTTTGTACAATTGCTGGAAAATTATGATAATTAGAACATAAGGTTTTTAGGCCATTTTATATCACTGGGAATTATTTGGGAATTTTTAGAGTTACTGTTATAGCACTTCATTCACAAAGCATGTTAGATTGTAATTTAGTATTTGATTTATTATGATTTAATTACCAGCAAGAAAATTATGGGATTCTGTCAAAGTTATTTTCATGATGAAACCAGCACCCTAGATTTTATTTGAATTATTTGGAGGATAAATTAAGGTAGTTTATTCATTAAGCTTGAAATAACTAAAATAATGATTAAATAAGTTTAGGCCCTTGAAAATCTTTGTAAAACTATCAGATTTTGGAAACTTGATAATTAGGCCTACTATTATTTACCTTAATTTTGTGATAGCTGGAATCAACTAGAATGTTATACCTCATGTTCAAAATGATGATATTAGACCCTTAAGAATAAATAAATAAGATATCAGATTTATTAGGAAAATTCCAATATTTTGGATTTAGGCAAATCTTGTTAGAATAGACCTCCGATAAATAAATTGTGGCATTTGGATGAAAAAGTAAATTACGTGTAATCTTGATTATCTTGTAGCCTAGGTGAGTCCCTAGGAGGTTTGGTTTAGCACTGATGGTAGTTGGAAGATTAGGTGTTACGCGGGTATGGCGGAAGACCGTCTTTCCGTGTGGAGAGGGTGAAGAGTCAAGCTACCCTAGGTTTAGTTTAATGTAACTCTTAAAGGGAAAAAGGTAAGGTGAGAAACCAATTAAAGTAAGTGCCTTGCGAAAGGGAACTTCGGGCCGTAATGCCGCCGTCTTGGTTCCTAGTGCCCCTTGAGAGCCCTTCACGGGGAATACCGGGGGCAGTCCTGGGCTAACGTAAACTGTAATAACAAACTGGCAAGAGTAACTTAGTAACTAGTGCTGCACCTTTCACAAATATTGTTGGCATAGGAAGATTGATGAGAGCTTCGGCTCAGTTGGTTTGGAGACGGACGTTTTGGTCCGGGGAGCTTCGGCTCGGTTGGTTTGGAGACGGACGTTTTGGTCCGGAGAGCTTCGGCTCGGTTGGTTTGGAGACGGATGTTTTGGTCCGGGGGCTTCGGCTCGGTTTTTGTGTGTTTACGATTAAACTTGCATGTGCATAAAATAGGGAAAAGTTAAGGTGGTGGGTTTTCAATATCGGGGAGTTCGATTACACCGACACCGGTATCGTTGACTCGGCGAGATGATTAGCACTTCGCCAACAGAAGTCCGGTGCGCCAGCCGGTAAGAGTACGCAGGCGTCCGCTTAGTGCGCGTTGAGGCGTACGATAGGTCAGACCAGTGGTGCTTTTACTGGTTTTGAGGTGGGCGAGGCCCAACCCACCGCTTCCGTCCGCCACTACGGAGGTATCCTGGGAGGTAACGGCTCCGAAAGGGGGAACTAAAGGTCTGTGTGCACAGAGTCGGGTGTGTGAGTTGCACTTGCATGTTTCATCATACCCACTTGCCTGTCATAGCATAATCAATTCATTTAACCCTGACACCTAAAGTATAAGTGGTATGGGACGCTTATACATTAGGACCTGCTAAACGACCCCTTGATCTATAGGCTTGTGTGGGCAAGTTTATAAATCAAAGGTTATTTTCAATATATATATATACATGTTGTTGGTTGATAACCGTCACCCCAACGTATAAGTGGTATGGGACACTCAATACGATGGGAGCCGTGCAGAAGATCCCTTGGATTATGCGCTTTCGCACATAAGTTGAGGTTACTTTTCTTACTTTCCGTTTTCTGTCATATTATTATAGAATTGCTAGATTAGTTCCGCTGCCATCTGTATCTTGATTAATCTCTACCTTCATGACCTTCCCTTTCTCCCTCCCCGCTCGGTACCTAGGAGCCATGGGGAATGGGTAGGGGATGATAGGGCTTAGTCTTTATGACTAACGGTTTTCGAACCGCATCATTTAGGGGATTGTGGAGCCCAGCATGGAGGAGCAGCCCCAGAGATCGGTGCGCCTGGAGATGGGGCAGTCTAGCTCCGGAGTTCATACAGCCGGGACCGTGAGTCTCGACACTGAGTATTTTCTAGTGTTTGCTTCCGCATTGAGTGATATTGTAGTGAGGACATGATGTAACGGGCATAAGCCCGCATTTATAGTACTCTGATTATTGTTATTCTGTGGACTCTCCCTTCGTGGAGTTTTTATTCTATATATGTGATTTATCTTCAGTGGACTTACTCTTACTTCAATTACTGTGCTACATTTCTGTGATCGAATTGGCCGGCAGAATCGGCGCCTTGTGGTGATGACCCTTCAGGACGTGAAGGTGTCACCGCAAAGCGGCGATTCTAGGCCTAAGACCCCGGTAGTTTAAAAAAAAAGGGGGGGGGGGGGGGTCTTACAGAAACGGTCAGCTAAAGCTGACAAAATTATAACGACCCACCCCTTAATCGGGGTGACAGTGCTCCTTCAGTGCATTTCATTAGTACAATACAAACTTGATAGTGAAAGTACAATTTAGCACACTTCACCATAGGCATAGGCAGATACCACCGTACACCCCGTGCTCTCAGGGCACATTCTCGGTGAACCCAGTTAAATTCGCGGTCTCACCACCGCCCCAAGGACGGCAAACCTCATGAGCATTTTAGTCTTTCTGGCCTAACCCTAAGACCCTCCATCTATGCCAACGGTATGTACCATGTACCTTAGGTCGCTTTAACCGAACCACATAGAGCGGGACGGTTCCACCTAACCCATTGCTCACACCGCCCTGCCAATTTAAGCCATAAGCGCGGGTCAAGATTCCCCGAGTCCCAAAATGATCAAACTATTTTACATAACCTAGTTATGTGTAAGTTGGCTCCCAGGCCACCAAGATGGCAGAATCACGCATTTCTTCAGTTTTCCGGGTACACCTTGGAGTTTGTCCCCAAGTCTCGCTATTGCAATCTACCACGTTGAAAACCCGAAGAACAAACAACACAGAGTCTTCTCTTGCAATACAAGCATAATGAAAACATCACTGATCCAGACAAACTTTTCCGGATAGGCTTCACACGGCATGACTACATCCGTACTTCGATTCCAGACTCTAAATACAAAACAACGGGGATAAACTATATCTACCCGAAGGAATACCTCAAACTCACCCCGCACTCGCGGGAGAGAGTTTCCTATGCAAAAGGAAGAGGACTTCACATATCAAAGAAGAGAATCGTTACCCTAGAGGTTCTCTTTGGCGCCATGGAAAACTATCCAGATGAATAGCACCGCAACGTACTCGCCTCCGCGGATCTTGACTCATCCTGCGATTTGGAGCTCCGAAGCTCCAATGATGGCCGAATCCTCCTTGTTGGTACCCTAGTTTGATTTGAGTTTAGTCCTCTCCTTTGTGCTCCTTGACCCAAGAAATATCTATGGTCAATGGTTAGAAGTCTAGCTGTAGAGTCCTCACTTTTCCAGATTGAGAATTTGGTTAAGTAGGTTTTTCGTTCGACTATAGTCGAACGCCGCTCGACTATCGTCTATCGGCTGATCGACGATCGTCTATCAGTTGGTCGACGCTTTGTCTGCGCTGATAGGTCGACTATCTGTTGATAGGTCGACTATCTGTTCTGCGCTGATAGTTCGACTATCTGTTGATAGGTCGACTATCTGTTCTGCGCTGATAGTTCGACTATCTGTTGATAGGTCGACTATCTGTTGATAGGTCGACTATCTGTTCTGCGCTGATAGTTCGACTATCTGTTGATAGGTCGACTATCTGTTCTGCGCTGATAGTTCGACTATCTGTTGATAGGTCGACTATCTGTTCTGCGCTGATAGTTCGACTATCTGTTGATAGGTCGACTATCTGTTCTGCGCTGATAGGTCGACTATCTGTTGATAGGTCGACTATCTGTTTTCTGAGGTAGGTCGACTATCTGCTTGATAGGTCGACTATCTGTTTGCGCTTGATAGTTCGACTATCTGTCCTGATAGATCGACTATCTGATAGTTCGACTATCTGTTCTGATAGGTCGACTATCTGCCGAGGTAGTTCGACTATCTTCTTCGATAGGTCGACTATCTGGATCGTTCGACTATCTGCCCGATAGATCGACGATCTCCGTGCGTCGGTCGACGATCTCCGAAGGTCGTTCGACGCTTTCTGCCTGCCTTTATATTTTGTATTTATTTATTATATTTAATTAATTAATACATTTTCTGGCACATTGTTTTAAGCTGTATGATAAAATTACCAGGCAATATTTGCTCCATCTCTTTTGCCTGAGTCAAATCTTTTTAAGATAAAGTTGTTTGTCTTATTAGCTGTCATTGTAAATTACTTTATCTGTTGTCAGCCCTTTATAGCCGTTAGACTGAAAAGTCTTCTTTTTGCTATAAAGAGATTATTTCTGATGTGACTTTATTTAGTCCTTCTGTTATTTGATTTGTCCTGCAGCTTCTTAGAAAAAGGGTTATTCCTTTTATAGAATGTTTTGCTGCAGAGATTGCTTTGTCTTCTTGATATTTACAGCCCAGGTCTCAAGGCTCAGAAGAAGACAAATAATTCAAATGGAAGAGAGCCGTTGCTTGCTGCTATTATATAAAGAACCCTTTGAAGAAGGATTCAAGCTAGTCAAGAGAAAATAGTCAATAGTTGAGAGCTAATAGCTAACCAGTTGTTCATTCAAGCTTTCAAGAGCCTTCAAGCTTTCTGCTCTCAGCAATTTCCATCTAACTGAGAAGTGTTAAGATCTTCATCTCTTCTTCAACCTGAGTTCTCCTGCTTTCAGGAAGTTCAAACTCAGAGATCCTTTGAAGAAGAAGAAGAAGAAGATAGCTGCTTGAAGAGATTTGATTTTGTTATTTACTTTCTTCTTGTAGCTTTTCCTTCAGAACTTTCTGAAGAGTTTTCTGCACTGAAGCAAGACTTCACCTGGACATCTTTGAGCCAGGGGGAGCCTTGATTCTTTAGAGCTTTCTAGCTCAGTGCAAGTTTTTGTGCTTCTCTAATCTATTGTAAAATAGAGAAGACATCTTAACCTTCTTCCCCCTCCTGTACAGGGTTATTACTCCCTTCAAAAGTATCCCTTGGTGGCAGGGCACCTGATCAAAAACCTGTGCTTGGTTTTTAGACACCTGATCAAAAGTCTAAAGGGTTTCTGAATCTACCTGAAGCAGATTCTGTTGGTGGCAGGGCACCTGATCAAAAACCTGAGTGGATTCCTACCGTGTGGGTAGAAGAGTGGACGTACCCAAGTTGTTTGGGGAACCACTATAAATTTCCTTGTGTCGTCTGGATTCCATTGTTTAATTCCTGTATTGTGGCTGTGATTAGATATAACTAGGTTGCTAGTTGCTGATTAGGTTTTTCCAAGCCTTAACTGTAATTACAGTTAGCTTGAGTTTGTGCACTCCACTTGTGTTAGGCTCTAGGGTTAAATCTATATCTATAATCTTTCATTCCGCACTTCACTCCAAGGGAGTTGGGTAGACCATTAAGTTTTGTCTTGTGCAAAATTTGATAACTCTATTCACCCCCCCCCCTCTAGAGTAGTATCTATCCCTTCACTTTCAATTGGTATCAGAGGGAGGTTGACTGACTGAATAGGCTAACACCTAAGTCACAAGATCCTGATAGATACCAAAGCTTATAGATATTCACTATCATGGCCCAGTCCAAGGATTATTCTAGCACCAGACCTCCAGCATGCAACTTAGCTAAGTTTGGCATCTGGAAGGCAAGGATTAAATTATATATGAATTCTATTGATGAAAGTATTTTTGCTTCTATTTTGTCAGGTCCCCCAAGAGCTCCTGCTGCTGCCACTGCCTCATCATCTGATATGAGTGCAGTGCCTCCTCCAGATTATAATGATGAATACAAGAAGGCCAAAATTGCAGATGCCAAGGCAATGAACATACTGGCTCAGACAATGTCTGATGAGGTGTTCCAGAAGGTTGCTGATTGCTCTTCAGCAAAGGCCATGTGGGACACACTGAACCAGATTGTAGCTGGTTCAGCTGATGAAAGGAAGGACAGAAGGTCCAACCTGATCTCACAGTATGAGAACTTCAAGAAAACTGATGCTGAATCAGTTGAAGCTATGTACACCAGGCTCAGCTCAATCATCAATGAGCTGAGGACCCTGGACAAGGACATATCATTGACAGAGGTCAATGATAAGATTCTTATGTGCTTCCCTAGCACATGGGATCTAAGAATTTGGCCCATCAAAGAAGCCTGAAGTACTAATGAGATCTCCACTAAAGCCCTTCTCGGCAAGATCAAGTCTTTTGAGCAAGTGCTGAAGACCAGAGAAGCAGAAGCTGAAGCCAAGACCCCCACTCCAACAAGAAAAGAGCAATCTCTAGCTCTTAAGGCTGCAGATGTTTCTGAAGGCAGCCAATCTAATGAGGAACTTATGGCACTGTTTGCCAAAAGGTTTCTCAAGATGGGGAGAAAGGAGTTCAGAAAGAAGTCTTCACGTTATGAAGACAAACCAAGGTATGATCGCTCTCCTGCTAAAGAAATTATATGTTATGGTTGCAGGAAGCCTGGATACATCTTGCCAGAGTGTCCAGAGGAGAAAAACAAAGACAAGAGAAAAGATAAAGAACAACACAGGAAGCACTCCAAGCCATCCTCCTACAAAAACAAAAAGAAGGAGAGAGGTTTCATTGCTGAAACCTGGAGTGATTCTGATGAAGAATCCTCCTCATCAAGCTCCAGTGAAGATGAGGAAGAGAAGAAGGCAAAAGAAGTTTGCCTCATGGCAATAGATGCCTGCAGCAACCACTCTGCTGCAGAGAGTTTTGATTCTGATAAAGAGATGCCTACAGAAGATGAGGTACTTTCTTCTTATGATTTTACTTCAAAAGAATTTAAGTTAGAATTTAAATCTTTATGTTTAGATTTAATTAGCTCAGAAAAGGAAATAAAAGAACTTAGAAATAGGTTAGCTGACTCAGAATCAATAGCCTCTGAAAACATTAGGTTAAAGGAAGATCTCACTACTTGTAGTGAAGAAATTAAATTTCTTAAAATAGAGTTAGCTAAGTCTAAGAGATTAGAAGAATCCCTTAATGGTAGAAGCCTTAAGTTATTAGAAATTACCAGCATGACTAACACTAGGTCAGGTAATGATAAACTAGGCTTAGGAGCTTCTCCCAGTGAACCCCCAGTCATTCTTAAAAACAATCTTTCAACTCCAGTGAACTTCATTTTAGCTAGTGGAAAGAAGAACACTGAGCAAGTAAATCTGGTTAATAAAACCTTAAATAAAGCTAAGAGAGAAAAGAGAAAGAAGTTCTTTAAAGAAATGCAAAGAGCGTCGAACGCCGCTCGACGATCGGAAGCTCCATGGTCGAACGAAGGTCGACGATCTGAGCACCCATCGTCGAACGTCGATCGACGATTTCAATATGATTTTCAAAATCACAATCAATTCCATAGAAAACTAAATGAGAATAGAAACCCTAGGTTTGTTGACCCATCATCAGCATGGAGAATCCCACCTAGGAGATCTCACCCACTAGGTTATCACCCTCAGCCTGCATTCTCATATATTTCCAGTTTTTCTTATGTGAAAAACAAGGGACCCAAGGTTACCTGGGTCCACTCTGTCTAAATAATTGTCTTGCAGGTGAAGGCCTATCCAATCACTCAAAATAAGTGGTATTTGGATAGTGGATGCTCTAAGCATATGACAGGAAATAAAGATCTACTGTCAAAGTTCAAAGCTAAGCTCGGCCCAAAGGTTATCTTTGGAGACTCCAGCTGTGGTCAGACAGAAGGCTATGGCAAGATCACAATTGGAGCAGTTACTTTCAAAAGAGTTGCATATGTCAATGGACTGAAGCATAATTTGATTTCAGACAGCCAGCTATGTGATGCTGGCTACCAGGTTTCATTTTCTAACTCCTATTGCAATATTACTTTAAATAATAATATTGTTTTAGTAGGTATTAGAATAGGTAACATTTATTTAGTAGATTTCAATTCATCTCACTCTGAAATCTGCCTGTTTAATGAAGTAACCCTTAATAATAATTCCCTATGGCATAAAAGGCTTAGTCATGTAAACCTTAAAAATATATCTAGGTTATCTAAGCACAACCTTGTTAGAGGTTTACCTTCTTGCCCCTACAAGAAGGAGAGCCTATGCAAGGCTTGTCAGCTAGGCAAGCAAACCAAGAATTCTTTTAAATCTGTAAATAAAAGTGATTCTCCTAGAATCCTGTATTTATTACACTTGGACCTTTTTGGCCCAATAAATGTACAGAGTTTAGGAGGGAAGTATTACACTTTAGTAATTGTAGATGACTTCTCTAGGTTCAGTTGGGTTTTCTTTTTGAGAACTAAGTCTGATAACTTCAAAGCCCTTACAGACTTTCTACTATGTGTGCAGACTGAGTACTCTACTCATGTGGCCTTGATCAGAAGTGATCATGGTACTGAGTTTGACTCTCTTCTCATGCAAGAATTCTGTGAGAGAGAAGGTATCAAACATAGCTTCTCAGCTCCTAGAACTCCTCAACAAAATGGGGTAGTTGAAAGGAAAAATAGAACACTTATTGAAGCTGCTAGCACATTGTTGGCAGATGCTAACATGCCTCTATCCTATTGGGCAGAAGCTGTTAGTACAGCCAACTATGTCTTGAATAGAAGTTTGATACACAAACTTAAGTGTAAAACTCCTTATGAGTTGCTTAAAGGAAAGAAACCAAAAATTAATTATTTTAGAGTTTTTGGCTGTATTGTTTATATTCATAATAATAATAAAGAATATATTAGAAAGTTTGAAGCAAAAGCTTCAATGGGAATCATGCTTGGATATTCCCAAGTAAGCAAAGCTTATAGGGTTCTATAACAAATCTACCTGTAAAATTGAAGAATCTGTGCATGTGACTTTTGATGAGTCTCAGATGTTTTACAAGGAGAAAGAAAATTCTCCTTCCTCAAGTTCTTTGCAGGTACATGATGCCCCTCAAGAAATTCTTCAACTTTCAACTCTTCAGATCACTGAATCAGACAGTGATGAAGACATTGCTGAAGCTGTTGAAGCTGTTGCTGTTCCACCAACAGTAGATCAAATTCCTCCTGAGGAATTAATCCTAACTGTTGGTGAAGATCACATCCCACCTGCTGACATTGTCACACTTAGAGATCACCCCACATCTCAAGTGATTGGAGACATATCAGCTGGTGTGCAAACAAGACATCAATTAAGACAGGATGTGATGCATGCTTGTTTCCTCTCACAGGTTGAGCCCCTCACCTTTAAAGATGCAGAGCTAGATCCCCACTTGATCATTGCAATGCAAGAGGAGCTCAATCAGTTTGAGAGATGTAAAGTTTGGACTTTGGTTCCAAGACCTAAAGGCCAACTGATCATAGGCACCAAGTGGGTGTATAGAAACAAGCTAGATGCAAATGGAATTATAGTAAGGAATAAAGCTAGGCTTGTAGCTCAGGGCTACAGACAGGAGGAAGGTATAGACTATGACCAAACCTTTGCTCCTGTTGCAAGGCTAGAAGCAATAAGGATCTTCTTGGCCTATACAGCCTTCATGAAGTTTAAGGTGTTCCAAATGGATGTCAAAAGTGCATTCCTAAATGGTGAGCTTAAGGAAGAGGTGTTTGTTGAACAACCACCAGGGTTTGTTTCTTCAACTCAGCCTTCTCATATGTTTAAGTTGCAGAAAGCTCTTTATGGACTAAAGCAAGCTCCTAGGGCCTGGTATGAGACCTTAGCTAGTTTCCTGTTAGAGCACAACTTTACTAGGGGAGTAGTTGATAGAACCCTTTTCGTCAAGCATCACAAGGACACAATCCTGTTAGTTCAGGTGTATGTAGATGATATTATTTTTGGCTCCACTGATCCCAAACTTTGCAAAAGGTTCTCTGACCTGATGCACTCTAAGTTTGAGATGAGTAGCATGGGTGTGCTGTCTTACTTTCTTGGTCTCCAAGTTAAGCAAGATGCTGATGGTATCTTCATCTCCCAATCCAAATATGCCAAGGAATTGGTAAAGAAATTTGGGATGGCTGATGCTTCAGCAATGCCTACACCCATGGCTACTAATGTAGTTATTGATTCTGATGATCACGGACAAGCCAGTTGATCAAAAGAATTATAGGGCCATTGTTGGTTCCCTATTATATCTAACTGCAAGTAGGCCAGATATAATGTTTGCTACATGCCTTTGTGCTAGATTTCAGGTCAACCCCAAGGAATCTCATCTGATTCTTCTAAAGAGAATCCTGAGATACCTGAAGGGATGTCCAGATCTAGGACTTTGGTACCCAGCTGAGTCAGAGTTTGAATTAATTGGATATTCTGATTCTGATTATGCTGGTTGCAGAGTTGACAGGAAGAGCACCTCAGGAACTTGCCAGTTCCTGGGAGAGAGATTGGTCTCTTGGTTCTGTAAGAAGCAGGCTTCTGTCTCAACTTCAACTGCAGAGGCTGAATATATAGCTGCTGCTAGTTGTTGTTCACAGATCCTGTGGATTCAAAACCAGCTTGTGGATTATGGTTACTCACACAAGAACACCAAGATCATGTGTGATAGTACCAGTGCTATCTCAATTGCACAAAATCCAGTGCACCACTCTAGAACGAAGCACATTGAGATTAGGCACCATTTCCTGAGAGATTGTGTGGAAAAGAACAAGATCTGTCTTGAGTTCATATCCACTGAGTTTCAGAGAGGTGATATATTCACCAAGCCTTTAGATGAACAGAAGCATCTGTTCTTTTTAGTTCAACTAGGCATGATTAATGGACGAGACTAAGTGTGACTATATCTGCCTATGTTGAAATCTGCTTGAAGATCGTCGAACGATGATCGAAGATCGTCGAACGGATTAAGCCTATCGTCGACCTCTGGTTAATGATAGCTTATCTGTTTGAAGATCGTCGATCGACGTTCGACCATCGTCGAACAGGTTGAGCTCATCGTCGATCTCTGGATGACGATAGCCTGTTGTGTTGAGAAGCCAGAAATAGTCGAACGATTGTCCGACTACTCTGCTTCTGAGCCGATCGTCGAACGGCCGTTCGACCATCGGGTCTAGATCTTTTTAATAGACCGACTATATCCGGTCTGATATAAAGCCGATAGTCGACCTAGGTTAAAAGATCTTTTGCTTTATCGTCGACGGAGCGTGCCTTTTCGCATTCTGCTTTCCCGCTTGCGATTTTCTGCCGCTTCGTCCCCTTCGTCTTCGCCGTCCTTCTCGAGCTTTCTCCAGCGAATCCATGGACGGTCTCTCCAGCAGTTCTGGCCGTTGTGAAGTTTGATGCAGGATTTAGCGTGGATTTCGACGCATTCAGCAGCTGCGATGCAGGAATCGTAGAAGTTCTACAGCTATGCAGGGATCAGGGATTAGAGAAGTTAATGTCTGCAAGGATTAAGATAAACATCCCAGAAATCAAAGAATGGGCTTTCACGTCGTCTTCCACAGACGAATCGATGACTGGTACCATCGGACGGAGAAGAGGTAATCCTGACTCCGGCCGTTTTTATCTGATGTTTTTGATTTAGTTAATGGTGACGAGGATTATTTGCAAGATGCTCAGGAATTCGGAAGAATGCTAGTTGAGCTGGGACATGCTGAGGGCATTCCCACCAAGCTGCTCAAAGTAAATTTTCCTTTCAAAATCAAGTTTCTGGCTGAGTTAGTAGGAAAAGTGCTCCTGGGTAAGCACTCTGCTCACGATAATATAACAAGGCAGCAATTCGCACTGATGTGTGCGATTGTTAATCGGAAAAGGATCAATTGGGCAGCAGTGATGTTTGATTTAATAAGGAAAAAGAATGGCAAGAAGGAAGTCACCCTAGGAAGGGTTATCGGAATTTTCCTGAAGGAAAGGTACCCCCATCTGCTGAGTTCAACTGCAACAACAATCAACGCCAGCAAGAAGATGGATCCCCACCTGTTCTCTAAGTGGAAGAGAACTTTTGTGAAACCTGCTCCAGCAACATCTGAGGACACAAGGACTGAATCAGTCGCTCCTCACCTTGTCGAAGCTGGCTCAGCTCTTCCCTCTTCTTCTGCTGTGTTGTCTGCCTCAGTTGAAGTCCCATCAACTTCAGCTGAAGTACGACCTTCTTCCTCTACTGCTCCAGAAACAACTACGGTTGTTCCTCTTTCCCCTCCAGCCTCTCCTCTACCTGCTCATCTGGCTAGGATATCTGCTCCTAGCTTCGATTTGTTAGGATCAGAGAGAATTCCTACTCCTCCTGTATCTCCCCGTTCATTCCCCAATTAATTCCCCAATTAACTCTCCTGCTCGATCCCCTGTCCACACCATTTCTCATCCCAGCACCACTCCCATATCTGCTGCAGCTCCCTCCACTTCACATCCTTCATCTATTGAGATCTCTCCTGAGCTTATCTCCCGCATTGTGGAGCTGATTACCCCGTCAATCAAAACCATGATTGAAGAGGCAATCGCTCCCCTTGCAGCTTCCATTGATATCTTATCTGCCTCCATCAAATCCCTTTCAAAATCTGCTGAGCCATCTTCCTCAAGGGGCCTGGTTTCAGTATCCACTGAAATCAGGCAGGGGGAGATGTTCCATGAAGATGCCTCAGACCATCCTGCCTCCCCTCCAGCTATAAAAGATACAGTCATGTCTGCCCAGGAAGAATCTGCTCAAGCTGAGATAGAAATAGTTCCAGATGCTGTAATGACTGCCCAGGAAGAATCTGCTCCTGCTGAGAAAGAAATAGCTCCAGTTTTGTCTGATAAGGAAATAGCAGATGGAATCTTGCTATCTGAAATTGCAGTTAAAGTCTGCTTAGAAGATCTTACCACTCCTGTGATTGCTAGATTCTTAGAAGGAATTATAACTTCATATCTGAATGAATCATGGGAAATGGTCAAGTATGAAGGTAACTCATTCATTCGTTTTGTTGATGAGTCGATTAATTTGTTAGTTTGTGAATTCTTGGAAGGAATGATTTCTGTTTATTTAGCAGATCTGTATTCATAATTCTACAGATGTTATTAGAGAGGATTTAGCTGCTCAGATCGTAGCAGTTGTTTTTGAAGCTGATCCAAGTGTTCCTGACACTCAAGTAGATCCTGAACTGGAATCTTTTCTAGATGATAGAGATGAATCTGAGAATCAAGATAAAGTCAAGGATGACTCTCCTGTTCTGAATTTGGAAGAAGTTCAAGCAAGAGCTTCCTGGGAGTTAAGAGTACAGTCTTTAGAAGAGAAAGAAAAGGAATTGCAAGTTGAAAAGTCAACCATCTGGGATGACTCTCCAGGGTTGGACTTAGATTCCCTTCTGGCTCTGGATGCCATGGAAGAGGAAAGAGAAAAATCTGCTCTAAAGCTTAAAGAAAAGGCTGTTTCAGAAGCCTATGATCCTTATGAAAATCCTCCATCATCTCCCTCTGATGATGAGGATGATTCTGATGTTTCTGAGAAATCAAAGAGAAAGAAAGCTGCTTCAAAGAAAAGAAAAGCTCCTCCTCCTCCTCCTCCCAGTAAGGATAATGACACTCCATATTATATTCTGAAGGGCATTGACCCTAAATCCAAGGAATTTCAGCACTAGATGTGGTTTTCAAAGAATCAGCAGAAAGAAAGGAAAAGGACTAAGAGGTATGACAGTCCTGTTTCAAGATGGACTCCCAGAGGTCCCCCTCCTCCACCTCCAGGTGCAGGAGCCTCTGGGAACCTATCAGCTAATCCTGCTGCCTCTTCTGGAAGATCTGTTTCTTTTCAGCCCCAGTCAAGACAAAGTTATCATAGCTCGCAAGGCAAATCGTTTTATGGTTCTCAAAGACAAGTGAAGGAGGCTGTGGTTCAAAGACCAACCTTTTCCCCTCCTCCTTCTCCAAAGAAAAGAATTCCATCTTCAATACCAGTTCAGTCTGAGAAAAGTGTTTCAAAAGGTAAATAGTTTACTTTGTTTTAAAATTTCTAGCAAGAATCTTTTGCTAAGTATTCTCTAATATCTTATCTAGATAAAGTATCTGAGGCTGCTCCTCCTAAGCCTGTTTATGAAAATCCTGAGCTTGATCCTAATTTTAGGATGGCTCGTTTCCAAGAACTAGTTGGAGCAGCTCAAATAAGAAAAGCTAGAGCCGAAGGAAAAGATACGACTGGTCTAACTACCATGTCTGTTTACAGAAAGAAAGAGCTTGAAAAGTTCCAGGTTAATTCTGAGGTTTTTGACCCCTCTAAATACATGGAAAAGCATCCGGAAGCAGTAGTCCCAAGAGCTACAGAATTAAAGATCATTGGGGTGCAGGACTTAAAGCTATCAAAGAAAGAATCTGATGATCCGTTAAGGAAAATATCTTTTGTTTCTAGCTCTTCTGTATCTAAGCCTGACTCTGTTGATCCATAGTTTGATTAACTACTGTGCTATATTTGTTTATCTGTTTGATAATCTGCTAGTTATTTGCTGTCTATTTCCTGTATTATTTTAGTGTTCTATTGCTAGCTGTTTTTAGTTTTTGAGAGACTTAACTCAAATAGGGGAGATTGTTGGTACCCTAGTTTGATTTGAGTTTAGTCCTCTCCTTTGTGCTCCTTGACCCAAGAAATATCTATGGTCAATGGTTAGAAGTCTAGCTGTAGAGTCCACACTTTTCCAGATTGAGAATTTGGTTAAGTAGGTTTTTCGTTCGACTATAGTCGAACGCCGCTCGACTATCGTCTATCGGCTGATCGACGATCGTCTATCAGTTGGTCGACGCTTTGTCTGCGCTGATAGGTCGACTATCTGTTGATAGGTCGACTATCTGTTCTGCGCTGATAGTTCGACTATCTGTTGATAGGTCGACTATCTGTTCTGCGCTGATAGTTCGACTATCTGTTGATAGGTCGACTATCTGTTCTGCGCTGATAGTTCGACTATCTGTTGATAGGTCGACTATCTGTTCTGCGCTGATAGTTCGACTATCTGTTGATAGGTCGACTATCTGTTCTGCGCTGATAGTTCGACTATCTGTTGATAGGTCGACTATCTGTTGATAGGTCGACTATCTGTTCTGCGCTGATAGGTCGACTATCTGTTGATAGGTCGACTATCTGTTTTCTGAGGTAGGTCGACTATCTGCTTTATAGGTCGACTATCTGTTTGCGCTTGATAGTTCGACTATCTGTCCTGATAGATCGACTATCTGATAGTTCGACTATCTGCTCTGATAGGTCGACTATCTGCCGAGGTAGTTCGACTATCTTCTTCGATAGGTCAACTATCTGGATCGTTCGACTATCTGCCCGATAGATCGACGATCTCCGTGCGTCGGTCGACGATCTCCGAAGGTCGTTCGACGCTTTCTGCCTGCCTTTATATTTTGTATTTATTTATTATATTTAATTAATTAATACATTTTCTAGCACATTGTTTTTAAGCTGTATGATAAAATTACCAGGCAATATTTGCTCCATCTCTTTTGCCTGAGTCAAATCTTTTTAAGATAAAGTTGTTTGTCTTATTAGCTGTCATTGTAAATTACTTTATCTGTTGTCAGCCCTTTATAGCCGTTAGACTGAAAAGTCTTCTTTTTGCTATAAAGAGATTATTTCTGATGTGACTTTATTTAGTCCTTCTGTTATTTGATTTGGTCCTGCAGCTTCTTAGAAAAAGGGTTATTCCTTTTATAGAATGTTTTGCTGCAGAGATTGCTTTGTCTTCTTGATATTTACAGCCCAGGTCTCAAGGCTCAGAAGAAGACAAATAATTCAAATGGAAGAGAGCTGTTGCTTGCTGCTATTATATAAAGAACCCTTTGAAGAAGGATTCAAGCTAGTCAAGAGAAAATAGTCAATAGTTGAGAGCTAATAGCTAACCAGTTGTTCATTCAAGCTTTCAAGCCTTCAAGCTTTCTGCTCTCAGCAATTTCCATCTAACTGAGAAGTGTTAAGATCTTCGACTCTTCTTCAACCTGAGTTCTCCTGCTTTCAGGAAGTTCAAACTCAGGGATCCTTTGAAGAAGAAGAAGAAGAAGATAGCTGCTTGAAGAGATTTGATTTTGTTATTTACTTTCTTCTTGTAGCTTTTCCTTCAGAACTTTCTGAAGAGTTTTTTGCACTGAAGCAAGACTTCACCTGGACATCTTTGAGCCAGGGGAGCCTTGATTCTTTAGAGCTTTCTAGCTCAGTGCAAGTTTTTGTGCTTCTCTAATCTATTGTAAAATAGAGAAGACATCTTAACCTTCTTCCCCCTCCTGTACAGGGTTATTACTCCCTTCAAAAGTATCCCTTGGTGGCAGGGCACCTGATCAAAAACCTGTGCTTGGTTTTTAGACACCTGATCAAAAGTCTAAAGGGTTTCTGAATCTACCTGAAGCAGATTCTGTTGGTGGCAGGGCACCTGATCAAAAACCTGAGTGGATTCCTACCGTGTGGGTAGAAGAGTGGACGTACCCAAGTTGTTTGGGGAACCACTATAAATTTCCTTGTGTCGTCTGGATTCCATTGTTTAATTCCTGTATTGTGGCTGTGATTAGATATAACAAGGTTGCTAGTTGCTGATTAGGTTTTTCCAAGCCTTAACTGTAATTACAGTTAGCTTGAGTTTGTGCACTCCACTTGTGTTAGGCTCTAGGGTTAAATCTATATCTATAATCTTTCATTCCGCACTTCACTCCAAGGGAGTTGGGTAGACCATTAAGTTTTGTCTTGTGCAAAATTTGATAACTCTATTCACCCCCCTCTAGAGTAGTATCTATCCCTTTACTTTCACTCCTCCTCGTTCTTCGTTGCTCTCCCCACTCTCTAACTCTTTAGGAAGATAAAGACCTAAGATAAATGAGGGTTTAACCCTCAACTCCTGCCCTTATAATAGTAGGGAGATTTCTGGACCATTGGATCCAATTTAAAGGAAATGAACGACCAAGAATCGCACTGAAAATCACTTTCCTAGGCCGAAAATGGTTTGTGACACGCCCGTGTCATAGGACGTGTCTCATGATCTGAACACGATCGTCGAACACATGACAGGACACGGGCTCAGACACACCCGTGTCACTGCTTGACACCCCCGTGTCAACTTCTGACACGCCCGTGTCACAGGGGGTGTTCCTCAAGCGACATAGGAAGCTGTCGAGTCCCGACCAGGATACGACCCTGTAATACGCCCGTGTCAAAGGCCATATGCTTGAAATGGCTTTGTACATGCCCGTGTCCCATGTTATGTTCATCACTCGACCCAGCATAGCCATTTCAAGAAAAGGACACGGATTTTGACACACCCGTGTCTCAGGCCGTGTGAACCCAAAATGGCACAAAAGCTCTTAAAACACTACCCATTCATCCCCAATTTTCATAGGGCTTCATAAAGGGTATTATAAACCTATTGACCAATACGTACACAAGTTTTGGGGCATTACACAAGGTTCTGCGAGGAGCAAGGGATTCACCAAGAATTCTCCTCACCTAGAACACCCCAGCAAAATGGAATTGCTGAGAGGAAAAACACGACTCTCATAGAAGCTGGAAGGGCCTTACTGAATGACACGGCTCTATAAGAATAATTTTTGGATAAGGTAGTAAACACTGCATGTCATGTCCTTAATAGGGCTTCTATCACCAAAAGCCACAAGAAGACTCACTTTGAGACCTGGAAAGGAAGAAAACCAAACTTGTCAACCTTCAAGATTTTTGGTTGCAAGTGTTATGTGTTGAACAATAGAAAGTACTATATGACTAAGTTTACTGTCAAATCCTATGAAGGGATCTTTGTTGGGTACAACAACAAAAGTTGGGTATATAAAATCTACAACTTGACAAGTCAAGTTGTATAAGAGTAAGTTCATGTTGTCTTTGATGAATCAAATATGATTAACAGTGAGCTGTCTAGCTCTTCTTCTAGTTCTACAGGCATAGAGAAGGTGATGGACAAGCTTAACATCAAGGAAGTTGATCCAACAGTCCAAGATAAGAGAAAAGATGTGCGCTGTATAGAGGGAGCATAAGACTAATAAGTGGAGGATGAAGAATAGCCAGCTGAAGATAATGAAGAACAGCTAGCTAAAGATAATGAAGAACAACAAGCTGAAGTTAGATTGCCTCCAGCTGTCAGACATATAAGGGATCATCCAGCACACCAAATAATTTATGAGGAAAGCCAAGGAGTACAGACCAAAATTAAGAGTATCAACACATCACTCTACTCAAGTTTCCTGTCACAAGTAGAGCCTAAGAAATTTGAAGAGGCCAACATAGACCAATTCTTGATTGGAGCTATGCAAGACGAACTGAACAAGTTCAAGAAATGTAATGTCTAGAAGCTGGTTCCAAGACTACAAGGACATAATGTCATTAGAGTCAAGTGGATCTACAGGAACAAACTTGATGAAAATGGCATTATAGTTAAGAATAAGGCATGACTAGTGGCTAAAGGATATAGGCAAGATGGTATTGACTTTGATCAAACCCTTGCCCTAGTAGCCAGATTGGAAGCAATAAGACTCTTCCTTGCATATGGTGTATTCTAAGGTTTCAAAGTCTACCAGATGGATGTGAAGTCTTCCTTCCTGAATGAGGACTTAAAAGAGGAAGTTTATGTAGAATAGCCTCCAGGTTTTATTGACTCTAACTCTCTTGATTTTGTTTATAGCTTTAGGAAAGCTATATATGTGTTGAAGCCAGCCCCTAGAGCATGGTATGAGACTCTGTTTAGTTTTTTCAGTGAGAACAAATTCTCAAGAGGGAAAATAGACAAGACCCTATTCCTATGGAAATATAAGGGCAAAATCATCCTAGTCTAGATATGTGTTGATGACACTATCTTTGGATCTACTGATTACAACCTTTGCAGAAAGTTTGCTAAACTTATGCAAGAGAAGTTTGAGATGAGCAGTATGTAATGACCTAGCCCATTTAGGCGCGGTGTCGCCGTCCCACTAGAATGCTCGCCCGCTTTCTATAGTACAGCCAAAATATTACAAGGCTTGCAGTACGTACACCCCAACGCCTCCCTGGCCTATTTATCAGCACAATATGTTTTTGGCACTAGGTCTCAAACCTCCAACCCTAAATAAAGAGCCTTTCTACTACTACTCAATAACAACTGAGCTACCAACTATCACAACCCACATTTTCTTCGCATTTAACGATATATTAGAGTAAGAGAAAACCTGCGTCATGATACCACGCTAGTAGTGGATAATTACAGACGCTCAAGCAAAACTCTAACTTAACACTTTTATGAAAGATCTATAAGTTATCTAGAGAAAATCCAGTTAAATTTTAAGCGGTTAGTCGTATCCCTCGGCATAGTAGCTACTCTATTCCACAAGAAAAAGATAGTAATACACTGCGGAAAGTACATTATTTACGGTATTAGACGTCCTACATGAGTAAAAACCTCCCAAGAGGACAAATCATGGTATACAAGACTCTAGATTTATAATAACTATGAAAGTAGCTTTTACGTGTAAGACCCCCCATTTTTTTTTTCTTTCTCAACCACCGGGGTCTTAGGCCCAGAACCGCCGCTTTGCGGTGACACCTTCACGTCCTGAAGGGTCATCACCACAAGGAGCCGATTCTGCCGGCCAAATTCGATCACAGAAGAGTAGCACAAAAACTGAAGTAAGAACAATGCAGTCCACAATAATAAATCACATGTAAATAAGATAAAATCTCCACGAAGGGAGTGTCCACAGAAAACATCAGAGTACTATAAATGCGGGCTTATGCCCGATACATCATGACCTCACTACAATATCACTCATGCGGAAGCGAAAACAGAATCTACTCAGAATCGAGACTCACGGTCCCGGCTGTATGAACTCCGGAGCTAGACTGCCCCATCTCCAAGCGTACCGATCTCTAGGGCTGCTCCTCCATGCTGGGCTCCACGATCCCCTAAATGATGCGGTTCGAAAACCGTTAGTCATAAAGACTAAGCCCTATCATCCCCTACCCCTTCCCCCATGGCTCCTAGGTACCGAGCGGAGAGGAAGAAAGGGAAGGACATGAAGGTAGGATAATCATGAAACAGATGGCAGCGGAAACTAATCTAGCAAGTTGTATTTGGTGAGCAGTTAATATGATTGTTGTAATAGGTCTAGCAGTAAGAAAAGCAATATATGAATTTAAACCTTCACTTATGCGAGAACACATAAGCAAAAGGGATCTTTTGCAAGGCTCCCATCGTATAAGTGTCCCATACCACTTATACCTTGGGGTGTCGGTTATCAAACAGCAATGGTTGTTATATATTGAAATTAACCATTGATTTATAAACTTGCCCACACAAGCTTATAGACCAAGGGTCGTTTTGCAGGTCCTAATGTATAAGCGTCCCATTCCACTTATACTTTAGGTGTCAGGGTTAAATGGATCGATTATGCTATGACATGCTAGTGGGTATGATGAAACATGCAAGTGCAACTCATACACCCGACTCTGTGCACACAGACCTTTAGTTCCCCTTTCGGAGCCGTTACCTCCCAGGATACCTCCGTAGTGGCAGACGGAAGCGGTGGGTTGGGCCTCGCCCACCTCAAAACCAGTAAAAGCACCACTGGTCTGACCTATCGTACGCCTCAACGCTTGGTGCACTAAGCGGACGCCTGCGTACTCTTGCCGGCTGGCGCACCGGACTTCTGTTGGCGAAGTGCTAACCACCTCGCCGAGTCAACGATATCGGTGTCGGTGCAATCGAACTCCCCGATATCGTAAAACCCACCACCTTAACTTTTCCTATCTTATGCACATGCAAGTTTAATCGTAAACACACAAAACAGAGCCGAAGCTCCCCGGACCAAACGTCCGTCTCCAACCAACCGAGCCGAAGCTCCCCGGACCATCCCGTCCGTCTCTTAACCAACCGAGCCGAAATTCCCATCAATCTTCCTGTGCCAACAGTGTTTGTGAAAAGTGCAATCCTAGTTACTAAGTTACTCTTATCGATTTGTTATTACAGTTTACGTTAGCCCAGGACTGCCCCCGGTATACCCCGTGAAGGGCTCTCAAGGGGCACTAGGAACCAAGACGGCGGCATTACGGCCCGAAGTTCCCTTTCGCAAGGCACTTAATATTATTGGTTTATTTCTCTTAACCCATTCCCTTCTCACATTGCGATAGACTATCCTAGGGTGATTTTTAAACCTTCCACTCTTCGGGGAAAGCGATCTTTCGCCAAACCCGAGCACCTCTTAACTCAAACTATCACCACTACTCACTACTCTTTATATCTTCCTCAGATCATGTCCTAAATTATTCTGGACTGGAGACTTACCATGATGTAAATGACCAAAGTCCAAAAAATGGAAATTTTCCTAATTTATTTGCATTTAATTAAATTCCTCGAAAATCCCAAGGACTACCGGTTTGAACATGAACTACCCTAAGTTCTCATGCAAGATGTCCAGCAAATTTATGATAAATACTAGGTTATCTCAATAGGTTAAATCCTAAGTGTCATAATTTTTCTATCATTAGAAGGGCATGAAAACTATTTTAGAAATAATCTCTAACTTCTGTTGTTTATGAATCAAGTACAGAAAATATTCTTCCAAAAATTAAAAATAATTTATGTCATGCAGATAAAGGCCTAAAATTAGCACTGGCCAAGTTTCATAATTTTCCAGCAAGTATTTTATCCATAATTAATTTTTAAACATAAAAGCCCTTTCTATCATCTGTGAATAAAGTACTAGATTTACTCAACATAAAAATTCTATAAAAATCCAGGGATCAATGTTCTACTGGTCAAGATCTAAATCCAGAATTTTAACTGATTATAATTAATTTAAAACCTCCAAATATTTAAAACAACAATTCGGGCTAATAATCCTTTAACACATTAAGTATGAGATTTATTAATCATAAAATTCCTGGAAAATTACCATAAGTCTAAAACATCCTAAAACCCCCTTCTCCCGAGTTTCATAATTTTTGGATTAGATTTAGTGCTTAAAATAACTAAATTACATTTCTATCGTAATTCAAACTCTCAACTTCCGAGGTACCCAACTACCTCCGATTCCTTCAACATTTCAACCAGAGGGTTTTCAGCATATCATGCCACTCTCCTCCAAATTTCAAGGGCATACAAGAGCTTTTGCTCCTATGTCCTTCACAAACCTCAAAACCCTTCATTTAAGATTTGAGTTTGGATCCTAGGGTAAACCAACCCTAAACAACTCCATTTTTCTCCACACAGGTTATAACACCATACTAAGTCAAAGCTCAGAAAATCAGCCTCTGTTGAGGCTATTTGACCTTTCCAAATTCTCAGTGCACTTTTATTAAAAGGTGACTCACTAACGCCTAATTAAGGGTAGAAGATTTCTCACCCAAAACTCCTCCAAATAAATTGGAATTTTACACAGACCTAGGTTTTATAGCCAGGGACCACTCACCAAAATTTGGGAGGGTTTGGAGGTCATTTGACCATCTAAATAAATTCCTCTAAGTTTATTAAATTAAAACAAAAACTTTAGGCAAAGTATCTCCAAAAATTCCCATTTTTGGACAGCCTCTCGATATACATATTATAGACCTCCAGCCCAAATTTCAATCATTTGGACATGTTATGAACCGTGGGCAACCGTTTCAATTTCTGGTTAGCCTAGGTCTTGATCCCACCAAAATGAGTGCTGTGGTCATACCACTCACCCAAATTGAATAAAATCAATTTTATATTAAAGTAGACCCAGAGGGCTACAACTTTTGTGACTGGTCATTTTTCATAAATCGGTCTCTAAGTGCCTCGTTTTGCAGCCTCAAAATAAGTTCAAATAATCTATTTTCCATTAAGTAATATATAATAATCTGTGTATTATAATATTAATTCTACTGTTCATCTTCTTCATGAACCCGAACAGACACAGGAAAACATTTTTCCTGTAAGCATTCCGTGATCCGTCGCCGGCCGTTCGGTCACTTCCCTGGCCAGCCACCACCACCACCACCTCCGTTGAGGCGACGGCTATCGGTCGGCGGTGGTTTGGCCGCCGGAGGTGGCGGTTTACGGCGAACTCAAAATACCATTTCCATGGTTTTCCATGAAAACGAGAGACGGGTCCGGCTCCGTTGAGCGCGAACTTATTTTATAAGAATCCTAAGATCTACCCATGAAAAGAAGGAGCAGAGGAGGACCTTGTTCGCGGTTTGAAGGCGAGAAGAACGACGGGGTGCCATGGCGCGGTGGTGGCGTTGCTGGACTTCTCCTACAGCAAGAACAAAGGTCTGATCCGATTACTTGAGCGTGTAACCTTCTCCTCTTGCCCAGGTGGGCTTTTATAAATCAGGAAGTGGGAAGGTGAATGGGTAAATCCTTAAAGGCCATGAAGGCTCCTCCCTTAACGTTTCGGTTACGGTGAAGGGATGAGAAACGACGGAAACTGAACAGGTGTGTCCAGCTGGCGATTTTCTATTGGACCACCTTTTCCTCATTTATTATATAATTGTAGAAGGAAAACGGCCGGAAGTTACTCCTGGTGTAACTTCCCACACCAGCATTTATTACCACGCATGTTAAAATAATTTCGTGCCTGAACCGTCGTTTCGGCCAATGTCACGGGCGTGACACATAGGTCACGGGCGTGACAGGCCCGAATTGCAGATTTCGAGGTCGACGATCGTCGAATTGAGATCGACGATCGTCGAAGGCTGGTCACGCCCTAGGTCACGGCGTGACCCTTAGGTCACGGGCGTGACAGGCCCGAACGGCAAATTTCGAGGCCGACGATCGTCGAATTGAGATCGACGGTCGTCGAAGGCTGGTCACGCCCTAGGTCACGGGCGTGACACTTATGTCACGGGCGTGACAGGCCCGGGTTTAATTTCGACGATCGTCCGGCGGGGATCGACGATCGTCGAAGGGGTCACGCCCCTTGGTCACGGGCGTGACACCTTGGTCACGGGCGTGACATGCCCAGGCTGTACGTTCGACGATCGTCTCACGGAGATCGACGATCGTCGAAGTAGTCACGCCCAAGTCACGGGCGTGACGGGTCGGTCACGGGCGTGACCAACCCGTGACCCGAAATATTTATCGCCTTATTTAAATTTTGGGCTTCCTAGGGTTTCGTTACGACCAACGACTCCTAGGGGTCTAGCCGGAAATGGGATGTTACAAATCCCAATAAACAAAACAAAAATTTCGTCCCCGAAATTGAGGTTGAGCCTACGGGGATTTCTATCGGAATAAAATCAAACTTGTAACATCCCATACGATCTTTCTATTGGGTTCAGGCGACTGCTCGTTTGATAACGAAGACAATCTCCCCAATAAACAAAAGATTAGCCCCTACCTTTCTGATTAAGTGCGCATGCCTAGGTCCTGGATTTTCCGTACCTAGTCTTAACATTCCAAAACAAGAAGGCAATCTATAGTATACCGAGAGGTGGTGAGATGTACCTGACTGAACAACTCCGGGTATCTTTGCATCATCAGATCCTGCGGTTCCCAGGTGTGCTCCTCCTGACCGTGATTTCTCCACAGAACCTTGACTAAGGGGATCTTTTTGCGGCGCAAGATCCGCACTCCTTTGTCGTCGATCCGAACCGGCTCCAAGTGAACCGATCGGTCTGAAGCTACCGGCCCCTCGGTGGTCAAAATCCGCTGCTCCGGGCGTAGTAGAGCCCTTCTCAGCGAAGAGATGTGGAAGACGTCATGTAGAGCTGCCAGCTCTGGTGGCAACTCTAGCCTGTAAGCTAGGGGTCCGATCCGCTCCAGGATCCGGTAAGGGCCCATATACCTAGGGCTGAGCTTCTTCCTCCGACCGCGCACCCGTGAGACTCCGTGCATGGGCCGGATCTTCAAGAACACTCGATCCCCTACCCGAAACTCCACCTGACGATGCCGTGCGTCATAGTATTTTGCCTGTCTGCTCTGCGCCTCCAACATCCTATCTCTGATCAGTCTCACCTGAGCGTCGGTGTCTTCAACAAAATCCGATCCCAACACCTTCGGATCCTCGTCCTGAACCCAAGAAAGCGGGTTCTACATTTTCTTCCATACAAGGCTTCGTAAGGTGCCATCCTGATGCTGGACTGGTAGCTATTATTATAGGAGAACTCGACCAACGGTAACATCTTCTCCCACGGCTCCCCTCGGTCCAGTATACACAGCCGCAGTAAATCCTCCAAGGTCTGGTTGGTGCGCTCGGTCTGCCCGTCCGTCTGAGGGTGGAAGGCCGTGCTAAAAGTCAACCGGGTGCCCAAATATGCCTGCACTGACCGCCACTCCCTGGATGTAAACCGTCCATCGCGGTCCGACACTATCGTCCGGGGCACGCCATGATATCGGACATACTGCTCCACAAACTTCCGTACCAGCACTCCCACCGAGTCATCCTTCCTGATCGGTACAAAGCGGGCCACCTTCGTCAACCGATCGACAATCACCCAAATCGAGTCGTTCCCTGTCCGAGACCGGGGAAGACCATGTATAAAGTCCATCGCTATATCATCAAACTTCCACTCCGGTACCGGAGTGGCTGCAACAGTCCTGCGGGTTCCTGCATTCCGCCTTCACCAACTGGCACGTCTCGCAATGGGTCACGAAGTACGTAATGTCCTTCTTCATGCCCGGACAAAACATCATCCTCTTCAAATCAGCGGTCATCTTTGTGATCCCCGGGTGCACCGAGTACCGACTGCAATGCGCCTCCATCATAATATCCTCTCGGATCTGGCCTCCTGCGCGTATATATACACTGCCTCTGAAGTGGAGCAAACCATCTCTCAGGGAATAATCTCCTGTCGAACCTTCCTCCAAAGCTCGGAACATCGGCTCCGCCCACGCATCTGTCCTCTGTCCGTCCCGAATGCGATCCCGAATATCGTCAATGGCCACTATCAATGCCAGATACTCCCTATACAGATCTGGGTCATCCTCGGACACTAGGGATATCTGCATATCTCTGAATGACTGGACTAGCTCCATGGACATAACCTGGGGCCCAGCTTCGGAAGTGGCGGCTCTCCGGCTCAACGCGTCGGCCACCACGTTTGCCTTCCCTGGGTGGTAGTGCATCTCATACTGATAATCTGCTAAGAACTCCACCCAACGCCTCTGTCTGATATTCAGCTCCTTCTGCGTGTCCACGTATTTCAGGTTCTTGTGATCGGAGAAGATATGGCAGTGGACTCCATAAAGATAATGGCGCCAGACCTTCAGAGCAAAAACGACCGCTCCCATCTCGAGGTCGTGCACCGGGTAGTTCCTCTCATGGGTCTTCAGCTGGCGGGAGGCATATGCTATGACATGTCCGTTCTGCATCAGCACCGCTCTCATCCCTTGGTATGATGCGTCGGTATACACCTGGAATCCTTCCTTTCCGGATGGAAGGGCCAGAATAGGGCAGAGATGAGTCGGTCCTTCAGCTCCTGGAAAGCCGCCTGGCACTGCGGGGTCCAAACAAAAGGTGCCTCCTTCTTTGTCAAAGATGTGAGGGGGAGGGCAATCCGAGAGAACCCCTCCACGAACTTCCGGTAGTAACCGCAAGTCCCAAGAAACTGCGTACATCGGTGGCTGTCCTCAGCTGCGGCCAATCGCGAACTGCCCGAATCTTTGCTGGATCTACTGCTAACCCGGCTCCGCTGATGATGTGGCCTAGGAAGGCCACCTCCTTTAACCAGAACTGACACTTGCTGAATTTTGCATAAAGGCGATGCTCCCGCAACCTCTCCAAGGTCAGATCCAGATGCCGAGTGTGCTCCTCCTCCGTCCTAGAGTAGATCAGGATGTCGTCTATAAATACTATGACGAACACATCCAAGTAGGCCTCGAAGACCCGGTTCATGAGACTCATGAACGCCGGCGGAGCATTCGTGAGCCCGAAGGGCATCACGGTGAACTCATACAGGCCATATCTGCTACTGAAGGCCGTCTTCGGGATATCCTCCTCCTGGATCCGTAGCTGGTAGTATCCTGACCTCAAGTCCAGCTTCGAGAAATAATGGGCTCCCTCCAGTTGGTCAAACAATTCGTCTATCCGTGGGAGCGGATAAGTATTCCGGACGGTCAGCCTGTTTAATGCTCGATAATCGATGCACAGGCGGAGTGTCCCATCCTTCTTCTTCACGAATAGGACTGGTGCTCCCCATGGCGAGGAACTCGGTCTAACAAATCCTGCCTCAACCAATTCCTGCAACTAAGTCCGAAACTCTGCCAACTCCTTTGGGGCCATTCGATAAGGGGCCCTAGACGCCGGCTTGGCCCCCGACACAAGCTGTATCCGAAAGTCCTGCTCTCGGTGTGGAGGTAATCCTGGCAGTTTCTCTGGAAAGACGTCAGCGAAATCTCGCACCACCGGGATGTCTGTCACCGACTCCTTAACTTCCTCCATCTCAAATAGAATCTGATAGACCTCCTCTCCCTGCAGATGGGCCTTAACGGCCTATACCGAAGATAAGAGTATACGAGAGACAGGTCTTATACCTTCGATGGTAATGAAAGAGTCCCCGTGTCTCACGGTGATCCTCTTCGCCTGGCAGTCAATCTGGGCATGGTTCCAGTGCAGCCATACCATGCCCAGGATCAGGTCGTAGTCCGTCAGCTTCAAAATCGTCGCTGGAGCCTCGAATGCCTTTCCACCAATTTCCGCCTCTATATTACAGTGATCCGTGGTGAGGAGCTCAGATCCATCCGTAGTCGCACCCTCATCCTTGAGCCTGTGAACCGCTCCACACCCTCTAGTCCTTCTACGAATGTCTCCGACACAAAGGAGTGTGTAGCTCCAGTATCAAAAAGTGTGCGGGCAGGCTTGCCGCTGATGAAGACTATACCTGGGTAATTAAATATCTTAGGGTTCTATAAAGAATTTTCTTTCCTTGTTTAATCTATCTAGTGCGGTTCTGAGTTTTAACAACTTAAAGGGAAATTTTATGAAAATGAAAGAGCATAGCAGCGTACCTGCGATGACCTGCTCCGGATTCCGAGGCTGCGCGAGGTCCAAAGCGTATACCTGCTCACTTCCTTGTCTACGATCTTCCCCCTGGTATCCTCGACCGCGGCCGCGTCCTCGCCTCCATAATACTGAGCTGGTGGGCCGCCCTGATGTGCTGGAGGTGGTGCCCCCCTCATAGGGCAGTTCCTCCGAATGTGCCCAAGCTGATGACAAAGAAAACACTCTGGTGGGGATATGCCATTCCCCCGGTCTCGGCATCTCCTGCATCCGAAGAGGGGGAGGGGCTAATACCACCTGTTCCCTCGGCTCCTGCCTCACGTCCTAACGAGGCTGGTCCTCCGTCCTCCTCCCCTCTGGTACAGCACCTCGCCGCTGGTCGTTTCTACCTCTCCGTCCCTGATCCTCTGCTGGCCGTTTCCGGCCCCGGGTGGCGTGCCAGTCAGCCTCAATCCTTTTGGCCATCTCCAAGATCCGCGAGATGGTCAGATACAAACAACAGAGCCTCCCTCAAGTCCTCCCGCAGGCCCTTATAGAACCTCCTGATATACCCTGCCTCGTCCAGCTGGTAGGAATCTGCGTATCGAGCCAGATGGTCAAACTCTCGATGGTACTCCACCACGGTCCGGGTACCCTGCTTCAGCTGTAAGAACCCCTCCTCCAAATCATCCCTAGCCGACTGCGGAACGAAATGCTCCAGCAGTGCGGCCCTGAACTCCTCCCAAGTAACCTCCGCAACCTCCCTATCAGCAAAGGTCGTGTCCAACAGCGTCTTCCACCACCTCTTTGCATGGGACTCCAGGCAGGAGACAACCAGAGCCACCCTCTCCTCCCATGGACACCGAATCCCGGTCAGCATCTCGTACATGATATCTAGCCACTCTTCCGTCCGAACAGCCGACTCTGTCCCCTAATAGGATGGGGGAGCCAGTCCTCGGAAGATGCTTAGCCAGTTGGCCCCCGGATTTGGCTGCGGGGCCGGAACCTGCTGGGCCCTGAAGGCCTCCAGAATGGCAGTCAGGGTCTGTCCCATGTCTGACTGAAGGAAAGGAGTGGGGGCCGGTGGGGGTGGTGCAACATCCTGAGCCTGTTGAACTCCACCTTGTGGCGTAGTCCGTGCTGGAGGCTGCGTAACAAAAACACACGCTGAGAAAATGTTCAAATATTACATAAAGGTGGACAATTTATATGTGATCCCCATATGGGCACACCACTCCTTCCGCTGCTTAGTTTGTCCCCAAACTAAACTCGAGCGGGGGGTGACCTAGGGTTTGTGGACTGCTACTTCCGTCTGATCGATGTTACCTCTGATACCACTTGTAAGACCCCCCCCCCCCCTTTTTTTTTTCTTTCTCAACCACCGGGTCTTAGGCCCAGAACCGCCGCTTTGCGGTGACACCTTCACATCCTGAAGGGTCATCACCACAAGGCGCCGATTCTGCCGGCCAAATTCGATCACAGAAGAGTAGCACAAAAACTGAAGTAAGAACAATGCAGTCCACAATAATAAATCACATGTAAATAAGATAAAATCTCCACGAAGGGAGTGTCCACAGAAAACATCAGAGTACTATAAATGCGGGCTTATGCCCGATACATCATGACCTCACTACAATATCACTCATGCGGAAGCGAAAACAGAATCTACTCAGAATCGAGACTCACGGTCCCAGCTGTATGAACTCCGGAGCTAGACTGCCCCATCTCCAAGCGTACCGATCTCTGGGGCTGCTCCTCCATGCTGGCTCCACGATCCCTAAATGATACGGTTCGAAAACCGTTAGTCATAAAGACTAAGCCCTATCATCCCCTACCCCTTCCCCCATGGCTCCTAGGTACCGAGCGGAGAGGAAGAAAGGAAGGACATGAAGGTAGGGATAATCATGAAACAGATGGCAGCGGAAACTAATCTAGCAAGTTGTATTTGGTGAGCAGTTAATATGATTGTTGTAATAGGTCTAGCAGTAAGAAAAGAAATATATGAATTTAAACCTTCACTTATGCGAGAACACATAAGCAAAAGGGATCTTTTGCAAGGCTCCCATCGTATAAGTGTCCCATACCACTTATACCTTGGGGTGTCGGTTATCAAACAGCAATGGTTGTTATATATTGAAATTAACCATTGATTTATAAACTTGCCCACACAAGCTTATAGACCAAGGGGTCGTTTTGCAGGTCCTAATGTATAAGCGTCCCATACCACTTATACTTTAGGTGTCAGGGTTAAATGGATCGATTATGCTATGACATGCTAGTGGGTATGATGAAACATGCAAGTGCAACTCACACACCCGACTCTGTGCACACAGACCTTTAGTTCCCCCTTTCGGAGCCGTTACCTCCCAGGATACCTCTGTAGTGGCAGACGGAAGCGGTGGGTTGGGCCTCGCCCACCTCAAAACCAGTAAAAGCACCACTGGTCTGACCTATCGTATGCCTCAACGCTTGGTGCACTAAGCGGACGCCTGCGTACTCTTGCCGGCTGGCGCACCGGACTTCTGTTGGCGAAGTGCTAACCACCTCGCCGAGTCAACGATATCGTTGTCGGTGCAATCGAACTCCCCGATATCGTAAAACCCACCACCTTAACTTTTCCTATCTTATGCACATGCAAGTTTAATCGTAAACACACAAAACCGAGCCGAAGCTCCCCGGACCAAACGTCCGTCTCCAACCAACCGAGCCGAAGCTCCCCGGACCATCCCGTCCGTCTCTTAACCAACCGAGCCGAAATTCCCATCAATCTTCCTGTGCCAACAGTGTTTGTGAAAAGTGCAATCCTAGTTACTAAGTTACTCTTGTCGATTTGTTATTACAGTTTACGTTAGCCCAGGACTGCCCCGGTATACCCCGTAAAGGGCTCTCAAGGGGCACTAGGAACCAAGACGGCGGCATTACGGCCCGAAGTTCCCTTTCGCAAGGCACTTAATATTATTGGTTTATTTCTCTTAACCCATTCCCTTCTCACATTGCGATAGACTATCCTAGGGTGATTTTTAAACCTTCCACTCTTCGGGGAAAGCGATCTTTCGCCAACCCGAGCACCTCTTAACTCTAATTATCACCACTACTCACTACTCTTTATATCTTCCTCAGATCATGTCCTAAATTATTCACTGGAGACTTACCATGATGTAAATGACCTAAGTCCAAAAAATGGAAATTTTCCTAATTTATTTGGCATTTAATTAAATTCCTCGAAAATCCCAAGGACTACCGGTTTGAACATGAACTACCCTAAGTTCTCATGCAAGATGTCCAGCAAATTTATGATAAATACTAGGTTATCTCAATAGGTTAAATCCTAAGTGTCATAATTTTTCTATCATTAGAAGGGCATGAAAACTATTTTAGAAATAATCTCTAACTTCTGTTGTTTATGAATCAAGTACAGAAAATATTCTTCGAAAAATTATAAATAATTTATGTCATGCAGATAAAGGCCTAAAATTAGCACTGGCCAAGTTTCATAATTTTCTAGCAAGTATTTTATCCATAATTAATTTTTAAACATAAAAGCCCTTTCTATCATCTGTGAATAAAGTACTAGATTTACTCAACATAAAAATTCTATAAAAGTCCAGGGATCAATGTTCTGCTGGTCAAGATCTAAATCCAGAATTTTAACTGATTATAATTAATTTAAAACCTCCAAATATTTAAAACAACAATTCGGGCTAATAATCCTTTAACACATGAAGTATGAGATTTATTAATCATAAAATTCCAGGAAAATTACCATAAGTCTAAAACATCCTAAAACCCCTTCCTCCCGAGTTTCATAATTTTTGGATTAGATTTAGTGCTTAAAATAACTAAATTACATTTCTATCGTAATTCAAACTCTCAACTTCCGAGGTACCCAACTACCTCCGATTCCTTCACCATTTCAACCAGAGGGTTTTCAGCATATCATGCCACTCTCCTAAAAATTTCAAGGGCATACAAGAGCTTTTGCTCCTATGTCCTTCACAAACCTCAAAACCCTTCATTTAAGATTTGAGTTTGGATCCTAGGGTAAACCAACCCTTAACCACTCCATTTTTCTCCACACAGGTTATAACACCATACTAAGTCAGAGCTCAGAAAATCAGCCTCTGTTGAGGCGATTTGACCTTTCCAAATTCTCAGTGCACTTTTATTAAAAGGTGACTCACTAACGCCTAGTTAAGGGTAGAAGATTTCTCACCCAAAACTCCTCCAAATCAATTGGAATTTTACACAGACCTAGGTTTTATAGCCAGGGACCACTCACCAAAATTTGGGAGGGTTTGGAGGTCATTTGACCATCTAAATAAATTCCTCTAAGTTTATTAAATTAAAACAAAAACTTTAGGCAAAGTATCTCCAAAAATTCCCATTTTTGGACAGCCTCTCGATATACATATTATAGACCTCCAGCCCAAATTTCAAATCATTTGGACATGTTATGAACCGTGGGCAACCGTTTCAATTTCTGGTTAGCCTAGGTCTTGATCCCACCAAAATGAGTGCTGTGGTCAAACCACTCACCCAAATTGAATAAAATCAATTTTATATTAAAGTAGACCCAGAGGGCTACAACTTTTGTGACTGGTCATTTTTCCTAAATCGGCCTCTAAGTGCCTCGTTTTGCAGCCTCAAAATAAGTTCAAATAATCTATTTTCCATTAAGTAATATATAATAATCTGTGTATTATAATATTAATTCTACTGTTCATCTTCTTCATGAACCCGAACAGACACAGGAAAACATTTTTCCTGTAAGCATTCCGTGATCCATCGCCGGCCGTTCGGTCACTTCCCTGGCCAGCCACCACCACCACCACCTCCGTTGAGGCGACGGCTATCGGTCGGCGGTGGTTTGGCCGCCGGAGGTGGCGGTTTCCGGCGAACTCAAAATACCATTTCCATGGTTTTCCCATGAAAACGAGAGACGGGTCCGGCTCCGTTGAGCGCGAACTTATTTTCTAAGAATCCTAAGATCTACCCATGAAAAGAAGGAGCAGAGGAGGACCTTGTTCGCGGTTTGAAGGCGAGAAGAACGACGGGGTGCCATGGCGCGGTGGTGGCGTTGCTGGACTTCTCCTACAGCAAGAACAAAGGTCTGATCCGATTACTTGAGCGTGTAACCTTCTCCTCTTGCCCAGGTGGGCTTTTATAAATCAGGAAGTGGGAAGGTGAATGGGTAAATCCTTAAAGGCCATGAAGGCTCCTCCCTTAACGTTTCGGTTACGGTGAAGGGATGAGAAACGGCGGAAACTGAACAGGTGTGTCCAGCTGGCGGTTTTCTTTTGGACCACCTTTTCCTCATTTATTATATAATTGTAGAAGGAAAACGGCCGGAAGTTACTCCTGGTGTAACTTCCCACACCAGCATTTATTACCACGCGTGTTAAAATAATTTCGTGCCTGAACCGTCGTTTCGGCCAATGTCACGGGCGTGACACATAGGTCACGGGCGTGACAGGCCCGAATAGCAGATTTCGAGGTCGACGATCGTCGAATTGAGATCGACGATCGTCGAAGGCTGGTCACGCCCTAGGTCACGGGCGTGACCCTTAGGTCACGGGCGTGACAGGCCGAACGGCAAATTTCGAGGCCGACGATCGTCGAATTGAGATCGACGATCGTCGAAGGCTGGTCACGCCCTAGGTCACGGGCATGACACTTATGTCACGGGCGTGACAGGCCCGGGTTTAATTTCGACGATCATCCGGCGGGGATCGACGATCGTCGAAGGGGTCACGCCCCTTGGTCACGGGCGTGACACCTTGGTCACGGGCGTGACATGCCCAGGCTGTACGTTCGACGATCGTCTCACGGAGATCGACGATCGTCGAAGTAGTCACGCCCAAGTCACGGGCGTGACGGGTCGGTCACGGGCGTGACCAACCCGTGACCCGAAATATTTATCGCCTTATTTAAATTTTTGGGCTTCCTAGGGTTCCGTTACGACCAAACGACTCCTAGGGGTCTAGCCGGAAATGGGATGTTACATTACGACCGTTAAATATATTGATATAGATTTTAAATATGATATGTATGAATTGGTACTAATAATTTTTATACTTTAAAATATCTAACATGCATACTAACATAAAGCTTTTGCAGGGAGCAAGTACAACCAACCAAAAAGGTAAACTAGCAGCTAGCAAAGTATTCAAAATCCAAAAGTAAACTACCACTGGGCGTCAATAACCTGACACGAACCCACTAAAAGTATGTATGTCTGAATTAAAACCGAAAACAACAACTACCTCACGACGATGAGGACAAACACTGCAATAACTGCAGTCCAAAAGCTACCACCCAATACAGCCTCTCCTCCGGCTATAGCCCTGAACCTGAGGCATTCAAAGAAAGAACACCTCAGAAAGAAATTTGCAAGTGGCAATGGAAATAAGAAGGTAATAAGTAGAAAAAGGCAAGAAAGTTTTTATCATACCCGATTATTGAGAAAATCTGAAACCACAACTTATTAGCCAAATAGAAACATGTAAAGTGAACAGTTTGCAATAATGGAGTAAAATAAATTTGCACCAAGTGCGGAACGAACTCATGCTTTGAAAAAATCTGCAAGGATATGCATGAAATAGCATAAACAGAACTATAATAAGCAAATGAGCACAAAATAGCTCGAAAACGTGAATCATTAACACTAGTGAATATAACTGGGCTAGAGTCAGTAACCAAAATGTCCAAAATCGAACTACCAGACCCAAAATGTCTCATAAAAAGGCACTGCGGTGTTGGTCACCTAGCCCAACACAAACCAATAGCGCACAAAACAAAGAATAAACAAACCACTAAGTGTAATGATTCACAAACCAGCATCCAGTTGGTGGTCCTTTATCCACTACCAACCTTTCTAGCCGAAGAAAACATCATTCTGAAACTCCGCAAACTAAATCCAAGTCTAAACCCAAAGAAATACCTTTACAAGCCCTAAATTTACTCTAAGGACCATACACGATGAATCAGGCACAAATAAACAAAAAACACCAAGTCCAGCTACAATTCGCCGAGTATACCCGACAAACACTGTCGATACTCGACGAATTGACTTCCGATACTCAATGAATAGAGTAACGATACTCGACAATTTTGACTTGGTCTCCCAATCACTCGATGATTTCGAAGCCTAAGCCAAACACGACAAATTCGTCGATTGCACTCAATGCTTCCTAATCAAGGCCATACTCGAGGAATCGTCGAGTGCACTCAATGCCTTTTACCATGACTCAACGCCACGCCCGCCGATACTCGACGAACTCGACGCCTAGATTCTTGACTAATCTACTTCACTCAACGCCACGCTAGCCGATACGAGACAAAATAAGACTTAAGCTAATAAACCTATATTCGATGAAATTGGACTTGAGCTAATAAACATATACTAGACAAATAGGATGTTACTCGATGACATTTCACTCAGTCTAAATCCTTATGTCCGACGAATTCCTGATGGTCTACTACCCCTGTATTCGACGAAGCTTCCTTAGGCTGTATACCATATTAGACGGATTCTTGGCCGAAAACTTATACTACTCTAAGGGTTCTTTCAAGATTAAGTCCTATATTACTACAACCTTCTAAGGGGAAGAAATGAACAAAATAAAAAGTAAGAAATGGTTATAAGAAGAAGACCGCCACTTGCCTCATGTCTTTGAAGAATCTGCCTCCTCCAAGGCTCCACGACAAGGATCGACCATAAGAAGACCTAGGCAACGTTTCCTGAATCTTTTGGGGGAATAAGGAGGTAAAAATCATTAACCATAATACCTAAAATTTGGAGAAACAGGAAAAGCTTACAACTAACACGTAGATCTCGGCGAGAGCTTTCCAAATATCTAATCTATTGATAAAATTGACCACCGAATCGCAAGAAATCGTCGGTCGAAGGCACACGGGACGACAAACTCCTCCTTTTTTGTGAAATAGACGACGACTCGGTAGGGAAGACGATTACTAGGGTTTTGACGTGATCCTTATTACGAGTTATATATATATATATAAATAATTTTAATATTTACCCCAAAATGACCCGAATTCGAACCAACTCAGAATCTTACGAAAATCGCACCGTAGCTAAATACTTACGCTAAGAATCTAATGGCGAAGTCGGAATCAAAATACGACAAACAAAACTTGGGTAAAAGCCAACCAGAAGATAAAAAAGCCACCACATCCCTATAAAAAGCTCCACCAAGTCACCAAAACAGACACGGCTCGTGAGGGAAGGTGCACAACCAAGCCAAAATCAACTACACAGGAAAACCCACTGAGCAAACCATGCTCCAACAAACGATACCCATTAACTACATGTCAACGTAATGCCCCGACATCCTGAAACTTGACATAAAAAGTGTCAAATCAAAAAACAGAAGAAAAGTAACCAAAGGCTATCAAAGAAAACACTTACCAAAAGCATTAGGAGAACAGATGAGGATGAGCCTCCCTCATAGCTAACTCTGTCTCCCAAGTCAAGCTCTCCACATCTTGGTTTCTCTATAGAAATTTAACCATGTGTATTGTCTTCCTTCAAAATACCTGATCTTGAGTATCCAAAACACAAACATTCAGTTCCACATAGGAAAGGTTATGCTCCAATGGGGGAACATCATCAAGAATCTTCCATTCGCTAATAATACACTTCCGCAACTGGCTTATGTGAAAAACATCACGCTCACCAGGAAAATTTGCTGACAAATCTAGCCTGTAAGCCAATACACCAATCCGTTCAACAACTTTAAAAGGTCTTACATACATAGGGTCCAACTTATGGTTCTTACCAAACCTCTTAATGCCAGACATCGGGAAAACCTTCAGAAAAATTATGTCCCAAATGATGAATCCCAATTCGGTTCTTCGACGATTATCGTTCTTTAATAATTCTCCTGGGTTATACGAAGCTTCTCTTGAATTTGCATAACAGAGATATCCATTTATTCCAAGGCCTCCAGACCCAACAACAATCTCTCACAAACCTCGACCCAAAATAAGGTAGTTCTACAACGTCTCCCAAACAAAGACTCAAATGGGGCCATCTGCAAACTCTCTTGATAACTGTTGTTTTAAGAAAATTCCATCAATCTCAAACACTCGTACCACGCTCCTTTCTGGTCCAAAATATAACATCTGATCATAACCTCCACGATCTGGTTTAATCACTCCATCTGAACATTATTCTGCGGATGATAAGCGGTGGAATACCTAAAATCGGTACCCAACCCTTCCAATAAACTTTTCTAAAAGCGAGATGTAAACATGGAGTCTCGATCTTATATAATACTAATAGGTACTCCATGTAATCTGACGACCTCATCCAAGTATAAATCAGCTATTTTCTTCATGGAGTAGTCTATCTTGAACGGCACAAAATGAGCATACTTCGTCAGTTTGTCCACTATAACCCTTACAAAATCGTGTCCTCGGGGAGATCTCAGCAATCCTGTAATAAAATCCATCGAAATACTCTCCCACTTCTAACTTGGAATTTCTAAAGGTGTTAACTGGAGACCAGGCCTCCAATGATCGGCCTTAACTCCCTTGCAAGTAAAACATTTGGATACAAACTTAGCTATTTCACCCTTCATACAAGACCACCAAATGATCTGCTTCAGATCCTTATAGATTTTAGTAGAACCGGGGTGGTGGGCAACACTAGAACCATGCGCCTCTTTGCACAACTTAGCTCGAATATCCTCAACTGTTGGAATACAAAATCTGTCGCAGTACTTCAAGGTACCCGCATCATCAACTGAAAAGTCTGGTAATTCCCCTTTCTCAGTTCTATTATAAACGTGCAACAAATCAAGATCATCCTTTTAATGTAGCCTTGTAAGTATAATCCATGAAAGCTCTATTACTTCCAAACTACTGGGCGAGTCGCTACTCCCAACTGATATATCCATCAAGAGAAATTCCTCTACCTGCGAATCAACATAAATGTTAAAAAATTTGGATGTCTTCCTACTCAGGGCGTCAGCTACCACATTAGTTTTGCCCGGATTGTATTGGATCTCAACATCATAATCTGCAACATACTCTAACCATCTTTGCTGACACAAGTTTAATTCCTTTTGAGTGAAGAAGTACTTCAAACTCTTATGATCCGGGTAAATCTTGCACAATGCGCCATATAATAGGTGTCTCCATAGCTTTAGGGCATAAATCACGGCTGTGAACTCTATATCATGCGTAGGGTAGTTCCTCTCATGTATCTTTAACTATCGTGAACCATATACAATCACTTTGCCTTCTTGCATCAACAAGGAAACTAAGTCCCACGTGCGATGCGTCGACATATATAGCATACTCAATTCCTTCGGTAGGCAAGACCAAAACTAGAGCAGTGCACAATCTCCTTTTTAATTCCTGAAAAGCCTATTCGCACTTATTGCTCAAAACAAAAGCTGCGTTCTTCTGTGTAAGCTTATTCAGCGGCACAGACAATGTATAGAAACCATCCACAAACCTTCTATAATATCATGCCAACCCTAAGAAACTTCTTATCTTTATTGGTGTGGTAGGTCTATTCCAATCCATTATGTCAGCATTCTTCTCGGGGTCCACAGAGATTCCATCCTTATTAACCACATGACCCAGGAAGGAAACCTGAGGAAGCCAAAACTCACACTTGCTTAGCTTGGCATATAACTTATGCTACCTTCAAGGAAGACAAAACTAAACACAAGTGTTGGGCATGCTCATCAGCACTGCGGGAATATACCAGAACACCATCTATAAATATAACCATAAAATGGTCAAATAAATCCTTAAACACTATGTTCATCATGTTTATGAAGGTAGAGGGTGCATTAGTCAATCCAAAGTACATTACCAAGAACTCAAAATGTCCATACCGAGAACGAAAAGCAGTCCATGGAATATCCTCTCACGAATTCTCAACTGATTGTAGCCTTAACAAGGTCAATTTTTTAAAATACAGTGCTGCCACATAACTTTTCAAACAATTCATCTATTCTCGGCAAGGGATACCTATTCTTGATGGTTACCTTATTCAGTTCTTTATAATCAATGCACAGCCTCATCGATCCACCCTTTTTCTTCATAAACAGCACAAGAGCACCACACGGTGAAGAACTCAGCCTAATAAATCCATTCCTTAATAACTCATCCAACTGGGCATGCAACTCCTCCAGCTTATGCAGGGCCATATGATACTGTTCCATAGCAAAAGGACGGGTACCCGGCTCCAAATCTATGACAAACTAGACATCTCTCTCAAGTTGAAGACTAGGAAGATTATCAAGAAAAATATAAGGAAACTCGTGCACTACAGGAATCTCCACTACACCCGGCAAACTACCACAAGTATCCAACACCGAAACCAAATGGGCAAATAATCAGGAATCTAAAAGCTTCCGAGCACATACTGCATAAATAATCAGAGATACTTTGCACAGAAAACGATAAACACTCATTGGTTGATTGTTGTCCATCTTAAAGTCCAACTTGACCTTGCATTGGATGACCACATCATACTTGGACAACCACTTCATGCCCAAAAACACGTTGAAGTCTTCCAAGTCTATCACCTTCAGATCAACAATTGCTAGAAAGTCACCTAATAGAATCAAATAACTCTGAATGCCTTGGTCCAATACCACTGAATCGCTAGAGGGAAACTTGGCACGAAACACGTCGCCAACAAGATCGAGGGTCAAATGGTGACGCTCTATAAAGGTCCTAGCCACGAATGAGTGGGTAGCAGTAGAAAAAAAAGAGTGCCCGCCCAGCGGTTATTTACCTTAAACTTTCCTATAAAAATTGCATGCGCAACTAAGGAAACAAACATCAATGTTACCGCTATGAACTAAAACCTAGAATTAGGTTAGATTCAAACCTGAAATTAGTTGAGTAGACATCTGAGATTCCTCCTAAGACACCACGTTCATCTTTCCCTTCCCTTTGTCCAATTGCAGTAGTGGTGGCAGGGCCTGAAGTGGAACTGGTTGCAATAGAAGCATAGCCTGAGGGAACTTCGACTTGAAATGTCCTTTCATTCCGCACTGGTAGCAGACCCATTCCTTTCCCCAATAATGGGTAGCTCCATGCCACCTCCCCTTACACACTTAACAAACCAAATATCCTTTAGGAGCACTCTGAATCACATGAACTTGATCATGCTTCTTAGCTCCTAATATCTGATAACATCTTTCAAATGGATGGCCTTACCGTCCACATAAACTGCATATTTCTTTGCTCCTTTTCCTCGAAGCAGTACCGGATTCCTGGGAACTCTTACCCTCGCCTGTCCTCCTCTTATATTTTCTCATTTGTTGACCTCGGTTCTTGGCTTTATCGATCGCCTCGACCTTCAAACAGCCTCCACAACTTCAGCATAGCTTTCAGATCCAAAAGCACTAGCCAGCTGCTGGATGTCATTCCTAAGACCACCCAAAAAAAATTTAACATGACTAGATTTTTAGGACACCATATCAAGGGGAAATCGGCACAGTTTGCTGAACTCCACCTCATACTCACTAACATTGAGGTTCCTTTGCTGAGGCATAGAAAATCATTCATCAAATGGTCCCTCTCGACCGATGGCAGAAACTTTTCAGTAGCAATTCCTTGAAAGATTACTAGGAGCACAAATCCTTAAGGTTTTCCTTTTCTCTCAACCACCAACTCTTTGCTAGTCCCTGATCTAATAAGCAGTGACCATCACTCTCCGGTCCACTGAAACTCCTGTGTATGAGAACATCACCTCGATGGCTATAATTAAGTCATCCAAAGCCATAAAATCTTCTATACAATCGTAGGTAGGGGGTCCTATTCGCTAAAAATGCGAAGTAAAGGTCATCTTTGGTAGCAACAAAACTATGGGAACCAGAGGAGCAGGGGGAATAGGAACAGTTTACCCACAGATGGGTCCTGCAATCCAAGCGGCTTACTAAAAACAACCTATAACAAGGCCTGGATCTGCGACTGCATCTCCAATATTTGCCTCGATAGAGCCTCATTGCTCTGCCGCAATCCATCTATCACATCCTCACTCTGGGAACCAGATGATTCCCCCTCCGAGTTGGGATTCAATCTCATCACCGAACTCTTAGGTGGGATTCTTATCAAACAATAATAACTTATCAAAACCTAGCATAACCGCTAGAACCAAACATTTTTGTTCAGACAAATACATACATGAATACTTACTCAAACTACTAACTTGCTCTAGGATTTTCCTTTATGATGTTATGAACGACGTACAAATGAAATATTATGCATCTCATACTACATAATATTGCATGCAATAATGCGCATTCATGTGATGATTATTATGCATCCCATACTACATAACGGTCACTTATTGCCTCCTATGAGGATCCATATACAAACACATATTATGCATCCCATACTACATATTATGCCCCGTATACTTCTTATCATGCTTATGAGTGTAGTGTTCTTACTTTTGCCAAGACGTATTGATGACACATCGGTGTGTGTAAGAAATTAAACTAGACAACTAACACTTACCATAGAAAACAGTTTGTCCAATTGTCAAACAACCTCCCTATGATACCAACTATCATAACCCGCATTTTCACTGCATTTAACGATATATCAGAGTAAGATAAAATGCGCATAATGATTCTACATCAGCAAGGGATAACTGTAGATGCTCAGAAAAACTCTAACTTAAAACTTTTATGAAAGATCTATAATGTTACCTAAAGAAAAATCCATTTAAAGTTTAAGCAGTTAGCCGTATCCCCCTACTTAGTGGCTCATCTAGTCCACGAGAAAAGATAGTAAAATGCCGCAAAAAGTACTTTATTTACAGTATTAGACGTCCTTTAGGAGTATAAACATCCCCGGAGGACAACTCATGGCATACGAGACTCTAGATTTATAATATTTATGAAAGTAGTTTTTACGACCGTTAAATATAGTGATTTTGATTTCAAATATGACATATATGAAGTGGTAATAATAATTTTATATTTTAAAATATCTAACATGCATCCTAGCATAAAGCCTTCCTAAGGAGCAAGTACAACCAACCAAAAATGTAAACTAGCAGCTAGCAAAGTATTCAACATTCAAAAAGTAAACTACTAATGGATGTCAATAACCTGACACGAACCCAATGAAAGTATGTATGTCTGAACTAAAACTGAAAACAATAACTACCTCACGACGGTGAGGACAAACACTATAATAACTACAGTCCACAAAGCTACCACCCAACACAGCCGCTCCTTCAGCTACAGCTGAAAGTTATTACCTTAAGGTTAGCTAGTAACTTAGAGGGGTGAGGGGGTGAATAGGTCTTTGAACCTTTTTAAGTCTTTTTGCAAATTTTCTTATTAAGTGATCTTGAGCTTGTCCTTAGTACCTGTAATATGAAGGAAGAACAAGCAACACAGCAAAGCACACATGTATTTATAGTGGTTCCCCAACAGGGTACATCCACTTTCCCTCCCACCTTTCTAACTTATGTTAGACAAGGCCCAAACTCCTCCAAATGCTCCTTAGAGGTTAAACCTTAGGCTCACAACCTTACACTCAGGTTCTCTTCAGAACCATACCTCAGAACCACAAAGTTTCCTACCTCAGAGCCTTGCAGTGCTCCTATAACTCAGTGGTCCTCAAACCGCCTATCTCAGCCTTATCTCTAAGGCCTACAGCTAAGGATTTTCAGCCCTACAACTTCAGGCACAAGGTTTTGCGTATTGTATCCACAATAACATAGATTTTTATGAAGTCACCTTTAAACTAAGATGAATTAAGTTGTATTTGATGTCTTGTTTATGTTTTGTGTTTGTTGGATTTAATGGCAAAGTGTAGACCAATGTCAGTCTAGAATGAGTCACCAAACACAGGACCATACAATATAATTCCTCATTGTGTGATCCATTGTGTTGACTCATGTGTAGCCTCTCTATTAGGATACACTTCATTTTCAAGCACTAAATGTATAGGAGAAAGACTAGTTGCTGATCTCATTGAAGAAAGAATATTTTCAGAAAGCAGAATTTTTCTAAGTGTTTTACTCGAGTAATACCCTTAGTACTCGAATAGAGTTATAATAAGTTCTCAAGTAAGCTGAGTCAAGCACTCGAATAACTGAAGTATTTCTGGAGAAGTTGTGAAGTTAGTTATCGAGAAGCTGCTTAGTACTCGAGTATATCTCTTCTTGCTCTCGAGTAATCAGTTTAGTCCAGCTCAAAATTATTCTAAGTAAAATTCTTGAGAAGTTAAGTTCAATACTCGAGAAACCAAGGCTAGCATTTGAGAAGTTTAAGGCCTAAAGCGTTGAGAGAGCTTTGTCTTAAGTAGCAGAAATATCTCTCGTGAAAACGAAGTTAAGTTCTCGAGAAAGACTTGTTGTACTCGAGAAGAAGTTATTTAGTTCTCGAGTAAAGTCTAAAGTAAAAAATCGTCAAGAGAGAGACTTGACTCAACGTCTTCTAGCAATCTTCACTCGAGTAGTCCTATCTGTTCTCGAGAAGTTATCTACTAGTTCTCGAGTAATATAAGCTAGTTCTCGAGTAAAGTACTTCATTTCTCGATAAGCCAAACCTGAAATTTCCTTAAGTACTTCTTCTCGAGAACCTTGTAGTTGCTTTCTCGAGAACCAGACTTTGTCTTGAGTAATTTTATCTTCACTCGAGATCTGAAGTTCAACTTTTTCTGAAATTTCATTAAGTTTGACGGGACACGTTTTCAAATTAATCTCCATGACTATAGGTCCACATGTAATGTCATTTATGATTATGACCATTAGTCTATTCCTATAAAAGGTCTAATCTTATTCAACTAACCCTAATAGAGAAATAAGTATTCTGAATTGTTTTTATTCATTCTAAATAAGGAAGAACCGCGCTGCTGCTCAACGTCTTCATAGCCTCTGATCTTCTCGATCCAAAAGATTAAGATAAGAAGAATCAACAGATCAAGAAATTTCGACCGCTGTAAATCTCTTTCTTGATCGTGGTGATTCTAAGTTCTCAGATCCAAGCATTCTCAGATTTCTTCCCTGGCTTTTCTGAAAGGGCTTTTCAAATTTTCAAGAAGAAAGAAGCCAAGATTCTGCCAGATCTGTGAAGGCTAGTTTGTATATTTATTTGTAAATCATTTTATTCTTGTAGGAGATTTTGTCTCTGAGTTTGTAGGAAGATTTTCTTTCGAGTATAGATCCATTTTTGTTCTAGTTTTCGGGGCATTGCTCCGAGTTGTAGGATTGGTTTTCAATCCGAGAAAATAGTGAAATAGCCGAGTCTAGCATATTGCTAGATCGGTGAGGTGGAGAGTGGACGCACCTAAGATTGGGGAACCACTATATATCTGTTGTTCTCTGTGTTGTGTGTGCTTGTTTTTTGTGCTTCGCTCGCTCAAAGTTTTATCCAATAAAAAGATGCAGACCTCACCTATTCACCCCCCTCTAGGTGATTAAGGTAGAAAACTAAAAACATCACAAGATAATACTCTCAGAGTGTTGCAGCACTCTTATAGCTCAGTACGCTTCCAGGTACCTACCTCAGTGCCCTTGCAGGCACCTACAGTTTAGTGTCCTCCAAGACCTATAACTCAGTGACACACTTGTCACCTACAGCTCAGTGAATCAGCAGTTACATACCTTAGGCCCTAAGGCCCTACTATTCAAGCTGGGAGGACAGCCATACTCTCAAATCCACACTTGGATCCTACCTCAGTACCCCAGTAGGGCACCTACCTCAGTGACTATTTAGTCACCTACAACTCAGGAAAAAAGGCCCAACAGCTCAGATTCAGACTACCTGAATCCTACAACAAATTTATCCGAAATTGAAAGTAAATTAAAATATTGACTCAGAGATAAATCTCTTAGTCTGCCTTGTTGGACTGAGCAGATATCAGTCCAGCCCTCTTACTGTAGAAGGAATTAGTCTTCTTCTACAACTAAATTCTTATCTGCTGCCCTGAAGAACAGTGACTTGCTGTTGAAGGCTGACGACCCTTCACACAGCTATCTCTCCTTGATGATTAGATGAATCATCCACCTTGTTCTTCAAAGAACAAACTAGATAAACTGGAAGAGGTTCAACTATCTTTTCTTTTCCTTTAGGCTTGCTCTGCTGGACTTGGCTTTAAAGCTTGTCGGAGAAGATGAAGTCCAGTTGCCTCTGTATTCGTTTTTCTTTTTGTTTTGTTAACCCCAATCCCCTTTTCTCTCTGCTTTTTATATCTGTTGATTTTAATCAACGACTCTATTTGAATGTGGGCCCAGCCAAGGACGGTGAGCGCCACCTCCCTCAAAAAGGACAAATTGTAGCTTTCGGTGCTACTGTAGCTTTCCCGCAACGGCTCATCAAAAACTTTGACTTTGTAGACTTCTTGTGACGTAAGTAGTGGTCATCTGATGCTAATGTATCTTTCCCGCAATGGCATGAAGAACATTGACTTGTTGACTTTAGGTGACATCAATAGTGGTCATCACTTTCTTGACTTAGAGAAATTCAAGAACTCATTGAGCATTGAGTGAAGTTAAGTCACTCAGCACATGCTGACTTGGCTCTTACATAGAGGCATTAAGTGAACCTTCTTCACTCAACGCTTCTGGACTTAGAGAATTTCATCTCCCTTTGTCTCAGTATTTTTTTCTCAATTGTCTCAGCGGTTTCATCTTCACCGCTGAGACAATCTCCTGTCTCAACGGTTTCTTCTTCAACCGTCACAACGCTTTCTTCTTCACAGCTGAGTATCTCCTGTCTCAGTGGTTGGGTTGAGACAAACACTTCTCTAAAAACTTTGTATTGAGCTTCTCAGTTGTCTCAACGGTTGTGCTGAGACATTCTTATCAGTTGTCTCGATACTTTTTCCTTAGTCAAATTTTCTGACTTCCAGCTTACTCTTTTTGTTCACCTATACAATCAAGGACAACCTGCATGCATGAACTTAAGCACACATCAAATACAACTATGTGTGTATGTCATTAACTAGTTTGATTTCTTACAAATCTGGGACATTGGGATCAATATACCCAACAATCTCCCCCTATTTGAAGAAGTCAAAAACTTTGCTTGATCAATACTACCAGTCATTGATATACACAGTACATTCAACATAATAACTTAAATTTGTATAACATCAATAGATTTTGTAAATGTTACCACATTTCTCCAGCCTATAGAGAATTACTTACTCCCCCTGGCTTGCTGCCAGTCTTAAGCCGCATTTCTCCTAGTTGAACCACCCTTAATATTCTGTAGTTGAAGCAATTTCAGCACCACCTGGCTACTCTTGATTACTTACTCCCCCTTTCCCCCTAACTTCTCTCCCCTTTTTTGATATCTGCAATAGGGATATCTTTGTTGAGTTTTTCTCCCCTATCTGTCTGGGGATGATCTCCCCACTTGCAGCTGTTGGGCTTGCTCCCCCTCAATAGTTGTATACTAGCTTCATTATCTTGAGGAAGGACTTGCACTACCTGCAAAATAGACAGTATTGCATATGGTAGAGGAGAGAATTGAAGCTACACAAGATTCAACATACCCAATTCAAACATGAAGGGGTTGAACTTGGCTTCATCTAGTGGCATAGTGAAGATATCAGCCACTTGCTTCTCCGTGGAGAAAAACTCAAGAATGATGTCTTCCCTTTCCACGTGTTCCCTAATGAAATGATACCTAATTTCTAAATGCTTAGTCATTATATAGGAGACAGGATTCTTAGCTATAAAAATTGCACATTAGACTTACAAAAGAGTGGAGTTCTACTTATCATAATATTATAATACTAGAGTTGATGCTGGATCCATAACATCTGAGCACAGTAGCTCCCAGCTAAAATATACTCTGACTCTGCAGTTGAGATTGCAATACTTATTTGCTTCTTCCTACTCCAAGAGACAAACCTTCCACCGAGAAATTTATAGGAGCTAGAAGTGGTCTTCCTGTCCTCCTTGCAGACTATAAAATATGCATCTGAATAGCCTCTTAGTTCAAACTCCCCATTCCTAGGGTACCATAGGGCAAGATATGGGGTGCCCTTAAGATATCTCAAGATTATTTTCACAACAGTATAGTGAGACTCTTTAGGGCAGGCCTAATACCTATATAGACACATGTTGCATAAATAATGTCAGGCCTTCTTGTAATGTGGTAGAGAAGGAAGCCAACTATACCTCTATAAAAATTTGGATCAACAGGTTTCCCTGAATCATCTTTGCCTATAGGCACTCTTGAGCTCATGGGAGTTCTTGTGGTGGAAGCATTCTCCATACCATATTTCTTGACTAACACCCTGGTGAACTTTGACTGGTATATGGATAGACCATCATCAATCTATCTTACTTGGAGTCCCAAGAAGAATTTCATTTCACCCAACCTGCTAATCTCAAAATTCCGCTGCATAAGTTTTGCAAACTTCCTGCAAAGGTTGTCATCAGTAGAGCCAAATATTATGTCATCAACATAAATCTGAACTAGGATGATCTTACCCTTAGATTCCCTTAGCAATAGGGTCTTGTCTATCTTCCCCCTTGAGAATTTATTCACAATGTGGAAGGTAGACAATGTCTCATAACATGCTCTAGGGGCTTGCTTGAGCCCATATAGAGCTTTACTAAGCCTATACACAATAGTAGGAGAGTTAGAATCTACAAAACCTAGAGGCCGCTCTACATAGACCTCTTCTTTCAAGTCACAATCCAGGAAGGCTGACTCCACATCCATATAGATGGCTTTGAATCCCTGGAAGGCTGTCAATATAAGGAATAGTTTGATGGCTTCCAACCTTGTAATTGGGGAAAATTTCTGATCATAATGAATCCCCTCTTCTTGTATGTACCCCTTGTCCACCAGTCTAGCTTTATTCTTTATTATAATGTCATTTTCATCAAGTTTATTTCTGAAAATCCACTTGACTCCAATGACATTATGTCCATTTAGTCTGGGAACCAGCTTCTAGACCTTACACCTTTTGAACTGTTTCAGTTCTTCTTGCATTGCACAAATCCAGAATTGGTCTTGATTTGCCTCTTCAAATTTCTTAGGCTCTTCTTGTGACAGGAAGCTGGAGTAAAGAGCTGTGTTTAAACTCCTGCTTCTGGTCTATACACCTTGGCTAGCCTTACCTATTATCTGATCTGGAGGATGATCTCTTAGATATCTTATTGCAAGGGGCAGCCTGACTGTTTCTTACTGAGCACCATTTTCTTTAGCAGGTTGGTCTTCATCTCCAGGTGGACTGTCCTGTGCTTCCTCTAGAAAGCATTCCTCTTCATATTCTTCATGCATAGCTGTCTTTATTTTTGATGGAGAGTTTTTCAATCATTGCTTTTGTACCTGCAGAACTAGGCAAAGCGCTTGACTGCTCACTGTCAATCATGCTTGACTCATCAAACACTAAATGAACAGATTCTTCTATAACTTGATTTGTCAAGTTATAGACTTTATATGCCTTACTACTATTATTGTACTCAACAAAGATCCCCTTATGGGATTTGGCAGCAAACTTAGTCACTTTTGACTTACCATTGTTTAAGATGAAACACTTGCAACCAAAGATCCTGAAATAGGATATGTTTGGTTTTCATCCCTTCAAGATCTGATAGGGAGTCTTCTTATGGCTTTTAGTGATAGAAGCCCTATTTAGAACATGGCATGCAAAGTTAACTGCCTCAGCCCAGAAGTATTCAAGGAGAGAAGTGTCACTCAATAAAGTTCTCCCAGCTTCTATGAGAGTTTTATTTTTCCTCTCAACTAACCCATTTTGCTAGGGTGTTCTTGGAGAGGAGAATTCTTGACGGATCCCTTGCTCTTCACAGAAAATAGTCATGGCAACAGACTGAATTTTAGTTCCATGGTAACTTCTTATTTTGACCACTTAGCTTGCAAGTTCATTCTGAATCTGCCTGACAAAATTCATGAAAACATCAAGGTTTTCATCCTTTCTTTAATGGAAGAACACCCAAGCAAACCTGGAATAGTCATCAACCACTATAAGGGTGTACACCTTCCTACCAAGACTTTGAACATGCATAAGACCAAACAAGTCCATATGTAGAATATATTAGCATCTCACGGAGTCCTTGGTCCCAAAGCTCTTGAATGAGGTCTTTGTCTGTTAACCCGAGACCATCTGACGAACTCAATTGTTCTGGTGTCGCGCGGACACGGTCTCGAATCTACAAACGGTCTCAAAGGGGAGTCAACTCCCGAGACTCTACAGCTCATGGGATTTCATATGCCCCAAGAGAAAGGTAGTGCGGAGGAACTACAATCTAAGCAATTTATCTCACCTTAGAAACCTAATTTCTATTGGGTCCTAGGTTCATATTAGCCTGAAAATAAGTTTTTCTTCCAGCAGAATTCCTAACAGGTTGGCTACCTCTGGAAAAAGATGGATTGTGCAAGCAATCTACAGCATAGTGGCCCAGTTTTCCACAGCACCAGCACTCATGGACATTATGTCTCCTTTTCGGTTTAGGAGCAACATTTGACTGGATTACTCCTTGAACAGTGGGAAGTTGTGCTGCTATATATCTCTTATTTCTTTCAGCAGCAATGTGACTAGAGGTAAGTCTTTCAGCTGACTGTTTTGGAATTTCCTGAGAGCCACCAGCTGCATGTCTCTTTTCAGCTAATATGCTTCTGATAGCATCAGAAACTGCCATTCCATCCTTTCCAGAAGACTCACCTTGAGTCACTACTTTTGTTGGAGGACTGAGATTTCCTACAGCGGAATTATCCTTGATTTTTGGGGCTAGGGCACCTAAAACAAATGGTCCATGATGGGCCATTTTAATTTCCTCATGAGCAGCCTTAAGTGCCCTCACATGGCTGTATCTTCCACCTTTGTTATGGCCACATTATTCTAAACTAGTGGATCTGCCATTCTCCCAGTGACCATAACAGCTTTCATGGTCATACATGTTTGAAGGCAACAATACATACTCAAAAGAAATTGGAGGCAATGAGGACAGAGGCACAACTGGTTCCTTCCCCTTTCCCTTTCCTTATGGATTTGGAGGTCTAGAAGGTCCCATAAATCCTACCCTTTCTTACCCTCTTGTGTTAGGAGGGTGTTAATTAAGGGAAGAACAATACTTGGCTTAGAAAACTTGGCAAACAGTAATTTCTCATTTAGGAGATCATATTTAAATTTTTGGATAAGTTTCTCATTTGAGATTCATACCATAGACTACATATTAATGATCCCCTTGAGCTTGGCTGAATGTGCAGCTATATCATTGAAAGCCTTTTCTTGTCCCTCACACTTGCTCCTAATACTAAGAAGCTCTTTTGCCTGTCTCTTGGCACGGAGCTTGCACTTCTTGAATGCTTCAAGAAGTTCTCAATACTTGTCAATTATAGATTTGACATCATCATCAGAATCTGAATTTCCTTCATCTAATGATGATTGAGCTTAGAAATCTGAGCTAGCCTCATGACTTGAAATAAAAGGCTGAGATTTAGAATTTACCAATGCTTTACCAGGCTGATCAAGGCTTCTCTCTTCATCAGTTATTGCCATCAATCCATGGCATTGAGCATCTTTTTCTTCATCTTCATTCACCTCCGAGTAACTATCTGAATATGATAGAGGGGCCCTAATCTCTATCCTAGCAGTATGATATTCTTCAGGTTCTTCTTCAGCAACAACCATTAGCCCAATATAGGCTTCTTCTTCACTGTCTGTCCCAGAGGAAAAGTCAAACCATCGATTTTCATTCTTGGCCACAAGGGACTTCTCTATCTTCTTCAGCTTGCGGTGCTTATTCACTCCTTCTTTCTTCTTTACTTGGCAGTCAACAACTCTATGCCCAGGTTTGCTGCAGTAGAAACAAATAACATTAGAAGAAGTTTGTTTGTAAGAGTTGGGAGCATACCTGTCCTCCTTAAAGGATTTCCTTGTGTGCTGTGAGGAAGAGGAAGGCCTTCTGTTCTTCCAATGCTCCTTCTTCAGGAATTTCTGGAACTGCCTGGAGAAGGCAGCAAAGTCCTCATTAGAATATTGTTGTCTGAGGTGCTGATCTCTGAGCTCTGAGAATCTGACTCAGAAATTCTCCTAAGTGGAGATCTCTTCCTTCTTCTCCTCGTTGGAGCATCAGCTTTGAAGGCCACAGAATTTTCCTTGGCATGTGACTTGCTGCTCTTTTCTTATTCCTTTCTTGCAGCAGGCTGCATCTCATATGATAGCAGCTTTACAAATAAGGTTTGAGGAGGAGTGTTAGCTAGCTTGTCCATTTCCCTAATGGCACAAATCTTTGTGTCCCAATCCTTTATGAGGGACCCGAGAAATTTATCATTCAACTCATAGGTACTGAAGTCCCTTCTATATGTTCTCAGTTCATTCATTATTCTGAAGAATCTCTCAAATCTCTCAACAATGCCATCAGACTTTCCTTGTCTGAAGGCCTCATACTCCTAGTTGAGCATGGACTTTCTATCATCCCTCACCTCCTTTGAGTCCTCCATGAACACAACTAGGGTGTCCCACATCTCCTTGGAGGTCTTGCAGTGCACTAGATTTTGGAAGGTTGATTCATTTATTGCACTTATAATAATGTTTTGAGCTCTCTTGTCCATAGAGGCAAGTATGAGCTCATCTTTGTTCATTTCATCATAAAATTTAGGTGTCTGTATATTAGCATCCAGAACTAAGGTCTTCATAGGGATGAAGGGTTCTTTTTTTACTGTGATGTATATTCTAGGGTCAGCAGCTTCCATGAATAACCTAACCCTTTCCTTCTAGAGGCCAAAGCCTTCCTTTCTATAGATTAGAAGCTTCATGGCCCCTAGCTCCTTGTAGTCTACACCAGACCCCATACTTCTACCTTATAGCTAACCTTGGAGGTACACTCAAATTGTTAGATCCTTTTTGAGGAACCTCCCTTTGATAATACTTGAAAGTTATTAGCTTAAGGTTAGCTAGTCACCTAGAGGGGGAGGTGAATAGGTCTTTTAACTATCTTAAGTCTTTTTGTTATTTTATAAATAAGTGATCTAGAGCTTGTCCTTAGTACCTACAATATGAAAGAATAGCAAGCAATACAACAAAGCACAAAGGTATTTATAGTGGTTCCCCAACTAGGTACATCCACTTTCCCTCCCACCTTTCTTACTTATGTTAAACAAGGCACAAACTCCTCCAAATGCTCCTCAGAGCTTACACCTCAGGCCCTCATCCTTACACTCAGGTTCTCTTTAAAACCCTACCTCAGAACCTTACCTCAGAACCACAAAGGTTCCTACCTAAGAGCCATGCAGTGCTCCTATAACTTAGTGGCCCTAAAACCACCTACCTCATCCTTATCTCTAAGGACTACAGCTCAGGCTATTCAGCCCTACAACTTCAGGCACAATGCCCTAATCTCAAAGTGCTTCAGCACTCCTATAGCTCAATACACTTCCAGGTACCTACCTTAGTGCTCTTCCAGGCACCTACAGCTTAGTCTCCTCCAAGACCTACAACTCAGTGACACACTTGTCACCTACAGCTCAGTGACTCAGCAGTCACCTACCTCAGGCTCTAAGGCCCTACTACTCAGTCTGGGAGGATAGCCCTACTCTCAGATCCAAACATGGATCCTACCTCAGTACCCCAGCAGGGCACCTACCTCAGTGACTAATTAGTCACCTATAACTTAGGCATAAAGGGCCATATAGCTCAGATTCAGACTACCTGAATCCCACATGAAATTTATCAGAAATTGAATGTAAATTAAAACATTGACTCAGAGATAAATCTCTGAGTCTACCTTGCTGGACTGAGCAGATATCAGTCCAGTCCTCTTTATGTAGAAGAAATTAGTCTTCTTCTACAGCTAACTACTTTTCTACTACCCTGAAGAACAACAGCCTGTTATTGAAGGCTGACGGCCCTTCACAAAGCTATCTCTCTTTACTGATTAGATAAATTAGCCACCTTGTTCTTCAAAGAACAAACTTACTGAACTGGAAGAGCTTCAGCTATTTTTTTCTTTACCTTCAGGCAAGCTCTGCTTGACTTGGCTTTCAAGCTTGTTGGAGAAGATGAAGTCCAGCCACCTCTGTATTCATTTTTCATTTTGTTTTGTTAACCCTAATCCCCTTTTCTCTCTGCTTTTTATATCTGTTGATTTGAATCAATGACTCTATTTGAATGTGGGACCAACCAAGGATGGTGAGCGGCACCTCCCTAAGAAAAGGACAAACTATAGCTTCCGACGCTACTGTAGCTTTCCTACAACGGCTCATGAAAAACTTTGACTTTGTAGACTTCTGGTGACGTCAGCATTGGTCATCCGGTGCTGCTGTAGCTTTCCCGCAACGACATGAAGAACTTTGACTTGTTGACTTTTTGTGATGTCAGCAGTGGTCATCACTTTTTGGACTTAGAGAAATTCCAGAACTCATTGAGCGTTGAGTGAAGTTAAGTCACTCAACGCAAACTGACTCGGCTCTTCATTAGAGGCATTGAGTGAACCTTCTTCACTCAATGCTTCTGGGCTTAGAGAATTTTTGCTGGCTTTATCTCAGCGGTTTCTTCTCAACTGCCTAAGTGGTTTCATCTTTATAGTTGTGACTATCTCATGGATCAGCCATTTCTTCTTCAACTGTCTCAATGCTTTCTTCTTCACAGCTAAGACTATCTACTATCTCAGTGGTTGGGCTGAGACCAACACTTCTCTCAACGCTTTGCATTGAGCTTCTCAGTTGTGTCAATGGTTATGCTGAGACATTCTTCTCAGCTGTCTCAACTGTCTCGACGCTTTTTCCTTGTCAAATTATCTGACTTCCAGCTTACTCTTTTTGTTCACTTGTCCAATCACGGACAACCTGCATGCATGAACTCAAGTACACATCAAATACAATTATGTTTGTATGTCATTGTCAAGTTTGACTTCTTATAAATCTAGGACATTGGGATCAATATACTTAACAATAGCCTGAACCTGAGACATTCAAAGAAAGAACACATAAGCAAGAAATTTGCAAGTGGCAATGGAAATTAGCAGGTAATAAGTAGAAAAAGGCAAGAAAGGGGTTTACCAAACCCTATTATTGAGAAAAGCTGAAACAACAACTTATTAGTCAAATAAAAACAGGTAAAGTGAAAATTTTGCAATAATGGAGTAAAAGAAATTTTCGCCAAGTGCGGAACGAAGCCATGCTTCAACAAAATCTGCAAGGATAAGCATGAAATAGCATAAACTAAAGTATAAGAAGCAAATGAGCACAAAACAACTCAAAAATGTGAATCATTAACACTAGGGAAAATAACCGGGTCATAGTCGGTTACAAAAATGTCAAAAACTGAACTACCATACCCAAATGTCTCACAAAAAGGCATTGCGGTGGTGGCCACCTAGCCCAACACAACCCAACACTCCACAAAACAATGACAAAACAAACCACCAAGTGTAATGATTCACAAACTGGCATATAGTGGTCGGTCCTTTATCCACTACAAACCTTCCTAGCCGAAGAAAACATCATACCAAAACACCCCAAACAAAACCTAAGCCTAAACCTAAAGAAATACCTTGACAAGACCTAAATTTGCTCTAAGGACCATACCCGACGAATCAGGCACAAATTGGCTAAAAACACTCACTCCAGCTATAATTGAGCGAGTATACCTAACGAACACTTCCGATACTCGACGAATTGACTTCTGATACTTGATAAATAGACTAACGATACTCGACGATTTTGACTTGGTCACCCAATCACTCGACGCTTTCTAAGGTTAAGCCAAACACGATGAATTCGTCAAAAGCACTCAACCCTTCCTACTCTAAGCCATACAGGACGAATCATCAAGTGCACTCAACACCTTTTACCTTGACTCAAAGCCACGCCCGCCGATACTCGACGAACTCGATGCCTAGATACTCGATGAATCTACTTCATTCAACGCCACACCAGCTAATACTTGATGAAATAGGACTTAAGCTAATAAACCTATACTTGACGAAATTGGATTTGGGCTAATAAACCTATACTCGACGAAAAGGATGTTACTCGACGAAATTTTATATAGTCTAAATCCTTATGTTCAACGAATTCCTGGTGGTCTACTATATTCGACGAAGCTCCCTTAGGTTATACACCATATTCGACGGATTCTTGGCCGAAAACTTATACTACTCTAAGGGTTCTTTCAAGACTAAGTCCTATATTACTACAACATTCTAAGGGGAAGAAATGAACAAATTGAAAATAAAGAAACTGTTGCAAGAAAAAGATCACCACTTTCCTCAAGTCTTGGAAGAATCTGCCTCCTCCAATGCACCACGACAAGGATCGGCCGTAAGAACAACTAGACAACATTTCCTGAGACTTTTGGGGGAAGAAGGAGGTCAAAACCACAAACCATAATACCTAAAAATCAGAGAAATAAGAAAATATTACCACGAATGCATAGATCTAGGTGAGAGCTTTCCAAATCTTTAATCTATTGACAAAACTGACCATCGAATCGCTAGAAATCGTCGGCCGAAGGCACGCGGGACACCGAACTCCTCCTTTTTTTCGAAAATGATGATGACTCGGTAGGGAAGACGATGAATAGGGTTTTGATTCAACCCTTATAACCGGTTATATATATAAATAATTTTATTATTATATTATAATTAATAATAAATGATCCCAAAATGACTCGAACTCAAACCAACTCAGAATCTTACGAAAATCGCACCGTCGCTAAATACCGATGCTATGAATCCAACGGCGAAGTCGGAATCAAAATCTGATAAACCAAAATCGGGTAAAAACCCACCCGAAGATAAAAACGCAAAAATAGGTTATAAAAAGCTCCATCGAGTCACCAAAATAGACCCGGCTCGCGAGGGAAGGTGCACAACCAAGCTAAAACCAACCACACAGGAAAACCCACTTAGCAAACCCATGCTCCAACAAATGATACCTGTTAACTACGCGTCAACGTAATGCCTTGATGTAAAAAACACATCACTATGGGAATTAAAATAAACACCAAAAAATCAGGGGCGTTACACAGTATGGGTGAGCTCAAATTCTTCTTGGGACTCCAAGTTAAATAGACTGATGATGACTTGTCCATATCCAAGTGTTTGCCAAGGAGTTGATTAAAAATTATGGTATGGAGAGTGCCTCCACCATGAAAACTCCCATATTGCCAAGTATGCCTATAGGCAAAGATGAAGCAGGGAAACCTATTGATGAGACTTTGTATAGATGGATAATTAGCTCCCATCTATATCTTTCCGCTAGTATGTCTGACATCATGTATGCTATATATGTCTGTGCTAGGTATCATACCTGTCCTAAAGAATCTCATTACTCTACTACAAAGTTAATCATGAGGTATATTAAGGGCGCACTAGATCTTGGCCTATGGTACCCTAGAAATAGGTATTTTGAACTAACAAGTTATTTAGATGCAGATTTTATAGGCTGCAAAGAGGACATGAAAAGCTCTTTAGGAACCTGTCAGTTCTTGGGAGGGAGACTTGTATCTTGGATTTGGAAGAAACAAACCACTGTGGCAATCTCAACTATAGAGTGAGAGTACATATTAGCAGGTAGCTACTGTAGATCCAGTATCAGCTCCAGGATATAACCTCCAAGTAGAACTCCTCTTTTTTGTGATTCTACTAGTGCCATTTCTATTGCTAGAAATCCTGTCTAACACAGAAGGACTAAGAACATAGAAATTAGGTATCATTTTATTAGGGAGCATATGGAAAAGGAAGACATCAGTCTAGAGTTTATCCCTACAGACAAGCATGTGGATGATATCTTTACTAAGCCACTAGATGAAGCCAAGTTCAATACCTTCAAGTTTGAGTTGGGTATGTTGAACTTATCATAGCTTCAGTTACTCCCTAAGATATTTTTGGTATAGGAATTATTCTTCTTGCAGGTGATGAAGACCTTATGTGGCAATGTCGACAAAAGTGTCTATCAGGAACATGATGATAGAAGATGCTCTTGTTGAGGTGGAGTAAGTCCTGCAGCTGTAGGAACAAATTCAGCCTTATGTGAAGAGGAAGCTGGCAGCTGCACTTCTGGTATTATCTGCAATCAGCTAGGGGGGAGAACATAAAAAGCATTCAAGCACCTCTCTGACTATCTGAAGAAGTAAAAAAGTGGGAGAGAAAGGATTGATCAAGATCAAGAAAGGATTGATCAAGATAAAGAAACGATTGATCAAGATCAAGAAAGGATTGATCAAGCTCAAATATGGCAGAAAGACAGGGGGAGAACGTTATGGAGACAGACAGGGAGAGATAGTTATGGAGACGGAAATTGCAGCAAAATAGGGGAAGTAAGTAACCCTCCAGGGGGAGTAGGTAAACTTCATCTAATTCATAATAATATGTTATTGCTACCAATATGGTGTGTATGTCATTGACAGATAGGGGGAGTAGACAAGGGAAGAAAGTTATAGAGACAGAAAGTGTAGAAAAATAGGGGAAGTAAGTAACACTCAAGGGGGAAAAAGTTATGGAGACAGACATGGGGAGTATGTGATGAAGTTATGGAGACAGACATGGGGAGAAATTTATGGAGACAGAAATTGCAGCAAAATAGGGGAAGTAAGTAACTTTCCAGGGGGAAAAAGTTATGGAGACAGACAGGGGGAGTAAGTGATGAAGTTATGGAGACAGATAGGGGGAGAAATTTATGGAGACAGAAATTGCAGCAAAATAGAGGAAGTAAGTAACCCTCTAGGGGGAGTAAGTAAACTTCATCTAATTTACAATAACAAGTTATTGTTTCCTATATGGTGTGTATGTCATTGACTAAGTAATTTGATCAATGGTTTTGACATCTTCAAATAGGGGGAGATTATTGGGTCCATTGATCCCAATTGACATTATTTGAAGAAGTCAAACAAGTTAATGTTATACATATAGTTGTATTTGATGTGGGTGTAAGTTCATGCATGCAGGTTAGTCCTTCTCACATTGATTGAATAGGTGGACACAAAGTTGTGGGATGGAAAGGCAGGAAATGGCCTAAGTCCACAGGCATTGAGTGAAGACAGTTCACTCAATGCCATAGCACAAAAAGTACTGAATACAGTAGGGTCTGCCAAAGCCTAAATAATGGAAGATAGAAAAGTGGCTAAGTCAATAGGTGTTGAGTGATTCAACTCACTCAATGCTAGGTAGCAATTCATCGAGTAAAGTTGCCCCAGTCAAAGCCATAGAGTTTGTAGTAAAGGAAAAGATTCTAAGTCCAGAAGCGTTGAGCGAAACCAACTAACCCAACACCGTGAATTTTCTGTCAAAGCCAAAGAAGATAGATAGAAAAATCTGTCTAAGTCCAGAAGCATTGAGTGAGGAAAGCTAACTCATCGCTAGATGAGCTAAAGCATTGAGACAAGCTAGGACAGTCAAAGCCTTGGAAGAAAGACCTGAAAATCTGTCAAACCACAAAAGCATTGAGTGAAGCCAGTTCACTCAATGCCGGTGGAAGAAAGCTTTGAGTCATGCTACTGTAGTCGAAGCTTACGGAGAAATCAGAATTTGACTATGTCCAAAAGCTTTGAGTGAAGCTAGTTCACTCAACGCCTAGTCAAATGTTAAGGCAGAAGGAAGATTGCATTAAGATATGTCAATTCACTCAACGCCTTCATGCAGAACAAAATTATTCTAAGTACAGAAGCATTGAGTGAAGCCAGTTTACTCAACACCTCAACAGTTGGCAGAGTTTCAAAGAAGCTAAGGCAAATAGCGTTGATTTAAGGCCAACCACTCAACGCTCTCAACGCAATGGATGTAGAAAAAGCTGAAGAATAAGCTAAGTCCAGAATCGTCTACTGAAATTAGTTCACTCAACGCACTCAACGTCTGGAGTGATTCTGTGAACTTGGCTAAGTATAGAATGGGTGACGACAGCAAAATTCATAAAAGTTAACACATTTCAAATTCTTTGCGGGAATGATAAAGTATGCCCTTAATGGAGCCGGCAGCCAGCAATTGTCTTTTTCTGCAAATGGAAGGTAGAAACTAGTCCTTTTTTAGCTGGGCCCACAACACAAAGATCCGTTGATCAACAGACAATAAAAGGGAAAGATTAGCTTAAACAAAGCAAGCAATTAGGGTTTTTTGAATACGCATAGTGGAGGAACTTCGTCTTCTTCCTCGCCATTAACATCAAGCCTGAAGCACAAGTTCTGATTCAGTTGACCTGAAAGAAGAAATAGATAGTTGTTGCGATTCGCATCAGCGACAACAAGTTCAGAATCGATTTCATATTGAGAAGAGAAGCAGAGCCTTCAGAGTCTGCTAGTCCAGATAGCTATTTGAAGAAGATACAAAAACCTTCAGATCCATTGTCTTCAATAGTAGGTCAGCATCTTAATTCTGAGTTACTTCCAGCACAAGTAGCCCACGACTGAAGATATTTTCAACTTGTTGTTGTGAAGAAGATAGGGCTAAAATCTGCTCAGCTCAGGAAGATAGACACAGAGAAAACCCACTAGTGTCTAACTGTTTATCATCTTTTCTATTTTCTATAGGATCTAGACTTGGATTTAAGTGTAGGATTCTGCGTAGAATTTTAGATGTAAGCCGGTGTTATAAAGGCTGAGGTAGGATTATTTGTTGATCTAAGTCTAGGATCAATTTTGGATCTAAGGTAGGCCTATCCATCAAGCCTTAGTTGTAGGGCCTTTGAGCCTAAGGTAGGTGATTACTGAATCACTGAGTTGTAGGGCCTTGGGCCTGAGTTGTAGGTTGAAAGTATCTAGCGTCTACCTAAATCACCTAGAGGAGGGTGAATAGGTGTTGTTTGTGTCTTTTTGCGGAATAAAAAATATCTAAAAATCAAGCACATAAACACAAAGATTTATAGTAGTTCCCTGTATTGGGTACGTACATTGTCCCGCCTCACCTATCAACCACGAAGGGTAAGATTCATTTATTTCACCTTTCTTAGGTTATCACAATCTTACACCTCGAAGAAACGCTCCTACACCTCAGATCAATACTCCTACACCTCAGAGATTAAACTCTCCTATACCTCGATCCACAACTGGATCTACACTTCGATCCACAAACTGGATCTACAAACTCGATCCACTAACGGATCTACACTCGAAAGAACAAACTTCCTACAATCTCGGAGACAAAGCTCCTACAAAAGTTAAAACAATTTTACAATAAAAATAAAAGTTTTACTCTTCCAGATCTGAAATCTTTATGGATATTCCTTCTTTAAAACTAAAAATCTCGGTGAAGAAGATTGAGGAAGAAAACCCGAGAAAGCTTGATCTGAAAACTTAGGATCCGACACGATCAAGTAGATGTTGAAGAATCTTTGAGTCTTGGATCTATCGAATCTTTTGTCCTTTTAAATTGCTGGATCGAAAGAAGTGTGGCAGAGAAGAATGATGATGAAGACGGGGCGGCTTCTCCCGAATTTTGGAAAGTACGAATGCGATTCTGATTACTGTAATAATTATTCTTATTATTATTAGAATAGCGAATCCTCTGAAAGGACTATTTATAGATCATCGTCTAACGGTCATAAGTCATTAAGAAAAGATCCACATGGATCAAACATGAGAAACTTAGATTAAATTTGAAATCCCGTCTGAAGATTTAAATCAAATTTCTGCAACTCCATTTCTTGAGAAGAAATAGATTTCTCGAGAAATCATTTGCTTTATCGAGAAAAGACATGGTTTTCTCGAGAAAATACTTAACGAAATTTCTTTGAAGTGAAAACCTGATTTCTCGAGAAGGATATGATTTCTCGAGAAAAGTACTTAGTGCAAATTTAGAACTGAAGACAGATTTCTCTAGAAAGATATTATTTCTCGAGAAATAAATTGCTTTCTTGAGAAATGGCCAGAACTTCTTAAGAAATTTACTTAACGAAAATTATGTGGACTGAAGTACTTATTTCTCGAGAAAGAACTTGATGTCTCGAGAAATATACTTGGCTTTTCGAGAAACACTTTTGATTTCGCGAGAACTACTTTCCTTTCTCGAGAAATGAACTTGTTTCTCGAGAAATCTTCAGGGCTTTTCTCGAGAAAAAGGACTTAGAAAGATTTTGCGAATTTTCTGAGAATTCGAAAGCTTTCTAGAGAACAGCTTAGCTTTCTCGAGAAATAAACTTAGACTTCTCGAGAAATACACTTCATTTCTTGAGAAATGGACTTTGAGATTTTTCCAGCAAAATTTTCTTTTCCTCTATGTAGAAAACCAGCAACCCTTCCTTTCTTCCATGCTTTAGTACTTGAAAATAAAGTGCATCCCAATAGAGAGGTTACACATGAGTAAACACCATGGATCACACAATGAGGGATTACATTGCATGGTCCTGTGTTTAGTGACTCATTGTAAACTAACATTGGTCTACACTTAGCAATAATGACCTGCAAGCACTCAACTAAAGAATAACATCCAATACATACTTAATTCATCTTAGTTCAAGGGTGATTTCACACAAATATAGGTTATTATGGATACAATACCCAACAATCTCCTCATATTTGTAGAAGTAAGAACCCTCTACACTAAGGTGAATTATATCAAGATAATTAAAGAATTATCTAACAAGTAAAATAATGTATGTAATGATAGATAAGAAATAATAAGATCAACAAAATTAAAATTTTTATATATGTAGAGTATGTCCATAGGAATATCTTGCTCCATAAAATTCTATACAACAGACAATCATAAAATTATTTGAATTATTTTTTGTGTTGTCTTTCCTTCTTCTCTTGTTGTCTCTTCTGATAACTAAATGGCTTGCGATAGTACTTTGGAGGTCGAGGAGGAGCACTAGGATTATTATGACCATATTCACGATCATAAATCCTTATTTTTGTCAAAGATTTTTCATATAGCTCCCACTCTTTGTGACTGTAATGATCATCTTTATTTTCATTAAATTCCACAACCAGCTTTAGAGTATCAAGAATAAGAGATTTATAAGTTGGACTCCAAACTTCAGCAAATTTTTATTCTTTCCTTTTGGCAGTACCTTGATTGGTAATAGATCTGCTGGACGAAGCACCATTACCATATTTCCTTTTCTTTGGTACTGGCATTTCAGGATGTAGATCTTAAGGGAACTCTGGCTATATAGAAGTCCAGACTTGAGAATAATCTTCAGGAGGATCTTCATACAATTCAGGTCGAGGAGTGAAAGTAGGCTTACAGACATTGGGATCAAGATGAGGAGGTGGAGCAGCATTTGGGTCAACTTGAAAATCTGGAAAGATTTGGTTATGCATCGACACATCAGTCTCAAAAGTATAGATGTTTACACCTTTAATCTACTTTTATACACTTGTATTGATCTCTTGTAGTTGATCATCCCACTGATTTTTCATCTCTTGAACCTCTTTTCTAGATTTTCTTTTACTTTATCCTCCCCTTTCTGACTTCTACAGAGAGGGTTTTTATGGCATCTTCTTTGAATTTTCCAACTTTTTCACATGTTTTGAAGTTTTGCTGTTCAGTCTTCTTCAGTAATTGAATCTGATTTTTGGCTATAGTGACTGCTTGATTCATAACTTCACCAACACTATTGATAGTGTGGTCTAGAGCCTTGCAACCAATTTTCAGCAGTCTTTTTAACTCATCTGTATTGCTCTGAATTTCAACAATTCCTCTGCTCATCTCTTTTTCAATAGCAGTTACGTTTTCAGTTACTTCTTTAAGAGACTTATCAAAGTACTCTCGTTGCTTAGTCAACAAAACTTAAATCTTACCCAACTGGGTATCATAAGGAATGATGTTAGCTGAAGGAGGTGGAGGAGGTAGAGCTGGAGCTATCCATATAGGTATTTCTTCAATAACAACTGTACTTCTCCCTCTTTGGGCAGAAGTCATAATATCTCCTTCCACACCAAGAATAATGGGTTGAGAGAAGTATAAATTCTTGAGTGGAGGTTCTGCAGGTTCTGGGATAACCTCTTCCTCATCATAGAGTATAACCTCATTCTCCCCATCACTTTGTTGTGCCTTGGGCTGAGAATCATCTGCGGTCTTTAGAGGAGTCTCTTCAGGGATCTCTTTAGGAATCTTTTCATGAGACTTTTCAGGAGTATTTTAAGGAGAGATGAATAGAGGATCATCTGAGGTGAGATTTTCCATCATTCTGTCAATGTAAGCTGTAGTAGTATCCATTCGAGCATCATCACAATTTTCTTTATCAGAGGAAGAATCAACATTCATATCTGAGCCACCATCATGCATAGAGGTGCTCTTCTCATTATCAGATTTAGCTAAACTTTCCTCTTCCATTGCCATAACATCATCAACAACTTGCTCTGTAACCTGAGCTGCAGGAACATCTGACTGAACCTCTGTTTTTGGTTCCCCAGCTTTCTGAACTTCTTCATGAACTGAAGGAGCAGGCTCCCCCTCAATAACTGCACTCGATGTGCCAATTGTATCAGTATGAGGAGGAGATGGGGTCCTGTCCTCATCATCTATTGTCCTGGGAACTCTTGGAGCTTGTCCTGTCTTTGGAATTCTTATTTCCCATCTGGTGATGGATGATATAGTGATATTCTTTAGGTGGTGAATTGACACACCTTTGGACAAGTCAAATATTTCAGGATGCACTTGATTCAAATACAGAGTAATAATTCTTGCAAAGATTGGTGACTTCATGCTTTCCTTAATTTTGTCAAATAACATATGTCCCCATTGGAATTTCTTTCGACATACCACTGTTATCATCATGTAGAAGAAATCGGAGGATAAATAACCAAGAGAACCTGTTTTGCAGAGTACAACTTTTCTTAGAATGTCGGCCAGCAGCTTGCTCTCGTTATTGATGTGTTGTTGTCGAATGGAGGTGGTGGATTGGGATTGACCACAAAAGGATAGAGCCCTGGAATAATCTGGTTCTTCTAGGTAGTCCTCTTCATCTATGGAGGGCAATCTCAAAAACTCTATTAGAGAGGACTGCTTGATTTTGATTTTCATATCTCTAACTGAACTTTTCAACAACTTCCCACTCTACTTAAGTTTAGCATGTAGGAAAAACTCTTTGACATCTAGAATCAGGACTTTGCAAGGATGCTTAATAATGAAGGTGAGTCCGGCAGATTCAAGGTGTAAAATGACATTCCTGAAATCATCGGAAATGTCTGCAATATCAGAGAGAACGAAATCACTACCGATTCTAACCTTTACAGTAGGATCCATCGATTAACAAAATGAAAAATTTCAGACTTTTCGAAGAAGAATCAATGGAGTTTGCGTGAAGAATGGAGGAGCCTTCGGCAAAACTAAAACGTCTTTCTCAGGAAAGGGCTGTCACAACCCGCATTTTCCCAATAACTTAATTATATCAGAGTACTGGAAAATACGTGTCGTAATGCCACGTCGTGCAGGGTATAACTGCAGTCATTCAGGCAAGACTCCAAACTCTACATTTTAAAATAAAATATAAGTTATTATGACTGAAATCTAGTTTAAATTAAGAAAGTAGTCGTATCCCTCGGCTAAGTGGATCATCTAGTCCACGATTAAAAAATATAATTTATATGCTTGCGGAAGATACTTGTTTTAAATTGACTCTAACATCCTACATGAGTATAAATGTCCCCGAGGAACAACTCATGCTAAGCAGACTCTAGATTTATAATAAGTATAAGAAAAAAAGTCTTTAAGCAAACCAAGAAAATAGTGACTTAGTTTTAAAAGAGGTTGCATGGATGCTTTACTAATAATAAGCTTGTATAAGCTTAAAAAATATCTAACATGCAGTCCTTGCAATAAATCATCCCAGAGAGCAAGTAATTCAAATCAAAGAAGAAGAAAACCACATCAGTTAGAAAGTGGCAAAATCAACAACTCTGTGGGCGTCAACAATCTAACACGAACCCACAGTATAACAGTATGTCTGAACTAGGAAAAAGAAAACTGAACGACAACTACCTCGCTACGGTGAGGTGCAAAACCATAACAAACACTGCCGCTAAGAGAGTCCAAAACAAGCTCCACTACTGCTACAGCACTTAACCTAAGGCATTCCAAAAAAAACAAAACGCCTCAGCAAGTAGGTAAAAATGGTGGCAGAAAATTAAGAAAAAGTAAACAAAGGTCATAAGGGGTACCAACCCAAGACCAAAAATACTAACATAAAGTACGAAGTAAGCATCAAACAGGAAAAGAACACTTACGTTAATCTTCACGTACATCGCAAACACACCATATGCTCAAGGCAATAAGGTGACGAACATGAGTAAATCTTAAGGAAGAAAATCCATAACCTTTATTAGCCACTTGTGGTCAATCTTCCTAAAAACACGGGCGAGATGGTCACTTAGCTGGACACACCCCTCACGAAGATTAAATTTGTTTAACTACGGGAGAGGTTCATACACTCCACCAAACACCGCAGATGCTCAAAACACTGGTAGAGTTCCAAAAGGTACTAATAAAGGAAACAACCTTGCGGAGGTGGTTACGCCCACTAACTCCTGAAACCAAGGAAAAACCAAAGAAACCACAACACCAACATCTCTGAACTTGGCACATCGGATTCTACATGATATTTTTAGATTAAAGACACTGTTGATCAACCTTTAGAAATGATTTTCAATCCTATATAGACACTGACACGTCCAATAATGATAGACGAAACAATTTAATTCACCGATAAAACATTCTAAGGACAATTATATGCACCTAGTCAAGATCGAATTTACCATGACCAGATTTTATAATTTTGAGTGATCTTCAAGAAGGATTAAACATAACCATAGTTTGGAAAGACAACACAAAATGCAAGAAAATTAAGGAACAAAGGCATAACGGTTACAATCAAACCGGAGAAGGAACAACGAAGGAAAACCACCACTTGCCTTGTTTTTACCAGAAAAGTTCTCCGAATAACTCCGCGTCGTAGATCAGGGCAAAAGAACACGGGAGAAGTTGAGATCCAGAAAAAAATTGGCGGAAAAGGGGTTTGGGCCGAAAAAAACCTAATGGGAAATCTCAAGAAACAGGGAAGATATTACCACGATGGAGTAGCTCTCGGCGAAAGCTTTCCAGATCTATGTTCGGATGAAGATTTCGAACACCGGAGCACCGTCGGCGGCAATCGGAAGGTTCACGAAATATTTTCTCTCTCACGCTCACGCCACTCTGGTTCGGGAGGAAAAAGATTGGAGAAGATAAAGAAGATGAAGTTTTCTCTAATAGTATACATATATATATATACATTTATATACATATATATATATATAAAGATATATAAAAATATATATAAATATATATGTTTATAAAATATTCTGTGTAAAAACGAACTATGTACGCGCGGGTGCGCGGAAGACAAAAATAAAGGTTTAGGATGGCTTCAAATCGAAAATTGCCCAACATGAAAGTTGGAGATCCCGTCGAGACAAACAAATTTCATGTTATCTATTTTTCCATACGACATCTCTTTCACCCACAAAAAGGCTCCCGAACGCAAACAACAAACGACTACACGAGAACAAGGTTACGGGTACTCGAGAGATAGAAAATGACTACTCGAGTAGTTCAAAATGGCAACTCGAGTAGTTAAAAATGGCTACTCGAGTAGTTAAAAATGGCTACTCGAGTAGTTCAATACAGGACTCGAGTGAAATAAAGGGGACTCGAGTAAGTGAAGAAGAAGCACTCGTGACAACAAAAACCACTCGAGTAGGTATAAATTAATCACTCGAGAACTTGACAGAATTATTTTACATGAACAGTGATATCACTTGAGTAGAGCTGATATCACTCGAGTGAAAAAAGGGACTCGAGTAATTTTGCATGATAAACAAATTCTTTGTAAATATAACCTTTTGATCAAACTATATGAATAATAGTAAAAGACATTTTTGAATAGTACTATTATATTAAAATAATCATATTTATATATTTTTGAATAAAAAAAACACGAGTTCAAAACGGAGGCCCGAACATGCGCCGAATCAAACGAAATTTGCACCGTAGGAGAACACTGACGCAACGAACACAACACCGAAGTCAAAACAAAAATCCGACGAGCCATTCCCGAGATATAAATTTTCAAAGTATACAACGAATATAATTTACCCCAAAACTTCGGAAAATCGCCGAGGCCCGAATATCGCTCGAATTACGACGAAACCTGACGACCAATTTCAGTTTCGATCAAATCCAAAATTATTCAACTTGAATTTCAAATTAAAAATTTTCTAATAACATCAAGAATTTGGCCGACTCGGCCGCACGGATGCTGAAATGACTTAACGACGACGCGCCATCAACTCGACGTTAAAAGTAATGTCACGACATCATAAATACGACGATACCAAATCAAACAAAATCATCGAAAAAAATCGGGAGCGTTACAGTCACTCCCCCTAAAAAGAAGTTTCGTCCTGAAACTTAACACAACTCCAAAAACAAACTAAAAAACGGGAAAATCAAACACAACCTAAAACATAGAGATATACCAGAACTAGGAGAAGAGGTGCGGATGAGAGTCTCTCATCGCTGATTCACAATTCCCACGTTGCACTCTCGATGTCATGATTTCTCCAAAGAATCTTGACTATGGGGATGTTCTTCCTCCGCAACGCACGCTCTTGAGAATCCAGAATACGAACAGGTTCTTCCACATACGTAAGGTTAGGCTGAATCTTGGGCACCGAGTCGAGGACTTGACGATCACTACGAATACACTTCCGCAACTAGCCCACATGGAACGCATCATGGATACCAAGGAGGGTAGCAGGCAACTCCAGCCTATAAGTTGATACTCCGATGCGTTCAATAATTTGAAAAGGTCCCACGTACCGGGGATCTAACTTGCGGTTCCTTCCAAACCTCTTAATGCCAAACATCAGACAATCCTTTAGAAAAACCAATTCTCCAACGGCAAACTCCAGATCGACCCTTCGTTGATTAGCATTCTTCTCATAACGCTCTTGTGCTACACAGAGCTTCTCTCAAATATGAGTCACGACACAATTCATCTCCTCAAGGGCTTCCGGACCTAGCAATGGTCTCTCACCAACTTCAGCCCAAAATAAAGGAGTATTACAATGCCTCCCATATAAGGCCTCAAACGGGGCCATTTGCAGACTCTCTTGATAACTATTATTGTACGAAAACTCCATGAGTCTGAGACAAACATCCCAAGCACCACCGTGATCAAATATATAACACCTTATCATATCTTCCATAATCCGATTAAGTCGCTCTGTTTGACCATTCGTCTGCGGATGATAGGAGGTGGAGTACCTTAAATCAGTACCCAACCCCTCTTGCAAACTCTTCCAAAAGCGAGACGTAAATCTAGAGTCTTGATCTAATACGAGACTAACTGGCACTCCATGTAATCTGATGACTTCATCAAGATATAACTCAGCTATCTTTTTCATAGAATACCCAATCTTAAAGGGAACGAAGTGAGCACACTTGGTAAATCTATCGACTATCACCCAAACAGAGCCTTCCCCACGGGGAGATTTTGGTAGACCGGTGATGAAATCCATTAAAATACTCTCCCATTTTCAACTTGGGATATCAAGCGGTGTCAGTTTTCCACCAGGCCTTCTATGATCAGCCTTAACACACTGACACATAAAACATTCCGATACAAACTTCGCGATATCATTCTTCATTCCTGACCACCAAACAATTTGCTTTAGATCCTTTTACATCTTTGTGGAACCAGGTTGTTAGGCTACACGTAACCATGAGCTTCAGCACAGATCTTAGCTCGAATGTCGCCAAAGTCTGGGAAACAAAATCTATACCGATACTTAAAGGGATCTAACTCATCCAAGGAGAAATCAGGTAGCTCTCCCTTCACACTCCTATTCCGGAGGTGTAACAGATCTGGATCATCCTTTTGATGTGCTCGAGTAAGGGGAATCCAAGAGGTCTTTTCTGCTTATCGACTAGCAGGCACAGTACCACTCCTAACCTCAATATCCATTAATAGGAATTCTTCCGTCAAGGACTATACCGATAGATTAAATTTTTTGGCAGTCTTTCTACTCAAGGCATCGGCTACTACATTAACCTTCCCTGGATGATAAAGAATTTCCACTTCATAATCAGCTACATATTCTAACCACCGATGCTGGCGCAGATTTAATTCCTTCTGAGTGAAGACGTACTTCAAACTCTTGTGGTCCGTATAAATCTTGCACAGCGTGCCATATAATAAGTGTCGCCAAAGTTTCAGTGCATAAATTACAGTAGAGAACTCCAAATCTTGTGTATGAAAGTTTATCATGAATCTTTAGTTGTCACGATCCATACGCGATCACCTTACCATCTTGCATTAAAACACAGCCGAGTCCGGTGTTTGATGCATCAATATACACAGCATATTCAACTCCTTCAGTAGGAAAGGTTAAAATTGGAGTAGTACATTATCTCTTCTTCAACTCTTGGAATGCTTCTTCACACTTATCACTCCAAATGAATGTAGTATTCTTCTGAGTAATTCTAGTTAGAGGAGAAGAAAAAACCGAAAACCCTTCCACAAATCTTCTATAATAGCCAGCCAGGCCTAAGAAACTCCTAATCTCCTTAGGTGTAGAAGGTTTCGCCCATTCTATCACAGCCAAAATCTTGGTCGGATCTACAGAACTACCGTCCTTTCTTACAACATGACCCAGAAAGGACACCTGAGGTAGCCAAAACTCACACTTGCTCAACTTCGCATATAACCTATGCTCCCTCAGGGTTGACAAAACCAAACACAATTGCTGAGTATGCTCCTCAACACTGTGGGAATACACCAAGACATCATCTATGAACACAATAACAAATCGGTCCAAGAAGTCCTTAAACACCCTATTCAACAAATCCATGAAAGCAGAGGGTGCACTGGTTAAACCGAAAGACATCCCTAAAAACTCATAATGTCCATGTCATGAACGGAAAGCAGTTCGTGGAATGTCTGCCTCATGAATTCTCATCTGGTGGTAGCCTGAGCGAAGATCGATCTTTGAAAATATCGAACTACCACGCAACTGGTCGAACAGATCATCAATCCTTGACAGGGGATATCTATTCTTAATGGTCACCTTGTTTAATTCCCTATAATCGATGCAAAGCCTCATTGATTCATCTTTCTTCTGGACAAAAAAAAATAGGAGCACCCCACGGAGAAGAACTTGGTCTAATAAAACAACACCTCAGCAACTCATCGAGCTGAGTACGCATCTCATCCAACTCACGTGGGGCCATATGGTACGGTGCTTTGGTAATAGGATGAGTACCTGGCTCGAGGTATATCACAAACTCTATCTCCATTTCAAGAGGAAGTCCTGGAAGACTATCAGGAAAGACATCTAGAAACTCTCGCACCACCGAGACATCCTCAAGACGTGGTGTAACAAAAGCTGTTTCCAGAGCAGAAATAGAAACTAAAAATTCCTCGCAACCAGACTCTATAGCACGACAAGCACGTACCGCAGAAATGACAGGGGAAACTCTGTCCTGAAATCCATAGACAATAATAGGTTGGTCGTCTTCCATCCTAAAATCTAGTCGCTTAGCCTTGCATTGGATGACCGCATCATACTTGGACACCCAGTCCATGCACAAAATCACATCGAAATAAGCCAGATCTAAAATCATTAGATCCGCAAAGGCTAGAAAATTGCCAAGATAAATAGGGCATCTCAGAACTCCTTGATTAGATATCCCCGAATCACCGGAGGGATGCTTGACGTTGTAGGAGTCTCCTAATTGATCCACATTCAGGCGATGTTTATCAACAAATCTCCGGGATACAAAGGAATGGGTGGCACCCGAATCAAAAATAACACGTGCCCACCTATTTCGCACCTTAAACTCCCCTAAAACGTAACGGACATAACAAAATGAACGAAACTAAAGCAAACAATGTAGGGTAAAAGTAAAACTAGAATCTGACCTGATATCACCTTGGTAGAGGTATGAGCTTCATCTCTAGTCACCACATTTAGATTTCCTTTTCCCTTGTCCTTGGCTGGTGGTGGCAGTAGAGCTCGAAGTGGGGTAGGCTGTAGTGGGGATTGAGCCTGAGAGCACGAAGACATCATGTGTCCCTTCTGCCCGCACTAGAAGCAAGTATTTTCTTTCCACCAGCAATGATTCACATCATTCCCCTTCTTTCAACAGAATGAGCACACCAGCTCTCCCATGGGTGAGCCTTGGATGACGAGCACCTGCTGCTGCTTCAGGGCAGAGGTCCTCTTGAAACACCTTTCGTAAGAGTGGCCAAGTCAACAACAAAAGCTACAAATTCCCCTATCTTTCTTTTTTGAAGGAGGGTCGGATGCCCTAGAACTTCCGTCCTCAACACCTTTGATCTTATCTTTTCTCGCCACAGCACCTCGATTCTTGGCGTTTTCAATCGCCTCAACCTTCAGTATGGCCTCCACTGCCTCAGCATAAACTTCTGCTCGATAAGCGCATTCCAACTGCTAGACATCGCTTCTTAGTCTGCCAAGAAAATGCTTCACTCTTCCCTCCTCCGAAGCTACCAAATCGGGAGAAAATCTACTCAACTTGCTAAACTCAATCTCGTACTCGCTCACCGAGAGCTATCTTTGATTCAGATGCAGGAAGTTATTCATCAGGCGGTCCTGCTCAACCGAGGGTAGAAACTTCTTCAGCAACATATTCTTAAAAGATTCCCAAGAACAACCTTTCTTCAGACTTCCCCTTTTCCGAATCCACCAACTCATTTCCAGGCCTTTTAACTGATAGGCTGCAATCATTACCTTCTTGGCTTCTAGAATTCCGGAATACGAAAACATCTCTTCGATTGAGATGATCCAATCATCAGAAATCATAAGGTCGACACTCCCGTCATAGATGGGAGGTCCCAATCATTAGAAGTGTGATATGAAATTCATTTCTAGTGGTATTGACACCGGGGTCACAAGAGGGGAAAGAGTATCGGGCACAGCTTGACCCAAGGCAGGATCTTGCACTGAAGGTTACTGTGCTAGAGCGGCAGACAACAATGACTGAATTTGTGATTGCATCACAACTAATTGTCTCGATAGAGCATCATTGCTCTGACGCAGACTATTGATAATTTCATCACTTTGCGCTCCCGATGACTCACCCTCCGACTGGGTAGTCGACCTCGTCGCAATACGCTTAGGAGACATTTCTAAAAAGGAAAACGAACAACCCATCACAATCATAGATAGCGACTGGGGCAAACAAAACTAGTTCAAACCATACTTGAAAGACACTTGCTTAAGCTGTCACTTGCTCTGAGATTTTATAATGATAATATGTCCTACTTAGGATGATATCCTATCATCCTATTGACTCATGTGCATATGATATGAATGTATGGATACTTTACTCTTATTTAAAATCATGTGTGTGCATGTGTCATCGTGTAAATCTTTAGCTTTGCATGTTGTGTTTATGTTATGTTATGCTACACATGTGGTGCTATGAATTATATAAAAGTCCTTAATGCATGTTATGAGAGGCGTACCCATGCAATGTTATGCATCCCATACTACATAATATTGCATGCAACAAAAAGAAAATGTGTTAATGGGCATTCATGTGGTGAGGTTATGCATCCCATACTACATGACCCTCACATGTTGCCACCTATGGTTCATCCATATACAAACACATATTATGAATCCCATACTACATAATATGCCCCGTGTACTTCTAATCATGCTTATGAGTGTAGTGTTCATACTTTAGCCAATACGTACTGATGAAATATCGGTGTGTGTATGATATGACACTAAACAACTAACACTAACAAGGGAAGGTTGCCGGACCAATTGTCAAGCAACCTCCCTCTGATACCAACTGTCATAACACGCATTTTCCCAACAATTTAATTATATCAGAGTATGGGAAAAAACGTGTCGTGATGCCACGCCGTGTAGGGTATAACTGTAGACGTTCAGGCAAGACTCCAAACTCTACAGTTTAAAAGAAAACGTAAGTTATTATGACTGAAATCTAGTTTAAATTAAGAAGGTAGCCGTATCCCTCGGCTCAGTGGATAATCTAGTCCACGATTCAAGAATATAATTTATACGTTTGCGGAATATACTTGTTTTAAATTTACTCTAACATCCTACATGATTATAAATGTCCCCGAGGAACAACTCATGCTAAGCAGACTCTAGATTTATAAAAAGTATAAGAAAAAAAAGTCTTTACGCTAACCAGGAAAATAGAGACTTAGTTTTAAAATAGGTTGCATGGATGCTTTACTAATAATAGGTTTTTATAAGCTTAAAAAATATCTAACATGAAGTCCTAGCAATAAATCATCCCAGAGAGCAAGTAATCCAAATCAAAGAAGAAGAAAACCACATCAGTTAGCAAGTGGCAAAATCAACAACTTTGTGGGTGTCAACAATCTGATACGAACCCACAGTATAACAGTATGTCTGAGCTAGGAAAAAGAAAACTGAACGACAACTACCTCGCTACGGCGAGGTGTAAAACCACAACTGACACTGCCGCTAAGAGAGTCCAAAACCAGCTCCAATACCTGCTACGACTCTGAACCTAAGGCATTCTAAAAAAAATAGAATGCCTCAGCAAGTAGGTACAAATGGTAGCAGAAAATTAAGCAAAAGTAAACAAAGGGCATAAGGGGTACCAACCAAAGACTAAAAACACTGACATAAAATACAAAGTTAACATCAAACAGGAAAAGAACACTTACGTGAATCATCACGTACATCTTAAACACACCATATGCACAAGGCAATAAGGTGACGAACATGAGTAAATCATAAGGAAGAAAATCCATAACCTTTATTAGCCACTTGTGGTCACTCTACCTAAAAACACGTGCGAGATAGTCACTTAGCTGGACACTCCCCTTACGAAGATTAAATCCGTTTAACTGTGGGAGAGATTCATACACTCCACCATACACCGCAGATGCCCAAAACACAGGTAGAGTTCCAAAAGATACTTATAAAGGAAACAACCTTGCGGAGGTGGTTACGCCCACTAACTCCAAAATCCAAGGACAAACCAAAGAAACCACAACACCAACATCTCGGGACTTGGCACATCGGATTCTACATGACATTTCTTGATTAAACACATGGTTGATCAACCTTTAGAAACGATTTATAATCCTATATAGACACTAACACGTCCAACAACGATAGACGAAACAATTTAATTCACCAATAAAACATTATAAGCATTGTTATTCACACCTAGTCAAGATCGAAATTACCATGACCATATTTTATAATTTTGAGTGATCTTCAAGAAATATTCAATATAATCATAGTTTGGAAAGACAACTCAAAAGGCATGAAAATTAATTAACAAAGGCATAATGGTTACCATCAAACCGGACAAGGAACAACGAAGGAAAACCACCTCTTGCCTTGGTTGTACCGAAAAAGTTCTTTGAATCGCTCCGCATCGTAGATCGTGGCAAAAGAACTTGGGAGAAGTTGAGATCTAGACAAAAAATGGCGGAAAAGGGGTTAGGGCCGAAAAAACCTAACGAGAAATCTCAAGAAACAGGGAAGATATTACCACAATGGCGTAGCTCTCAGCGAAAGCTTTCCGGATCTATGTTCGGATGAAGATTTCGAGCACCGGAGCACCATCGGCGGCCACCAGAAGGTTAACGAAATATTTTCTCTCTCACGCTCACGCCGCTCTTGTTCGGGAGGAAAAAGATTCGAGAAGATGAAGAAGATGAAGAAGATGAATTTTTCTCTAATAGTATAAATATGTAATATATATATACATATATATATATAAAGATATATAAATATATATGTTTATAAAACATTCGGTCTAAAAACGAACTATATACGCGCGGATGCGCGGAAGACAAAAATAAAGGTTTTTGTTGGATTCAAATCGAAAATTGCTCAACATTTAAGTTGGAGATCCTGTCGAGACGAACAAATTTCATGTTAACCATTTTTTTCATATGACATCGCTTTGACCCTCAAAAAGGCTCCCGAACGCAAACTGCAATGGACTACACGAGAACAAGCTTATGGGTACTCGAGAGGTAGAAAATGACTACTCGAGTTGTTCAAAATGGCTACTCGATTAGTTCAAAATGGGTACTCGAGTAGTTCAAAATGGCTACTCGAGTAGTTCAAAATTGCTACTTGAGTAGTCAAACACAAGACTCGAGTGAAATAAACAGGACTCGGGTATCTGAAGAAGAAGAACTCGTGACAACAAGAACCACTCGAGTAGGTATAAATTAATCACTCGATAACATGACAGAATTTTTTTATATGAACAATGATATAACTCGAGTAGAGCTGATATCACTCGAGTGAAAAAAAAAACAGGGACTCGAGTAATTTTGCATGATTAATAACTTTTTTGCAAATATAACCTTTTAATCAAACTATATGAATGAATAGTAAAAGACATTTTTGAATAGTACTATAATATTAAAATAATCATATTTATATATTTTCGAATAAAAAAAACACGAGCTACAAACGGAGGCCCGACCGCTGGCCGAATGAAACGAAATTCGCACCATAGGTGAACACAGACACAACGAACACAACGGTGAAGTCAAAACAAAAATCCGATGTGCAATTCCTAAGATATAAATTTTCAAAGTATACAACAAACATAACTTACCCCAAAACTTCGAAAAATCACCAAGGCCCGAATATCGCTGGAATTACAACGAAACTGACGAGAAAATCCAAAATTATTCAACTTGAATTTCAAATGCGAAATTTTCTAATAACATCAAGAATTTGGCCGAATCGGCCGCACGAATGCAATAATGCCTTAATGGCGATGCGTCGTCAACTCGACGTTTAAAGTAATGCCACGACGTCATAAATACGACGATACCAAATCAAACAAAATCATCAAAAAAAATCAGGTGCGTTACAAGGGCTTTTTCGAATTCATGGATTTGGATATTTTTATGGACTTATCTATTTATATAAACTTAGAGTTTTGAAGAATTACAAAAAGCGTACTTGGGAATGGCGGTTCGAATTCTTCAAAAGTTTAGGTAAGCAGTTTTAGACATTTCTCGAAAAGTCTGTAGGTTTCTCGAGAAAACAATTTAAGATTCCCAAGAAGTCTGATATTTCTCGAGAAATAAGTTTGTTTTTCGAGAAGTCCAATAATTTTTCGAGAAATCCATTCAATACCTGAGAAATCTAATATTCCTTGAGAAGTAAGTTTTCCGAGAAATCTTATATTTCTCGAGAAGTATACTACTTTTTCGAGAAATCAGACAATTTTCGAGAAAAATAAGTTGTCTTCTAATGTTGGGTATTGTATCCATAATAACCTAGATTTGTGTGAAGTCACCCTTGAACTAAGATGAAATTAAGTTTGTATTTAATGCTATCTTTTAGTTGATTGCTTGCAGGTCAATATTGCTAAGTGTTGACCAATATCAATTTACAATGAGTCACTAAACAAATGACCATACAATGTAATCCCTCATTGTGTGATCATGGTGTGGACTCATGTGTAACCTCTCTATTGGGTTGCAGTTTATTTTCAAGTAATAAAAAAATGGAAGAAGGGAAGGGTTATTTGTTTCCAATAAAAAAGAAAAGAAAATTTTTCAAAAAATTTTCCTAAGTCCATTTCTCGAGAAATTGAAGACTGTTTCTCGTGAAGTCTAAGTCAATTTCTCGAGAAAGCATAGTATTTCTCGAGAAAACATAAGACTTATCGGGAAATTGTCTGGAAATACTCTATGTAATTTTCTTGAGAAATGCCCTGAAGATTTCTCTAGAAGCTAAGTTAGTTCTCGAGAAATGCAAAGAAGTTCTCGAGAAGTCGAAATCATTTATCGATAAGCTAAGTCTTTTTCTCGAGAAATCATTTCTTTCTCAAGAAATCAAATCTTCTCTTCACAGAATTTTGCGCTAACTCAATTTCTCTAGAAGCCATATTATTTTTCGAGAAAGCAATTCATTTCTCGAGAAATCATTTTCTTCTCGAGAAATCTGGCTCCAGCTTTAGAAATGCGCCAAGTCACTTGATGAGTCCCCATTTCATATCTATTTCCGGACTCATCTGGGCTCGTTTTCTTGTATTTGCACTATCATTTAGTGCCATTAGCAATCCTTTTGGTTCGCTATGTCATTACACGTCTTGTGCACTCTTTTAGCCTATTCTTGTGCGTGTGTGTATTTCCCTCGTGTGATGCATTTTGTATATTTCTGTGAATGCCATGATCGACAGCGCGTGTAGTTTTCCTGCAGGTTCGGGGATTGTATGGGCGTCCAGCATAGGACTTTCACCATTTTTGGCAAAGGAGTCAATGGTCGTGCATTTTTACCCACGCACGACAATCGACCTCTTTGGCGCACGACCATCGGTCGTGCGCAGCCTGAGCTCTCATTTCATTGTCCTGTCCCGCCATATCGCACGATCACCAGCCATACCGCGCACGATCACTGCTCGTGCGCTGCCGGTCGTGCGCAGTCATGCCATCTTTTTCCACTTTTCTACCCCATATCACAAGATCACCACCCTTACCGCGCACGATCACTGATCGTGCGCTGCTGATCGTGCGCATGCTTAAATTTCCTGGTGCAGGTTCTACAGGTTGTTGCCGCACGGGCGCTGATATTGTTCGCGCACGACCACTGGTCGTGCGCCTGTGGTCGTGCGCGCTATTTAATCCTGCTTCTATAAATTGGCCTGCTCCGCGAATTAGGTCAACGGACCTTGATCGGACTTGGCCGCCACTTCGCCCTTCCGCATTTCAGACGCTCCATCCATCTCCACCTTCATCCCTACCATCGGGAGGTGATTTTCGACGATTCTAAAGCATTCCACATCCTCCGGTGACCCTCCCGGCCATTAACGACCTCTTCTCCGAGCTTTCTACCGAAGAAGAAGATGACGGAGACGACCTAGAGAACGGACTCAAAGGCCCTCGAGGTGACAGCTCGTCGGTACCGGAAGCCTCCTCGGACTGCGCGTGGAAGTGGATTGACAACCCGCACCTCCGGCCAACAACCGCGGTGGATCTTCACCCTCTTGGTTTACTCTTCCTCTACCTTCCTTGTAGTGTATGAATGACTCAAGATTGTTATGAACTTCGAATTTCTAGTTATTTGTAATTGGATTTTTGTTGTTTAAACTTGTTTGTGGGATTTGTGTTGTGATGCGCCTCGCCCATCCTCACTCCCACCGTTCCACTTGATTGCACACCGCACTAAACACCTCACCCACTGGCTCACCGTCCACTCGCCCTACCGAAGTACGGCATAGCGGCCGATACACCCATCTTGCCTTGCGAAGCGGTGAATGCGACCCGCATTGTTAGCTTTAATTTCTTTGTTTGTAAGAACACAAACCTCAAAGCCCTTTTTGTTTCTTCTTTCATTTTACTAACTCTATTAGCAATAATTTCGGATTGTTCGTCATTCCACGCCAACTGCATTCCTCAAGAGACCGACACTCGGGGATCCATTCCCAAACTTTATTACTTGTGCGACCGGTGCGCTTGCCGTATTTACACGCATCAAGTTTTTGGCGCCGTTGTCGGGGAATGCATTTGTAGAACGACCATGATGTTTGAAAGTATTGTTGTAAGAGTTAGTTGTTTTTTTTGTTTGACCGCTGTTTCTCTGCTTTGTTGCCTCAGTGAATGCAAAGACGCGCTGCTAGAGATCTCGCAGTTTACGACCCCGAGATCGAACGAACTCTTCGTGCACAAAGGCGTGCCGCTGCCATCAATCTAGTCCCAATGGGGGACCAGCTAAACATTGATGTCGGGAATCGTGTCGGAGGAATCCTTCATGGTGACTGGAATGGTGATGAGAATGAAGTAAACCCGCCCCAGGTCCGCACCATGAGGGACTACACCACACCGACTGTTGGGAGCATTTACCCCGGTTTCAGACCGGCGATCACCAACTAGCAGTTTGAGATCAAACCTGCTATCCTGAACATAATCCGGAACAACGCCCAGTTCTCCGGAATGGCCACTGAAGACGCCCATCTTCACCTTGGCTGAATTTTCCAAAATCCGTGCCACGTTCCGCTATGCTGGAATCCCCGACGATACAGTCAAGCTCCGCCTTTTCCCCTTTTCCCTCAGGGACAAAGCCAAGACTTGGCTCCACTCTCTTCCGCCTGGTGCAGCCACCACCTAGGAGGCGTTGACAACAAAATTTTTAGCTAAGTTCCATAGAGTGGACCGGATAGTGAGCATGCGACGTGCAATTGCCAACTTTCGGCAAAATGATCAAGAAAGCCTGGCAGAGGTTTGGGAACGCTTCAACGAGTTGCTGAGGAAGTGTCCAAACCACGGATTCCAAACTTGGAATCTCGTCGAAATCTTTTATTTTTCTATTGAACCACAGCACAGGGCTATGATTGACGCCGCCTCTGGAGGGACTATAATGAATCTTGCGCCCGATGATGCATTAAGAATTTTGCAGGATACTGCCACCCACAGCGCATATTGGACTGCAGGGAGGAATATGCCACGAGGCACTAGCGGAGTTTTTGCTATGGAAGCATCGAGGCCCGCCGCTGCTGCTGCCCCAGTTATGGCAATCTCATGCCAGGGTTGTGGAGGTTCCGACCACCACAACTTTGAATGTCAAGCAGGCGAGGTACATGCTGAAACTACCTTCTTTGATGAATCAGTTAATTATAATGCGAACCAAAATAGGGGAGAACCTTATGGGAACACGTACAATCCGGGGGTGAGAAATCACCCAAATTTCTCTTGGAACCAAAATGTGCCAGGCCAACGATGGCAGCCGGGGCAGCATCAAAATGATGCGTACGCCTCTGGAAGCCAACCACGGCCACCTCTACCGAATTACCCCCAAGGGCCCCCTGTAACAAAAACAAATTCTTTAGCAGAAATGTTCGAAAAGTTTGTTGAGGTCTCCCAGACTAATATGACAAACCAAGCGGCCTCAATGCGTAAGCTAGAGGCACAATGGGGCCAACTGGCCCAAATGGTCTCTGAGCGGACCCAAGGCACGCTACCGAGCAACACCGAAAAAACCCCTATGAGCAAGGAAAAAGCCTTGGGGAAGAAAATAAAGATAATACTCATGAGCTCGTTGTGGATTGTAAAATTAATAATGTTGAAACTACCGCTTTGTGCGATTCCGGAGCATCTAGCAATATCCTCGCCATGCAGGATGTTGCGAGGATAAACCTGCATATTGATCCAGCAATCCGGAAGTCGCTAGTTTTAGCTAATGGTATTTTGGTTGACACCGAGGGAGGTGTGCAAGAAGTTGAAATCGAGGTTAATGGGAAGTGCATAATCACTAACTTCCAGGTATTGGGACCCAAGGAAAATAATTCGATTCCTATATTGGGGGTTCCATTCCTGAAGGCTAGCGGCGCATCTCTTGATTTTTCCAAGGGATGCGTAACTTGGCCGGTTGTTGCTTCAACCTTGGATGTCGCTTCTGCACATGACCCTCTTCTCCATAACGACAATTTTCATAGTACTGCAGATATTCAGATTGGATTGGAATTTGCCTTTGTGAGTGATGCTCAGATGAAGGAGATGATTAGGGAAGTACCTTCCGAGGAGGTTATCAAGAATGATGAGAAGGAGTTCAAGGAAGAGGCCAAATGCACCGATGCAAGGGCCACCTTCCCGTCTCATGTCGCGTCGATTTTTGAACATAGCAAAACTAGTTTTATTCGGGAGAAATCCCTGGACAGTGAATTTTGTAATATTGTCTCAAACTCTGCTAAGCGATCAGTAGCTTGGGCTGATCCGGTTGCCGTTTTGGTACCGGAAATGAAGCCGCCAACCGAAAAATTGGAACTCCCCATGGACCGCAACATTTGGAAATCTCCTACGATGGAGAAGCTGAAAAAGGCTAAGCATATACGCGATGAGCGTTATGCCGCCCTAAGGTGTGAGGAGGTGCACATTCGGAGTAAAGGGAAAGTCCTTTCTCCCAATGCAAAAAGGCACTCTGCTTTTCCCTCGCGCCCCACCAGAGAGATTTATCACAAGTCCACGTTTAGCTGATTGCTCTGCCCTTTTCTTGATTATCGCTTATGCTTGTGCTTACTTATTTTCCTGCAACTCTTTTCTTTTTATTTACTGCAAGTATAAAATGCTAATACATGAATTTGGTCCACCTTAAGGACGGTAAACAAAAGGGCTATTCGGGAGACAACCCAAGCTTGGACCTCTGTGGTCCTTCTTTTATTTTGTGCTTTTTATTTCGCTTGCCTATTTTATTTTTCTGTTATTTGTCTTTTTTTTGTCTGTTCAACCTAATTCGCAGGTACAGTATATTTTTGTGCTCTCCAGCAACCTCCGCCTTCTGGTATGCTCCTTCTTTGGAGCATAGGTACCCTTTCTCCTCAGGCCTCTTTTTATTTTAGATGACTATTTTCATTTCTGCCTGTTTTCATGCAAGTCTGGGGGGGAGAGCCGCTTATGCACTCCACGAGCACACTGATAGCATGCCAGTAGTTTTATTTTATATTTCATTATTGTAGAATCCTGCTGCACACACCTTACCACCCACACAAGCGCGTTCTTGACCACGCACACGGCTCGAGTCAATGTTATCATTTTGTGTCAATTTTAAAACAGCGGTGCTGACTTAGGATTTTAATTTAGAGTAGTTCGAAACTCGTGTAGTGCTCCTAATCGAGTACTCTCGTGGTGTAGAAATTGTATAGATTTAATTTTTCTTTATACTTGCAAATTTATATTTTTTATGCATTCGTAAATGATGTTTGCCCTACTAAAAATTGTGAATCCAGAGCAATCTGTTAGTAGCGTAGGAATGTGTGTAGGCGTCTCTAGCTTCGTATTGCTCGAGTCGGGAGGAAGGATCATTTTTCTCGGTGGCTAAGAACTTGCCCCAAGCTACTTTCGAAGCATTGGTGCATGGTTAGTCTAGCGTGAGAGTGATGTAGGCCATCATATTGGCCCAGTTGAGCTTTGTACCCTTCCTAACGTCGCCCTCGCTAGCCCCTTTGTGCCTACCCTTCCTTTTGATTCAGCTCCACCATTATTTCACCAAAGCCTCTTAGCCTATCCTAGTCGCACACCCAAATCGAGCTTTCGTACTTCATATTTTCATTTTGGGTTGTGATGTGGTGTATTAATTGTGAAAAAGTGGAAGTGCGCACAAGTAAATCTGCTGAATTGTTCAAAATAAAGAGATGAAAAAGAAAAGAAAAGAAAGAAAAAATAGAGAAATTGAAAAGTGAAAATGAAATGTGAAAAGAAAAAAAAAATTTTGATTGATAATCTTGTTGAAAATGATTTTGATTTGGAGTAGGCAGTGCACACACCCATGTTGCAAAAGTTAAGTCTGGGGGTGTGGTGCACTCGCGCGTTTGGTGGTTTGCCGAGGGATTCTCTTAGGCGAGCTCATTTGGGTTAGGTGCTAAGCCTTTCTTTTTATCATTGTTTACCTCACCGTAACCCAAGCCCCATCATTACCCGAAGTCCTACGGACTCACGCTAGAGTCAAACTAGTGTCATGGAGAGAGTGTGAACTGGCAAGCATATGGTCCCCGACATTGGTGGATTCCTTTGGAGGTGATCACGAGCCCCGATCTTTGGCAATGTTTAGCCAAGCGACCCGCCTATTTTCTTCCTACGCATGACCGAACGATTCTCCGGCATTCAATTTTTGAGTAGTGACAATATTTATTTACTTTTGTCGAAAGTTATAAATTTCTTAGTATAATTAGAAATTTCTTCTATTATATTTTCTATACGCTTGAGACTTCGATTTCTCGTTCTACTTTAGATCGAAGTTACTTCGTCAGCTAGCTATTTTAGAGTTCACGAGATGATTGTTTGCCCGGGACGTGCAAATGGTTAAGTCTGGGGGTGTGATGAGTCCCCATTTCATATCTATTTCCGGACTCATCTGGGCTCGTTTTCTTGTCTTTGCACTATCATTTAGCGCCATTAGCACTCCTTTTGGTTCGCTATGTCATTACACGTCTTGTGCACTCTTTTAGCCTATTCTTGTGCGTGTGTGTATTTCCCTCGTGTGATGCATTTTGTATATTTCTGTGACTGCCATGATCGACAGCGCGTGCAGTTTTCCTGCAGGTTCGGGGATCGTGTGGGCATCCGGCATAGGACTTTCACCATTTTTGGCAAAGGAGACAATGGTCGTGCATTTTTACCCACGCACGACCATCGACCTCTTTGGCGCACGACCATCGGTCGTGCGCAGCCTGAGCTCTCATTTCATTGTCCTGTCCTGCCATATCGCACGATCACCAGCCATAACGCGCACGATCACTGCTCGTGCGCTGCCGGTCGTGCACAGTCATGCCATCTTTTTCCACTTTTCTGCCCCATATCGCACGATCACCACCCTTGTCGCGCACGATCACTGATCGTGCGCTGCTGATCGTGCGCATGCTTAAATTTCCTGGTGCAGGTTCTATAGGTTGTTGCCGCACGGGCGCTGACATTGTTCGCGCACGACCACTGGTCGTGCGCCTGTGGTCGTGCGCGCTATTTAATCCTGCTTCTATAAATTGGCCTGCTCCGCGAATTAGGTCAACGGACCTTGATCGAACTTGGCCGCCACTTCGCCCTTCCGCATTTTAGACGCTCCATCCATCTCCACCTTCATCCCTACCATCAGGAGGTGATTTCCGGCGATTTTAAAGCATTCCACATCCTCCGGTGACCCTCCCGGCCATTAACGACCTCTTCTCCGAGCTTTCTACCGAAGAAGAAGATGACAGAGATGACCTAGAGAATGGACTCAAAGGCCCTCGAGGTGACAGCTCGTCGGTTCCGGAAGCCTCCTCGGACTGCGCGTGGAAGCGGATTGACAACCCGCACCTCCGGCCAACAATCTTGGTGGATCTTCACCCTCTTGGTTTACTCTTCCTCTACCTTCCTTGTAGTGTATGAATGACTCAAGCTTGTTATGAACTTCGAATTTCTAGTTATTTGTAATTGGATTTTTGTTGTTTAAACTTGTTTGTGGGATTTGCGTTGTGATGCGCCTCGCCCCATCTCACTCCCACCGTTCCACTTGATTGCACACCGCACTAAACACTTCACCCACTGGCTCACCGTCCACTCGCCCTACCGAAGTACGGCATAGCGGCCGATACACCCATCTCGCCTTGCGAAGTGGTGAATGCGACCCACATTGTTAGCTTTAATTTCTTTGTTTGGAAATTAAGCCTTGGGGTTTTGTTTCTTCTTTCATTTTACTAACTCTATTAGCAATAATTTCGGATTGTTCGTCGTTCCACGCCAATTGCATTCCTCAAGAGACCGACACTCGGGGATCCATTCCCAAACTTTATTACTTGTGCGACCGGTGCGCTTGCCGTATTTACACGCATCAATTCTCGAGAAATAATATTTTTCTCGAGAAATCAGTAATTTTCTTCACAAAAATTTCTTCATGTCCTTTCTCGAGAAGCCAAGTCATTTCTAGAGAAAACCTTTCATTTCTTGAGAAATCTACTTCTTCTCGAGAAATGGACTTGCAGATTTTTCTTTCTATATATTCTGACGGGATTTAAAATTATTCTAAGTTAATGATGATTGATCCATTAGTGTATCTTTCCTTAATGACGCTTGACCGTTGAAGATGATCTATATATATATATTCTTTTCAATCAGATTCTGTAACCCTAATCACAAGAAGAATATTTTCATTAATTGTTAAATCGCTCTTTCCAAAAATCGGGAGAAGCTGCACGTCTTTGTCGACAATATTCTCTGCCGCTCTCTTTCGATCCAGCGATTCAACAAGAGAAACGATTCGACAGATCCAAGTTCAAGATTCTTCATCAACTATTTGATCGGGTAAGATCTTAGGTTTAGAATCAGCCTTCTTGGATTTCTTCCTCAACCTTCTTCATCAAGTTTTTCAAGTTTCAAGAAGGAAGACCCTTGAAGTTTTCAGATATGGAAGTATAAAGTTATTGTACTTGTAAAACTTATTTTAACACTTGTAGGAGCTTTGTCTCCGAGATTGTAGGAAGTTTATTCTTCCGAGTGTAGATCCGTTGGTGGATCGAGTTTGTAGATCCTGTTTGTGGATCGAGGTGTAGGAGAGGTTGTTCTCCGAGGTGTAGGAGTATTGCTCCGAGGTGTAAAATTGTTATAATCTGAGAAAGGTGAAGTAGCCGAATCTATCCCTTCGTGGTAGATAGGCGAGGCTGGACAGTGGATGTACCCAATACGGGGAACCACTATAAATCTCTGTGTTTGTGTGCTTGAGTTTTAAATATTTTAATTCCGCAAAAAGACACAAACATCACCTATTCACCCCCCCCCCCCTCTAGGTTATTTAGGTAGACACTAGATACTTTCAATTGGAATCAGGGGGGCATTTGGATAGATTAGGCTCACCTTGATCAATATCCCTGATCTAGCGTAAAGAGATTCCGCATAGTCACCTTGGATCGAAGCAGTGATATATCTTACATGAAGCTATTGGTGTGCACCAAAGAGATCTTTCCCATATGGAAAGAAAGAGTACGGTTCTACATGGAAGCTGTAGATTCGAGAATCTTCTAGATCATGGAAGAAGGACCACACATTCCTACTTAGGCTTCAACGATAAATCCAACAATTATGATTCCCAAGAAGATGATGGATCTCACTAAGGATGAGATTGCCCTAGTCTCCCTAGACAAGGAGGCGAAGAATATAATAGCAAGTGCAGTAGATGACTCAATGCTTTAGAACTTATTCTACTGCAAATCAGCCAAGGAGATGTGGGACTTCCTGGTTATACTTATGGAAGGTACAGATGAAGTGCAAGATAATCACATATCTCCACTGAATCAAGAATACGAAGCTTTCAAGCAAGCATCAAGTGATACCATTGCAGACAGCTTTGAAAAATTATTCAAGATCGTCAATGGAATCAGAAACTACGGCCGTATCTTCACTCATGGTGAACTGAATGATAAGTTAGTTTGATCCCTCACAAAGGAATGAGAAACAAAGGTCATCGCCATTAGATTATTTGGAAAATTGCCGGAAATCGACCCTCAAAACTTGTCCGGCAAATTGCTCTCCTATGAACTCCAAATGAATACCCAGAAGAAGGAAGAGCAAAACAACAGAACTTCTAGCCGAGACAAGACTGTGGCCCTGAAGGTTGAAGGTTCAAGAAAGTTTAGAGCTGTGTCACCCAAAAGAACACAAGATCCTGACACTCCTGAAGACTCAGAGCCTAGCACATCAGGCTCCGAGCTATCTGACAGAGAGTTCTCCCACAACTCCAGGTAGTTCAAGAAACTGCTTAGCAAAAGGAGGAAGATGAGAAATACTTCATCCTTATCTGACTACAGGAGATCACATCGAGACGGTGATCATAACAAGAAAGGCTACAACAAGGAGGAAAGGTATAAGTCTAAACCCAAAAACATTTTTCCTACGACGTAGTTTGCTACTTTTGTAATACGATATGTCATATGATTGCGGAGTGTCCGTATAAGAAGAAGAATAGCTCCAGGAAGAACGAGAAGAGATGCTTTAAAGTGAAGAAGAAAGAAGCAAAGAGCTTCGTCACCAAAAAGTCAATGACTCTTAGCGATAGTGACTCGAATGAGTCGAGCTCTGAGAATGAATAAGCCTACTTCAGACTTATGGATCAATCTGACGAGAAAGTGGGCGACTCAGAGTATCGCGGGAAGGTAAACTTGCACATGATTCTCTTTGAATCTTAAACATCTTCTAATGGCCAAGATGGCTACTCCTCTAAAGAGGACGATTTTGAGTTAGTGGCTCGGTATGAGGTCCTGTTGAAAGCTTTTGACAAATGTCGTAAGGTTGTCTAAAAGCAGTCAAAAGAGATTGCCTCCCTCAAGGCAGCGGAAACAAATCTGAAGGAAGAAATTGAAAAATTGCTTCCACTTAGAGATGAAGTCCACTCCCTGAAGGAGGAGCTACAAGGCTCTGCTGTAACACTAAGTCAGAAAGAGAAGTATCTCGATGAGCTCGAAGATAAGATTTTGGTAGAGAGGAAACTCGTTGAGAGCAACTCCAAGCCAAAGACTATCCTCCCTCTCATTGACGAGTTTTCCGATCCGAAGAAGGGTAGTGTTCTTGGGAACCAGGTTGAAAAAGGTAAGGCTGCTATGAAATCCTCTGCCAAAGAGAAAGGGATGGCCCCTCTTGGTCAAAACTCGTTTAAGAAGACAATCTTCCCCACGAACAAGTTTGATTTTGAGTCGTCTTATGGGCACTATACTCACCCTACTCATGTAGAGCCTAAGTCGTGCTATCAAGGATGAACCCATCCCCGGAACTATGGTGAGAGGGTGTTTAAAGCACCTTATGAAGAAATTCATTTGAAAAATTATGGTCCATATGTTCATCGTCATAACAATAAGAAGGCACCTAAAGTCAAGCCTATTGTACAAAAGGAAAAGGAGATGCAGAAACCTTGTATATGCTGCAATCATGAGGTATCCACCTAAAAGTACAGTGCCCCTACCAGATCTAAGTCTCAAAGGGTAAGGCAGGAGTACACGAGAAGGTACAATAGGTTTGACTGTTGGTGCTGTTGCAAAGTTGTTCACTTTGGCGTAGATTGCTGGTACAACCCCGCTAATTTTGTAACTCCACGAATTAGCTATGCGAGACCGACCACTCGCAAGGCTAATGCTAATAGGGGGAGTATGCTAACTAGGAACCAATGACCCAAATATGTTTGGGCTCCTAAGGTAAACTGATTTATTTTTGCAGAAATGTACAAAGGCCAATAGAACTCTAATCTTGTATTTGGACAGTGGATGCTCCCGACACATGTCCAGGACAAGAAGCCATTCGTGTGATTATACCACAGTCAAAGACTGACCAAAAATCATCTTTGGAGGTTCAGACAGGGGAACAACAAAAGGTTATTGTATGATTTCAAACAACATAGTCTCTTTCATAGATGTGGCTTATGTTGAAGAATTACACCATAATCTCATAAGCATAAGTAACCTATGTGATAAAGGAGACATCGTTGAGTTCTACAAGGACAAGAGTTTGATAAAGTCATCTAAAAATTTGAAGACGGTCTTAACATGCACTCGGAGAAGAAATATTTTCTATTTAAATTTCCATTGCTTAGACAATTCTACCCCAGTTTGTTTTATTGCAAAAGATAGGGTGTCTTTTTGTGACCAATGACACAAGAGATTAGCACCTATTAATTTCAAAATCTTAAACATGATATTTTCTCGAAACATAGTGCGCAATGCCCCCAGCATTAAGTGCCTTAAAGAGAGTCCATGTCACTCATGTCAAATGGGTAAGTAGAAATGGCTACCTTCAAGGGTATTGCTGAAAAGGATTCTTCACGAAGCTTATACTTGCTTCATATGGACTTATTCAGTCCTATGCCTATTCAAAATTTAGGATGTAAGGTCTATAAGTTAGTGATTGTTGATGACTACTCGCATTTCACTTTGGCGTTCTTTAAGAAACAAAAGTAGGACACCTTCGATTCTTTCACTAATTTTGTCCGCCAAATTCAGAACAAATTGGACTGGTCAGTGGTTTAAATTAGAAGTGACCACAGAATAGAGTTTGAGTCTTGAGCTATGACAAAGTTTTATGAAAGACAAGGTATCTTTCATGAGCTTTCCTCCCCGCACACTCCACAGTAAAATGGAGTTATTGAAAGAAAGATCTAACCTTGATTGATTCATATACAACCATGTTGAACGACGCTTCACTTTCGGAGTACTTCTGGGCTGAAGCAGTCAACATGACTTGTCACAGGCAAAACATAGCACTCATAAAAAAAACTATCGCAAGACCCCCTATGAGCTATTGAAGGGCAGAAAACTGACTGTGTTCTATTTTAGAATCTTTGGAAGCAAATTCTTCGTACTTAACAATGGGAAGTACTACTGCAAAAAGTTTGGTGAAAAGTGTTTTGTGGGTATTTTTGTAGGATATAGTAGCCATAGTAAGGCATATAGAATTTTTAATAAGAAAACTCTGGTGGTAGAAGATGATGTAGCGTTGTACGCGCGATATGAATAATAGCACAGTTAAGGTCCTCTCTCTAGGTCCCAACTTATTTGCGACTCGCACAGAAAATTATTCTAGCCCACACGTTTGCAATTTTTATCATTCCGATGCTAACGTACGGGTAGCCAATCCATTAGAGACCGAACAACAGCTATCGGCCGAGATTCGAACAAGCTAAAAGGACGACTATTGCGTCCGAACGAGTGGAGTTGTAACAAAAGAGATCTACCAAAAAATATATGATTTGCAAGAAATGGTAAATCTCTCCCAACAAAAGAAACGAAACCCGCCAAGCCTTCTCAAATTTAAACAAATCAAGATAGACGCAAAACTCGTTCAAGAAAACCACGATGATTCCAAAGCTATCAAGATTGCACGCCAACATTTTCCACCACAAAAATTATCTGGAGGGAAAATAAATCTCAAGGTTTGATGAAATTTCGTTACCTCGCTTGGAGATAGATCTAGGAGTTGATCTATGACAAAAAGTGATCGCCCCGCAATGGTTCCACCGGAGTCACGACGATGGAGAGAAAACTCGTCGCCTTCCTTGCGTCACGCCGAAGCAACGTTCCCGAATTTCACATCTTCTTGCACATGGCCGACCGGAGGAACGGTAGAGAGAAAAGGTTGTGAACCTTTGTCTCTATGGGGGGCCGCACCTAGGAGGAGCCGGCGGTGGGAGAGGGCCCGGTTTTATGGTGGAGGTTGAGGGTAGCCGACATCCTTGACGGGGGAGATTAGAGTAGGAGGGCAACAGTTCCAAGGAAGGCCGAACCAAATGGGGGAAGAAGCCAAATTTGGCTAAGGGAAGGAAGGAAAGAGAGTGGGAGGAGGGGATTTCCAAATCAATAGGAAATTCAAAATTTAAAAGTTATCATTCAAATCATCAATAATAAATCCTGCAACATCATGCCAATTTATAGGCTTAAACCATCCCAAGGCTATATGCAGCCCAAAAACATGAAAATAATAATAGAGTCCAAACAAAGCAAAAATTAAATAAAAACAATAACAGAATATTTAATTGATACTTATTATATTTATTTATTAATTATTAAGATGTCGCGGGCGGAGGTTGTAACGGCGATGGCGCTTATAAAAATATTTGTCACGACGACGCGGGTCTTTGATTGGAGGGGCACATTCAACCATAAGCATACATGTACCATCATCATATTGAGGGCCGTCGTCTCCATCAATCCTCCCCCGCTTGAAAGTACTTATCTCCGATGAGTTGACTTGAATGTAATGTCGAAGAAGATCCTCATCAAAAAGAGCAACCTCCACTTCCGGGAGCCATGAATCATCAGAAGCTGGACGATCATGACAACGAATCAAGTAGCAGCGAATGTCACCAATTGGCGAGGAGAGCACTTCATCTCGAATAATCCTATCAGGCAAAAAGATGGTCATGGTGAACCTTGGAAAAGCGTTAATCAAAGAAGGAGAAAAATTTCTGAATCAACATCCAACGTACCTCCAGTGGAGACCGGTGTAGAGAGCGATCCAGGAACAAGCTCACCTCAAACCCATTAGAAATTTCAGTGGACCCAAACGGACAGGCAGACAATTCAAGTGGTGGAGAAACAAAAGGCGTAAAATCCGAAACATTAAAAATAGGGGAAATTACCCAATCAGTGTGTAACTCTAATAAAATGTGTTTTCTCCTAACTTCTTTAAGATTCGAAATGGACCGACTCGCTATTTTACTAACTTTTTTATGGTGCCCGAAGGCAACCGTTCAGGGATGAGACGCAGCATAACTAAATACCCAATTTTAAAGGAGACACCCTCTTATGTACGTAACATTAGATTGATAAGTCGCATATTGTGTGGCTAGCATGTCTTATGTGCTTAAGCAATTGGTGGACATGCGAAACAAAATCTTGTGCAAATTGACTGTACCATCATCATATTGAGGGCCGTCGTCTCCATCAACGCTTGAAAGTACTTATCTCCGATGAGTTGACTTGAATGTAATGTCGAAGAAGATCCTCATCAAAAAGAGCAACCTCCACTTCCGGGAGCCATGAATCATCAGAAGCTGGACGATCATGACAACAAATCAAGTAGCAGCGAATGTCACCAATTGGCGAGGAGAGCACTTCATCTCGAATAATCCTGTCAGGCAAAAAGATGGTCATGGTGAACCTTGGAAAAGCGTTAATCAAAGAAGGAGAAAAATTTCTGCATCAACATCCAACGTACCTCCAGTGGAGACCGGTGTAGAGAGCGATCCAGGAACAAGCTCACCTCAAAACCCATTAGAAATTTCAGTGGACCCAAACGGACAGGCAGACAATTCAAGTGGTGGAGAAACAAAAGGCGTAAAATCCGAAACATTAAAAATAGGGGAAATTACCCAATCAGTGTGTAACTCTAATAAAAATGTGTTTTCTCCTAACTTCTTTAAGATTCGAAATGGACCGACTCGCTATTTTACTAACTTTTTTATGGTGCCCGAAGGCAACCGTTCAGGGATGAGACGCACCATAACTAAATACCCAATTTTAAAAGGAGACACCCTCTTATGTACGTTAACATTAGATTGATAAGTCGCATATTGTGTGGCTAGCGTGTCTTTAATGTGCTTAAGCAATTGGTGGACATGCGAAACAAACTCTTGTGCAAATTGACTTTAATCAACAGTAAAAAATAACTGGACTAAGTCAGGTGGCACGGGTCCTTTAAATTCCGTGGAGTCCAACGTTGTAGTTCTAAATTCCTTGAACTTGCTTTTTTTGGAAGAAAGATCAAAGAATTTGTGGACCAAGCAAGGGCAGATCAATTTACGATTAACCAGGTAGGGACGCGTGAAAGGAAATGCAAGCGGGAAACGCTCACCACCAACTATAGAGTTGGACGCGCGAAAGGAAATGCGTGCGACACAACTCAACATACCCAACTCCGTTCACTAACGTGTGTATGCATGGATCATCAAAGGGTGGAGGATAAAGGCGGGCGACTGAGTTTGGAAAATAAGTGTGTCTAGGGGACACCTCATCAAAAAGCGCCATAGCCAAGGAATCACTAGCAGTCCAAAACGAAACCTTACCTAACACCAATCGGTCAATTGAATGGTCCATCCTAGGAAAAGCATAGTCAGATCTACGAAATTGAATGGAAAGACCGAACGTGACAACTAACAACTCACCCACACACATCCGCCTATGTAAGCATAATGGGGGAGCTAGGTACATACGCATCTCCAAATTTCTCGGACTAGAAATGACGAGTTCACCTCCTAACAAATCATCTAAACGAGTCAAGAAAACCGGAGGGAGAGTCGACATGGACGATTTCGGAGGAGGAGCTAAGTCATACTCACCGTCAAAACACGGATTTAATGTCCATGAAAAATCCTCCGGTAAGCCATCAAAATTAGCGGCAAGATCAAACAGTTGATTCGTCCTCACAGAAAACTCAGCTGGATCGTGATCACCTAATTATCTCTCCGATAAACATTCATCACAGGATGACTCTACCAACTCAACAAAAATGTCTTCCAGCCCACTAGATATTTCAGCCAAATCAGTATCAGTAACCGTCTCAATAGTAGGCAAAATCGAACACGACAAAATTTCTAATTCACATTGAGCTATAGGCAAAGGAGATAACATCAAAGAACTATCTTTCGGGTCTCCAGCGCTACCGTCGTCCAAAAGTAACTCTCTTACACAGGGAAAAGCTTCCAAAACAACACAACCTTCGCAAACCAAATCCTCCTATGAATTCGATACGTTGTCTAAATGAGGATAAAGGATTGGGCAAATCGAATCCCGGAGAGAATCCAATCTAGATTGAACCTCAAGCAACGATGATAATATCAAAGAACAATTTCCCGAGAGTGCATCACTAAGATAATCCCAAGGTGACTCTTCCAACACCGTTGAAACATCCCTTAAGTCAGGGTAATCAATAATAATAGGGAAACCCGCACTCACAGACTCCTCAAACAACTCAGATATATCCTAAGTAGGTGTAATCGTAGGCTTTAACATGACTGGGATCGTAGTTTGGAGAGGGCTCTCAATACTAGGGTGACCTGTCACAACGCTAGTAGGGCTAATAGTAGGCAAAGTACTATTCTCACTTATCGAAATGTAATCATCCCATACATCATCTTCTAAATCACTAGGGATTCCCTCACTTTCAGAATCATCAAAGGACTAAAAAACTACATCAGAATGTTCCGGAGGAGACTCTAAGGTTGTCAGTGGCGCAGGGCACTCGACAGTATGGGGTTCAGATATTTCCCCAGCATCGTGTGTAAGTATCATGGGATGACTCTTACTGACTGGAATACTCTCACCCCGTGGGCTCATGGCATCCATAAGAGATGAAAATGTTTTCCCTAAATTGTTTATTTTCTCTTCGAGCCTGTCAAAAAAATCTTTCGAATCTAAAACATTGGGCCTAAACTGTTTATTTTCCCTAAAGGTGGAGGTAGGCACACCTTGGATAGTACTAGCTTTGTGGGGAAAGGTTCTATCCTGAGTTATATGGTCACTCCTATAAGCAGATGCGAGTGTATTGCCATAACTATACTCTCTCACGGTGGGGCCAAATCGGTTAGTGAGAATACTACGCATGTGCGTCAAAGCATATTGATAGTCACCCACACGATGCTCTTCGTTCATCCAAAACACATGGGCTTGACCTATTAACCTATCTCGGGCGACGACAACCTTTTCGTGGTCATCCCAATCGCGATAATCAAAATAAAATTCCATTTCCTTAAGCCAGTCCGTAAAAATTTGTGGATTCCCATAACCGTCATAAGTGGGAGGAAGAGTGTGGGGACGGTGGGTTTTCCTTGAGGTGTAATTAGCCATAACTCTTCCATACGAATAGTCTAATCGGGAAGCATAAACATCTTCGGCCATAATCGGAGTGAGGTGAGAATTTTTTTTTAAGTTATAATAATTGGATTTTCGTGTGCACAAATCTAATCCACGTATAGTGCTGGAAAGAATAATATTAGGACCCCAAATAGTGTCAATTTGGAAAATATTATTAATATAAAACTTATAGAGGACTTTTATACGGATCCACAGGGTTTTTAAATTTCTTAAATCGGATGTAGGAGGAGAAAGTTATGCCTAATTTAGTGGACACTAGAAATCTGACCAGCACAAAAGAAAAATCTGTTATGTTAACTTTTACGATTTTTTTTGGACCACGAAATGAACCCAGAAAATTATAGAAATTTTTATGTAACCTCCTAAATGGGTCCTTAATGTTGAGTAAAAATTTCAGCCCCAAAAGTTACGAATTAAAAATACTAAAAATAAAATATCAAGGTGGTGCAAAATAGGAAATAAATATCTAGCCCTAATAATGATTTTAAATAAAGAAAGATCTGTTACTACTTAAAAACTAGGGTAAATTTTTTTTTTAATTATCTTGCTATAAATAAAAAAGAGAGCAATAAAAAAAATTTTGAATTTTTTTTTGCTGAAAAAATAAGATTTTTGGCCGCTATTGGAAGACCACAAAAAAAATTGTTTTATTTTGCTTCAAAAAAATTTATGCAAGTGCGTGTCGGCGTTCTAAGATTATTTAGGATGGTGCGAATTAATAAATCGACACAACCTCCCTCTGATACCAAATTGATGTAGTGTTGTACGCACGACACAAATATTAGCGCAGTTAAGGTCCTCTCTCGACGTCCCAACTAATTTGCGACTCGCATAGAAAATAATTCTAGCCCACACGTTTGCAATTTTGATCGTTCCGATGCTAAAGTACGGGTAGCCAATCCGTTAGAGACCGAACAACGGCTATGGGCCGAGATTCGATAAACCTAAAAGGACGACTATTGCGTCCGAACGAGCGGAGTTGTACCAAAAGAGATCTACCAAAAAAAATACGATTCACAAGAAATGGTAGATCTCTCCAAACAAAAGAAACGAGGCCCGTCAAGCCTTCTTAAATATAAACAAATCAAGATAGACGCAAAATTCATTCAAGAAAACCATGATGATTCCAAAGCTATCAAGATTGCACGCCAACGTTTTCCACCACAAAAATTATCTAGGGGGAAAATAAATCTCAAGTTTTGTAGAAATTTCGTTACCTCGCTCGGAGATAGATCTAGGAGTTGATCTATGACAAAAAGTGATCGCCCCCAACGGTTCCACCGGAGTCACGACGGATGGAGAGAAAACTCGTCGCCTTCCTTGCATCACTCCGAAGCAACGTTCCTGAATTTCACGTCTTCTTGCACTTGGCCGGCCGGAGGAACGAGAGAGAGAAAAGGTGGTGAACCTTTGTCTCTATGGGGGGCCGCACCTAGGAGGAGTTGGCGGTGGGAGAGGGCCCGGTTTCCCGGTGGAGGTTGAGGGTGGCCGACAGCCTTTAGCGGTGAGATTAGAGGAAGAGGGAGGCAGTTCCAAGGAAGGCCGAACCCAATGGGGGAAGAATCCAAATTCGGCTAAGGGAAGGAAGGAAAGAGAGAGGGAGGAGGGGATTTCCAAATCAATAGGAAATTCAAATTTTAAAAGTTCTCATTCAAATCTTCAATAATAAATTCTACAACATCATGCCTATTTATAGGCTTACAACATCCCAAGGCTATATGCAGCCCAAAAACATGAAAATAATAATAGAGTCCGAACAAATCAAAAATTAAATAAAAACAATAACAGAATATTTAATTAATACTTATAATAGAATAATTATATGTATTAATTAATTATTAAGATTTCGCGGGCGGAGGTTGTAACGGCGATGGCGCTTATCAAAATATTTGTCACGGCGACGCGCGTCTTTGATTGGAGGGGCACATTCATTTGTAAGCGTGCTAGTACAATCATCATGTTGAGGGTCGTCGTCGCCATCAGAATAGTCTATAAATATTGTATTTGATGAGACTAGGATTCTTCATAGTAGCTCGTCTAGTGTTATTGGTGTAGATAAAGGTACCAGGTTCAAAGAGCTTAGCTTGGATGAACCAGTCAAAGAATACATTCCAAGCTCAGTCAAGATCGTCGATCTAGGCTTGGTGGATGAAGAATCGCTTTAGGAAGAATTTCCTCAACCTATAGAGGATGTAAAAGATGGTGTAGGTCTGGCTAAATAAAGGGCAAGGAATCTAGGGTTTTGACACCTAAGAGATCACCCAGCTGATCTAATCAATGGAGAGTCTGACAACAGTGTGAGAACCAAAGAAGTAATGATGTCGAGCTAATTGGCTTTTCAGATACTGATTTTGCAGGAAGTAGGGATGATAGGAATAGCACTTCCGGGACGTGTCTATTCCTCGGAAAATGGCTTATCTCTTGGAGCAGTAAGAAGCAAAATTGTGTCGCATCATCTACTGTCGAGTCAGAGTATATCTCTATGGGTAGTTGTTGCCCGCAGCTTCTTTGGATATAGAATCAACTTGAAGACTATAATTTGAAGTTCAGATAAATTCCAATGTATTGCGACTCTTCCAGCGCAATAGCTATCACCAACAATCCAGTCTCCCATAGCCGGACCAACCACATCAAAGTTTGATACCATTTCATCCAGGAGCATGAGGAAAATAAGGACATATCCCTCTACTATGTCTCGACGGACAAGCAGGTGGAAGATATTTTCACGAAGCCATTGGACGAGACCAAGTTCTCATTTTTAAAGACAAAACTTGGCATGCTCAACATGGGATCTTGAAGTGATCATATTTGAAGTCAAGGACAAATTTAAAGAAGATCTTGTGTTTTTCGGAAACTTTTGTGGAATTCTCGGAAAAAAGTTTAATTTCTCGAGAAAAGGACTGTATTTCTCGAAAGCCTCTATATATTTCTCGAGAACTAACTTGTTTCTCGGGAAACGGACTGGATTTCTCGGAAGACTCCAAATCTCCCGAGAAATGCTTTTTGGACTTCTGGTAAAATTATATCTATTTCTCGAAAAATGATTTATGGATTTCTCGAAAGGCATAAATTTTCTCGAGAAAATCCCTAATTCGACAGGACAAATTTCTGAAAAATTTGAACTGCCGTTCCAGGTACGCTTCTCTTATTTCTTTGAAATTCTCAATTTTATATAAATAGCTAAGTCTATAGAAAAATTCAAATCCATAAATTCGAGTAGCCTCTCCCGAGAAAACTCTTCAGTTCTGCCAGAGCATTCAGCCGTCTCTTTCACAAAATCCACCTCCTCTTCTCCGCCAAATCAAGAAATTTCTCATTCTTTGCAATCGATGGATCCATCTTCCAAGATAAGTGCGGGCAGTGAATTCGTTCATGCAGGCATAGAGGAATTTTTAGATGACTTCAAGAATGTTCTGCTAGTTCTGTAAGCCGTCGGCCTCACCTTCTATAATATCCCTCAAACAACTAGACCTCCTAGGTGTGATTTTGTCATGACTAGGTCAAGACAAAACCCTTGAAAGCCCAAAAGAATCGAGTGAATAAGTATCAAGGTGAAAATCACCTTGGTCTGCAAGTAGTAGAATCCCAATTACAATCCTAGGCATGACCTTAGGGTTTTAACTTGGTTCCATGATCCCATCATGGTATCTCTAACCCTAAGGGAGGCCAATATGTCGCTAAGGACCCATTGGGGTTAACCAAAAGATACTAAGTTGAATCAAGTCCGGGAAGCGTTGAGTGAGTCGACAAGACTGGACGAGTAGATCAGGTATCTACTTAGACATGTTTTTGGGCTCGGGCGTTGAGTGCATGGAGTGCATTCAACGCCATGGGCTGAATGGCGTTCAGTGCATTGAGTGCACTCAACGCCATCATACTTAGAAAGAATTTGGAGTTCGGGCATTGAGTGCATTGAGTCCACTCAACGCCATGAGCTGAATGGTGTCGACTGCGTTGAGTGCACTCGACGCCATCTTACTTGAAAAGAGTTTTGAGTTCGGGCATTGAGTGCACTGTGTCCACTCAACGGCATGGGCTGAATGGAGTTGAGTGTGTTGAGTGCACTCAATGCCATCTTACTTAGAAAGAATTTGGAGTTCGGGCATTGGGTGCGTTGAGTCCACTCAATGTCATGGGCTGAATGGCGTTTAGTGCGTTGAGTGCACTCAACGCCATCTTATAGAGAGGATTTTCTTGAATTATGGCGTTGAGTGAGTTGAGATCACTCAACGCCATAGTCTGAATGGCGTCGTGTAAGCTGAGCTCACTCAACACAATTGTACTTTGAAAAATTTCAGGAATTATGGCGTGGAGTGAGTTGAGCTCACTCAATGCCATAGTCTGAATGACGTCGAGTGAGCTCAACGCCATTGTACTTAGAATTGTTTTTTAGAATTATGGCATTGAGCTCACTCAACGCCATAGACTGAATGACGTCGAGTGATCTGAGCTCACTCCACGCTATTGTACTTAGAGAATCTTCGGCCTTGTTTTGCTGGTTCAGGATCTTTTTTGGAACTGAGCCAAAATGTATTAATTGGCCCGTTTCTTTCATTAAGACTTATTTAAACGGTCCAGTAGTAGGGTGCCACGTGACATATGGTTTAAACCAAATTCCTCTTTAATGGAGGAGAGAGAAAAATCCCCAAAGTGATGGCTGAAATTCGGCTTTCATGGCCATTAATGGCACTTGAATGTCGTGGTCTCATTTCCCTCCCCCTTTTATGACTGGATTCAACTCCTTTGGTGAAGAGGAGGAGTTTCAAGATGTTTCATGGTTGGATTGAGCCCACATTCATTCTCCTCCTCCATGGCCAAAAAACTCTTAAAAGGGCATTAATGGCCACCACCAGCTAGACCCCTCCCCTCTGCCATTTTATCATTTTAAAAAACTCATTGGACTTAGAGGAGCAGTTTACACACAAAACCTAAAGGAGCCGAAGGACTTCGCTGTGTAGTTGCGGAAATCGAGCGGCGCCACCACTAACCATGGCATCCCGGCGATCGACACGTCTCCAGGCCACAAGCAAGGTCCTCCCCTTCCTCTTTCCTTATGGGTAGATCGTAGGAATTGTTAGGGCTAAGGAACGGGCTCAATTGAGCCCGATCGGGTGATGAAAATCACTAGTTTTTCCGTGGAAAAAAGGGTGGTCGGGTTTGCCGGAAACCGCCCCTCTGGCAGCCGTGCACCGTCCGGCGATAGCCCCCTCCTCAACGGAGGTTGTGGTGGCGGTGGCCGGCCAGGGAGGTGGACGGGTGACCGGGAAAATGTCATGGAATAAGCTCCAGGTTCGGCCAATCATGGCCCTCGGCTGGAGGAAGAAGACGATCCAACAACCATCGGATCCTTTAAATCCTTATCCTTTTAAATGAATTTTTTGTATTATGATAACTGTCACTTTAGAAAATTAATGGAAAATACTTAGAGGCTCTATATGAGGAACTGATCAACATATAATTTGTAGCCCTATGGGAATACTTTATTTTAAAATGGATTTGGGACAATTTGGTCAACTGGTTTGACCAGGGCACCCATTTTGGTGGGGTCTATACCTAGGGATATACAGGAATATAAATGAGTGCCCCCACTTCATGTAAGACACCTTTTTTTTTCTTTTTCAAACACCGAGGTCTTAGCCCAGAATTGCCGCTTTGCGGTGGCACCGACTCACGGGAAGGCCGCCACTACAAAACGCCAATTCTGCCGGCCCTTTTCGATCACAAAGAAAGAGAAGTAAATATTACAATGAATGTAAATATGTCCACAGAAACACATGAATAAAATGAAATCACATCCAGTCCATCAGTATATATCAAATAGAAAGTACTACATAAGATCAGCTCAGATGAAAATCAAGAAACGGGCTCGAACCCGGTACATCAGAGTCCTCACTACAAATCACTCATCGCGGACGGTATAAAGATACTAATCACTCACGGAGCTGGTCGCAGGTGCACCGGTGCTAGTGTGGCCCACCTCGATGCGCACCGTACTCCGCTAGTGCTAGTCCCTGGACTGCTGGTCCCTGTCTCCCATCCGGAGCTCCTGTAATGTTGTGGTTCGAAAACCATTAGTCATAAAGACTAAGCCCTATCATCCCCTACCCCTCCCCCATGGCTCCTAAGCACCGAGCGGAGAGGAGGAAAGGGAAGCTACAAAGGTGGAGAGTAATCAAGCAGATGATCAAGGAGCTAGCCTAACAACGATCATGGTGTATAAACAACTATCTAGAATAAAGTACATCTAGCAATTCTACGGTAGTAAGTAATAAAGTAGACATGTGGTAAGTAGCAAATTTATAAGAAGACAAATAGAACAAGTAAGTAAGTAAGTAAATAAATGAGTAACCTTAACTTATATGAATGCCCATACAAACTTATAAGTTAAGGGGTCTTCTGCAAGGCTCCCATCGTACAAAAAGTCCCATACCGATTTATACGTATGGGTGTCGGTTGTATGCAAATATGAGTTTAGTGATATGCTATGCCATGATTCATGCAAGTGAAACTCACGCACAGAATTTTAGTTCCCCCTGTTTGGGCAGCGAGCTTCACTCTCAGGAACCTCCGTAGTGTCAAATAGAGACAGTGGGTCAGGCCCCCCACTCCTAGGCGGGTATCCACACTACCGGGCCTAGCCCTTCCGTATGCCCCTAGAATAACACAACCTAGAGTATCCGCATACTAGTGCTGGCTATATCCACCAGGCTTTCTTTGGCTAAGTGTCCCATACCGCCGAGTCAACGTACCGATGTCGGTGTGAACGACAATCAAATACCGAAGACCCACCACCTTATTCTATACTCAAACCCTCGAGCCCTCGGCTCCCCGGACTGTCACGTTCGTACATCTACCTTCAGAGCTATCGTCTGAATGGCAACCAAACGATCTTATTCTACCTCCCTATCTACCAGGGTGTGTGTATGTGAAACCTTAGTTTTATTTGTTTCTCTTTTAATTTATTATTCCTACGGTTTACGTTAGCCCAGGACTGCACCCGGTATTCCCTATGAAGAGCTCTCAAAGGGCACTAGGAACTATGATGGTAGTTGAAGCCCACCGTTCCCTTTTGCAAGGCACTTATTGTTATTGGTTGATACCCATTACCCGATCCCTTTTTGATTACTTTAGACCTAGCTCTAGAGAATTAAGCCTCTTCCTCTCCTACCCGGGGTGGACGATCTTTCTTCGTTCCCGAACAACACTTAACTCTAGCCAATCTCACACTCTACTCATCCTGACTCCCCAATAATGAACTTAATTTAACTCACCCTATTCAACCAGCAAACTACAAAAATTCCATCTCCCCAAGTTTATTACTCACTCTAGTTCCGTTTCTGCAGTTTTACTATATGCAAACCATCCTAAGATACATGTGGTATATAAGGGGAGATACTCCAAATTGTCTTCTGAATCTCCTATAATATTTATTGGAGGTCTATCATGACATAATATAACTAAGTCCAAGACTTTCAAATTTTTCCTATTTATCGGGCATTTAATTTATTTATTCTAAGCCTCCCAATGCCCTAGTATGAACATGAAGTGCACTAATGAGCCCACAATAAATCATCATAAAATCACTAAAAATCCTATATGGCATTTAAGCAGTAATTCCAAATTTTGAGAAATTTCAGAGGTGTTTAGGCCTATCTTTCCTAATTTGCCATTTTAGGCCACCTCTACTATATTATGAAGCAAGTACTCTAAATATGACCCCAAAAATCACAAGAAAATTATAGAAGCCTTATGGTGACCTAACACTATCAGAAATCAAGTCCCATTATTTTTCTCTAATATTTGGGCTCTGAATTTATTTTAATGTAAAATACTAATTTTCCTAGCTTAGTGAAGGAGGTACTATTTTTAATTATCTAAAAATCCAGATAAAATTATAGGGTTACTATCATGGTTTTAAACACCCACTGACCAAATTATGTAATTTTCCAAATAATAATTGGGCATTATTTGCATTTTTGACTACATATCCCATATGGTAAGTTAAAGAAGCAAGTACCCAAAATAATCAGATAAAACTCCTAAGAAAATACAGAAGGTATAACATGCTATAAGATGCCCTAATCCAAGATTTCATAACTTTACAGTGAACAAAAATTCCAGAATCATCAAAATAAATATCTAGGGCACAACTAGAGTTGTGAATGAAATACAGTATAAATTAACCAAAAAATCTCAACAAAATTACATTATTGCCATTTAGATTAGAAAATCACCCTGCCCAAATTTTATTTGATTTGTAGTTCATTTGTCAGCATAATAGTTCAAATTAAGATTGGTGCCTTAAACTAGGGTTAGGATTTTAGGTGACCTAACTGTCTCCAAATCCCCTAAGATTTTGTCCAAAGAACTATAATTGCCCTATGGTCCTCTCCACCAAATATTAAGTCAGTCCAAGATCATTTGACCCCAAGACCTTCACAACCCACCAAGAGCCATCCTTAGGGTTTGGCCTGGATCCTAGGGCAAACCTACGCCAATCCACCTCAAACTCCATGAGGGGGTGCTATAGAGCATTCTAAGTCAGTGGTCAAAATCTCATCCTCTGTTGAGGTGATCTGACCATTCAAGTCTCAAAGTGCACTTTTAACCTAAAAACCCCTTAATAGGGCATAGCTTAGGATTGTCCATTTCCAATCTAAAACATCTCAAAATGAGATGAAAAATTATACATAACCTTATGATAAACCCAGGGACCACTCACCAAGATTTGGGAGGGTTTGAAAGTCATTAAGCAAACTAATTAATTTTCCCTATGATTATTAAATTTTTCTAAAAAATTTAGAAAAACATTCCCCAAAAATTACCATTTTTGGACAGGCCGTAGGTATAGCTAGGGTAGGCTCCCTGCCAAAATTTTAGATCATTTGGTCAAAGGATGAAGGGTGGGCACACCTTTTAGTCTCTGCATAGCTCTAGGTGTAGATCCCACCAAAAGAGGTTCCCTTGTCAAACCAGTTGACCAAATTGACCCAAATCAGATTTTAAAATATAGTAGACCCCTATGGATACAAATTACATGTTAACCATTTCTTCATAAAAAGCCTCTAAGTACTTTTCCTAAATTTTCTAAAGTGACTGATATTCAGGTATAGAAATTCACATAAAAGAAAAACTTAATTTAAACAGCACAGATCTTGAAGCAAGATCTAAGGGACCTGGCATTGTCTTCTCCCTTCAGCCAAAGGACACGATTTGCCCGACCTGGAATCACTTCCAAGTGCAGCTGCCGACCGTCCAGCCGCCTCCCTGGCCGGCCACCGCCACCACCACCTACGTTGAGGTGGTGGCCATCGCCGGGCGGCCGCGCAGCCGCCGAAGGGGCTTTTTCCGGCGAGCCCGAGACTTCATTTTTGCGGAAAAATCGGAAAGATAAGATCTTCCGATCGGGCTCAATTGAGCCCGAATCTTAATCCTAAGGAAAGCTAAGATCTACCCGTAGAGAGAGAGGAGGGGAGGACCTTGTTCGCGGGCTGGAGGCGTGCAGACCATCGAGATTCCATTGGTGCGGTGGTGGCATGGCCGGAATTCTTAATCGCACAGTGGGAGGCTCGAAAACTTCAGGTAAAGGCTGGGAAAACTTCCTTTTGGGCATCTGAGGGTGTTTAAAAGCTCGGTTAAGGAGGGGGAACGGCCAAAAGCTGGTGGCCATTAATGGCCCATTATAGCTTAGCTCGGCCATGGTGGTGGGGGGCTAAAATGGCTCTGTGAAAACAAGCTAACGGCTGGAAACTCCTCCTCTTCCCTAGAGGAGTTGGATCCAGCCGTAAAAGGGGAGGGGGAAGGCAACGACATCAAATGACATTGATGGCCATGAAGGCCGCGGCTCGGCCATTGCCGTAACTGCTCTTTTTGCAAAGCTGTCGGTCCACGTGGCACAGCTTCACTTGACTGGTCAACCTTCTTTAAAATAAGGCTTAATTGGGTCTTATTAAGAGAAACGGCTTAATAATGCCTTTGGGCCCACCATCTAGATCGGCCCAGTTCAGCTGAACCAGCACACAACCAGAAATAAAATGTCAGAAATATTCTAAGTACAATGGCATTTAGTGAGCTCTGCTCACTCAACGCCATCCTTGATATGACGTTGAGTGAGCTCTGCTCACTCAATGCCATCCTAGATACGGACGTTGAGTGAGCTCTGTTCACTCAACGCCATCCAGACTATGGCGTTGAGTGAGCTCAGCTCACTCAACGCCATACGGATCATGGCGTTGAGTGAGCTCTGTTCACTCAACGCCATCCAGAATATGTCCTTTTTAAACGATGGCATTGAGTGAGCTTAGCTCACTCAACGCCGTCAAGATTATGGCGTTGAGTGAGCTCTGCTCACTCAACGCCATCCAGACAACACCAAATGGCATTGAGTGCAGTCAGTGCACTCAATGTCGTTCCACTTATGGCGTTGAGTGCACTCAACGCTCTCAACGCCAACCCGCCTGACAGATTACGGCGTTGAGTGTGCTAAGCTCACTCAACGCCATCCAGTCTACGGCGTTTAGTGAGCTCAGCTCACTCAACGCCAACTAGACGACACCAGATCGCGTTGAGTGCAGTCTGTGCACTCAACGCCGTCTAGCTTATGGCTTTGAGTGAGTTAAGCTCACTAACCGATATCCAGACTATGGCGTTGAGTGATCTTAGCTCACTAAATGCCATTCCAAGGTCACGGGCATGACGGATCATTCACGGGCGTGTCAGGCCCATGTTGAAATTTTTGAGCTCGCTGATCATCTTTCTAAGGTCGACGATCGTCGAAGGGGTCACGCCCTAGGTCACGGGCGTGACGGGTCTATCACGGGCGTGACCACCCCTTGACTCAAAATCTTGGTCGATAAACTTCAATTCCTGGGTTTCCTAGGGTTCTATTATGACAAAACCACTCCCAGGGGTCTAGTTTGAAATGGGATGTTACAAATCCCAATAAACAAAACAAATATTTCGTCCCCGAAATCAAGGTTAAGCCTACGGGGCTCCAATCGGGAGAAAGAAGCTTGTAACATCCCATGAGAGTTGAAAAATTTACTTCTCTATGTTACGTTTGCTATGTGTGGTTTGAAGGTGATAGTCAAATCTAAGACCAATTCGTCTAGTTGACTAGGTATATACTCCAATAAACAAAAGATTAGCCTCTATTCTTGAAATTTCAGTCCTATTGGTTTAAAACAGGAAAGCAAATTTATTGTCCAGAGGGGTTGTAAGGTATACCTGACCGAAAAGTTCCGGGTATTTTTGCCGTATCAAGTCCTGTGGCTCCCATGTATGCTCCTCCTGCCAATGATTGTTCCACAGAACCTTGACTAACGGAACCTTCTTCCGTCCCAAGAACCGCACTGTCGTGTCGTCGATCCTGATAGGCTCCAAGTTGAATTACCGATCCGAGGCCACCGGGCCATCTGCCGAGGAAATCAGCTGCTCATGGCGTAGCAGAGCCCTCCGAAGTGAGGAGATGTGGAAGACGTCATGCAATCCCGCTAACTCCGACGGTAGCTCCAGTCTATAAGCCAAGGGCCGATCCGCTCCAGGATCCTGTAAGGCCCCATATATCTCGGACTGAGCTTCTTCCTCCCGCGAAACCCATGAGACTCCATGCATCGGCTGTATCTTTAAGAAAACCGGTCTCCCACCTATAACTCCACTTGACGATTCCTCGCATCGTAATATTTGGCCTGCCTGCTCTGGGCTTCCAACATCCTGTCCCGTATAAATCTAATCTGAGCATCTGTATCCCCCATAAACTCTGAGCCCAGTGCCTGCGGATCCTCATCCTGAACCCATGATAGTGGGGTCCTGCACCTCCTTCCATACAACTCCTCGTATGGAGCCATGCCTATGCTGGACTGATGGGCGTTGTTGTACGAAAACTCGACCAGTGGCAACAATCTCTCCCAAGGCTCGCCGCGGTCCAAAATACACAGGCGCAGAAAATCTTCTAGTGTACGGTTGGTGTGCTCCGTCTGCCCGTCGGTCTGAGTGTGAAAAGTTGTGCTGAATATCAACTGAGAACCCAGATTGGCCTGGACTGACCTCCATTCCCTGATGTAAACCGCCAATCCAGATCCGAAACGATAGTCTTGGGCACCCCATGATAACGCACAAACTGCTTAATGAACCTCCATACTAATAAACTAACCGGAGCGTCCTTCGCCACTGGAATGAATCTGGCCACCTTTGTTAGCCTGTCCACTATCACCCAGATCTAGTCATTCCTCGCACGGGATCGAGGTAGCCCATGTATGAAGTTCATGGCTATGTCCTCAAATTTCCACTCCGGCACTGGAAGTGGCTGCAGCAAGCCTGCTGGGTTCCTACACTCTGCCTTCACGAGTTGGCAGGCCTCGCAATGCGTCACAAAGTACGTAATATCTTTCTTCATACCCGGCCAGTACATCGTCCTCTACAAATCTTTTACCATCTTTGTGATCCCCAGGTGTACCGAATATCGGCTACAGTGAGCTTCCGTCATGATGTCCTCCCGGATCTGGCCTCCTGCCGGTATGTAGACTCTGCCTTGGAAACACAGGAGACCATCCCTCAAAGAGTAATCTCCTGTCGTGCCTTCCTCCAAGGCTCGAAATATCGGCTAAGCTCTCTCATCCAGCTTCTGCCCATCCCTGATGCGGTCCCGAATATCATCAGTAGTAACCATCGACCACAGGTACTCCATGTATAACTCCTGGTCATCTTCAGACAATAGTGATATCTGCATCTCCTCGAATGCTTTAACCAACTCCACGGCCATCAGCAGTGGGCCTACTCCTGACGTACTCGCTCTACGGCTCAGAGCATCTGCGACCACGTTCGCCTTCCCCGGATGGTAGTGCATGGTATACTGGTAGTCCGACAGAAACTCTACCTAGCGTCTCTGCCTGATATTTAACTCCTTCTGGGTGTCGACGTACTTCAGATTCTTGTGGTCCGAGAAGATATCGCAATGTACTCCGTAGAGATAGTGTCGCCAGATCTTAAGAGCAAAAACGACTGCCCCCATCTCTAAATCGTGCACGTGGTAGTTCTATTCATGCTGCTTCAACAGACGGGAGGCATAGGCTATTACGTGACCGTTCTGCATCAGAACGGCACCCATCCCCTTATAGGAAGCATCTGTGTACACCTTGAATCCTTCCTTCCCTAACGGAAGGGAAAGGATGGGAGCCGAGGTAAGACGATCCTTCAGCTCCTGTAAAGCAGATTCGCATCGTGGTGTCCAAATAAAAGGGGACTCCTTCGTTAGAGACGTAAGAGGGAGGGCAATCTGAGAGAACCCCTTTACGAACTTCCGGTAATAACCGGCAAGTTCCAAGAAACTTTGAACATCCGAGGCCGACTTTAGTGGTGGCCAATCCCGTACTGCCTGGACCTTCGCCGGATCTACTGCAAGACCTGCTCCACTGATGACATGGCCCAGAAAGGCCACCTCCTTTAGCCAGAACTGGCACTTGCTGTACTTGGCATACATCTTATGCTCCCGCAGCTTCTCCAAGGTCAAGGCCAGATGTCTCGCGTGCTCCTCCTCCATCCTTGAATAGATAAGGATGTCGTCGATGAATACGATAACAAAGACATCCAGATACTATTCGAACACCCGGTTCATCAAGGTCATAAATGCGGATGGTGCATTCGTGAGCCCAAAAGGCATCACGGTAAACTCATACAAACCATATCTGCTGCTGAAGGCCGTCTTCGGGATGTCCTCCTCCCGAATGCGAAGCTGGTAGTACCCCGACCTCAGATCCAGCTTTGAAAACCAATGGGCTCCCTCTAGCTGGTCAAATAGCTCGTCTATCCTTAGCAAAGAATAAGTATTCCGGACCGTCAACCTGTTCAGGGCCCGGTAATCTATGCACAGTCGAAGAGTTTCGTCCTTCTTCTTGACGAATAACACCGGAGCTCCCCATGGTGAAGAGCTAGGCCGAACGAACCTGGCCTCAATTAACTCCTGAAGCTGGCTTCGAAATTCCACCAACTCCTTCGGGGCCATTCGATAGGGAGCTCTGGATACCGGCTTAGCCCCGGGTACGAGCTGAATTTGAAAGTCCTTCTCTCGGTGCGGGGGTCTTCCTGGTAGCTTCTCTGGAAATATGTCGGCGAAGTACCGCACTACTGTAATATCTGAAATGGAGTCCTTGGCCACGACCGCCTCAAAAAGGACCTGATAAACTTCTTCCCCCTGCAGGTGGGCCTTAACGGCCTGCACAGACGATAATAAGGTGCGGGGTGCTAGTATAATACCTTCGATGACAATGAAGGAGTCGTCGTGCCTCACGGTGATCCTCTTCGCCACGCAGACAAATCTGGGCATGGTTCTAGCACAGCCAAGTAATGCCCAAGATCAGATCGTAATCTGACATCTTCAGTATCGTCGTTGGTACCTCAAACACCTTCCCGCCGATTCTCGCTTCCATATTGCAATGAGCAGAGGTCATTATCTATGATCCATCGGGTAGGCGCACCCTCATCATCTTCCCGGTGAATGGATCCACACCTGCCAGTCCTTTCACGAAATCCTCTGACACGAACGAGTGCGAAGCACCAGTGTCGAAGAGTGTGTGAGCGAGCTTGCCGCTAACGAAGACTATGCCTGGGGTAATTAAGTGTCTTAGTATTCTTGTTGCAGTTGTCTTCTCTTAATTTCTAACTAGGTTTTGTCTAAAAAACTAGTTCATATGAAGAAAATTTAAAAGTACTGCCATACCTGCGATAACCTGCTCCGGGTTCCGGAGCTGTGTCAGTTCTAGAGCATACACCTGCTCCCTCTCTGGCCTGCGGCCTCGATCCTGAAATCCTCATCCTCGATCATGTCCTCGTCCGCCAAACTGTCGGTGAGGTGGAGCGCCCTGATGTGTTGGTGGGGGTGCTCTCCTCATAGGGCAGTTCCATTTGATATGCCCCGACTGATTGCACTGAATGCATACCGGTGCCTGCTCTTCTGTCCTTTGCATCTCCAGCATCTGTAGAGGATGGCGAGCCAATACCCCCTAACTCCTCTTCTCCTGCCCAAACTCCTGATGAGGTTGATCCCTGTTCCTTCTCTCCCCAATAACCTGGCCTCGAGGCCGGTCTCTAAGACCTCCAATCACTGTATCATCAACCGGTCTCTTCTGGCTCTTAACTGTAAGCTGATCCGCTTCTCTCTTCTTTGCAATCTCAAGAATCCTGGCCAAACTCCCCTCTAAGACAAAGAGGAGGGCCTGCCTCATGTCGTCTTGCAGCCCCTTGTAAAACCTCCGGGCATAGCCAGCGTCGTCCAACAGATAATCGTCCGCATAGCGGGCCAGGTGAGTGAACTCCTAATAATACTCCACCACAGTGTTGTTTCCCTGCCTCAACTGCAGGAACCTATCCTCCAGGTCGTCCCTCACCAACTTAGGTACAAAATGTCCCAAGAGCGCTGCTCTGAACTCCTCCCAAGTAATATATGTGCAATCCATCCCCGCAAAGGTGGTGTCCAGCTGGGATTTCCACCACCTCTTTCCGTGTGACTCAAGGCAGGAGACTGCCAAAGCAACATCCTCCTCAGTGGGGCATCGAATCCCCGCAAGCGTCTCATAAATGGTATCCAACCATTCCTCTGTACGTACTGCAGACTCCGTCCCCAGGTAGTATTGAGGGGAAAGTCCCCGTAAGATAGTCATCCAGTTGGCCCCAGGGTTTGGCTGTGGGGTTGGGGCTTGCTGAGCTCTGAAGTTTTCCAGAATGGCCATCAGTGTTTGCCCCATCTCCATCTGCTGGAACAGAGCTGGAGCCGGCGGAGGCAGGACCACATTCGGAGCCTGAGGTGTCCCCTGCTATGATGTAGGGTTCGTCGCAGGCTACAAGGAAGAATTCCATTTGTTAGAGAGCGAATGAATGGAATTTAAGAAAGGGTAGGATGGACTTTCACATGTGATTTCCCTTATGGTCACACCACTACTTCCGCTGCTAGTTTGTCCGCAAACTAAGCTCGCACGGGGGTTGCCCAAGGTTTTGTGGACTACTTCTCTTCCGATCGAGGTCTCCTCTTATACGAATTATTAGACCCCCTTTTTTTTTCTTTTTCAAACACTGGGGTCTTAGCCCAGAATTGCCGCTTTGCGGTGGCACCGACTCACGGGAAGGCACCCACTACAAAATGCCAATTCTGCCGGCCCTTTTCGATCACAAAGAAAGAGAAGTAAATTTTACACTCAATGTAAATATGTCCACAGAAACACAAGAATAAAATGAAATCACATCCAGTCCATCAGTATATATCAAATAGAAAGTACTACATAAGATCAGCTCAGTTGAAAATCTAGAAACGGGCTCGAGCCCGGTACATCAGAGTCCACACTACAAATCACTCATCGCGGAAGGTATAAAGATACTAATCACTCACGGAGCTGGTCGCAGGTGCACCGGTGCTACACTGGCCCACCTCCATGCGCACCGTACTCCGCTGGTGCTGGTCCCTGTCTCCCATCCGGAGCTTTTGTAATGTTGTGGTTCGAAAACCATTAGTCATAAAGACTAAGCCCTATCATCCCCTACCCCTCCCCCATGGCTCCTAAGCACCGAGCGGAGAGGAGGAAAGGGAAGCTACAAAGGTGGAGAGTAATCAAGGAGATGAAAAAGGAGCTAGCCTAACAACTATCATGGTGTATAAACAACTATCTAGAATAAAGTACCTCTAGCAATTCTACGGTAGTAAGTAATAAAGTAGACATGTAGTAAGTAGCAAATATATAAGAAGACAAATAAAATAAGTAAGTAAGTATGCAAGTAAGTAAATAAATAAGAAACCTTAACTTATAAGAATGCCCATACAAACTTATAAGTTAAGGGGTCTTCTGCAAGACTCCCATCGTATAAAAATTCCCATACCGATTTATACGTTGGGGTGTCGGTTGTATGCAAATATGAGTGTAGTGATATGCTATGTCATGATTCATACAAGTGCAACTCACGCACACGACTCTATGCGCACAGACCTTTAGTTCCCCCTGTTCGGGCAGCTAGCTTCACTCCCAGGAACCTCCGTAGTGGCAAATGGAGAAAGTAGGTCGGGCCCCCAACTCCTAGGCAGGTATCCACACTACCGGGCCTAGCCCTTCCGTACGCCCCTAGAAGAACATAACCTAGAGTATCCGCGTACTAGTGCTGGCTATATCCACCAGGCTTTCTTTGGCTAAGTGTCCCAAACTGCCGAGTCAACGTACCGATGTCGGTGTGAACGATAATCAAATACCGAAGACCCACCACCTTATTCTGTACTCAAACCCTCGAGACCTCGGCTCCCCAGACTATCCCGTCCGTGCATCTACCTTCAGAGCTATCGTCTGAATGGCAACCAAACCATCTTATTCTACCTCCCTATCTACCGGGGTGTGTGTATGTGCAACCCTAGTTATACTAGTTGCTCTTTTAATTTATTATTCCTACGGTTTACGTTAGCCCAGGACTGCCCTCGGTATTCCCCGTGAAGGGCTCTCAAAGGGCACTAGGAACTATGATGGTAGCTGAAGCCCACTGTTCCCTTTCGCAAGGCACTTATTGTTATTGGTTGATACCCGTTACCCGATCCCTTTTTGATTACTTTAGACCTAGCTCTAGAGAATTAAGCCTCTTCCTCTCCTACCTGGGGTGGACGATCTTTCTTCGTTCCCGAACAACACTTAACTCTAGCCAATCTCACACTCTACTCATCCTGACTCCCCAATAATGAACTTAATTTAACTCACCATATTCAACCAGCAAACTTCTAAAATTCCATCTCCCCAAGTTTATTACTCACTCTAGTTCCGTTTCTGCGGTTTTACTATATGCAGACCATCCTAAGATACATTTGGTATATAAGCGGAGGTACTCCAAATTGTCTTCTGAATCTCCTATAATATTTACTGGAGGTCTATCATGACATAATATAACTAAGTCCAAGACTTCAAATTTTTTTCTATTTATCGGGAATTTAATTTATTTATTCTTAGCCTCCCAATACCCTAGTATGAACATGAAGTGCACTAATGAGCAAACAATAAATCATCATAAAATCATTAAAAATCCTATGAGGCATTTAAGCAGCAATTCCAAATTTTGAGAAATGTCAGAGGTGTTTAGGCCTATATTTCCAAATTTACCATTTTAGGCCACCTCTACTATATTATGAATCAAGTACTCTAAATATGCACCCAAAAATCACAAGAAAATTACAGAAGCTTGATGGTGACATAAAACTATCAAAAACCAAGTCCCATTATTTTTCTCTAATATATGGGCTCTGAATTTATTTTAATGTAAAATACTAATTTTCCTAGCTTAGTGAAGGAGGTACTAATTTTAATTATCTAAAAATCCATAGAAACTTACAGGGTGACTATCATTAATTGAATCACCCACTGACCAAATTTCATAATTTTAAAAATAATAATTTGGCATTATTTGCATTTTTGACTGCATATCCCAAATGGTAAGTTTAAGAAGCAAGTACCCAAAATAATCAGATAAAACTCCCAAGAAAATACAGAAGGTATAACATGCTATAGGATGCCCTAATCCATGATTTCATAACTTTCTAGTGAACAAAAATACCAGAATAATGAAAATAAATATCTAGGGCACAACTATAGTTTTGAATGAAGTACTGTATAAATTAACCCAAAAAAATCAATAAAATTATTTTATGGCCATTTAGACTAGAAAATCACCCTGCTCAAATTTTATTTGATTTGTAGTTCATTTGTCAGCATAATAGTTCAAATTAAGATTGGTGCCCTAAACTAGGGTTAGGATTTTAGGTGGCCTTACTATCTGCAAATCCCCTAAGATTTTGTCCAGAGAACTATAATGGACCTATGGTCCTCCCCACCAAATTTTAAGTCAGTCCAAGGTCATTTGACCCCATGACCTTCACAACCCACCAAGAGCCATCCTTAGGGTTTGGCCTTGGATCCTAGGGCAAATCTACCCCAATCAACCTCAAACTCCATGAGGGGGTGCTAGAGAGCATTCTAAGTCAGTGGTCAAAATTTCATCCTCTGTTGAGGTGATCTGACAATTCAAGTCTCAAAGTGCACTTTTAACCTAAAAACCCCTTAATAGGGCACAACTTAGGTTTGTCCATTTCGAATCTAAAACATCTCAAAATGAGATGAAAAATTATACAGAACCTTATGATAAACCCAGGGAACACTCACCAAGATTTGGGAGGGTTTGGAAGTCATTAAGCAAACTAATTAATTTTCCCTAAGATTATTAAATTTTTCTAAAATATTTAGAAAAACGTTCCCCAACAATTCCCATTTTTGGACAAGCCTTAGGTATAACTAGGGTAGGCTCCCTGCCAAAATTTCAGATCATTTGGTCAAAGGATGAAGGGTGGGCACACCTTTTTGTCTCTAATTAGCTCTAGGTCTAGATCCCACAAAAAGAGGTGCCCTGGTAAAACCAGTTTACCAAATTTACCCAACTAAATTTTAAAATATAGTATACCCCTAGGGCTACAAATTACATGTTTACCATTTCTTCATAAAAAGCCTCTAAGTATTTTTCCTAAATTTTCTAAAGTGACTGATATTCTAGTATAAAAATTCACATAAAAGAAAAACTTAATTTAAACAGCACAGATCTTGAAGCAAGATCTAAGAGACCTGGCATTGTCTTCTTCCTTCAGCAAAAGGCCACGATTTGCCTGACCTGGAACCACTTCCAAACATAGCTTCCGGCCGTCTAGCCGCCTCCCTGGCCGGCCACCGCCACCACCACCTCCGTTGAGGTGGTGGCCTTCGTCAGGCGGCGGCGCAGCCGCCAGAGGGGCTTTTTTCGGCGAGCCCGAGACTTCATTTTTGCGGAAAAATCGGAAAGAGAAGCTCTTTCGATCGGGCTCAATTGAGCCCGAATCTCAATCCTAAGGAAAGCTAAGATCTACCCGTAGAGAGGGGAGGGGAGGACCTTGTTCGCGGGCTGGAGGCGTGCAGACCGTCGGGATGCCATTGGTGCAGTGGTGGCATCGCCGGAATTCTCAATCGCATAGTGGGAGGCTAAAAAACTTCAGGTAAAGGCTGGGAAAACTTCCTCTTTTGCCTCTGAGGGTGTTTAAAAGCTCGGTTAAGGAGGGGGAATGGCCAAAAGCTTGTGGCCATTAATGGCCCATTATAGCTTGGCTCGGCCATGGTGGTGGGTGGCATAAACGGCTCTGTGATAGTAAGCTAACGGCTGGAAACTCCTCCTCTTCCCTAGAGGAGTTGTATCCAGCCGTAAAAGGGGAGGGGGAAGGCCACGACATCAAATGCCATTGATGGCCATGAAGGCCGGGGCTCGGCCATGGCCGTAACTGCTCTTTTTGCAAAGCTGTCGGTCCACGTGGCACAACTTCACTTGACCGGTCAACGTTCTTTAAAATAAGGCTTAATTGGGTCTTATTAAAAGAAAATGGCTTAATAATGCATTTGGGCCCACCATCTAGATCGGCCCGGTTCAGCTGAACCAGCACACAGCCAGAAATAAAATGCCAAAAAAATTCTAAGTACAATGGCATTGAGTGAGCTCTGCTCACTCAATGCCATCCTTGATACGGCATTTAGTGAGCTCTGCTCACTCAACGCGATGCCAGATACGGCGTTGAGTGAGCCATGCTCACTCAACACCATCCAAACTATGGCGTTGAGTGACCTCTGCTCACTCAACGCCATCCAGAATATGTCCTTTTTAAACGATGGTGTTAAGTGAGCTTAGCTCACTCAACGCCGTCCAGATTATTGCATTGAGTGAGCTCTGCTCACTCAACGCCATCCAGACAACACCAAATGGCGTTGAGTACAGTCAGTGTACTCAACGCCGTTCAACTTATGGCATTGAGTGCACTCAACGCACTCAACGCTCTCAACGCCATCCCACCTGATAGATTACGACGTTGAATGAGCTAAACTTACTCAATGCAATCCAGTCTACGACGTTGAGTGAGCTCAGCTAACTCAACGCCAACCAGACGACACCAGATGGAGTTGAGTCAAGTCTGTGCCTCAGCGCCGTCTAGCTTATGGCTTTGAGTGAGTTTAGCTCACTCAATGCTATCAGACTACGGCATTGAGTGAGCTTAGCTCACTCAACGCCTTTCCAAGGTCACGGGCGTGACGGATCGGTCACGGGCGTGTCAGGCCCATGTTTAAATTTCTAAGCTCGCTGATCGCCTTTCTAAGGTCGACGATCGTCGAAGGGGTCACGCCCTAGGTCACGGGCGTGACGGGTCGGTCACGGGCGTGACCACTCTATGACTCAAAATCTTGGTCGATAAACTTCAATTCCTGGGTTTCCTAGGGTTCTGTTATGACAAAACCACTCCCAGGGGTCTAGTTGGAAATGGGATGTTACACTTCATCCCTTGTCCAAATGACTTGAAATTTGGACAGGGAGTTACCCTTATTTATATCTAGGTCCTGCACAAAAATGAGAATTTTTGGGATAATCTTCCTATAGTTTCTTGTGATTATTTAATAAACAATGATTAAATTAATTAAGGGACCCAATGACCTCCAAACTCTCCCAAATTTTGTTGAGTATTCCATGGGTTAACCATGAGGCTCTGTAAAAAAAATTCATCTCATTTGGAGATGATTTAGTTTGGAAGCAAGCAAACCCTAAGTTGGCTCAATAAGGGTATTTATGTCAAAAGTGCACATGATGTTTGAGTGGTCAAATCACCTCAACAGAGGTTAGGATTTGGGCCACTGTTTAGGCATGACATATAACACCCTCATATGATATATGGGGTGGTTTGGGATTGAATTGCCTTAGGACCCAAGTTCAAACTTATGTATGAGCTTTGGGGTTTTAGAAGGGCATATGGTCAAAAGACCATGAAATGTTTTGAGATTTGGTGGAGAGGAATCTAGGGTAGTTAGAGTCCTCTTGTAGAAATCTTATTGGATTTAGTGAGGGTTAAAACCCTCAAAACCCTAACCCTAGTTTAGGGAACAAACCTTATAGTGGTAAAGTAGGTTTTTAAAACTAATATAACAGTAATGAAACTTGGGTAGTGTGGTCATAAGGTTTGTATGAACCTCTGGAAATTTCATTTGGAATTTTGGAACATTAATCTTAGTACTTCTTTTGTAATGCATGATTAACACTACTTAATTATTTGGATATTGTGAACTCACTGTCCATTGGAAAGTCATGGAAGTTGGGTAGAGGGAGTTCTAGACCAGTATTCTAAAGTATGAATTTTATTAGAATTTTTAGATACATAATTACAGTACCTACTTCACAAGCTCATAAATTTGGAAACTTGTTAAATAATTCATTCAGATCTCATTTCTTGTTGAAAAATTATGAAACTTGATCAGTGGTGTTTTTAGGTCATTAGGTTCACACTTGATTTTTATCAGAATTTTTGGAAGTATATTTTTAGTACCTGCTTTATTAATTAATATAAGATGGAATACAATCAAAATTATGACTAGACATCTAGACCTTGATGAAAAATTTAGAAACTTTCTCAGGATGTTTTTAGGGCATAATTTGTCATACTTGAATTTTCTTATAATTTATGGAAGCTTATTTGTAATACTTGTTCCTTTAACTATAAATCTGTGATTATATTCCAAAATTTAGGATCAATGGTTTAAACCTTGAAAAAATTTTAGAGATTTAAATATACTATTAGATTGCTGCCTAGTAATTATCATAATTTTGTGGAAGCCTATACATACATGAAAAAAGTACTTCATGTTCAAAATCCCCATGTTTTAGTATTGGAAGAAATTAATTAAATATAAATTAAATTACGAAAATTATAAATCCTGATTCTAGGCTAGGCATGACATGATAGACCTCCAATAAATTTTAAAGGAATTTTGGAAGATTATTCTGAGTACCTCCCTTTGTATACATCATATAGGTTTGGATGGTCTTCATTTTGTAAAAACAGCTGAAAACATATTAAGGTGCAGGATGAACTTAAAGGTTTTGGATATTAGGATAATTGTTGGGAAATATGTATGAATGCATCCTCAGTAGTCAATATGAGCATAGGTTGGTAGGATGACTAGTGTTAAGAGGTGCTCGAGGGCGTCACAAGATCGTATTTCCCGAGGAGAGGAAGAGTCTTAATGCACTAGGTTAGATCCAAGGTAACATAAAAAGGGATCGAGAATCGGGTATTAACCTATAACAATAAGTGCCTTGTAAAATGGAGCTTTGGACTTCAACCCATCGTAGTTCCTAGTGCCCTTTGAGAGCCCTTCACGGAGTATGTCGGGGGCAGTCCTGGGTTAACCTAAACAGTAAGAATAATAAACTTCAAAAGCAACTAGTGTAACTAGGGTTTCACTTTTACTCACCTCGATTTCTCGGGATGTTAGATTGGTTCACACGAGCTGTAAGCCCGGGGAATTTTGGTGATGGGCAGGTTGGCCTGGTGAGCTTTGGCTCAGTAATTGATTGTGATGGATAGGATAGTCCGGGGAGCTTTGGCTCAGTTATTGATTGTGAAGGACGGGATGGTCCGGGGAGCTTTGGCTCGGTGGATAATACATTAATATTGCATGTGCATAAGAAATTAGGTGGTGGGTCTTCAGTCTTGGAGGGTCGATGCACTGACGCCAATACGTCGACTCGAAATGTATGGTTTAGCACTTCGCCATAAAAGTCAAGTGCGTTAGCTGAAAAGAGTATGCAGGCGCTCCGCTTAGTGCACCAGCGTTGAGGCGTACGATAGGTCTGACTGGTAGTGCAATTATCGGTTTAGAGGTGGGCGAGGCCAAATCCACTGCTTCCATTTTCAACTACGGAGGTATCCGGGGAGGTTTGGCTCCAGAAAGGGGGAACTAAAGTTTTGTGTACACAGAGTCGAGTGGTTGTGTTGCACTTGCATGTTCACATCATGGCATAATTGTATGTCATAGCATAACCATTGCATATAACCCTGACAACTATTGTATAAAGTGGTATGGGTCGCTTTATACAATAGGCCCTTCAAAACGACCCCTTGGTTTATAAGTTCGCGTGAGCGTGCTTATAAGTTATGTTTGGTATTCATAATATATATATATATATATATATATATATATATATATATATATACTTGCTAGAAAACCGACACCCTATCGTATAAATTGGTATTGGACTCTTTATACGATAGGAGCATTGCAAAAGATCCCTTGGCTTATGTGCTTTCATATATGCTAAGGTTACTTATTTCTTGAGTAGCTTTTCTTACCTTTGTTAATGCTATATTTATACATGCTCATCAAACTACTAGTCTAGTTCGGCAATCACTTATTTTTGCTATTCTCCACTATCATGTCCTCTCCTTTACTTAGTTTTTTATTCCTCCTTCCTCATTTTAGTGGACCGTGGAGCCCAGCATGGAGGAGCAGCTCCAGAGATCGGCACGCTTTGAGATGTGGCAGTCTTGTACCGGAGTTCAGATTACTGGGACTATAAGTCCAGATCTCTAGTAGTAGTTTATAGTTTTGCTTCCGCAATAAGTGATATTTGTAGCGAGGATTTTTATGTACTGGGCATGAGCCGTAACTTCTGTACTTAGTTATATCTGTGGACACTCCCTTCATGGAGAATATTTACTATATATGTGATGTTTGTGGACTTGTCATTTTATTATTTTGCTACTGTTGTGATCGAATCGGCCGGCAGGATCGGCATTTTGTAGTGGCGACCTTCCCGGGTGTGAAGGTGTCACCGCAAAGCAGCGGTTCTGGGACTAAGACCCCGGTGCTGAAAAAGAAAAAAAGGGGGTCTTACAAGGTGCAGCTCAGTTGGTGATGAGAGCTGTGGTAAAGAGTCTCTTATCAAGGTCCTGGGTTGGATCCCCAGTGACAACAACCTACCGCTGCTAAAAAATAGGCGCGGAGAGGGGTTGGGGTGCATGGTCTTCAGACCTAGTTAGGATGAACCCTTTAGATCTTGGTGCTGGGGGTGCGGATGGCTGTCGTTGCGAGCATGGTGCTGGGGAGGTCGTTACACCTTCATCCTGGAACATCCCTGTAAGGCGTTGTTACCTGAAGTTGAGGAATTTTTCAAAAATACAAAGGTCAAGAGGTTTGGGAAATTGTTGAAGAGCTCAGTCAGAGACATCAGGATCAAAGTCAAGCCATCTTCATTGAAAGAGTTCCTTAGAATTCCATCAGTTGAGGAGAAAGAATATTTGTAAGAAGATGATTATTCTAGAACATTTTCCTTTTGTGGTCTTCCTTAATCAACCACCTCAGTTAAAAGACAGAACATGTCAGATGAAAGTAAACTTTTGGCAAACATTCTAGACAAGGTTCTTCTATGCAAAACATGGTCTATTGGATATATTTATTATGATTTCTTTGATATGATGATTGTAGTGGTATGTAGAAAGAGATTCCAATGGTGATACCTATTATTTGAGAAGATTAAAGAAAGCTTGAAAGCACAAAATTTTTGAAGAATTATTTCTCTGTACTTGAATTAAGCTCAATCAGAAATCTTTGACCTGTCCAAAGGTGTGTCCATTCACCACCTAAAGAAGGTCACCATCTCCTCTATACAGAGATGGAAGATCAGAATCCCAAGGCCAGGCCAAGCTCCTCCAGCTCCAAGAATTATAGTATATGATGAGGACAGGACCCCATCTCCTCCTCTTACTGATACAGTTGGCACATCTAGTGCATCTGCTGAGTGGGAGCCTTCTCTTTCAGTACATAAAGAGGTAAAACAAGCTGAAGTACCAGAGATAGAGGTTCATACAGATGCTCTTACAGAATAGATTTCAGAGAAAGTTGTTTATAATGTTGAGACAGTAAAAAAAGACAGTGTACCTGAGTCTGATGATAAGCAGAGCACCTCCATGCATGGAGGTGGCTCAGGTATGAATGCTTATTCCCCTTCTGATCAAGATACTCTACTGGATACTACTATAGAGGACATTAATAGGATGATTGAAAGTCTTACTTCAGATGATCCCCTATTCATCTCTCCAGAAGAGACTACTGAAAAGTCTCCTGAACAGATTCTAGAAGATATTCATGGAGAGTCTCCTGCAGAAACTCCAAAGAATTCTCATCCTCAGGCATATATTGAGGGGGAGAATGTTGATTTTCTCTTTGAGGAAGAAGTCATTCCAGAACCTGCAGAAACACCATTCATATGTTTAGATTTATCTATACCCACAATTCTTGGAGAGGAAGGAGACATTATGACTTCTACCCAAACAGGAAGAAGTACAGTTATTATTTAAGAAATCCTTGTATGGACAACCCCAGCTCTATCTCCTCCACCTCCTATAGCTGATATTATCCCTGATGATACCCTCTTGGGTAAAATAGAATCTATGCTTACAAAGCAAAGAGAGTACTTTGGTAACTCTCTCAAAGAAGTTATTGATAAAGTATCTTCCCTAGAGAAAGAGATGGGCAGAGGGTTTGCTGAAATTCACCATAATACAGATTAATTTAAAAGATTACTGAACATTGGTGGAAAGGCTATAGACCACACAATCACTAGTGTTGGTCAAGTCATGGAACAAGCTATTACAGTTGCAAACAATCAGATTCTACTGCTGAAAAAGACTGAAGAACAAAACTTCAAAACTTGTGAGGAAGTTGGTAAGTTCAAGGAAACCTCTATAGATACACTCTCTGTAGAAGTCAGAAAGGGGGAGGATAAAGTTAAAGAAGTTCTAGAAAAAAAAGTGCAAGAGATGAAAAGTCAGTGGGATGATCAGTTGAAAGAGATAAATAGAAGTGTGGAAAACAAGATTAAAGATGTAAACTTATATACTTTTGAGTATGTTGTGTGGATGCACACCGAAATCTTCCAAGATTTTTAGGTTGATCCTAATGAAGCTCCACCTCCATATCTTGACCCAAGTGCCTTCAAGCCTACTTTCTCTCCTGGACCTGAACAATTTGAACTTCCTCCTGAAAGTTATTCTCATGTATGGGCTGCTGAATAACTAGAGTTCCCTCAAGAACCACTTCCTGAAGTACAAGAATAGAAGAAAAGGAAATATGGTGAGGGTGCTTCAGCTAACAGATCTATTCCCAGCCAAGGTGCAGCCAAAAGAAAAGCACAAGAATTTGCTGAAGTGTGGAGCCCAACCTCCAAATCTCTCATTCTAGATATCCTGAAGCTTGTAGTGGAATATAATGAAAATAAAGATGATCACTACAGTCATAAAGAGTGGGAGTTATATGAGAAATCTTTGACTAAGAGGAGGATCTATGATAGAGAATATGGCAGAAATAATTCTACTGCTCCTCCACGACCTCCCATGTACTATCCCAAACATCTCAGCTATCAAAAAAGACAGCATCAAAAGAAGGATTTACAGCATCAGCAACAATTCAAATGATTAGAGATTAGCTATAATGTAGAATCTTGTGGATCTGGATGTATCAATGGACAAATTCTATACCTATATAAAATTTTGAATTTTGATGATCTTAATTATTCTCTTATGTCATTACATACTTTATTTTGCTTGTTTGTTAATTCTTTAATTATCTTGATATAATTCACCTTAGTGTAAAGGGTTCTGACTTCTACAAATAGGGGGAGATTGTTGGGTATTGTATCAACAATAACCCAGATTTGTGTGAAGACACCCTTGAACTAAGATGAAGTTAAGTTTGTATTTGATGCTATCTTAAAGGTTAGTGCTTGCAAGACAATATTGCTAAGTGTAGACCAATTCCAAATTACAATGAGTCACTAAAGAAATGACCATACAATTTAATCCCTCATTGTGTGATCCATGGTGTTGACTCATGTGTAACCTCTCTATTGGGATGCACTACATTCTAAAGTACTAAAGAAATGGAAGAAGGGAAGGGTTGCTGGTTTCTAATAAAAAAGAAAAGAAAATTTTTCAAAAAATTTTCCTAAGTCCATTTCTCGAGAAATTGAAGATCGTTTCTCGTGAAGTATAAGTCTATTTCTGGGGAAAGCATAGTTGTTCTCGAGAAACCATAAGACTTCTCAGGAAATTGTTTGGAAATACTCTAAGTCCTTTTCTTGAGAAAAGCCCTGAAGATTTTTAAAGAAGCAAAGTTAGTTCTCGAGAAATGCAAAGAAGTTCTCGAGAAGTCGAAATCATTTATCGAGAAGCTAAGTCTTTTTCTGGAGAAATCGATTCTTTCTCAAGAAATTAGTGTCTAATAATCGTGAAGAAAATAAGAACCAAACTAGCAATCCATTTAGGCAAGTATACCTATCGAATTGTTGCTAGGGGACACAAGTGTCGTATTAAAATCCGGGAACTGTTGAGTAATTTTACTCACACGAAGACTATTATCTTGTCGAAGGATTCTTTTAGGGTTTGTTAAAAGAAAACTAATTACAATTAAGGAAAGAAATATTTGCGCTAAAAAGAGAACTACTTGCAGTTAAATAAAGAGCTACTAAAAGTGATTATAACGACGGGTTGAAATGATGAAATAGAAAAGAACTCGGTCGAGAATCACCTCGGCAAAATTTGATTAAAATGCGATAATAAACACTAACTCAGTAATGCCCCTAGCCGATACAACGTGACAATGCCACGGCTCCGCTCTAGGCGACGCTACTGGGCTGCAGCCCAAGCACCCCAACCCGTCTCCCTCCACAGGCGGGTTGTTGGATGGCCACAACCTCCCTTTGATGAGTCAAACTCGATAGTCAAGCGTGCACTATGGGGACTTCCCAGGAGGTCACACAACCCAGTACTACTCAAGCCCAAGCACGCTTAACTATGGAGTTTTACAACTTCTCATCACAAACTGAGCTGCAGTAGTACTGGGATGGGTACCTCCTGGGAAGTCCCCGTAGTGCGTGTTTGACTATCGAGTTTGACTTATCAAAGGGAGGTTGTGGCCACCAACAACCCGCCTGTAGAGGGAGAGGGGTTGGGGTGCTTGGGCTGCAGCCCGGTAGTGTCGCCTAGAGCGGAGCCGTGACATTGTCACGATGTATCAGCTAGGGGTGTTACAATAAAATGTGCTAGTGGTGTTACAATAAAAAGTGCACTTTTTATTGTAACGACCCTAGCCGATCCAATGTGACAATGTCACGGCTCCGCTCTAGGCAACGCTACCGGGCTACAGTACAAGCACCCCAACCACTCTCCAGCCCACTAGCGGGTTGTTGGTGGCCACATCCTCCCTTTGATGAGTCAAACTCGATAGTCAAGCGCGCCCCACGGGGACTTCCCAGGGGGTCACCTATCCAAATACTGTTCCAGCCCGAGCACACTTAACTATGGAGTTTTCGAACTTCTCATCACCAATTGAGTTGCAAGGTAAAGGTCCTTGACCATGGAGATTCCTAAATCTTGAACACACTTCTCTCAAAGTCATGCCCAACTGATTTTAGGAAGGTCCGACCGAACTCTCATCATAATCGGAGACCTAAAGCTCGCTTTAAGTGGTGAACTCCGCTATTTGATTTCACTCCAATCCGGGAGATTCAACGTCTGCCTCTCTAAAGGGGTGCGTGCAACTCTCTTTACTTTTAAGTGTTCACTTCAAACTACGATCCTCTTGGCTAGCTAAGAGTGAAAACAAAGATGGAAATTATATATCGATTATATAATTCCAAACATGAATTCTCAAGAGTAAATCGAAGGACGAAACCCTAAAAAGAAAAAAGTAAACTTAAAGCATCATAACATAATCAACTCGAACCTTGGATCATCATTATCGAGTACAAGGAGGATTAGTTAATCATGGAGAAGTGGAGGAAGAGAGATGGGTAGAAGAATATTAAGAAAATAAAGTAAAAGGGAACTTTATATTAATGCTAAAAGAGAACTACAACTTTGAAATAAAAGATTACAAGTGCATGGAAATGAAACCTAGGCTAGCATTGACATTAAGCTACTATGAAATTACAAGAGCTATTACAAAAGGATACACTAAGCTAGAATTAAGAAAAGCTTAAAATGAGAAAGAGAGAGGAAGAACACTAAAGAAAAGACATGAAAAACTCCAAGAAATAAAAGGGTAGCACCTCCCCTCTCACCCCACAGCTACTCTTGGACACAAGGGGGAACATTGAATTTATAGATTTTTTTTCTTGGTCAGTCATGCCCCCTTTTCACGCCTTGGGAGGGCGTGTCAGGTATGGGGTTGACCTCAGGTGCTGGATTCTTGCAGGAATGATGATTGCTTTTGTACAATGGTGGACATACCCTGTGACATTCCCATTTAGGGGGCGTGTAAGGCACGTCACGTAAAAATCATTAGTCAAAAATCCGTCAAATGTCGAAAAAGGTTGTACATGCCCGGGGACACGCACTAGGAGGTTGTGATAGGGGGCATATCAGTACTGTTGACGTACAATAATGGAAAATTTTTAATGGCGGCCTGCAGGCTTCGGGATTAGGTGGCATGCCCAGAGACACACTGAGGGAGGGCGTGTCAGGGGGGCGTGTCAGGTGTTTTTCTCAGGATTTGGGTTCTGGCAGCAAACTTCCTCGGGATCGGGTTACATGCCCTTTGATACGCCCAGAGAGGGCATGTCAGGTAATTTTGGATGAAAGCTATGAAAACCTGCAAAAAGAAGAGAACACATTAGTGGCAATAATATATATAAAAGGGGGTCAACATATAAGCTTACAAGACATGATTTGTATATAAAAAAACTGAAAATACCCTAATAGTTTAGACTACAAAATGTACTATCAAATCCCCCCAAGTGTAAGGTTTGCTTGTCCCCAAGCTAAGATATAAAAACAAGCTAACAGAAAAAGTGACTAATTAAAAAGTTCTAATTATACCTACACAAGTACTATGCGAAATTCTAAGTAGGGAGAAGGTGAAACGTAAACCTAAAACAGTTACTTAGGCATGGTTTAACAATTTATAAACTTTACTAACGGAAATAAATCATCCAAAATTTTAACAAAATTCTTTAAATAAATTTAAGTAAAGCAACAAAATGAAAAAGTGCATTGATTTGTTACTAGATCCAATAAACACATAATAACTATATCAATCAAATAACAAAAATATTAATTTAAATACAAAATTTTACCAATCTACTTTTCTTCTTTACTTAGCTAAACGTTTGATTTAGGATTATTATTAGGAGTTGAATTCAAAGATAAAATAGGAGACTTTAAATTCACAATAAACCAAAATAAAGAGTTTTAAAATTTCTTCATAAATAAAATGTTTTTCTTTCTTTTCCATTTTATTTTCTTTCACTTTTTTTAAAACAATAGCCATAAATAATTTTTCTTTTCATTTTGAAATTGGCCAAACAAAAGTAAACACTTCTTTTTAGAATACTTTATCAAGAAGTTCTCCAAATATATCACAAAACAATCCTATCATAATCATGAAAATTTTTAATGAAACTCAAATGGTTAGTGTGATTAGATAGGTTGTAAAATTTTAGCTTTGGTGAAAATGAAATGATAAATTGAGCTATCAATTGAAATCGGAAAAAGGCTGAAAAGCAGCTAACTAGGGATAAAAATTTTTAGGTGGCAAGATGCCTCAAATGAAAACAAAAATGGCCAAATCATTTTCATGCTTCTAAATTTATCTAGAGCATTAGCTTTGAAAAATTTCAAAAAGATAATCCTAGGTAATAAATGAAGAATAATTAAATTATATTGAAAATAAAAATAATAAGCAACTTGGATCGTTCACATCTACTACACTAATCAAAAGTTGACATTACAAAAATTATACAAAAATAAAAAGGAAAATAATGCATGAAAGATTTTTAAGAAAGTAAAGAAAATAAAGAATAAAAACCATAATAAAAATGCGAGTTTTTAGAAAAAATGTTTCACAATAACATGCTACCGTGAATTAGAAACACACCAAAACCAACATTTTACATGTAAAACGTAATTAAAAAGAACGATAAGAAAGATCATAATTAGGTAAGTTGTTATCGGGGATATTAAGAAAAATAAAACAAATAACAAGAGGTACTAATAAAATTCCAAAACTCATTTAAATTTTAAAGTAAAAACAAAAAAGTATATATATATTTTTTATTTTGAAATATTCTCTATTTTTTGGATTTTTAAGATATTCTCTTTTTTTGGATTTTTAAGATTTATATAAAAAAAGATTTTTGATTTTATTATTATTATTATTTTAAAAGGAAACAAAATAAAGACAAGTGAAGGAGGAAATCCTTCCCCAAGCTTAAAATGGAGATTGTCCTCAATGGAGAAAGGAGGGGAAGGAGAGAGAGAAAATAAAATAGAAATGAAAGTACATAAATGAAAAAAGGTACTTCCCCAGATTTATGCGTCGCGAATGTTGAGTGATGCGGCTCCCCCATGTTTGCACTTTAGAACTTCTTGAAATGTCTTCATTAGACTTCGTGATGGATTAAACAACATTGGAGCAGGCGATCGCATATGCTTCAGCTTGCTAGAGCCATCCGGGGCAAAAAGTGTAAAATAAAGAAAAAAGAAAAATAATTTGGGTTGCCTCTCAAGAGCACCCTTTGTTTAAAACATCATTTGAGCTTGACGCAACAAAATAATATTGTCAAAAAGATTATTGTCTAAAATAATAATTAGAGTTTTTAACAAAAATAAATAGTCTTAAGTTAGTTAAAGTTCATGCAGAAGAAACATAACATTATTCGGGCTGACATCATCATCACCAGAAAATTAGAGTTTAAGACGTTGTCCATTCACTTTGAAATCACCCTTATCAGGGTGTGAAATTAACACAGTATCATACAAAAAAACTTCTTTAAAAGAAAACAGCCTAGACAATCGTGACCTTTGTTTGCTAGGAAATAAACGTAAATGTGAATTATATAAAAGAACTTGGTTGCCCGGTTTGAAGGTTTTTGGGTGCCTTAAGTGTTTGTCGTGAAAACATTTCATCCGCCCTTTATAAAATTCGTTATTTTAAATTACATAAGAGCGCCACTTGTCGAGTTCGTTAAGTTGAAATATTCGAAATCGCCGACAGAGTGGGGATCAAAATTTAAAAACCTTAGGGCCCAAAAAGCACGGTGTTCTAATTCTACGGGTAAACTACACGATTTTCCTTATACCAACCGATACTGCATATATCCGATGGAGGTTTTGTACGCTGTTCGGTAAGCCCATAGATCATCTTCTAATTTGGTTGACCAGTCTTTTCTAGAAGTAGAAACAGTCTTTTCTAAAATACATTTTATCTCTCTATTCACTACTTTGACTTGCCCGTTAGTTTGGGGGTGGTAAGCAGTTGAAAGCTTATGCGTAATGCCATATTTTAAAAGATTTTTAGAAAACTGCGCGTTCCTGAAATGCGAACCCCTATCACTAACGATGGCTCGTGGAGTACCGAATCGAGAAAATAAATTTTTTAAGAAAGCAATTATGACTCGGGAGTTGTTAGTAGGAAGAGCTTGGGTATCAGCCCATCGTGAAACATAATCTACAACAACAAAGATGTATTTTTTGCCGAAGCTAGAAGGAAGGGGGACAACAAAATCAATTCACCATAGGTCAAATACATCTCACTCGAGGAAATAGTTTTGCGGCATTTCATTTTTATTGAAAATATTTCCCGACCGTTGGCAACTATCACACCTACTCACAAAAGTTTGCGCATCTTTAAAGAGGTTAGGCCAGTAAAAACCTGCACAAAGCACTTTATGAGAGGTGTGAGCAGCTTGATAGTGACCACGAGTCGGTCCTTCATGTAAGTGTTTTAGAATATCATGTCCTTCTTCAAAATAAACACATCTCCTTATCACCTGGTCCGCGCAAACTTAGAAAAGATGCGTGTCCTCCCACAAAAAAGAATTTCTTCTTTTGCGGAGAGGAAAACTCCTTCGGGAGGATACAGGACCCTAAATAGTTGACAATGTTTGCAAACCAGGGGGAAGGAGAAGTGTTAATAGAAAATAGATTTTCATCTGGGAAGAAATCATTAAACGTTTTTTCAACTAAATTTTCTATATACGGATTATCTAGGCGAGAGAGATGATAGACAACCAAATTCTCGGCCCCCCTCATATCCCGAATTACTAAGTCAAACTCCTGGAGGAGTAAGACCCAGCATATCAGGCGCGGCTTGGCATCTGCCTTAGCAAGTAAGTAATTAAGGGTCGAGTGGTCCGTGAAAACTATAATTTTTTAAAGCATAATATATGGCCGAAATTTATCAAAGGAAAAGTCAACAGCTAGGAGTTCCTTCTCCATCGTAGTGTAGTTTTCTTATGCAGATGTGAGTGTTTTGCTCGCGTAATAAATGACGTAGAAGTTTTTAGATATTCGTTTACCAAATATGGCTCCCACCGTGAAACTACTCGCATCGCACATTATCTCAAAGTGAACGTACCACACTGGAGATATCATAATTGGAGCATTAATTAGTTTATCTTTAATTGTTTCAAAAGCAGATAGAAAAAGGTCATCAAAAATAAATGGTGCGTCTTTTTCTAAGAGTTAAGGGGTTTGGTGAATTTGGAGAAGTCTTTTATGAAACGACGGTAAATGCCAACATGACCTAGGAAACTTCTTATAGCTTTAACATTCATAGGTGGCGGCTGCTTTTCAATTACTTCTATCTTAGTGATATCTACTTAATTCCCTTGGGGAGAAATCTTATGTCCTTAGACTAACCCCTCCGTCACCATAAAATGACATTTTTCCAATTTAGGGCGAGGTTAGTTTCTTCGCATCTTTCTAAGACTTTTTCTAAGTTTTTTAAGCAATTATCGAAGGCATTGCCGAACACGGAGAAATCATCCAAAAATACCTCCATAATACTTTCTACGTACTTGTCAAAGATAGCTAGCAAACAACTTTGGAATGTAGTTAGCACATTGCACAACCCAAACGGAATTATTCGGTAAGCGAAGGTACCAAAATGGCAAGTAAACGTTGTTTTATCCTAGTCTTTAGGTGAGATAGGGATTTTAAAATACCCCGAGGGGCCATCGAGAAAACAGTAAAAGCTATGGCCGGATAATTGCTCTATGATTTGATCGATGAACGACAAGGGAAAGTGGTCCTTGTGGGTGGCGTCATTGAACTTACGATAGTCAATACACATTTGCCACTCGGTCACCGTCCGTGTCGGGATTAAATCTTTATTTTCATTCACAACTACAGTTATCCCTCCCTTTTTCAGCACTACCTAAACAGGGCTAAGCCACATACTATCTGAAATAGGATAAATAATTCCTGCGTCTAAGAGTTTCATAACCTCGAATTTTATGACTTCTTTCATGTTCGGATTTATACAGAGCTATGGTTGGATGGAGTTACGCGAATTATCTTCCATTAAGATTCTGTGGGTGTAGAAAGATGGGCTTATGCCCTTGATATCAGTTATCTTCCATGCGATGGTACGACGATGTTTTAAAATGACTAGAAGGAGTTTGTCATTTTGTAATTCAGTTAGGTAGGCTGAAACTATCACTGACAGTTTGGAATATTTTTCTAGGAAGGCATACTTGAGATGTTTAGGTAGTTCTTTTAATTCTAGGGTAGGGGGTCTTAATAAAATGTTTTGGAAGTTCTTTATTTATCAAAAATAATATCTTCGTAGACTTTTAACTTTTACGGAAAATTTGAAGGGGGTGAATCAATGGCCATGGTGGTTTCTTGCAGACTTTCAGTAAGAAAAGTTGAGGAAGAACAAAAATAAAAAAATTCATCTTCAGAAATGATGTAGGAAGATTCATCACATAAGGTATCTATGAATAAACAAGAGTCGTCATTCTCTAGGGTATTTTTCATCGAAGGGGTGATAGAGAAGTCCACTTCATCATCGCCAACTCGTAGGAAGAGCTTTTCATTGCTTACGTCAATGATAGCTCGGGAGGTGGAAAGGAAGGGTTGGCCAAGGATTAGGGGAACCTCGACATCTTATTCGATGTCCAATATGACGAAATCCAACGTTATGATGAATTTGCCGACTTTGACTAGAAAATCCTCCTCTATTCCTAACGGGTACTTAACGGATCTATCAACGAGCTGGATACTCATATGCGTGGGGTTGAGGCTACCAATTCCTAACTTCTTAAATAACAAGAATGGTATTAGTTTGATACTTGCACCTAAATCGGCAAATGCATGCCTGACAAAGAGATCACCAAAGACACACGGTATAGAAAAACTATCTGGATCACTGATCTTCTTTGGTAAACAGTTTGTCAAGAAAGCAGAGCACTCGGCATGTAACGTGACGTGCTAAAAGTTCTCTAACTTCTTCTTATTAGTCAGGAGGTCTTTTAGGTACTTAGCGTACCTCGGCATCTGGAAATCGCTTCATGGAAGGGTAGATTTATGTGGATTTGCTTAAACATTTCTAAGAAGCGGGTATACTGATCATCAAGATGTTGTTTATTAAGTTAGGAAGGGTATGGTGAAGTTGGATCATTTTTAAAAATGGGTGGTGGAGCGAGATCTTTTTCTAAAGCAAAGAGCGGAGTAATAACTTTTTTTCAGTATGTGGTGGAACATTCAAAATGGGGGCAGAGCTTGCGTCGGGCTCTCATCTAACCATACCAAAAACTTGCTTCCCACTCCGAAGATTTATAGCTTTCTCTTGCTCACTCGGGTTGGGCTCGGTATTGGCAGGAAGTGACCCGGTGGGTCGCTCATATATAATTGTAGCTAGCTTTCCTACTTGATTCTCTAGACTTTTAATGGATTCGGCTAGGCTTCTTATAATCGTGTCATTAACATTCATATATTTTGAAAACATTTCCTCCAAGCTTGGATGTTTTTGATAATTTTGAAGAGGTGGAGGTTGTGAAAAAAATCACTTTATGTTGGCGGGTGCATCGCGTTCGAAGGGTTTCTCCACGAGAATTTTTGGTGGTTTCGTAAAGCAGGATTATAACTATTCAGAAAAACAAAGCCCGACGTGGGAAAATTTGAAGCAGAAAAATTATTAAAAGCATTCCTAGGCATATTGTTAACATAATCTATTTGTTTAAGGGCAATATTTGCAGATTCCCATTCCTGAGGGGTGGAGGCAGCAGACATCTCCGTTATCTTTTTGCTTAGTATTTCCTCTTGTATAGCCAGGTGGGAGATATTTTCTACTTCAAATATACCTGCTGGTTAATTTGGGTGAGGTATAGGAACATTCTACTGATATGTGTTCATGGCCATGTCCTCGAAAAGCTCAAGAGCTACTTCCGGGGTTTTGTTGTTTAAAGTACCACCAAAAGCTTCATCTATCATTTACTTTGTATTTTTATTTAGCAAGTTATAAAACGTCTGTACTTGTAACCATACATGAAGCGCGTAATCGGGCATCGTCTTAAGAGTTCTTTAAATCTTTCCCAAGTTTCATGTAGGGATTCAGAATCTATTTGACAAAAGGCAGAAATATTGTTCCTATGTTTTATAGTTTTAGCTGGCAGAAAATACTTCGTCATAAATTTTTCGGTTAGTTGATCCCAAGTGGTGATGCTCCCTCTTGGCTGAGTCATAAACTACTATTTAGCTTTGGTTCTATAGGAGAAGGGGAAGAGTCTTATACTTATACCATCATTTGTAACACCATTTATTTTAAAGGTGTCACAAATCTCAAGAAAGCTAGCGATGTGCGCATTCGGATCATCATCTTGAAGTATATCACATTGCACATACTGCTGCACCATTTGGATTATGCTAGGCTTTAGTTCGAAGTTATTATTAGCTACATCATGACAAACTATGCTTTATTCTATACCCACAAGATTTGGTTTTGCATAATAGGACATAGGCCTTTCCAGGGCTTCCTCTACACTGGGTTCTTCCATTCTTAAGGTAGAAAATGACTCAGAAACCTCAACCGGGATTTGGAGATTAGGGCCTTGAAATCATGATCTTCTCCGAAGAGTACGCTCAATTTCATCGTCCTAGTCCAAAATAACCGACGGATTTCTGCGGGTCATTGATGCGAATGTGACGACAAGTGTATCGGTCGCACAAATAATATAAATTGGGTGAATTTTCCTAATTATCAATCTCACAAGGAACACAGTAAGGGGGGAGTTAATATCGAGGAGGACTTGAGATCGAAGTCCTTAGGTCGGAATTAACTAAAGGGGGGTTTGATATTTGTGGAAACAGAAAAGAAAACTCTAACAACTACTCCTATGCAATGCCGTTATGCATCGCTTCACAAGGCGGGATGGAAGACTGCACGTACCGCTATGCATCGAAACGCTAGGATGATGGACGAGTAGGCAAGCGTAAGAACCAAAAGTTGAGGGTCGTAAGCACCTCTTCGCTACGCATGCCACTAGCAATTGCTAGTGCGACAAGAACAAATGGATGAGGGATGGAAATAAAGGTGCAACTCAAGCAACTTAAGCATTAAAAATACAAGTTCACATAGACATGAAACTAATAACGTTTACAACTAAGAGCAAATCATCAATACAAAAGTTCAACAACACATAAATAACAATAAAGGAAGAACAAGTCAAGAGATCGAACGAATTCAAAGGCTCATCGAGGGGTCAAAAAAAAATCGTCAGGTTGTCAATCCGCATCCAAGCTCGGTCCTCAACTACGTCCGGGGTAGAGAAGAGCTGTCACTACCTTCCAATGGACCCATCTTCTTCGTGTCACGATCTGGAAGAAAGTTGCAAGCTTCCCTTCGCTTGTTAGCTCTGGTGTCGAAGCTTGAAATAAAGCTTAGAAGATGAAGGAGAAGGTCGAGAGCAAGCACCGACAAGGTATAGGCTTCGCGAGCATGGCCGGAGCTTCTCCCCTTGGTGGAAGATGAAGGGCAGAGGTGGAAGGGCGGAGATTTTCCCTAAAAATGCAGCTGGATTGGGTGAACTGAAGTTTTCCTAAATGGCTGAAAATCTTCTCTTAAATAGGAAAATATCAGAAAATTGGTCACGCACGGTCGAACGCACGACCGTGCGTGAACCGTGCGATATTTGCGCGTAGATAATGATCGAGGGAGAAGAAGCGTTAACCTGTGTGTTCTACTAGCGCACGGGCAATTCCGCCCGTGCGTTAAGTAAATCGCACAGGTAAACACAGAGCAAAAAAATAGGGAAAAATAGGTAAACCGTGCGTTTTACTCGCCCACAGGCATTGCTGCCCGTGCGTGAACAAATCACACGATTTACCACAGAATGTCTTGAAAGCTTGGAAAAAGAGGCAGGTTGTGCGATTCCTTCTCGCACGGTTTGGCCGAAACCGTGCGTGAACAAATCGCACAGGTAGAAAAAGTTTCTCAGGAAATCTGTGTGAAATGCATGATTGCACTGAAACCGTACGAGAACCAATTCGCACGACCGTGCGTTTTACACAGGGATAGGAAATGGAATCCGGGATGTCCCAACCACCTGCACAACAATACAATAAACTTAGGGAAAGCCCCTAGAGGTCTTAAATAATTAAAAAGATCAAACAACAAGTGCGAGGAGCACAAAGAACTTACCCTCAATAATAGTGTGCCCAAACAGACACCACAATGGGCCAAAACAAAGCACTTAGCGTGAAAAGCTGAATGAAAGAAATAAAAAATGATAACATACTAAAAGTGAAGTGCAAATGAGTGAAAACTAGCCCAGATGAGTCCGAAAAACCCTATAGAAATCGGACTCATCACACCCCCAGACTTACCTGTTTGCGTGTCCCGAGCAAACAAATTCAATGCAAATAGGGAAAATTATTTAGCTAACAAGGAAATTGCGATACGGAGTACCATGCGAAGTGGCATGCTCGTACGCATACAAATATAATAGAAGAAATTTTTAAGTATGCAAAATAGTTTATACTTTTCACAATGCGTATCAAAATTTTATTATTACTCAAAAATTGAATCACGCTGAATCATTCGGTCACGCATAGTAAGAAAGTAGACAGGCCACTAAGGTGAGCTTTGCCAAAGACCAGGGCTCAGGATCACCTCCAAAGGAGTCCACCAATGACGGGGACCATACGCTTGCCCATTCACACTCTCTCCACGGCGTTAGTTCGACTCAAGCGTGAATCCGTAGGACTTAAGGATAATCATGGGGCTTGGGTTACGGTGAGGTAAACAAAGATAAACAGGAAGGCTATGCAACTAACCCAAATGAGCTATCATAAAAAGAATCCAACAGCTAACCAAAATATATGCGGGTACACCACGCCCCCAGACTTAACTTTTAACTTATGGGTGTGTGCACCGCCTACTCCAAATACAATTACATCTCCAATAAGATTTTCAATCAAACTTTTTCTTTTCACTTTTTTTAAAACTATTTTCCTTTATTTCAAATCATTTTTTTCTTTACAATCTCAGTAAATAAAAATCTTCGAGCACATCCACATTTTCACAAAGAATATCACCACATCAACACCCCAAAATGATAATAAAAAACCTAAAGCTCGACTTGGGTGTGCAACTAGGATTGGCTATGAGGCTTTGGTGAATGAAGGTGGAGCTGAATCAAAAGAATGGGTAGGCATAACGGGTAAGCAAGGATAAGACGTCAGGAATGGTAAAAAGCTCACCCGGGCCAAAATGATGGCCTACATCACGCTAACGCTAGACTAACCGTGCGCCAATGCTTCGAGAGTAGCTTGGGGCAAGTTCTTAGCCACCGAGAAAGAATATCCTTCCTCCCGACTCGAGCAAAATGAGTCTAGTGACGGCTAAACACATCCCTACACTACCGTTTGATTCATACCGGATTCACCAACTTTTTAGAAGAATAAAAAGTCTTTACGCAAATAGAAAAATATAAAACTATAAGCATGCAGAAAAATTAAATCTACTCCAATTTCTACACGAGACGAGAGCAATTGACTAGGAGCACAACAAGGTCAACATTTTACTCCGTCTCACAATCCTATGCAGCACAATAATTTTCCCAAATCTAACAAAGAAATGAGTTTAACTCTCACATGCAAAAATCTAAGCATGCGCTCATGTGGGTGCAGTGGTGTGTGATGCAATGAACTAATCAAAATAAAACTATAAAAGCATCTAGTATGCACATGAAATGTGTGTGTACAAAAGGTAACAAAACTGGCTCTCCCCAAGACTTAAACTAAACAACACATCATAACATATTGAAATTTAAATCAAATAGAGCTAAGGGAAGAGGTTACCCAATGCTCAGTTAGTGAGCATACTAGAAGACGGGTGAAAAACCTAAAGCAGGCCCGCCATACGAAGAATCACAACCCCGCCAATACGAAGTTGTCATGAATACCTACAGGGGTGAGCTCCGTAAAAACAAAAGAAAATATACAAAATACAAAATAATACTAAAACTAAAATAGACATGAAAATAAAAATACAGAAAATGTAAGATAAGTACTAAGGTTATTGTCATCCCAACGTGACTTATTCGATTCTATACAGTTCTAGCTAATGGGCCTATGAAAATAAAAATGCATCGGTAACTGTTCAATTATCCATTGTTGTAAAGGGTACTGATACGGAGATAGTGAAGTTACCCCTCTATCTAAATATTAATACCTGCCCAACACAGGTAGAGGAAATTGGAAGTAAGAAGAGGAGGAGCACTTGTCCTCGCTCATCTCACACCAAAATATATCATTGCCCAACAAGGTATCATCCACCACCGGTTCGTAAGAGGCGACGACAACGACAAAAATTCCAGTCGCATCGACAACCTCACATACCCGTGGAGATTCCACCCACACAGGCTTAGATAAGGAAGTGGTATCATGGAATAAAGAAGATGAAGAACTAAAATAATCGGAATATGGGAGAGTGATTTTGGTTTCACTCTCAGCGAGATCCAAGGATAGATCATCGTCGATGTCATATGAGTCATATCGTGGAGAATCCGAGAACTCGAGCTCCGCGGTGGTAAGGGGAACGTCCTTGTATAATAAAGAGGTGCAGACCTCTGCATCAAAAAGGGGATATTCCTCATCCCATATCGGTGCATCCTCAGGCACCGAATCATCCACAAATACGGCATCATCAGCCAAATCACACAAAAATGGCATAACACCATTAGGAAAAAATTGCAGAGGGGCGAAACTGCTCTCAAAATCAAGCACTGAATGAGCAGGCCCCATCGCAAAATCATCCGCAAACGCCACCCCATTGCACCACCTAATCTCTATATCCCATACAGGCGCGCCCATGGATTACTGATCCACTTTTTGATGGCTAACACAAGAGTGATCGACATCACTAAAGGGAAGCCCATAAAAATGGATCGAGGGACCCATGAAGGATCTGTATGAGCGAGAGATTCTTCGGTAATCTCAACAGGTAAATAATGACCAGGGTGCGCTATGTCAGTATATGGGCCAAGAAAAACCCTGGTAGGCCTGTGTACAACAGTCTTCCGCGAACAGGAGGTGGTTGTGCACACGCCCTCATAGGGAGAAGGCTCGCACAAGCTAGTGCAATCCTTCACCATGTTGCCTACACCTTGGCATAGCAAGCATCTCAAATAATGCTCGGAATTCTGAGCAGCCATGGCGTCGATACATCAGCGCAAAGTGTCAATAAGACGGTACTTAACAACAGAAGACATCGCAAACAAAAATAATTACCAAAAGAGCACTACACAACTAGAATAAAAAAACGGATCTGCTATCGAAATCAAAAATCAGAGGAGGGAAAAAAGATAAAAGCAAAATAAAAATTCTAAAAAGTAAAGTAAAAAAGAAATGACATGTACAAATAGAAAAGGGATTTGATCTACTATCTCCCTCTCCAAATACTCACACGACTGTGTTCCCCAGCAACGACGCTAAAAACTTTATGTGAATGTGACAGCAAGTGTACCAGTCGCACAAGTAATATAAATTGGGCGAATTTTCCCAAGTATCGATCTCATAATGAATACAGTAAGGTGGGAGTTAATATCGAGGAGGACTTGAGAAGGAAGTCCTTAGGTTGGAATTAACAAGAGGTGGGTATGATATTTGTTGAAATAGAAAATAAAACTCTAACAACTACTTCTATGCAATGCTGCTATACATCGTATCGCCAGGAGGGATGGATGACTACACGGGCCACTATGCACTGAATGGCTAGGCGGATGGACGAGTAGGCAAGCGTAAGAATAAGAATTTGAGGGTCGTAAGAACCTCTTCACTATGCTCTCCACTAGAAATTGCTACTGCGGCAAGAACAAATAAATGGCGGATGGAAATAAAGGCACAACTCAAGCAACTTAAGCATAAACAATACAAGTTTACATAGACATGAAACTAATTATGTTTACAACTAAGAGCACATCATCAACACAAAAGTTCAACAACACATAAATAATAATAAAGGAAGAATAAGTCAAGAGATCGACTGAATCTGAAGGCTCGTCGAGGGGTCGCGGAAGGAATCGTCGGGTTATCAATCCACGTCCAAGCTCGGTCCTCAACTACATCGGGGGTAGAGAAGGGATGTCACTACCTTCCAATGGACCTGTCTTCTTCATGTCACGATGCAATAGAAAGTTGCAAGCTTCCCTTCACTTGTTAGCTCTGGCTTCGAATCTTGAAATAGAGCTTAGAAGATGTAGGAGAAGTCCGAGATCAAGCACCGGCAAGGTATAGGCTTCACGAGCATGGCCGGAGCATCTCCCCTTGGTCGAAGATGAAGGGCGGAGATGGAAGGGCGTAGCATTGCCCTTAAAATGCAGCTTGATCCGCTGAAATGAAGTTCTCCTTAATGGCTGGAAATCTTCTCTTAAATAGGAAAATATAAGAAAATTGGTCACGCACGGTCGGACGCACGTCCATGCGTGAACCGTGCGATATTTGGGCGTAGATAATGATCGAGGGAGAAGAAGCGTTGACCCGTGCGTTTTACTCGTGCACGGGCGATTCCTCCCGTGCATGAATGAAATCGCATGGGTAAACACCGAGTGCAAAAAGATAGGGAAAAATAGGGAAACCGTGTGTTTTACTCGTGCACGGGCACTGCCGCCCGTGCGTCAACAAATCACATGATTTACCACAAAATGTCTGGAAAGCTTGGAAAAAGAGGCAGGTTATGCGATTCCTTCTCGCATGGTTTGGCTGAAACCGTGTGTGAACAAATCGCACGGGTAGAAACATATGTCCCAGGAAATCTGTGTGAAACGCACGATTGCACTGAAACCGTGCGAGAACCAATTCACACGACCGTACGTTTTACACAGGGCCAGGAAATGGAATCCGGGACGTCCCGACCACCTGCACAACAATAAAATCAACAGAGGCAAAGCCCCCGGTGGTCCCAAATAAATAAAAAGATCAAACAACAAGTGCGAGGAGCTCACAAAATTTACCCTCAACATAAGAGTGCGCAAACGCACACCACAATTGGCCAAAACAATGCACTTAGCGTGAAAAGCTGAATGAAAGAAATAACAATGATAACATACTAAAAGTGAAGTGCAAATTCGTGAAAACTAGCCCAGATGAGTTTGAAAAACCCTATATAAATCAGACTCTTCAGTCATGCACTAGAAGAAGAGAAGATAAAAGAAGAGACAAAAAAACTAAAAAGAAGAGTTAAATAAAAAATTTGAAATATATTTTTTTAATGTTTTAACTCCCGAACTTGCCATAGACTAACCAATAAAGGGTTCGCAAGGTACTAGACAAGATACTGGTATTTAAGCAACATTGCCCTTTTTGAGAGAGTTAGGTGGTGTAGAAAAATATTGATGTGGGTTTCTATTAAGAGCTTTAATATGTTTTTTTATTTTTAAGAAAAAGCGTGAGAAAGAGAAATGATAAAAGTAATAGGTTGTGATTTCGAATTATCAACAAAAGTTCATCCCCAGCAACGGCGCCAAAAACTTGGTGTCTAATAATCGTGAAGAAAATAAGAGCAGAACTAGCAATCCATCTAAGCAAGTATACCTATCAAATTGTAGCTAGGGGACACAAGTGTCGTATTAAAATCCGAAAATTGTTGAGTAATTTTACTCACACGAAGAATATTATCTTATCGAAGGATTGTTTTAGGGTTTGTTAAAAGAAAACTAATTGCAATTAAGGAAAGAAATATTTATGCTAAAAAAGAACTACTTGCAGTTAAATAAAGAGCTACTAAAAGTGATTACAACGAGGGTTCAAATGATGAAATAGAAAAGCACTTGGTCGAGAATCACCTCGCCAAAAGTTGATTAAAAAAGTGATAATAAACCCAAAATTAATTTGGTAAAGGCCCTTGACCGTGAAGGTTCTTAAAGCTTGAACAGGCTTCTCTCCAAGTCATGCCCAACTGAGTTTAGGAAGGTCCGACCGAACTCTCGTCCAAATCAGAGACCTAAAGCTCGCTTTACGTTGTGAACCCCGCTTTTTGATTTAACTCCAATCCGAGAGATTAAACGTCTGCCTCTCTCGAGGGGTGCATGTAACTCTCATTACTCTTGAGTGTTCACTTCAAACTACGAGCCTCTCGAGTAGCTAAGAGTGAAAACAAATATGGAAATTATATATTGATGATATAACTCATAACATGAATTTTCAAGAGTAAATCAAAGGCCTAAATCCTAAAAATAAAAAGTAAACTTAATTCATCATAACTTAATGAACTCAAACCTAGAATCATCAAGATCTAGTATAAGGAGGATTAGTTAATTATGGAGAAGTGGAGGAAGAGAGATGGGTAGAAGAACTTTACGAAAACAAAGTAAAAGGGCACTTTATATTAATGCTAAAAGAGAACTACAACTTTGAATTAAAAGATTACAAGTGCATGGAAATGTAACCTAGTCTAGCATTGACATTAAGCTACTAAAGAAATTACAAGAGATATTACAAAGGGTACACTAAGCTAGAATTATGAAAAACTTAAAATGAGAAAGAGAGAGAGGAAGAACACTAAATGAAAGACACGAAAAACTCTAAGAAATAAAAGGGCAGCTCCTTCCCTCTCACCCTACGACTACTCTTGGACACAAAGGGGAGCCATGAATTTATAGATTTTTTCTGTGTAGTTCACACCCCCTTATCACGCCCTGGAGAGGGCGTGTCTGGTATAAGTTTGACCTCGGGTGCTGGATTCTGGCGAGAATGATGATTGCTTCTGTACAACGATGGATATGCCCGTGTAGAGGGCGTGTAAGGCACGTCGCGTTAAAATCATTGGTCGAATATCCATCAAAAATTGAAAAAGGTGGTACACGCACGGTGAAACTCCCTGGGAGGGTGTGACAGGGGGGCGTATTAGTACTGTTTACATGCAGTAATGGAAAATATTTAATGGCGGCCTGCAGGCTTCGGGATCGGGTGACACGCCTAGAGACAAACCTAGAGAGTGTGTGTCAGGGGCGCGTGTTAGGTGTTTTTCTCGAGATTTGTGTTCTTACAGCAAACTTCCTCGAGATCGGGTTACACGCCATATGACACGCCCAGGGAGGGCATTTCAGGGGGGCATGTCAGGTCATTTTGGATGAAAGCTATGAAAACCTACACAAAGAAGCGAACACATTGGTGAAAATAATATATACAAAAGGGGGTCAACATACAAGCTTACAAAACATGATTTGTATATAAAAAAACCTGAAAATACCCTAAAAGTTTAGACTACAAAACGTACTATCAGAAACTAAATCTTCTATTCACAGAATTTTGCGCTAAGTCAATTTCTTGAGAAGCCATTTTATTTCTCGAGAAAGCAATTCATTTCTCGAGAAATCATTTTATTATCGAGAAATTTGGCTCTAGCTCTATAATTTCGCTAAGTCACATTCTCGATAAATAATATTTATCTCAAGAAATCAGTAATTTTCTTCACAGAAATTTCTTCAAGCCTTTTCTCGAGATGCCAAGTCATTTCTCGAGAAAGCCTTTCATTTCTCGAGAAATCTACTTCTTCTTGAGAAATGGACTTGCAGATTTTTCTTTCTATATATTATAACGGGACTTAAAATTATTGTAAGTTAATGATGATTGATCCATTATTGGATCTTTCCATAATGACTCTTGACCGTTGAAGATGATCTATATATATATATATATAAATATAAATAAATATATATATATATATATTCTTTTCAATCAGATTCTTTAACCCTAATCATAAGAAGAATATTTTCAATAATTACTAGATCGCTCTTTCCAAAATTTGGGAGAAGTCGCACGTCTTCGACGATAATCTTCTCTACCGCTCTCTTTTTATCCAGCGATTCAACAAGAGAAACGGTTCGAAAGATCCAAGTTCAATATTATTCATCATTTATTTGATTGGGTCGGATCTTAGGTTTAAGATCAGCCTTCTCGGTTTTCTTCCTCAACCTTCTTCATCAAGTTTTCAAGTTTTTAGAAGGAAGACTCTTGAAGTTTTCAGATCTGGAAGTATAAATTTTTTATTGTACTTGTAAAACTTATTTTAACTCTTGTAGGAGCTTTGTCTCCGAAATTATAGGAAGTTTATTATTTCGAGTGTAGATCCGTTGGTGGATCGAGTTTGAAGATCCGGTTTGTGAATCGGGTTGTAGATCCGGTTATGGATTGATGTGTAGGAGAGGTTGTTCTCCGAGGTGTTTGAGCGTTGCTTCGAGGTGTAAGATTGTTAAAATCTGGGAAAGGTGAAGTAGCCGAATCTATCACATCATGGTGTAAAACCCCTTTTTTTCTTTTTAAAACCCCGGGGTCTTAGGCCCAGAACCGCCGCTTCACGGTGATACCTTCACGCCCGGGAAGGTCATCACTACAAAATGCCGATCCTGTCGACCGATTTGATCACGAAAGAGTAGACCAACAAAGATGAAAGCAAGTCCATAGCAATCACATATAAATTAAATAGTCTCAATGAAGGGAGTGTCCACAGATATAATAAAAGTACAGAAATCTTGGGCTCATGCCCGGTACATCTATATCCTAACTATATATATCTCTCAATCGCGGAAGCAAAACTAAAATAACTACTAGTGATCAGGACGCACAGTCCCAACTGTCTGAACCTCGGTACTAGACTGTCCCATCTCCAAGCGTGTCGATCTCCGGGGCTTCTCCTCCATGCTGGGCTCCACGGTCCCTTAAAATGACGTGGTTCGAAAACCGTTAGTCTAAAAGACTAAGTCCTATCATCCCTCGCCCCTTCCAGCATGGCTCCTAGGCACCGAGCGGGGAGGAGGAAAGGAGATGTAATGAAGGTGGAGAATTACAAATACAGGTGAAGGCGGAACTAATCTAGCAGTTTTATGAGTATATAAGGCAATAATAAAAGTACGAAGAACTGAACAAGAAATAAGTAACCTTAACTTAGATGGAGACACATAAGCTAAGGGGTCTTCTGCAAGGCTCCTATCATATAAAAAGTCTCATACCAATTTATAAGATAGGGTGTCGGTTTTCTAGCAAGCATACATATATATTTACTAAATAAAAACCTTAACTTATAAGCACGCTCGCGCGATCTTGTAAACTAAGGGGTCATTTTGCAGAGCCCATTGTATAAAGCGTCCCATAGCACTTTATACAATAGGTTTCAAGGTTATATGTAATGGTTATGTTATGACATGCAATTATGCCATGATGTGAACATGCAAGTGCAACTCACCCACTCGACACTGTGTACACAGACCTTTAGTTAACCCTTTCTGGAGCCGAACGGAAGCAGTGGGTTCGGCCACGCCCACCTCTAAATCGTTAATTGCACTACCCGTCAGACCTATCGTATGCCTCAAAGCTGGTGCACTAAGCAGGGCTCCTCTGTGCTCTTGTCGGCTGGCGCACCGGACTTTTATGGTGAAGTGTTAAACCGCACTTGCAGATTCCATGTATTGGCGTCGGTGCATCGACCCTCCAATACCGAAGCCCCACCACCTTATACCTTATGCACATGCAACCTTATGTATCACCTACCGAGCCAAAGCTCCCCAGACTATCCCGTCCGTCACAATCAACAACCGAACCAAAGCTCGTCAGGGCCAACCGGCCCATCCGCAAAATCCCCGGACCTACAGCCCTTGTGAACAAACCTAACATCCTTAGACATCTAGGTGAGTGAAAGTGAACCCATAATTATGCTAGTTACTCTTGCAATTGAGTTTTACCTACAGTTTAGGTTAGCCCAAGACTGCCCCCTGCATACCCTGTGAAGGGCTCTCAAAGGGCTCTAGGAACTACGATGGGCTGAATCCCAAAGCTCCCTTTCACAAGACACTTATTATTATTTGTGGTTACCCAACTCCCAATCTCTTTAATTTTGTACCAGATCTAACCCTAAAGTGTTTTTACCTTTCTCTCTCTCCACGGGAAAGACGATGTTTTGTCGATCCCGAGCACCACCTAGGCTTAGACGACTCCACTACCTACTCTTCCCAACTTCTAATGGTATCCCCTATCCACTTACCAAGTCAATACACTAACATACCAACTCTCTCGATTCCTCTTGAACCATACCATGATTTCTACAGTTTTTACTAAACGCACACCATCCTAAGCAATATGATGTATAAAATGGGAGGTACTCAAAATTATCATCCAATATCCCTATAATAGTTATTGGGGGTCTACCATGCCATGATTAGATTAAATCCAAAATTTCATAATTTTTCTAATTTACTTGATAAATTATTTAATTCCTTAGGAAATTCAAATACCTTGGTTTGAACATGAAGTACCATTTTCAGACATGCAAAATGCCCACAAAATTTAGGATAAATATAAGATGATGGTTTAATAAGGAATTAAAAGTCTCCCAATTTTTTAGTAAGATTTAGGCATATAATCATAATTTTGAACATAGCTAATTTATATTAATTTAAAGAAGCAAGTGCTGCAAATACACTTCCAAAAATTCTTAGAAAATTCAAGCAAGAGCATAATGACCTATAAAAACTCCAAGACAAGTTTCATAATTTTCTAGTAAACAAAGAACTCTAAACATAATTTTTGAACAACAATCCAAATTGGTAATTTAATGCACTAAGTACAGAAATTATTCCTCTAAAAATTATAATAGAATTTCCACATGAGCATGTTGACCTAGAATCACTACTGATCTAGTTTCACACTTTTTCAACAAGTGTGGAGTTCTGAATTTATTATTGAACATAAAATTGATCTCAATAGCTTGTGAACAAAGTACTGAAAATATAACTCTAAAAATTATAAATAAATTCATGTTAAAGTATATTGATATAACATACCCTCTGCCCAATCCTCATAACTTCCTACTCAACAAGGTGATCATAATAATTGAAAGATTATCAAGGGCAATTTTCATGTACTCAAAAGAAGGTGCTAAATGTATTGATTCAAAATTAATAATAAAATCACCAAAGGGCCTTATTAACCCTATGATTATACTACCAAAGTATCATGACTTTTAATTAAGTTTTGGTGGCTTATCTTGCATGTAGAAGTGTTGTGCCCTAAACTAGGGTTAGGGTTTTGATGGGTCTATCCATCTCCAAATCCTCTAAAATTTTTACCAGAGGACTTTAGCTTCCCTAGAGTCCGCTCCACCAAATTTCAAATGATTTCAAGGTCATTTGACCATATGCCCTTCTCAAACCCCCAAAGTCCTAACATAGGGTTTCAACTTGGGTCCTAAAGAAATTCAATCCCAAACAACCCCATATTCCATATGAGGGGATGTAGCCAACTACAAGTGTACTTTTGGCCTAAATACCCCCTTTTGGGAAATGCTAGGGTTTTCTTATTTCCAATTTAAATCTTCTTAAAATGAGATGGTATTTATACAGTGCCTTATGATGACCACATGGATCACTCACCAAAATTTTGGAGAGTATAGAGGTCATTTGGTCCCTTCATTAATTTATAATAGAGTGATTAAATAATTTCAAAAACTATAGAAATATTGTCCCCAAAAATTCTCATTTTTGGGCAGGACCTATGTATAGATAAGGGTGACTCCCTGTCCAAATTTCAAGTCATTTGGACAAGGGATTAAGAGGGGGCACTCATTTTAATTCATGTCTAGCCCTAGGTATAGACCCCACCAAAATGGGTGTCATGGTCAAACCAGATGTCCATATTGATTCAAATTAATTTTAAATAAAATTAGACACATAGGGCTACAATTTATATGTTAAAAACTTCCTCTGATTTAGCATCTAATTATTTTTAAATTAATTTAAAAGGTAACTGTATAAATGTGATAAAAAATACTAAAATTGACATTTAATAAATTCAATTTAGCACAGATCTTGAAGTAGATCGGGCGGCAACATGTAACGTCCCAATTCGCGCTAGGCCCCTTGATTGCGTATTTGAGTCTAGGGGGCTGTGGTGAGCCCAATGGGGGTGTGGGGGGAGCAGGTGCGAACGTACGGGAAATGAGGAAAACAAGGCAAAATGGAAATTCTGGCTGACACGGGTATGGACACGGCCGTGTCCATACCCGTGTGCCTCATAAAAATAGGCTTACCAGTCAGAGAGGTACACGGGTATTGGGACACGGGCGTGTCCCTAGCCGTGTGCCAAGGACACGGGTCGAGACACGGCCGTGTCTCTACCCGTGTGCCACAACCCCGACCCGGCAGAAAGTGCTTCTGGGATGAACACGGCCTTGAACACGGCAGGCAACACGGCCGTGTCACATGCACACGGGTAGGAACACGGCCGTGTGCCTACCCGTGTCTGCGATGTATAAAAAGGAAAAAGTTGTGAAACCCTAGCATTCATTCTCCTTTCTTCTGCCCCGAAAATTCTGAGAGGGTTCTTGGCTGGAGGAGGAGGAAGAGCTTGCCGGAGCCATCCTTGGAGGAATCAAAACGCCGCCGCCGTCAAGGGAAAAACAATGCCGCCGCGAAGGAGTGCGAGGCTCATGGCCGGCCATGGTGGTACCGCTGGACTTGAGGTGAGCTTCCTCCCCTCTCCCTTGGTGCTAGATCTATAGCTATTTTAGGAGAGACATCGACTCCATAGAGTCTTGATGGTGAGGAGAAGAGTTCTTAGGTTAAGCCATGCCTAGGTTTTCTAGGCTTAGTATTCCTCAACCTTCTAATCGTTCAAAGTGGAGATGAGAGGGATTTTCGTTGAGGGTTTGGCTTTGAAAGGAGGAATAAGGTTGGGTGTGATTTCTGGAGAAGTTTATGCGAGGTCGTTGCAAGGAAGAAGATGAACGGATGCCGTTCATCTCGCCTTAAGATACGTGCAGAAATCTGATTTCTGCACGCAGCGACCTTCGTGGCCAATTTCGGAGGTGTTCTGGCCAGATCTGGGTGAACGACTCAACACGAAAGTTGTAGCCCTTGAAATTACCTTTCCAACGAGTGGTTGCTCGTTTCCATGCGATACTTGTAGCCACGGGAAAGCTGGTTCGAGTCCGCTGCGTTCGGGAAAATTCCTGTACAGGAAACTGTTTCCTGTACGTGTTCGAGTTGAATTTCTGGTAGGTTGCGACCAGATCTGGGCGATCGACTCAACACGAAAGTCGTAGCCCTCGCGAATACCTTTCCAACGAGGGGTTGTGCGTTGTGATCGGATTCCTGTAGCTCCGGGAATACCAGTTTTAGTATTGGGCTATCCTATGTTAATGCACTTGTTAATTTATAATGTTAGCTCTCTTGCAATGATTGTGATTTGCTCATTTGATATCTTGCTCCCATATATCTATAATGTTGTTGTTACTATAATTTAGCATGGTTATTCATTTGGTTGTGTAATAAGGTATAACCATGTATTGGTAGAGAAATGGATTGGATGGGAAGGCTAGATATTAGGAGTTGAGATCGGTATAGGATATACGTATACAATTTGGTGTTGAATATATCTATTGTGCGTAGTGTTGAGGTGAAGTTATTGAATAGGTGGGCGTGAAAATGATGAACACTATGTGAGGAGTATTTTGTAACCGTAATCCGAGCCCAAGGGGTTATTAATAATCGATGCTTAGAGTTGAAGTCTCCCTACGAGTAGCATCGAGTGAGTTGTTTTGGGGCATGTAATGTGCGACGATTCATCGTGTCGCGATATTGAGATAATGACTGTGGCAGGTCTACGGGTTCGCCAGTCGTCACACCGATGGGAGCCAATGGGTAGACCTTGGGCGGTAGGGTTAGATACTTGGTGTCCATAAACCGAGATCTCCTCCGCGCCATGAGAACGGTTGGGCTTGCACCTCGTGCGCTTCCGAGGTTCCATCCGGTTCGAAATCAAAGGCCAGGTTGGGCTGTGTTCTTGGTGCACATTTACCCAAGACCCCTTCTGAGCCGTAGTACGCATGTGAGCTCCGCTGTTGTGTTCTTAGCGTTGAGGCGTACGGGGGCCTAGGATAGGTAGTGTGATACCACCTAGTAGTGGAGACGCCCGCTCCACTGTCGCCGTCTGGCCACGACGGACGACGCCTGAGAGGTTAGCTGCCTGCTCGAAAAGTGGGAACTTCAAGTCTGTGTCGACATAGCAACTTGTATGTGCGTGCGCATGAGTCGGTCATACCATAACATTCATATCATGTCATTCATTGCATACAGAAGATCCTCATCGTATAAGTTTGTATGGGCACTCCTATACGATGAGTTACTTTATTGTTAAGCCGATCCTTAACTTATAAGTTTGTATGGGCACTCTTATAAGTTAAGTTACTATTCTGATTAATTATACCTGCTGTCATATACTATTGATATTTGTAGAACTGCTAGTTGTGTAGCGTAGTTTATACTCCACTATTTTTACAGTCACCTGCTTGTTTACTTGCTTATATATAATCATATTGTACCTTGTTCCTTTCTCCGCCCGGTGCCGAGGAGTCGCCGGGGGAGCAGATGTGAAGCCACTTAGTCTTATGACTAACGGTTGCTACGTCTTCCTTTTTAGGAGGAAACCCCGCAGGTAGAGCAGCAACGGACTATGCAGCAGGACAGCCAGGCCCGGATGATAGGACCTGAGGTGGTGGTGCCATCGGCACCGTCAGTGACAGTCGTGAGTGTTTTCATGTAGCCGTTTGGCAAAGCATTTCTAGACTCTTGTTCTTTTTGTACAAGCCTGTTGTGCTTGTTATCTTCCGCTACTTTTGGACTTTAACTTAGCTGTGAACTGAACTGCTTTTACTTTTACTTTTCTGTTATGGTTGGGTTGGCATAATTGTTGTGATATGGATTGTAGCCGGCAGAATAGGCGTCTTGTGGTAAAGGCTAACCCGTGTGTTAGTGCTACCTCAAGGCGGCTATTTCGGGCATAAGACTCCCCTCGTGCCGTGTGTTGTGTTCCGGGAGGGGGGGGGGGGGTCTTACAAATGGTATCAGACTTAGCCGATCTTCACCTACAGCAGTCAGGTAACAATGGGCCACTCCCGTTCGATTGGTCGGTTTGGGGACAAACCGACTTAGCGGAAGCAGTGGTGTGCCCATATGTAATTCACACTAAGTTGTCCAACTTTGACATTAGTTTTAGCCAACCTGACCCTAATTTGTACCTTGTGTATAGGTCCCAGCGCAGGTGGAGCCGGTTGGGGGCACTCCTACCCCTTCCGTTCCTTCACAATTCCAGCAGTCGGAGCTGGGACAAACGCTGTCAGCCATATTGGATGCATTTAAAGCCCAGCAAGCTCCGGTGCAACAACAAGCGCCAAGCTCCAACTGGTTGAGCACCTTCCATGCCCTGTCCCCTCCTGCCTATCTTGGAACAGAATCGCCGGTGCGCACCGAGGAATGGCTTGATACCGTGCAGGAATTGATGGCTGGCATAAGATGTCCGAACAGCATGGCGGTGACGTTGGTAGTGACGCTGCTAGAGCTGCACGCCAAAAGGTGGTGGAAGTCCCTCATGGGCTCCATCTTCCAAGGGCGGTTGTACACGGACATCGGTTGGAACGAGTTCACCGAGGCTTTTCTGGATCACTTCATCCCTTCTTCTGCTCGGGATGGACTTGAAGAAAAATTTCTGCAGCTGAAGCAGGGATCGAATTCGGTAACGGAGTACCAGAGGGAGTTCCAACACCTCGCTAGGTTTGCCGATTCCTATGAGTTGGACGATAGAGGCTACGCGAAGCGCTTCTACAAAGGGTTGAGGGACCCCCTGAGGCAGGCCCTTTTGTTTATAGCCGTTGGAAGCCTGGCAGAAATCATTGACATGGCAAAGAGACTGGAGGCGGACCACATGGGATGTGGCAAGAGACCCGCGGAAGGAGTAATTGAAGTCGGCCCTAGTAATAGAAGGCGGAATGATCATGGCAGAGGAAGGGGAAACCACAGAGGTGGTCGGTGGGTCAACCGGAACTATCGGGTGGAGTACCCAATTCTGCAACCACTAGCTTTACCTCCACCACCGCAGCAGCAATATTATCAACAACCTGGGGGCCGACGTGAGGTGATATGTTTTGAGTGCAACCAACCGGGCATGTCCGACGAGTTTGCTCGCGATTGATCGGGGATGCTCCTATTGCTCCCCCTCCAGTAGCTCCACGGGGGCGAGGGCACATGCGTGGCCGAGGAAGAGGACCACCAGGGAGAAATCAAGGACATGCACGGGAGCATGTATTCGCATTGGATATGACTCAGGAGTGAAATCCGCAAGAGGTCATCACCGGTACGTGCAAAATTGTTTTAATATTATATGACTTGTTAGATTTATGATACAAATGATACGCGCTATTCTGAATAGTGATTACCCTTTTGGAACCTAGGCACTGTCGTGGTTAGCGGGAGACCCGCCTATACGTTATTTGACACGGGTGCGTCTCACTCGTTCATTTCGGAGGACTTCGTGAAGGACTTGGAGGGAGTGCAACACTTCACGGGCATTACTCAAAGGGTGCGCCTTCCGGACGGCTCTGAGATGACGTCGTCAGAAAGTTGCGATTTCGACACCCTTATTGGAGGAAAGTTCTTTGAAACTCCGGCTACAGTGTTAAGAATCCCGGAGTTCGATCTCATCTTGGGCATGAAGTGGTTGGACTGGCACCACGCCAGGATCAATTGTGCGGAGAAGCAAGTTATGTTGAGGCATGGAGACTCGGAAGTCATCTTCCAAGGTATTAAATTCGCACCCCGTAAACTATTATCTTCAATCCAAGCTATGAAATCTCATATGGAAGGGGACGAGGTCTATGTAATCTGCTTTGAGTTGAAGAAATTGACATTAGAGGTCAAGGATGTGCGGGTGGTGCGAGAATTTCCCAAGGTATTTCCCGAGAAATTGCCGGGACTACCCTCGCATAGGGAAGTGGACTTCCAAATCAAGCTAATTCCGGGTGCCAAGCCCGTCTCGCGAGCTCCATACCGAATGGCTCCGAAGGAACTTGCAGAGTTTAGAGTCCAGCTTCAGAAATAGGAGGAAGCAGGGTTCGTTCGCCCAAGCTCGTCGCCTTGGGGAGCGCCCGTTCTGTTCGTCAAAAAGAAGGATGGCACCCTGCGGTTGTGCATTGATTATCGAGAGTTGAACTGGTTAACGGTGCGGAACACCTATCCTCTACCGCGCATTGATGAGTTATTTGATCAATTGGTGGGATCGTATTGGTTCTCCAAGTTAGATCTGCGTTCGGGATATTATCAACTAAGGATACAAGAAGATGACATTCAGAAGACGGCGTTCAGTTCGAGATATGGTTTGTATGAATTCACCGTGATGCCGTTTGGGCTCACAAACGCCCCTTCCGCCTTCATGAGCTTGATGAACAAGGTGTTCAGCCCTTATTTGGACATCTTTGTCATCGTGTTCATCGATGATATCCTAGTCTACTCCAAGACTGAAGCAGAGCACGCCGAACATCTAACTTTGGTGCTGAGGAAACTAAAGGAGCACGCTTTGTTTGCCAAGTTCAGCAAATGCGAGTTTTGGCTTCGAGAGGTCGCGTTCTTGGGCCATGTGATTAGTGGGGCGGGGCTAGCAGTAGATCCGGCCAAGGTGCGGGCCGTGAAGGAGTGGTCGCCATTGAAGTCAGCGGCCGACATACGGAGCTTTCTTGGACTTGCCGGGTACTATCGCAAGTTCGTGAAAGGCTTCTCGAAGATCGCCCTTCCCCTTACTACGCTGACCAAGAAGGGTGTGCCGTTTGAATGGACACCCCAGTGTGAAGCTGCATTCCAAGAGTTGAAGGACAGATTGACGACTGCACCCATCCTAGCTCTTCCATCTGGGAAGGAGGGCTTTCAAGTTTACACGGATGCGTCGTATCAAGGGATGGGAGCTGTGTTGATGCAGAATGGGCATGTGATCGCTTATGCTTCAAGACAGTTGAAGAAGCATGAAGCCAGCTACCCGGTGCATGATCTAGAGTTGGGAGCGGTGGTGTTCGCCTTGAAGATTTGGAGGCATTATTTATATGGCGTCCACTGCGAGATCTACTCGGATCACAAAAATCTGAAGTACGTTCATACCCAAAAGGAGTTAAACTTGAGACAGCGGCGGTGGTTGGAGTTCTTGTGCGACTATGAATTCACCTTGAACTACCACCCCGGGAAGGTTAATTCCGTAGCTGATGCCTTGAGCCGAAAGGCACCGGGAACGAGCACGGAATCCCACTTGATGAGGATGGAGTTAATCCAGACACTGCAAGAGATGGAAGTCACTTTGGTCTTTAAGAATCAATCGGAAGAGTATACGGAATATTTGGCCGCGATGGGTATAGTTTGCAACATACGAGACCGGATCCGGACGGAACAAAAGAAGGATGCGGCTTTAACCCCGGCTTTCAAGTCAATGGAGGATGGGATTACGGAAGAATACTCCCTAAAAGACGGCCTCGTCCATTTTTGTGGCCGGCTTTACATCCCCGAAGGCGACAACATTCGGGAGGATATTCTAAAGGAGGCCCATTGCTCCAAGTACTCGGTGCACCCGGGATCGCGAAGATGTACGCCGATTTGAGAAAAACAATGTGTTGGCCGGGCATGAAGAGAGATGTCAAATACTTTGTTACTCATTGTGTGGCCTGTCAAATGGTGAAGGCAGAGTGCAGAAGCCCCGGTAGAATGCTACAGTCGTTGCCCATCCCGGAATGGAAATTTGAGGACATCTCCATGGACTTCGTCCACGGGTTACCTCGCTCGCGCTCGGGGAATGATTCTGTGTGGGTGATAGTTGACCGGCTGACCAAAGTAGCCCGATTTATCCCAATGAAGAAGGAGGCGCAGGTGGGCGTCCTAGTGCGTCTCTTTGTGGAGCAATTTGTGCGTTACCATGGTGTGCCGAAGACGATCGTCTCCGATCGGGATGGTCGGTTTACTTCAAGAGAATGGAGGGCTGTACAGGCTTATTTGGGCTCGCGCCTCACCTTTAGCACGGCCTTTCACCCTCAAACGGACGGGCAATCTGAACGAACCATCCGAACATTGGAGGACCTTCTGCGGTTGTGTGTGCTAGATAAAGGAGAACCATGGGAGAGACTCTTACCTCTCGTGGAGTTCTCTTATAATAACAGTCATCAAGCCAGTATTGGAATGGCACCTCATGAAGCTTTGTATGGAAGGAGGTGTAGAACACCCTTGTCCTGGGTGCAAGATGAAGATCCGAAGACATTGGGAAATGAGTACATTGATGACACGGACGCGGTGGTTAGGTTGATCCGGGATCGAATGCTAGAGGCTCAAAGTCGACAGGCGAAATATTACAACGCAAGGCACCGTATGGTGGAGTTTCAAGTGGGTGATAAGGTGTTCCTGAAGATTCGACCGATGCACGGAGTGTCGCGGGTACGTGGAGTCAAGAAGCTCAGCCCAAGGTATGTCGGGCCCTATGTCGTAGTGGAAAGGATTGGCCCTTTGGCCTATCGATTGGAGTTACCACCGGAGCTGGAGAACCTTCACGACGTGTTCCATGTATCGTCGCTTCGGAAGGCTTTGTTGCGGCCTGAACAATATATCCCCACGGCGGATGGTGCCGTGGCGTCTGATAGGTCTGTGCGACTGTAGCCGGTGCGGATAGTTGATAACGAGACGAGAACCTTGCGCCGCAAAAGTGTTCCCTTGGTGAAAGTGCTATGGTCTAATCATGGGAAGGAGGAGTTCACATGGGAGCCAAAGGACTTAATGCAAGGGCGCTACCCGGAGTTGTTTACTCCAGGTAAGAATTTTATTTGAAAGCATAGTTCCCTTTTATGTGTTTCACTCCAAAGCCTTACCCTGATTTCGGGGACGAAATCTTTTATTTTGTTTATAGGATTTGTAACGTCCCAATTCGCGCTAGGCCCCTTGATTGCGTATTTGAGTCTAGGGGGCTGTGGTGAGCCCAATGGGGGTGTGGGGGGAGCAGGTGCGAACGTACGGGAAATGAGGAAAACAAGGCAAAATGGCAATTCTGGCTGACACGGGTATGGACACGGCCGTGTCCATACCTGTGTCCCTCATAAAAATAGGCTTACCAGTCAAAGAGGTACACGGGTATTGGGACACGGGCGTGTCCCTAGCCGTGTGCCAAGGACACGGGTCGAGACACGGCCGTGTCTCTACCCGTGTGCCGCAACCCCGACCCGGCAGAAAGTGGTTCTGGGATGAACACGGCCTTGAACACGGCAGGCAACACGGCCGTGTCACATGCACACGGGTAGGAACACGACCGTGTGCCTACCCGTGTCTGCGATGTATAAAAAGGAAAAAGTTGTGAAACCCTAGCATTCATTCTCCTTTCTTCTGCCCCGAAAATTCTGAGAGGGTTCTTGGCTGGAGGAGGAGGAAGAGCTTGCCGGAGCCATCCTTGGAGGAATCAAAACGCCGCCGCCGTCAAGGGAAAAACAATGCCGCCGCGAAGGAGTGCGAGGCTCATGGCCGGCCATGGTGGTACCGCTGGACTTTAGGTGAGCTTCCTCCCCTCTCCCTTGGTGCTAGATCTATAGCTATTTTAGGAGAGACATCGACTCCATAGAGTCTTGATGGTGAGGAGGAGAGTTCTTAGGTTAAGCCATGCCTAGGTTTTCTAGGCTTAGTATTCCTCAACCTTCTCATCGTTCAAAGTGGAGATGAGAGGGATTTTCGTTGAGGGTTTGGCTTTGAAAGGAGGAATAAGGTTGGGTGTGATTTCTGGAGAAGTTTATGCGAGGTCGTTGCAAGGAAGAAGATGAACGGATGCCGTTCATCTCGCCTTAAGATGCGTGCAGAAATCTGATTTCTGCATGCAGCGACCTTCGTGGCCAATTTCGGAGGTGTTCTGGCCAGATCTGGGTGAACGACTCAACACGAAAGTTGTAGCCCTTGAAATTAACTTTCCAACGAGTGGTTGTTCGTTTCCATGCAATACCTGTAGCCACGGGAAAGCTGGTTCGAGTCCGCTGCGTTCGGGAAAATTCCTGTACAGGAAACTGTTTCCTGTACGTGTTCGAGTTGAATTTCTGGTAGGTTGCGACCAGATCTGGGCGATCGACTCAACACGAAAGTCGTAGCTCTCGCGAATACCTTTCCAACGAGGGGTTGTGCGTTGTGATCGGATTCCTGTAGCTCCGGGAATCCCAGTTTTAGTATTGGGCTATCCTATGTTAATGCACTTGTTAATTTATAATGTTAGCTCTCTTGCAATGATTGTGATTTGCTCATTTGATATCTTGCTCCCATATATCTATAATATTGTTGTTACTATAATTTAGCATGGTTATTCATTTGGTTGTGTAATAAGGTATAACCATGTATTGGTAGAGAAATGGATTGGATGGGAAGGCTAGATATTAGGAGTTGAGATCGGTATAGGATATACGTATACAATTTGGTGTTGAATATATCTATTGTGCGTAGTGTTGAGGTGAAGTTATTGAATAGGTGGGCGTGAAAATGATGAACACTATGTGAGGAGTATTTTGTAACCGTAATCCGAGCCCAAGGGGTTATTAATAACCGATGCTTAGAGTTGAAGTCTCCCTACGGGTAGCATCGAGTGAGTTGTTTTGGGGCATGTAATGTGCGACGATTCATCGTGTCGCGATATTGAGATAATGACTGTGGCAGGTCTACGGGTTCGCCAGTCGTCACACCGATGGGAGCCAATGGGTAGACCTTGGGCGGTAGGGTTAGATACTTGGTGTCCATAAACCGAGATCTCCTCCGCGCCATGAGAACGGTTGGGCTTGCACCTCGTGCGCTTCCGAGGTTCCATCCGGTTCGAAATCAAAGGCCAGGTTGGGCTGTGTTCTTGGTGCACATTTACCCAAGACCCCTTCTGAGCCGTAGTACGCATGTGAGCTCCGCTGTTGTGTTCTTAGCGTTGAGGCGTACGGGGGCCTAGGATAGGTAGTGTGATACCACCTAGTAGTGGAGACGCCCGCTCCACTATCGCCGTCTGGCCACGACGGACGACGCCTGAGAGGTTAGCTGCCTGCTCGAAAAGTGGGAACTTCAAGTCTGTGTCGACATAGCAACTTGTATGTGCGTGCGCATGAGTCGGTCATACCATAACATTCATATCATGTCATTCATTGCATACAGAAGATCCTCATCGTATAAGTTTGTATGGGCACTCCTATACGATGAGTTACTTTATTGTTAAGCCGATCCTTAACTTATAAGTTTGTATGGGCACTCTTATAAGTTAAGTTACTATTCTGATTAATTATACCTGCTGTCATATACTATTGATATTTGTAGAACTGCTAGTTGTGTAGCGTAGTTTATACTCCACTATTTTTACAGTCACCTGCTTGTTTACTTGCTTATATATAATCATATTGTACCTTGTTCTTTTCTCCGCCCGGTGCCGAGGAGTCGCCGGGGGAGCGGATGTGAAGCCACTTAGTCTTATGACTAACGGTTGCTACGTCTTCCTTTTTAGGAGGAAACCCCGCAGGTAGAGCAGCGACGGACTATGCAGCAGGACAGCCAGGCCCGGATGATAGGACCTGAGGTGGTGGTGCCATCGGCACCGTCAGTGACAGTCGTGAGTGTTTTCATGTAGCCGTTTGGCAAAGCATTTCTAGACTCTTGTTCTTTTTGTACAAGCCTGTCATGCTTGTTATCTTCCGCTACTTTTGGACTTTAACTTAGCTGTGAACTGAACTGCTTTTGCTTTTACTTTTCTGTTATGGTTGGGTTGGCATAATTGTTGTGATATGGATTGTAGCCGGCGGAATAGGCGTCTTGTGGTAAAGGCTAACCCGTGTGTTAGTGCTACCGCAAGGCGGCTATTTCGGGCATAAGACTCCCCTCGTGCCGTGTGTTGTGTTCCGGGAGGGGGGGGGTCTTACACAACAAGCCTTCTTCTTCCTCCAGCTGACGGTCAGGATTAACCCGACCTAGAGCTCCTTCCATCCACCACTGTCAGCCACTCTGCCACCTCCATTGCCGGCCATTGCCACCACCACCTCCGTTGAGGTGGTGGCCATCACTGGGTGGCAGCACGGCCTCCAGAGGGGTGGATTCCGGTGATCCCGACATGCAATATTTTCCCAAAAAACCATGAAAATGAAGCTTATATCGGGTTTAATTTGAGCTTGATCCACATTCTTAAAGAATCGTACGATTTACCCAGAGAGTAAGGAGAGGAGGAGGACCTTGCTTGCAGCCTTGAGACGTGTCGATCACAGGGAAGCAATTAGTTGTGGTGGCAGTGCTCGGTTTCTGCAACTGCATAGTGGTCTTCCTCAGCTCCTTCAGGTTATGTGTGGAAAAGCTTTCCCTGGATCCAAGGATGCTTTTAGATGAGTAAAAAGGGGGGGGGAATGTGGCTAGCTGGCGGTGTCCATTAATGCCCCTTGAAGAGCTTTTCGGTAACTGCAATTTTCCTCCACTAGTTGCTATTATGGCCGGAAAAACCCTTGGCCTTCCCCTAACTGACCAAGGGAGTTAATTCCAGCAAGAAGAGTGGGCCTTTTGCCTTCCAGGCCATGAATGGCATTTACTCCTCACTTTCTCTATCTCCATTAAAATGGAATTTGGGTTAAACCGTCTGCCACGTGGCACTCTACTAATTGACCGCTATTATTATTTAAATATGTCATAATGAAAGGACCGGGGAAAATTAATTCAGCTTGTGGAATTCCCGAGAAGATCCCAGTTCAGCCTCTTCATATGAACCAACAAACAGGGCCGAGAATTTCACTAAGGAAAATGCGTTGAGACAAGCCCCCACACTCAATGCCAAAATCGCAAGGAATTTTCTAAGTATAATGGCGTTGAGTGAGCTCAGCTCACTCAATGCCATTCAGGATATGGAGTTGAGTGAGCTCAACTCACTCAAAGTTATTAAGTCTATGGAATTTAGTGAGCTCAACTCACTCAACGCCTTGATTCGAGAAAGTCCTTTCATGTTTATTTGCTTTGAGTGCACTCTACGCACTCAACGCCATTCAGCCCTAGCGTTGAGTGCACTCAACGCACTCAACGCCACGAGCCCAAAAATCCTTCTAAGCAAAAATGGCGTTTAATGCACTCAATGCACTCAACGCCATTCAGCCCGTGGCGTTGAGTGGACTCGACGCACTCAATGCCTGAGCTCAAAATTATTTCCAAGTAAGATGGAGTTGAGTGCACTCAACACACTCAATGCCATTGAGCCCATGACGTTGAGTGGACTCGACACACTCGATGACTGAGCTCAAAATTCTTTCTAAGTAATTTGGCGTTCAGTGCACTCAATGCACTCAACGCCATTTAGCCCATGGCGTTGAGTGCACTCCACACACTCAATGCCCGAGCCCAAAAAATGTCTAAGTAGATACCTGATCTACTCATCGAGTCTTGTCGACTCACTCGATGCTTCCCGGACTTGAGTCAACTTGGCCTCTTTTAGTTGATCCCAATGGGTCCTTAGGGACATATTGGCCTCCCTTAGGGTAAGAGGCATCATGATAGGATGATGGAACCAAGTTAAAACCCTAAGGTCATGCCTAAAGTAGTAATTGGGATTCTACTACTTGCAGACCAAGGAGATTTTAACCTTGAGCCTTGTTCACTTGGTCTTCTTGGGCTTTCTAGGTTTTTGTCATGACTTAGTCATGACAAAAACCACTCTTAGGGGGTCTAATTGTTTGAGGAATGTTACAAATCCCAATAAAAAAACAAAAAAATTTCGTCCCCAAAATCTAGTTAGGCCTACGGGGTTTCATGTATGAAGGTAAATTGTAACATCCTGAGAGGTTGTGAGTAATACATGACTGAAAATCTCCAGGTACTTTTGTCGCATCAAGTCTTGTGGCTCCCATGTGTACTCCTCTTGCCCATGATTCCTCCTGCCCATGATTCCTCCAAAGGACCTTGACCAATGGAACCATCTTGCGGCACAAGACTCATATCCCCTTGTCGTCAATCCGGACTGGTTTCAGGTGAACTGACCGATCAGATGCTACCGACCCATCTGTGTTCGTAATCTGCTGCTCCGGGCGTAGTAGAGCCCTCCTAAGAGAGGATACATGGAACAAGTCGTGCAGACCTGCAAGCTCTGGTGGAAGCTCCATCCTGTATGCTAAGGGATTGATCCGCTCCAGGATCCTGTATGGCCCCACATACCTTGGGCTGAGCTTCTTCTTCCGACCACGCACTCGTGAAACTCCATGCACCAGACGTATCTTCGGGAATCATGGTCTCCATCTTTAGACTCTACTTGGCAATGTCGAGCATCGTAATATTTGGTCGGTCTGCTTTGGGCCTCCAGCATCCTATCTTGAACTAGTCACACCTAGGTATCTGGGTTCTTCATAAATTCCGAGTCGAGTGCCTTTGGATTCTTATCTTCGATCCATGATAGTGGAATCATGTACCTCCATACGAGGGTGGAGAGCTGTGTTGAATGTTGGTCGAGAGTTCAGATAAGACTGGACTGACCTTCTCTCCTTGGACGTACAATATCCATCCTGATTCGACACGATCATCTTGAGCACACCATGATAACGGAATTATACTCCCAAACTTCACAAAACACCCACAAGAATTTTCTTCCGGGTTATGGTGACCCCAGCTACCTCAGCCAGTCTATCATTGATGTTCCCTTTATAATTGTGCCCGGAATGGGGATGAGGAATCCTGTGCATGAAAATACCTAATTATACACTCGAACTTCCACTCTAACTCGGGCAGTGTATGGTAATTGTGCCTCTTTCTTCACTCCGGGGAGATATATGTTCCGAGATACAATATACTTCCGGTGATACATCATAGCGATTAAATTTTTACCTTCTCAGATATCCTGAATCTTGTTACCCATCATCTAATTTTTCGTGATCATAGTTAATCCTCGTAATTATTACATCTTATCACCAAGTCATTTTCTTGGTAATGCTACCGGTCATCAACATGTTTTTACAAATTCTTATCTTCGCCTGAATAACGTCGAATTATATCGACTTAAATCTCACTATGTTTGTTATGCCTCATTCTCTAAATTAGGTCTAAGGAAACCCAAGTCAATACTAATTCGCCCAATAAACCAAGGACAAGTCCCCAATAAACAAAAGATAAGCCCCAATAAACAAAAGATAAGCCCTTACCAACCTTAGGCTAAGTATCTTTGATATTACCATGTTATATCTGTCCTAGCTGGGTGTACAATCCCTAGGGCATCAATCTTCTCCTTAGGGTTCCACCATGAAACTCGTCGATATACTCCATACTTTAAACTCTATGAGTTACATTTACGATAACTTTATCGGGGTCAAAATATTCCCGTCCAAATGGGTATCTTCTAAACTTGAATTCTTATCCGACCCTCGGTGTTTGTTTCGGTGGTTGTCTCCTGGTAATCTTATTGCTGGTACGAGGGTTGAGACTATGTGTCTTATACCATTCTACTAATGGATTATTTGTCTCAATTCTCCTTAAAGCTTTAAGACCCCCCCTCCCGGAACACAACACACGGCACGAGGGGAGTCTTATGCCCGAAATAGCCGCCTTGCGGTAGCACTAACACACGGGTTAGCCTTTACCACAAGACGCCTATTCCGCCGGCTACAATCCATATCACAACAAACATGCCAACCCAACCATAACAGAAAAGTAAAAGCAAAAGCAGTTCAGTTCACAGCTAAGTTAAAGTCCAAAAGTAGCGGAAGATAACAAGCACGACAGGCTTGTACAAAAAGAACAAGAGTCTAAAATGCTTTGCCAAACGGCTACATGAAAACACTCACGACTGTCACTGACGGTGCTGATGGCACCACCACCTCAGGTCCTATCATCCGGGCCTGGCTGTCCTGCTGCATAGTCCGTCGCTGCTCTACCTGCGGGGTTTCCTCCTAAAAAGGAAGACGTAGCAACCGTTAGTCATAAGACTAAGTGGCTTCACATCCGCTCCCCCGGCGACTCCTCGGCACCGGGCGGAGAAAGGAACAAGGTACAATATGATTATATATAAGCAAGTAAACAAGCAGGTGACTGTAAAAATAGTGGAGTATAAACTACGCTACACAACTAGCAGTTCTACAAATATCAATAGTATATGACAGCAGGTATAATTAATCAGAATAGTAACTTAACTTATAAGAGTGCCCATACAAACTTATAAGTTAAGGATCGGCTTAACAATAAAGTAACTCATCGTATAGGAGTGCCCATACAAACTTATACGGTGAGGATCTTGTGTATGCAATGAATGACATGATATGAATGTTATGGTATGACCGACTCATGCGCACGCACATGCAAGTTGCTATGTCGACACAGACTTGAAGTTCCCACTTTTCGAGCAGGTAGCTAACCTCTCAGGCGTCGTCCGTCGTGGCCAGACGGCGACAGTGGAGCGGGCGTCTCCACTACTAGGTGGTATCACACTACCTATCCTAGGCCCCCGTACGCCTCAACGCTAAGAACACAACAGCGGAGCTCACCTGCGTACTACGGCTCAGAAGGGGTCTTGGGTAAATGTGCACCAAGAACACAGCCCAACCTGGCCTTTGATTTCGAACCGGATGGAACCTCGGAAGCACACGAGGTGCAAGCCCAACCGTTCTCATGGCGCGGAGGAGATCTCGGTTTATGGACACCAAGTATCTAACCCTACCGCCCAAGGTCTACCCATTGGCTCCCATCGGTGTGACGACTGGCGAACCCGTAGACCTGCCACAGTCATTATCTCAATATCGCGACACGATGAATCGTCGCACATTACATGCCCCAAAACAACTCACTCGATGCTACCCGTAGGGAGACTTCAACTCTAAGCATCGGTTATTAATAACCCCTTGGGCTCGGATTACGGTTACAAAATACTCCTCACATAGTGTTCATCATTTTTCACGCCCACCTATTCAATAACTTCACCTCAACACTACGCACAATAGATATATTCAACACCAAATTGTATACGTATATCCTATACCGATCTCAACTCCTAATATCTAGCCTTCCCATCCAACCCATTTCTCTACCAATACATGGTTATACCTTATTACACAACCAAATGAATAACCATGCTAAATTATAGTAACAACAACATTATAGATATATGAGAGCAAGATATCAAATGAGCAAATCACAATCATTGCAAGAGAGCTAACATTATAAATTAACAAGTGCATTAACATAGGATAGCCCAATACTAAAACTGGGATTCCCGGAGCTACAGGAATCCGATCACAACGCACAACCCCTCGTTGGAAAGGTATTCGCGAGGGCTACGACTTTCGTGTTGAGTCGATCGCCCAGATCTGGTCGCAACCTACCAGAAATTCAACTCGAACACGTACAGGAAACAGTTTCCTGTACAGGAATTTTCCCGAACGCAGCGGACTCGAACCAGCTTTCCCGTGGCTACAGGTATCGCATGGAAACGAGCAATCACTCGTTGGAAAGGTAATTGCAAGGGCTACAACTTTTATGTTGAGTCGTTCACCCAGATCTGGACAGAACACCTCCGAAATTGGCCACGAAGGTCGCTGCGTGCAGAAATCAGATTTCTGCACGCATCTTAAGGCGAGATGAACGGCATCCGTTCATCTTCTTCCTTGCACGACCTCGCATAAACTTCTCCAGAAATCACACCCAACCTTATTCCTCCTTTCAAAGCCAAACCCTCAACGAAAATCCCTCTCATCTCCACTTTGAACGATGAGAAGGTTGAGGAATACTAAGCCTAGAAAACCTAGGCATGGCTTAACCTAAGAACTCTTCTCCTCACCATCAAGACTCTATGGAGTCGATGTCTCTCCTAAAATAGCTATAGATCTAGCACCAAGGGAGAGGGGAGGAAGCTCACCTCAAGTCCAGCGGTACCACCATGGCCGGCCATGAGCCTCGCACTCCTTCGCGGCGGCATTGTTTTTCCCTTGACGGCGGCGGCGTTTTGATTCCTCCAAGGATGGCTCCGGCAAGCTCTTCCTCCTCCTCCAGCCAAGAACCCTCTCAGGAATTTCGGGGCAGAAGAAAGGAGATGAAATGCTAGGGTTTCCCAACTTTTCCTTTTTATACATCGCAGACACGGGTAGGCACACGGCCGTGTTCCTACCCGTGTTCAGGTGACACGGCCGTGTGGCATGCCGTGTCTAGGGCCGTGTTCCTCCCAGAACCACTTTCTGCCGGGTCAGGGTTGCGGCACACGGGTAGAGACACGGCCGTGTCCCGACCCGTGTCCTTGGCACACGGCTAGGGACACGCCCGTGTCCCGACCCGTGTCCTTGGCACACGGCTAGGGACACGCCCGTGTCCCAATGCCCGTGTACCTCTCTGACTGGTAAACCTATTTTTATGAGGCACACGGGTATGGACACGGCCGTGTCCATACCCGTGTCAGCCAAAAATGCTGTTTTGCCTTGTTTTCCTCATTTCCCGCACGTCCGCACCTGTTCACCCACATCCCCCATTGGGCTCACCACAGCCCCCTTGACTCAAATACGCAATCAAGGGGCCTAGCGCGAATTGGGACGTTACAAATCCTATAAACAAAATAAAAGATTTCGTCCCCGAAATCAGGGTAAGGCTATGGGAGTGAAACACATAAAAAGGGAACTATGCTTTCAAATAAAATTTTTACCTGGAGTAAATAATTCCGGGTAGCGCTCTTGCATCAAATCCCTTGGCTCCCATGTGCACTCTTCCTTCCCGTGATTAGACCATAGCACCTTCACCAAGGGAACACTTTTGCGGCGCAAGGTCCTTGTCTCGTTATCAACGATCCGCACCGGCTCCAGTCGCACAGACCTATCAGACGCCACGGCACCATCCGCCGTGGGGATATACTGTTCAGGTCGCAACAAAGCCTTCCGAAGCGACGATACATGGAACACGTCGTGAAGGTTCTCCAGCTCCGGTGGTAACTCCAATCGATAGGCCAGAGGGCCAATCCTTTCCACTACAACATAGGGCCCAACATACCTTGGGCTGAGCTTCTTGACTCCACGTACTCGTGACACTCCGTGCATCGGTCGAATCTTCAGGAACACCTTATCACCCACTTGAAACTCTACCATACGGTGCCTTGCGTTGTAATATTTCGCCTGTCGGCTTTGAGCCTCTAGCATTCGATTCCGGATCAACCTAACCACCGCGTCCGTGTCATCAATATACTCATTTCCACATGTCTTCGGATCTTCGTCTTGCACCCAGGACAAGGGTGTTCTACACCTCCTTCCATACAAAGCTTCATGAGGTGCCATTCCAATACTAGCTTGATGACTGTTATTATAAGAGAACTCCACGAGAGGTAAGAGCCTCTCCCATGGTTCTCCTTTATCTAGCACACACAACCTCAATAGGTCCTCCAATGTTCGGATGGTTCGTTCAGATTGCCCGTCCGTTTGTGGGTGAAAGGCTGTGCTAAAGGCGAGGCGCGAGCCCAAATAAGCCTGTACAGCCCTCCATTCTCTTGAAGTAAACCGACCATCCCGGTCGGAGACGATCGTCTTTGGCACACCATGGTACCGCACAAATTGTTCCACAAAGAGACGCACTAAGACGCCCACTTGCGCCTCCTTCTTCATTGGGACAAATCGGGCTACCTTGGTCAACCGGTCAACTATCACCCACACGGAATCATTCCCCGAGTGCGAGCGAGGTAACCCGTGGACGAAGTCCATGGAGATGTCCTCAAATTTCCATTCGGGGATGGGCAACGACTGTAGCATTCCACCGGGGCTTCTGCACTCCGCCTTCACCATTTGACAGGCCAAACAATGAGTAACAAAGTACTTGACATCCCTCTTCATGCCCGGCCAACACATCGTCTTTCTCAAATCGGTGTACATCTTCGCGATCCCCGGGTGCACCGAGTACTTGGAGCAATGGGCCTCCTTTAGAATATCCTCCCGAATGTTGTCACCTTCGGGGATGTAAAGCCGGCCACGAAAATGGACGAGGCCGTCTTTTAGGGAGTATTCTTCCGTAGTCCCATCCTCCATTGACTTGAAAGCCGGGGTTAAAGCCGCATCCTTCTTTTGTTCCGTACGGATCCGGTCTCGTATGTTGCAAACTATACTCATCGCGGCCAAATATTCGGTATACTCTTCCGGTTGATTCTTAAAGACCAAAGTGATTTCCATCTCTTGCAACGTCCGGATTAACTCCATCCTCATCAAGCGGGATTCCGTGCTCGCTTCCGGCACTTTCCGGCTCAAGGCATCAGCTACGGAATTAACCTTCCCGGGGTGGTAGTTCAAGGTGAAATCATAGTCGCACAAGAACTCCAACCACCGCCGCTGTCTTAAGTTTAACTCCTTTTGGGTGTGAACGTACTTCAGATTTTTGTGATCCGAGTAGATCTCGCAGTGGACGCCGTATAAATAATGCCTCCACATCTTCAAGGCGAATACCACCGCTCCCAACTCTAGATCATGCACCGGGTAGCTGGCTTCATGCTTCTTCAACTATCTTGAAGCATAAGCGATCACATGCCCATTCTGCATCAACACAGCTCCCATCCCTTGATACGACGCATCCGTGTAAACTTGAAAGCCCTCCTTCCCAGATGGAAGAGCTAGGATGGGTGCAGTCGTCAATCTATCTTTCAACTCTTGGAATGCAGCTTCACACTGGGGTGTCCATTCAAACGGCACACCCTTCTTGGTCAGCGTAGTAAGGGGAAGGGCGATCTTCGAGAAGCCTTTCACGAACCTGCGATAGTACCCGGCAAGTCCAAGAAAGCTCCGTATGTCGGCCGCTGACTTCAATGGCGACCACTCCTTCACGGCCCGCACCTTGGCCGGATCTACTGCTAGCCCCGCCCCACTAATCACATGGCCTAAGAACGCGACCTCTCGAAGCCAAAACTCGCATTTGCTGAACTTGGCAAACAAAGCGTGCTCCTTTAGTTTCCTCAGCACCAAAGTTAGATGTTCGGCGTGTTCTGCTTCAGTCTTGGAGTAGACTAGGATAACATCGATGAACACGATGACAAAGATGTCCAAATAAGGGCTGAACACCTTGTTCATCAAGCTCATAAAGGCGGAAGGGGCGTTTGTGAGCCCAAACGGCATCACGGTGAATTCATACAGACCATATCTCGAACTGAACGCCGTCTTCTGAATGTCATCTTCTTGTATCCTCAGCTGATAATATCCCGAACGCAGATCTAACTTGGAGAACCAATACGATCCCACCAATTGATCAAATAACTCATCAATGCGCGGTAGGGGATAGGTGTTCCGCACCGTTAACCGGTTCAACTCTCGATAATCAATGCACAACCGCAGGGTGCCATCCTTCTTTTTGACGAACAAAACGGGCGCTCCCCAAGGCGACGAGCTTGGGCGAACGAACCCTGCTTCCACCAATTCCTGAAGCTGGACTCTAAACTCTGCAAGTTCCTTCGGAGCCATTCGGTATGGAGCTCGCGAGACGGGCTTGGCACCCGGAATTAGCTTGATTTGGAAGTCCACTTCCCTATGCGGGGGTAGTCCCGGCAATTTCTCGGGAAATACCTCGGGAAATTCTCGCACCACCCGCACATCCTTGACCTCTAATGTCAATTTCTTCAACTCAAAGCAGATTACATAGACCTCGTCCCCTTCCATATGAGATTTCATAGCTTGGATTGAAGATAATAGTTTACGGGGTGCGAATTTAATACCTTGGAAGATGACTTCCGAGTCTCCATGCCTCAACATAACTTGCTTCTCCGCACAATTGATCCTGGCGTGGTGCCAGTCCAACCACTTCATGCCCAAGATGAGATCGAACTCCGGGATTCTTAACACTGTAGCCGGAGTTTCAAAGAACTTTCCTCCAATAAGGGTGTCGAAATCGCAACTTGCTGACGACGTCATCTCAGAGCTGTCCGGAAGGCGCACCCTTTGAGTAATGCCCGTGAAGTGTTGCACTCCCTCCAAGTCCTTCACGAAGTCCTCCGAAATGAACGAGTGAGACGCACCCGTGTCAAATAACGTATAGGCGGGTCTCCCGCTAACCACGACAGTGCCTAGGTTCCAAAAGGGTAATCACTATTCAGAATAGCGCGTATCATTTGTATCATAAATCTAACAAGTCATATAATATTAATAAATTTTTGCACGTACCGGTGATGACTTCCTGCGGATTTCTCTCCTGAGTCATATCCAATGCGAATACATGCTCCCGCGCATGTCCTTGATTTCTCCCTGGTGGTCCTCTTCCTCGGCCACGCATGTGCCCTCGCCCCCGTGGAGCTACTGGAGGGGGAGCAATAGGAGCATCCCCGATCAATCGCGGGCAAACTCGTCGGACATGCCCCGGTTGGTTGCACTCAAAACATATCACCTCACGTCGGCCCCCAGGTTGTTGATAATATTGCTGCTGCGGTGGTGGAGGTAAAGCTAGTGGTTGCGGAATTGGGTACTCCACCCGATAGTTCCGGTTGACCCACCGACCGCCTCTGTGGTTTCCCCTTCCTCTACCATGATCATTCCGCCTTCTATTACTAGGGCCGACTTCAATTACTCCTTCCGCGGGTCTCTTGCCACATCCCATGTGGTCCGCCTCCAGTCTCTTTGCCATGTCAATGATTTCTGCCAGGCTTCCATCGGCTATAAACAAAAGGGCCTGCCTCAGGGGGTCCCTCAACCCTTTGTAGAAGCGCTTCGCGTAGCCTCTATCGTCCAACTCATAGGAATCGGCAAACCTAGCGAGGTGTTGGAACTCCCTCTGGTACTCCGTTACCGAATTCGATCCTTGCTTCAGCTGCAGAAATTTTTCTTCAAGTCCATCCCGAGCAGAAGAAGGGATGAAGTGATCCAGAAAAGCCTCGGTGAACTCGTTCCAACCGATGTCCGTGTACAACCGCCCTTGGAAGATGGAGCCCATGAGGGACTTCCACCACCTTTTGGCGTGCAGCTCTAGCAGCGTCACTACCAATGTCACCGCCATGCTGTTCGGACATCTTATGCCAGCCATCAATTCCTGCACGGTATCAAGCCATTCCTCGGTGCGCACCGGCGATTCTGTCCCAAGATAGGCAGGAGGGGACAGGGCACGGAAGGTGCTCAACCAGTTGGAGCTTGGCGCTTGTTGTTGCACCGGAGCTTGCTGGGCTTTAAATGCATCCAATATGGCTGACAGCGTTTGTCCCAGCTCCGACTGCTGGAATTGTGAAGGAACGGAAGGGGTAGGAGTGCCCCCAACCGGCTCCACCTGCGCTGGGACCTATACGCAAGGTACAAATTAGGGTCAGGTTGGCTAAAACTAATGTCAAAGTTGGACAACTTAGTGTGAATTACATATGGGCACACCACTGCTTCCGCTAAGTCGGTTTGTCCCCAAACCGACTAATCGAACGGGAGTGGCCCATTGTTACCTGACTGCTGTAGGTGAAGATCGGCTAAGTCTGATACCATTTGTAAGACCCCCCCTCCCGGAACACAACACACGGCACGAGGGGAGTCTTATGCCCGAAATAGCCGCCTTGCGGTAGCACTAACACACGGGTTAGCCTTTACCACAAGACGCCTATTCCGCCGGCTACAATCCATATCACAACAAACATGCCAACCCAACCATAATAGAAAAGTAAAAGCAAAAGCAGTTCAGTTCACAGCTAAGTTAAAGTCCAAAAGTAGCGGAAGATAACAAGCACGACAGGCTTGTACAAAAAGAACAAGAGTCTAAAAATGCTTTGCCAAACGGCTACATGAAAACACTCACGACTGTCACTGACGGTGCCGATGGCACCACCACCTCAGGTCCTATCATCCGGGCCTGGCTGTCCTGCTGCATAGTCCGTCGCTGCTCTACCTGCGGGGTTTCCTCCTAAAAAGGAAGACGTAGCAACCGTTAGTCATAAGACTAAGTGGCTTCACATCCGCTCCCCCGGCGACTCCTCGGCACCGGGCGGAGAAAGGAACAAGGTACAATATGATTATATATAAGCAAGTAAACAAGCAGGTGACTGTAAAAATAGTGGAGTATAAACTACGCTACACAACTAGCAGTTCTACAAATATCAATAGTATATGACAGCAGGTATAATTAATCAGAATAGTAACTTAACTTATAAGAGTGCCCATACAAACTTATAAGTTAAGGATCGGCTTAACAATAAAGTAACTCATCGTATAGGAGTGCCCATACAAACTTATACGGTGAGGATCTTGTGTATGCAATGAATGTTATGATATGAATGTTATGGTATGACCGACTCATGCGCACGCACATGCAAGTTGCTATGTCGACACAGACTTGAAGTTCCCACTTTTCGAGCAGGTAGCTAACCTCTCAGGCGTCGTCCGTCGTGGCCAGACGGCGACAGTGGAGCGGGCGTCTCCACTACTAGGTGGTATCACACTACCTATCCTAGGCCCCCGTACGCCTCAACGCTAAGAACACAACAGCGGAGCTCACCTGCGTACTACGGCTCAGAAGGGGTCTTGGGTAAATGTGCACCAAGAACACAGCCCAACCTGGCCTTTGATTTCGAACCGGATGGAACCTCGGAAGCACACGAGGTGCAAGCCCAACCGTTCTCATGGCGCGGAGGAGATCTCGGTTTATGGACACCAAGTATCTAACCCTACCGCCCAAGGTCTACCCATTGGCTCCCATCGGTGTGATGACTGGCGAACCCGTAGACCTGCCACAGTCATTATCTCAATATCGCGACACGATGAATCGTCGCACATTACATGCCCCAAAACAACTCACTCGATGCTACCCGTAGGGAGACTTCAACTCTAAGCATCGGTTATTAATAACCCCTTGGGCTCGGATTACGGTTACAAAATACTCCTCACATAGTGTTCATCATTTTCACGCCCACCTATTCAATAACTTCACCTCAACACTACGCACAATAGATATATTCAACACCAAATTGTATACGTATATCCTATACCGATCTCAACTCCTAATATCTAGCCTTCCCATCCAACCCATTTCTCTACCAATACATGGTTATACCTTATTACACAACCAAATGAATAACCATGCTAAATTATAGTAACAACAACATTATAGATATATGGGAGCAAGATATCAAATGAGCAAATCACAATCATTGCAAGAGAGCTAACATTATAAATTAACAAGTGCATTAACATAGGATAGCCCAATACTAAAACTGGGATTCCCGGAGCTACAGGAATCCGATCACAACGCACAACCCCTCGTTGGAAAGGTATTCGCGAGGGCTACGACTTTCGTGTTGAGTCGATCGCCCAGATCTGGTCGCAACCTACCAGAAATTCAACTCGAACACGTACAGGAAACAGTTTCCTGTACAGGAATTTTCCCGAACGCAGCGGACTCGAACCAGCTTTCCCGTGGCTACAGGTATCGCATGGAAACGAGCAACCACTCGTTGGAAAGGTAATTTCAAGGGCTACAACTTTTATGTTGAGTCGTTCACCCAGATCTGGCCAGAACACCTCCGAAATTGGCCACGAAGGTCGCTGCGTGCAGAAATCAGATTTCTGCACGCATCTTAAGGCGAGATGAACGGCATCCGTTCATCTTCTTCCTTGCACGACCTCGCATAAACTTCTCCAGAAATCACACCCAACCTTATTCCTCCTTTCAAAGCCAAACCCTCAACGAAAATCCCTCTCATCTCCACTTTGAATGATGAGAAGGTTGAGGAATACTAAGCCTAGAAAACCTAGGCATGGCTTAACCTAAGAACTCTTCTCCTCACCATCAAGACTCTATGGAGTCGATGTCTCTCCTAAAATAGCTATAGATCTAGCACCAAGGGAGAGGGGAGGAAGCTCACCTCAAGTCCAGCGGTACCACCATGGCCGGCCATGAGCCTCGCACTCCTTCGCGGCGGCATTGTTTTTCCCTTGACGGCGGCGGCGTTTTGATTCCTCCAAGGATGGCTTCGGCAAGCTCTTCCTCCTCCTCCAGCCAAGAACCCTCTCAGGAATTTCGGGGCAGAAGAAAGGAGATGAAATGCTAGGGTTTCCCAACTTTTCCTTTTTATACATCGCAGACACGGGTAGGCACACGGTCGTGTTCCTACCCGTGTTCAGGTGACACGGCCGTGTGGCATGCCGTGTCTAGGGCCGTGTTCCTCCCAGAACCACTTTCTGCCGGGTCAGGGTTGCGGCACACGGGTAGAGACACGGCCGTGTCCCGACCCGTGTCCTTGGCACACGGCTAGGGACACGCCCGTGTCCCGACCCGTGTCCTTGGCACACGGCTAGGGACACGCCCGTGTCCCAATGCCCGTGTACCTCTCTGACTGGTAAACCTATTTTTATGAGGCACACGGGTATGGACACGGCCGTGTCCATACCCGTGTCAGCCAAAAATGCTGTTTTGCCTTGTTTTCCTCATTTCCCGCACGTCCGCACCTGTTCACCCACATCCCCCATTGGGCTCACCACAGCCCCCTTGACTCAAATACGCAATCAAGGGGCCTAGCGCGAATTGGGACGTTACAAAAGCAGTCCTATTAGTTTGAATAATGGCCCGTAGGGTCACCTGAGTTTATTTCTTAGGTTGTCATTCTCGTGTTAAACTCCTCCTTTATTCTCTTTGGGTATCTCCTTACCTTAACTAAGTTCATAACGAAGGTATATTTCTGACTAGGGTATACTATAAGTTGTCATTGTTAGTTATGAGTCCTAGTGGGTTGAGTCTAACTCGTTGGCTAGAGAACTATAAGATGAGATCTTCACAGCCGGAGGAGTTCCCTACTAGGGCAAGGTTTGTCGTAGGCTACAAAGAAGAATTCCAATTAATGAAGACGTGGACTTTTACATGTGATTTCCCTTATGGGCACACCACTGCTTCCGCTGCTTAGTTTGTCCCCAAACTAAACTCGTGCGGGGGTGACCCAGGGGTTGTGGACTGCAACTTTTCAATCGAGGTCTCCTCTGATACCACTTGTAAGACCCAATCTTTTTCTTTTTAAAACCCCACGGTCTTAGGCCTAGAACCGCCGCTTCGCGATGACACCTTCACGCCTGGGAAGTTCATCACTACAAAACGCCGATCCTTTCGGCCGATTCGATCATGAAATAGTAGCCAAACAAAGAAGAAAGCAAGTCCATAGAAATCACATATAAAGTAAATAGTCTCCACGAAGGGAGTGTCCACAGATATAATAAAAGTACAGAAAACTTGAACTCATGTCCGGTACATCTATATCCTCACTACATATCTCTCAATTGCGGAAGCAAAACTAAAATAACTACTAGCGATCAAGACTCATAATCACAACTGTCCGAACTCCGGTACAAGACTGTCCCATCTCGAAGCGTGTCGATCTCCGGGGATGCTCCTCCATGCTGGGCTCCATGGTCCCCTAAAATGATGTGGTTCAAAAACCGTTAGTCTAAAAGACATAGTCCTATCATCCCATGCCCCTTCCCCAATGGCTCCTAGGCACCGAGCAGGGAGGAGGAAAGGAGAGGTAATGAAGGTGGAGAATGAAAAATACAGGTGACAATAGAACTAATCTAGTAGTTCTATGAGTATATAAGGCAATAATAAAAGTACGAAGAACTGAATAAGAAATAAGTAACCATAACTAATATGGAGACACATAAGATGAGGGGTCTTATGCAAGGCTCCTATCATATAAAAAGTCCCATACCAATTTATACGATAGGGTGTGAGTTTTCTAGCAAACATACATATATATATTTACTGAATAAAAACATTAACATTTAAGCACGCTCGCGCGATCTTATAAACCAAAGGGTCGTTTTGCATAGCCTATTGTATAAAGCATCACATACCACTTTATACAATAGGTGTCAAGGTTATATGCAATGGTTATGTTATGACATGCAATTATGCCATGATGTGAACATGCAAGTGCAACTCACCCACTCGACTCTATGTACAAAGACCTTTAGTTCCCCCTTTTTGGAACCGAACCTCCAAGGATACCTCCGTAGTTGTAAACGGAAGCGGTGGGTTGGGCCCCTCCCACCTCTAAACAAGTAATTGCACTACCAGTCAGACCTATCGTACGCCTTAATGCTGGTGCACTAAGCGGAGCTCCTGCGTACTCTTGTTGGTTGGCGCACCAGACTTTTATGGCGAATTGCTAAACCACACTTGCCGAGTCGACGTATTGGCGTCGGTGCATCGACCCACCAATACCGAAGACCAACCACCTTATACCTTATGCACATGAAACCTTATGTATCACCTACCGAGCCAAAGCTCCCTGGACCATCCCGTCCTTCACATTCAACAACCGAGCCAAAGCTCGTCGGGCCAACCTGCCCATCCCCAAAATCCCAGGGCCTACAGCCCGTGTGAACCAACCTAACATCCCGAGACATCGAGGTGAGTGAAAGTGAACCCCTAATTATATTAGTTACTCTTGCAATTTAGTTTTACCTATATTTTAGGTTAGCCCAGGACTGGCGCACCCCGTGAAGGGCTCTCAAAGGGCACTAGGAACTACGATGGGCTGAAGCCCAATGCTACCTTTCGCAAGGCACTTATTATTATTGGTTGTTACCCAACTCCCAATCCCTTTAATGTTGTACCGGATCTAACCCTAATGTGTTTTGACCTTTCTCTCTCTCCACCGGGAAGACGATGTTTCGTCGATCCCGAGCACCACCTAGGCTTAGACGACTCGACTACCTACTCTTCCAAACTTCCAATGGTATCCCCTATCATCTTACCAAGTCAATACACTAACATCCCAACTCTCTGGATTCCTCTTGAACCATATCATGATTTCTGAAGTTTTTACTAAACACAGACCATCCTAAGCTATATGATGTATACAATGATAGGTACTCAAAATTATCATCCAATATCCCTATAATTATATTTGGGGGTCTACCATGCTGTGATTAGCCTAAATCCAGAATTTCATAATTTTCCTAATTTACTTGATAATTTTTTTAATTCCTTAGGGAATCCATATACCTTGGTTTGTACATGAAGTACCATTTTCTGACATACAAAATTTATGATAAATACAAGATGACTGTATAATAGTGAATTCAAAGTCTCCCAATTTTTCAGCAAAATTTAGGCATCTAATCATAATTTTGAATATACCCAATTTATATCAATTTAAAGAAGCAAGTGCTACAAATACACTTCCAAAAATTCTGAGAAAATTCTAGCATGAACATAATGACCTATAAACACTCCAGGTGAAGTTTCTAAATTTTCTAATGAATAAAGAACTCTAAACTTAATTTTTGAACAACAATCCAAATTGGTAATTTAATGCACTAAGTAAAGAAATTATTCCTTTAAAAATTGTAATAGAATTTCCACAAGAGCATGTTGACTAAGAATCACTACTGATCAAGTTTCACAATTTTTCAACAATTGTGGAGTTCTGAATTTATTATTGAACATAAAATTATTCTCAAAAGCTTGTGTACAAAGTACTGAAAATATAACTCTGAAAATTATAAATAAATTCATGTAAGGGTATATTTATATAACATACCCTCTGCCTAATCCTCAAAACTTACTACTCAACAGAGTGATCATAATAATTGAAAGATTATCATTGGCAATTTTAATGTACTCTAAAGATGGTGCTAAATGTATTGATCCAAAATTTACAATAAAATCACCAAATGGCCTTATTGACCTTATGACTATACTACCCAAGTTTCATGGCTTTTCATTAAGTTTTGGTGGCTTATCTTGCATGTACAAGTGTTTTGCTCTAAACTAGGGTTAGGGTTTTGAGGGGTGTATCCATCTCCAAATCCTCTAAGATTTTTACCAGAGGACTTTAGCTACCCTAGATTCTTCTCCACCAAATTTCAAATCATTTCAAGGTCATTTGACCATATGCCCTTCTCAAACACCAAAGGCCTAACATATGGTTTGAACTTGGGTACTAAGGCAATTCATTCCCAAACCACCCCATATTCCAAATGAGGGTGGTAAAGGTCATAACCAACCAGTCGTCAAAATTTCAACCTCTGTTGAGGGGATTTGGCTACTCAAAACTCCATGTGCACTTTGGTCCTAAATACTCCCTTTTGGGCAAGGATAGGGTTTTCTTATTTCCAATCTAAATCATCTCCAAATGAGATGAAAATTTATATAGTGCCCTATGATGACCCCATGGACCACTCACCAAAATTTGGGAGAGTTTGGAGGTAATTTGGTCCCTTAATTATTTTACCCTAGAGTAATAAAATAATTTCCAAAACTATATAAATATTGTCCCCAAAAATTCTCATTTTTGGGCAGGACATAGGTATAGATAAGGGTGACTCCCTGTCCAAATTTCAAGTCATTTGGACAAGGGATGAAGGGGGGACACTCATTTTAATTCCTGTCTAGCCCTATGTATAGACTCCCACCAAAATGGGTGCTCTGGTCAAACCAAATGTCCCAATTGATTCAAATAAATTTTAAATTAAAGTAGACCCATAGGGTTACAATTTATATGTTAAACACATCCTCTGATTTAGCACCTAGGTATTTTTAAATTAATTTAAAAGGTAACTGTATAAATGTGAAAGAAAAAACTAAAATCGACATTTAATATATTCAATTTAGCACAGATCTTGAAGTAGATCGGGCGGCAGCTGGCGTTCTTCTTCCTCCAGCTAATGGTCAGGATTGACCCGACCTGGAGCTCCTTCTAGCCACCACTGTTGGCCACCCGACCACCTCCTTGGCCGGCCACCGCCACCACCACCTCTGTCGAGGTGGTGGCGATCGTTGGGCGGCGGCACGGCCGCCGGAGGGGCGGATTCCGGTGAACCAAACATGCGAGATTTTCCTTAAAAAACATGAAAATGAAGGCTTGGATCGGGTTCAATTTGAGCTTGATCCTCATTCTAAAAAAATCCTACGATCTACCCATAGAGTAAGGAGAGGAGGAGGACCTTGCTTGCGGCGTGGAGACGTTTCGATCGCCGGGAAGCCATTGGTGGTGGTGGCGGCGCTTGGTTTCTGCAACTGCACAGTGGTCTTCCTCGGCTCCTTTATGTAATTGTGTGGAAAATCTTGCTCTGGATCCAGGGATGCTTTTAGATGAGTAAAAAGGGGGAGGGAAGGGGGCTAGCTGGCGGTGGCCATTAATGCCCCTTGGAGAGCTTTTCGGTAACTGCAATTTTCCTCCCCTAGTTGCTGTTATGGTCAGGAAAACCCTTGTCCTTCCCCTAACTGACCGGGGCAGGTCATTCCAGCAAGAAGAGTGGACCCTTGGCCTTCCAGGCAATAAATGACATTTACTCCTCACTTTCTCTCTCTCCATTAAAATTGAATTTGGGTTAAATCATCTGCCACGTGGCACTCTACTACTAGACCACTATTATTGTTTAAGTAAGTCCTAATGAAAGGACTGGGGTCAATTAATTCAGCTTGCTCAATTCCCGAGAAGATCCCGGTTCAGCCTCTTCATATGAATCAACAAACAGGGTCAAAAATTTCTCTAAGGCAAAAGCGTTGAGACAAGCCCCCACACTCAACGCCGAAATTGCCAGGAATTTTCTAAGTACAATGGCGTTGAGTGAGCTTAGCTCACTCAACACCATTCAGGCTATGGTGTTGAGTGAGCTCAACTCACTCAACCCCTTTAAGTCTATGGCATTGAGTGAGCTCAACTCACTCAACGCCATATTCTAGAAAGTCCTTTCATGTTAATTGGCGTTGAGTGCACTCTACGCACTCAGCGCCATTCAGCCCATGGCGTTGAGTGCACTCAACGCACACAACGCTACGAGCCCAAAAATCCTTCTAAGCAAGAATGGCGTTGAGTGCACTCAACGCACTCAACGCCATTCAGCCCATGGCGTTGAGTGGACTCGACGCACTCAACGCCCGAGCTCAAAATTCTTTCCAAGTAATATGGCGTTTAGTGCACTGAACGCACTCAACGCCATTCAGCCAATGGAATTGAGTGGACTCGACGCACTCGACGCCTGAGCTCAAAATTCATTCTAAGTAAGATGGCGTTGAGTGAACTCAACGCACTTAATGCCATTCAGCCCATGGCATTGAGTGCACTCCACACACTCAATGCCCGAGCCCAAAAACCTGTCTAAGTAGATACCTGATCTAGTCGTCAAGTCTTGTCGACTCACTCGATGCTTCCCGCACTTGAGTCAACCTGGCCTCTTTTGGTTGATCCCAATGGGTCCTTAGCGACATTTTGTCCACCCTTAGGGTTAGAGGTGTCATGATGGGATCATGGAACCAAGTTAAAACCTTAAGGTCATGCCTAAAGTAGTAATTGGGATTCTATTACTCGTAGACAAAGGTGATTTTCACATTGAGCCTTATTCACTTGGTCTTCTTGGGCTTTCTAGGGTTTTGTCATGACTTAGTCATAACAAAAACCACTCCTAGGGGGTCTAATTGTTCGAGGGATGTTACACGTGGTAGATTGGTGAGGCGGGATAGTGGATGTACCTAATACAAGGAACCACAATAAATCTCTATGTTTGTGTGTTTGAGTTTTTAAATATTTTTATTTCGCAAAAAGACACAAACCTCACCTATTCACCCCCCTCTAGTTGATTTAGGTAGACGCTAGATAATTTCATCTGAAAAAACCATTTCTAAGCTTGAGATTTTTCTGATTAAGAGTTCTCTTGAAATCTTCAGAGTGGTTGATGCTGAATCTTCTCTTGAGTTCAAATATAAACTTTTAAGGATTCCATGTTGAGCATACCAAGTTCTGTCTTGAAGAAGGAGAACATGGCCTCATCTAGCGGCTTCGTGAAAATATATGCAAACTGCTTTTCCATCGGGTCATAGATGAGGGCTATTGTAACGACCTGGGATTTGGCCCATATCCACCCATGGCATCGCTACCGGGCTGCAGCCCAAGCACCTAAACCCCTCTCAAGCCCACTGGCGGGTTGTTGTTGGCCACAACCTCCCTTTAATGAGCGAACTCGACAGTTAAGTTGGGCCGTACGGTGACTTCCCAGGAGGTCACCCATCCTAGTACTACTCCAGCCTGAACACGCTTAACTATGGAGTTCTTTGAACTCTCATCACCAATTGAGCTGCATGCGTTCTAACACCCCAAAAATGTCAAAAGCTAAATTTAAGGTTCTAGCTGGGCGACAAAGCCTGGGACACGGGCGTGTCTCAGGGCGTGTCTAGTGTACACGGCCAGTGACACGAGCGTGTCCTTTACTGTAAGCATCGACTCGAGTTATCGAGATAGCACCGTCGACGATCGTCGAGAGGCGACATGGCCTGGGATAAGGGCGTGTCCCAAGGCATGTCCTGCTCTGGGGAATTACTGGGTAGCGTTGAGTGGAGTGCACGACCTGTAACACGGGCGTATCACAGGGAGTGTTTGGCACACGGCTAAGGACATGGGCGTGTGCCTTAGCCATGTTCTTCTCCGGTGATCTGGTCCTGTGTTGAAGGAGTGGCACAACCAGTCATATGGCCATGCGCTTTCTGATACGGGCGTTTCAGGTGTTTGACATGGGCGTGTCTAGGCCCGTGTTCTGGACTGGGTGAGTCAGTTCAATAGCCACTTATGGAACACGTCCTGTGACATGAGCGTGTCACAACCCGTGTTAGGCCCAGGAAAATCAATTTAAGGGCTAATCTGAGCCGTTATTTTTCTTTTTCACAAAGAGAACTGGTGCGCACCAAGGAGATTGACTTGGGCATATATAGCCTTGCTCTAGCAATTCTTGCAACTGAACCTTTAGTTCTGCCATCTCCTTTGGCGCTACTTGATAAGGCGAGCAGGCCATAGGTTTCGCACCTGGTACCAGCTCGATAGCGAAGTCAATTTCCCTTTGGGGTGGTAACCCCGGAAGATCTTTTGGAAACACATCAGCGTATTCCGATACAATCGACACCTTACTTACACTGGCCTTCGACTCCACCGCCTCAATGAGTATGAAGAACAAATTCGCACCCTTCCGAACTTCCTTAACGACTTGGAGAGCATATATCAATACCCTACTCGTCCCTTGCATAACACTGAACATTGCCTATTGTTCGGTATTTTTCCCTAGTGTAACCTCTTTTGAAGTGCAATCTATGCAAGCATGCTGCTCTGAAATCCAGTCCATACCAAAGATTATATCAAACTCTGATATCGGTAATACTAATGTTTCCACCTTGAAATCCCGACTCCCTATCTTGACCTCAACACAACAAGACTTATCTGCACACATCAAATAGCTGTTAGGTAGTAACACCTTCAGACTTTCTGTCGTGGTCCGTATAGGCACCCCGATTCGCAAGATGAAATCTTCCGACAGAAACAAATGTGAAGCACCTGTATCGAACAGTGCTCGTGTCGGATAGTCCAGTATAAGGACAAAACCTATAACACCAAGATTAAAACAAGTACAGCACACAACATAACATAAAATTAAAACTGCGCGGACCTGTGACTACATCGGCCTGCTTAATGGCCTCCTGTTGCTTAAGGTTAAAGATCCGGGGTTGCGCATGCGATGCAGAAGGCTCCACCATAGTCTTCCCTTTCTCTGCATAAGACTCTCCCATCTTCCTTTCACCCTTTGGAGGGACAACTCGGCAATCACGTGCAAAGTGTCCCAATTTCCCACACGTAAAACAAATGCGAGATCCATACCCAGAAGATTCTTTCGTCACAGTCGCTGAAGGAGCTTGTCCAGTAGATTTGGACTTCTTATTCCATCTCCTTCGGTACCAAGACTTCTCCGGACGCGACAGCTTGAACTCCGGTTTGTAACAGCCAAAGTCCCTTTTGCTTGCACTCTCTTCATATCCTTTTGCAGAGATCGAGCCGTACAGACCAATGATTATAATCCTTGATTCACAAAACTCGAGAGCAAATACCGGAGCTCATCTCGTAGTCCCCCATAAAACTGACTGGTCTTACGCTCCTCTTCGGCGAAGATATTTCCCGTGTACCGTCCCAAACGTGTAAACTCATGCAGATACTCATCCATACTATGCTCTACTTGAGTTAAACGTTGGAACTCAACCTCCATGGAAATTCTTTGCTGCATCGGGAGATGCTTTGCTAAAAACAATCGAGAGATCTCTTTAATCGAGACTCCCGTCAAACGCCTGCCCGCCAAGTGATGTCATTCTACCTCGTCCCACCACAACCGAGCCTCTCCCTCAAGAAAGAAAGTGGTTAGAGCGACTTTCTGTTCCTCCTCTACTCTGATAGCTATCAAGAGTCTCTTAATCCTTGAGAGCCAATCCTCTGCTTGGTCTGGGGAACCTGCCCCAGTAAATTGAGGAGGATTGAAGCTCATGAATAGCTTCAATTGTTGATCTGCCACCAACGGATCAACTACAGCTTCCACTGGTTTTTGCCTTATCTTAGCATGCATTGAAACCACTGCAGGCTGAGCCTGCCCAGCTTGCTGAGCATTCATAACTGCAATCACTGTCTCCGTAATCAAACGAATAGTTTCAGCAGATGGAGAAGGTGTGGGCACCTCAGCCGGTGCCGCACTTTCAACAGAATGTTGAGGTTTCGACTGACCCGCAACACTTCTAGTCACCTACATGTGTAGAAACACAATTTAGCGACTAAACAAACAGCAAACATACAAAAATGAACACGCAGGTTCAACAAACAAGTGTATTTACATCCCTAAGTAGACATTCTTGAGTTCAATTTATGAGTTATAGTGGCAGCACTTACACGTGCTCGCCACCCCTCAAAAGAATTCGTCCGCGAATTCGAAAGTGATCGACCAACAAACTGATACCAAATTATAACACCTCTACCCTTCACGTAGGATATAATAGAGGGTCCAGCCGGGGACCCACACCATATTCCACAAACAGGCGGAGACGTCACTAAATAATATCAAGAATCATCGCACCCTAACACAGAGAATTCTAGCGGAAGCTTCAGGGTTGAACACTTGAACTCAACAATAACCAAAATGTCCAGTTTTACTAAATAGGAATGAATACAACCAAAATACACAAGGTACACAGCCTTATGGCTTTTACAAGTTTCTCTTAACATAAGGTGTTGTTAACAAACAACAGCACGCAGGCCGGCCACCCATGAAACAAGAATAAACAAAATAAGGCCTTTGAGGGCAACAACGCAACTTGGGCTTCAGCCCTCTAAGTCCTGCTTGGACCAGCACCACCTGTACCTGCAAGAACCAATCCACCAACCGGTGGCAAAAAGGGCAACGGTCAGCATTCAGCTGACCAATTATAACGGCCCTGCCCCTAGCACGGGGCAGCGGAATTCCTTTCCTGCACAGCATTTTACATCACATACATATATATATATTAAGCCACCAAGGCAATACATATCACCAATGCCGGCTTGACGGCCCGACATTTCGTGCACTCATGGCACATTTGGGTGTACCGTAAAAACCGGATTCCACCACCATTCAGAGGTCCCAGACATGACGGTTCATTATGACCATTCTTAGTCTGATCGGCACGCAATCCATCGACTCTCGCTATGTGATCCTAATAGGGCCTTAAGCACCCAAGGTTAGACAACCATAACGTGGGTACGGATCCACCTTTCCCGTTGCTCAAAATTGTCATACTCAAGACTGGACTGACGCGAGTATGGCTTCACTTTGCCCGATCGCCACCAAGGAATTTCCTCCAGTTGCAGCCCAACGGCTCAACTTCATACCACATGGCACTCACGACCACAAGAGTTGAACTAAATTCTCAAAATTTCCTGGACTTCCTCCAGTACTTCCTGCGGCACCAAGCCACAGGTATCCACCACCGATTTCATGCACACAAGTAATAAACATGGAGCCTTCTCCGATGTGCAAACAAACATCACCAATCCAGACCAACATGTCCAGATGGGCTTCACATAGCATGCCTAACCGTACTCACACTTCCGGTTCTAATGTAATACAACAAGGGACGAACCACCGACCCAAGGGAATCACTTCTCCATCCATCTTTTTGGTGGAGGATTCCTATGCACATACAAGAAAGAAGGACTTCACTTGTCCAAGAAGGAAATTGTTACCCTTGGAAGGCGCTTCGGAGCCATGGGGAGAAAGATAAACAGATGAAAGTTCTCGCAGTAGCCTTGCCTTGGCAAATCCGAACTCGGCTCGCGATTTGAACCACCGTAGTACCACCCACAGTCGGCTTTCCCTTCTTCTTCCTTCTCTTGCTCTCCTCTCTCTCTTACTTTAGGAAGAGAATGACATAACTCAAAATGAGCTTTCTCCTCCTCAAGGCCGGCCTTATCACCCCAGGGAAAAGCCTAAATCATTGGATCTTGGTCAAAGAAAATGAACGACTCAGATCATCCCTTAAATTGATTTTCCTGGGCCGAACACGGTTGTGACACTCCCGTGTCACAGGCCGTGTTCCTTAAGCGGCTACAGAACTGACTCACCAAATCCAGAACACGGGCCTAGACACGCCCGTATAAAACACCTGACAGGCCCTTGTCAGAAAGCACATGGCCGTGTGATTGGTCGTGTCCCTCCTTCAACACAGGACCATGTCACCGAAGAAGAACACAGCTAAGGCACATGCCCGTGTCCTTAGCCATATGACAAATACGCCCCTGTTACACTCCCGTGTCACAGGCCGTGCTCACCACTCAACGCTACCCAGTTATTCCCTCGAGCAAGACACGCCCTGGGACACGCCCGTATCCCAGGCTGTGTCGCCTCTCGACGATCGTCGACCATGCTATCTCGAGAACTCGAGTCGATGCCTATAGTAAAGGCACACGCCGTGTACCAGGCCGTGTACAATTGACATGCCCTGATACACGCCTATGTCCCAGGCTGTGCCGCCCAGCCTAAACCACAAATTTAGCTTTTGAGATTTTTGGGGTGTTACAACTATGTCCTTTTTCTCCACATTCTCAAGTATGAAATGGTAGCGCACCTCGATGTACTTAGTCCGGTTGTGTGAAATTGATTGTTTGCGATTGCAATTATGCCGAATGAGTCGCAATACATCGGAATTTCTCAGAACTTGAAATTATAATCTTCGAGTTGACTTCTGATACATAGAAGCTATACACAAAAACTACCTGCAGAGATATACTCTAACTCGGCAGTAGATGTTGCCACACAATTCTGCTTCTTACTGCTAAAAAAAATGAGCCGTCTTCCGAGATATTGGCACGTCCCGAAAGTGCTTTTTCTATCATCCCTGTAACCTACAAAATAAGCATCTAAAAAGCCAATTAGCTCGACGTCATTACTTCTTGGGTACCATAAGCCAAGATTGGGTGTACCTTTGAGGTATCTTAAAATACACTTTACAGTGACATAATGAGATTCCTTAGAGTTCACCTGATATCTAGCACAGATACATGTTGAGAACGTTATATCTGGTCTACTGGCAGTCATGTATAGCAAGGACCCAATTATGCTTCTATATTTGGTTTCATCACAAGGTTTCCCTTTCTCATCCCTTTCCAAAGACACAGTTAAACCCATTGGAATCATCATAGTGGTTACGCTCTCCATTCCGAATTTCTTAAGAAGCTCCTTGGTGAGCTTCATTTGAGAGATGAAAATTACATCTTCAGATTGCTCCACCTGAAGTCCTAAGAAATATTTCAGCAATCCCATACTGCTCATTTCAATCTTACCTTACATAAGTTTGGAAAACGTCTTGCAAAGGTGGTCTTCTATAGAGCCAAATTTGATTTCGTCGACATAGATTTTCACTAGCAGAATCTTGCCTTTAACATCCCTAAGAAATAATGTCTTGTCTATCTTTCCCCTTAGGAACTTGTTCTCAAGAAGAGAGCTAGACAATGTCTCATACCAAGCCCGGGGAGCTTGCTTTAACCCGTATAAAGCTTTATTTAAAAAGAAAACATAGTCAGGGAATTTAGAATTGACAAAACCTGTGGATTGTGCTATGTATACTTTCCCTTTCAGATCCCTATTGAGGAATGCAGATTTCACATCCATTTGGTAGAAGGTGAAGCATTTGAGGACCACATATGCAAGAAACAACCTGATCACCTGGATCCGAGTCACTAGAGCAAATGTCTAATCGAAGTCGATCCCCTCTTCTTATTTTTTACCTTGTGCTACAGGTCAGGCTGTGTTCTTAATAATCACTCTGTGTTCGTCCAGCTTGTTTCTGAATATCCACTTGGTGCCAATCACGTTGTGTCCCTTTGGCTTGGACACTAGCTCCAACACTTTACATCATTCAAACTGGTTGAGCTCCTCTTGCATTGCCATGATCCAAGAGGTATCTTTGTTTGCTTCCTCGATATTCTTTTGTTTAACCTGAGACAGAATGCTGAGATGCAAAATTTCATTAGCTGTACCTCTTATGGTTCTAACGCCACGCCTGACTCTCCAATGATCTGATCAGCTATGTGATCTCTTAGGTGTTTGAGCCCTAGGTTCCTTTCTCTCCCTCTAGCGGGCTCTGCAATATCCGGTGCCGCCTCTATAGGTTTATGCAATTCTTCTTCTATTGGTTCGTCATCCACCAAGCTTGGATCAACGAGCTTGATTGAGCTTTGATCTTCTTCCTTAACAGCTTTATCCAAGCTTAGCTCCTTGAACTTAGTACCTGCATTTGCACCAATAATAATAGACGAGTTGCTATAAAGCATGCTAGTCTCATCAAATACAATATTTATCGACTCTTCTATCACAAGAGTTTGTTTATTGAAAATCCTGTAAGCCTTATTATGGCTACTATATCCTACAAAAATAACTCTGAAACACTTTTCACTAAACTTTGTGCGGAAATACTTCCCATTAATAAGTACAAAGCATTTACTTCCAAAGATTAACTTCCCATTATTAAGTACGAAGCATTTACTTCCAAAGATTTAAAAGTAGGACACAGTCGATTTTCTGCCCTTCAATAGCTCGTAGGGGGTCTTATGATAGTTTTTGTTGATGAGTGCACTGTTTTGCACGTGACAAGCCGTGTTGACTGCTTAAGCCCAGAAGTACTCCGGGAAGTGAAGCGTCGTTCAACATGGTGGTAAATGCTTCAATTATGGTTATCTTCCTTCTCTAAGCAACTCCATTTTTTTGTGGAGTGCGCGGGGAGGAAAACTCAAGAAAAATACCTTGGCTTTCTCAGAATTTTGTCATGGCACCAATCTCAAACTCTATTTGGTGGTCACTTCTAATTTTGACTACTAAGCCGTCTAATTGGTTTTGAATATGCCGGACAAAATTAGTGAAAGAATCGAAGGTGTCTGACTTGTGTTTCAGAAAGAACACCCAAGTGAAAAGTAAGTAGTCATCAACAATCACTAACGTATAGATCTTACAACCTAAGCTGTGAATATACATAGTACCGAATAAGTCCATATGAAGCAAGTATAAGATTCATGAAGAATCTTTTTCAGCAATACCCTTGAAGGTAGCCCGTGCCTGCTTACCCATTTAACATGAGTGACATGGACTCTCTTTTAGGCATTTAATGTTGGGGGCATCGCGCACTAAGTTGTGAGAAAATAGCATATTTAAGGTTTTGAAATTAATATATGCTAATCGCTTGTGCTATTGGTCACAAAGAGACACACTATCTTTTGCGATGAAACAAACTAGTGTAGAATTGTCTAAGCAAAGGAAATTTAAAAAAAAAAATTCTGCTCCAAGTGCCTGTTAAAACCGTCTCCAAAATTACAGATAACTTAATCAAACACTTGTCCTTGCAGAACAAAATGATTTAGCCTTTGTCACATAGTTGACTTATGCTTATGAGATTATGTTGTATTCCTTCAACATAAGCCACGTCTGTGAAAGAGGCTACGCCGTTTGAAATCATACCATATAATTTTGTTGTTCCCCTGTCTGAACCTCCAAAGATGACTTTTGGTCCGTATTTGATTGGGGTATAATCACGCACAAGGCTTCTTGACCCGGCCATGTGTCGAGAGCATACACTGTCTAAATACCAGATCAGAGTTTTATTGGCCCTTGGACATACTTGCAAAGATAAATCAGTTTACCTTAGGAACCCAAACATATTTGGGTCCTTAGTTTCTAGTCAGCATACTCCCCCTAGGAACATTAGCCTTACGAGTGGTTGGTTTCTCAGAGCTAACTCGTGGAGTTACAAAATTAGCAGGGTTATACTAACAATCTGCACCTAAATGACCAATTTTGCTTCAACACCAACAGTCAAATCTATTGTACCTCCTTTGGTATTCCTTATTTACCCTTTGAAAGAGAGGTCTTGTAGGGAGATAATTCTTAGAGGTGGAGTCCTCCTAGTTGTATCATATACAGGGGATTCCCATCTCCTTAGCCTTAGGCACAACCGATTTAGCTTTTGGTGCCTTCTCATTGTTATGGCCACGAACATATGGACCATGATTTTTCAACTGAACTTCTTCGTAAGGTGCTTTGAACACACTCTCACCATATTTCCGAGGACTAGTCCATCCTTGATAGCGCGACATAGGCTCTACATATGTAGGCTCAGTATGGTGCCCATTGGACGACTCAAAATAAAACTTGTTCATTGGGAAGATTACCTTCTTAAAAGAGGTTTGACCAAGATGAGCCTTCCCTTTCTCTTTGGCAGAGGCTTTCTTAGCAGCCTTACCTTTTTGAACCTTGTGGCCAAAACCACTACCCTTCTTCAGGGCGAAAAACTCATCAATGAAAAGGAGGATAATATTTGGCTTGGAGTATCTCTCAATGAGTTTCCTTTCTACCAAAATCTTTTCTTCTAGCTCATCAAGATATTTCTCTTTTATACTTAACGTCTCTGCAGAGCCCTTGAGTTCCTCTTTCAAGGAGTGGACTTCATCTCTGAGAGGAAGCAATTTTGCAATTTCCTCCTTCAGATTTGCTTCCACAACCTTGAGGGAGGCAGTCTCTTTTTACTCCATTTTTACTACCTTATGGCATTTGTCAAAAGCCTTTAAAAGTTTCTCATGCTGAGCCATCAACTCAGAATCACCTTCCTCTTCAGAAGAGTAGACATCATGAGCATCCGAGGACGTTTAAAATTCCGAGAGTATCGTGTGCGAGTTTACCTTCCCGCAGTACTCAGAGTTGCTAATCTTCCTCGTGTGTATGAGCCATGAGCCCGAAGTAGGCTTCTTCATTCTTAGAGCTCGACTCACTCGATTCACTGTCATTGAGAGTCTTTAACTTCTTGGCGACGAAGCCCTTTTCTTCTTTCGTCTTCCCTTTGAAGGATCACTTCTCATCCTTCCTTGAGCTATCCTTCTTCTTATACGAACACTCCGCAATCATGTGACCTGATTTATTACGGTAGTAACAAACAATGTCAGTGGATGAAAATTTATTAGGTTTTGATTTATACTTATCCTCCTTATTGTAGCTTTTCTTATTACGATCACCATCACGATGTGATCTCCTTTAGTTAGAGGAAGAGGATGGACTCCTCATCTGCCTTCTCTTTTTGAGACGTTTCTTGAACTGCATTGAGATAAGGGAGAACTATCCGTCAGATAGCTCGAAGACTAATGTGTTGGGCTTAGAGTCTTCAGGAGTGTTTGGAGCTTGTGTCCTTATGAATGACACAACTTTAGAATTCCTTGAACCTTCAGCCTTTTGGGCTATAGACTTCTCTTTTCTTAAAGATTGGTTGGCTTGCTCCTCCATCATTCTAGTGTTCATTTGGAGTTCGTAGGAGAGAAATTTGCCAAAAAGATTCTGAGGTCCAATCTCCAACAACTTTCTAAATTCTCTAATGAAGACGAGCTTTGTGTCCCAGTCCTTTGTGAGGGATCAAAGGAACTTGTCGTTCAGTTCACCATGAGTGAATGCACGACCATAGTTCCTGAGGCCGTTGACGATCTTGAAGAACTTCTCGAAGTTGTCAGCTATGGAGTCATTGGCACCTTGATTGAAGGCTTCGTATTCCTGGTTCAACAACAATCTGCGATTTTCTCGCACTTCTAGTGTACCTTCCATGAGTATAACCAGGCAATCCCACATCTTCTTTGCAGACTTGCAGTGAAATAAGTTCTGGAGCATTGAGTCGTCCACTGCACTTGCTATTATATTCTTCGCCTTCTTATCTAGGGAGACTAAGGCAATCTCACCCTTAGTATGATCCATCATCTTCTTGGGAATCATAATTGCTGGATTTATCGTTGAAGCTTGTGTAGGGATATGTGGTCCTTATTCCACTATCTGAAAAATCCTCGAATCAGCAGCTTCCATGTAGAACCGTATTTGTTCTTTCCATATTGGAAAGTTTTCCTTGGTGCATACCGGTAGCTTCATGGATGATATATCTTTGCTTCTTTCCATGGTGAATATAAAAATCTCTTAGTGCTAGATCAGGGATCTTGTTCAAGGTGTTAGCCTTATCGAACAAAACACCCCACTGATACCAATTGAAAGTATCTAGTGTCTACCTAAATCACCTAGATGGGGGTGAATAGGTGATGTTTGTGTCTTTTTACGGAATAAAAATTATCTAAAAAATCAAACACAAAAACACAGAGATTTATAGTGGTTCCCCGTATTTGGTACGTCCACTGTCCCGCCTCGCCTATCTACCACAAAGAGTAAGATTCGGCTACTTCACCTTTCTCAGATTATCACAATCTTCCACCTCGAAGCAACGCTCCTACACCTCAGAGAACAAACTCTCCTACACCTCGATCCATAACCGGATCTACACCTCGATCCACAAACCGGATCTACAAACTCAATCCACTAACAGATCTACACTCGAGAAGAACAAACTTACTACAATCTCGGAGAAAAAGCTCCTACAAAAGTTAAAACAATTTTACAACAACAATAAAAGTTTTACTCTTCTAGATCTGAAATCTTCAAGGATCTTCCTTCTTGAAAACTAAAAATCTCGGTGAAGAGGGTTGAGGAAGAAAACTTGAAAAAGCTTGATCTGAAAACTTAGGATCTGACACGATCAAGTAGATGTTTAAGAATCTTTGAGTCTTAGATCTGTCAAATCTTTTCTCCTCTTTAATTGCTGGATCGAAAGAAGTGCGGCAAAGTAGAATGATGATGAAGACGGTGCGGCTTCTCCTTAATTTTGGAAAGTGCGAATGCAATTCTGATTACTGTAATAATTATTCTTATTATTATTAGGAATTGTGAATCCTCTGAAAGGAGTATTTATAGATCATCGTCTAACAGTCATAAGTCATTGAGGAAAGATCCACGTGGATAAATCATAAGAAACTTAGATTAAATTTGAAATCCCGTTAGAAGATTAAAATCAGAATTTTTGCAACTCCATTTCTCGAGAAGAAATAGATTTCTTGAGAAATCATTTGCTTTCTCGAGAAAAGACATGACTTTCTCGAGAAAAGACTTAACGAAATTTCTTTGAAGTGAAAACCTGATTTCTCGAGAAGGATATGATTTCTCGAGAAAATTACTTAGCGCAAATTTAGAACTGAAGACAGATTTCTCGAGAAGGATATGATTTCTAGAGAAATAAATTGCTTTCTCGAGAAATGGCCTCACCTTCTTGAGAAATTTACTTAACAAAAATTCTGTGGACTGAAGTACTTATTTCTCTAGAAAGAACTTGATGTCTCGAGAAATATACTTGGCTTTTCGAGAAACATTTTTGATTTCTCGAGAACTACTTTCCTTTCTCGAGAAATGAACTTGGTTTCTCGAGAAATCTTTAGGGCTTTTCTCGAGAAAAAATACTTAGAAATAATTTTAGAATTTTCCGAGAAGTCTTATGCTTTCTAGAGAACAACTTAGCTTTCTTGAGAAATAAACTCAGACTTCTAGATAAATAGACTTCATTTCTCGAGAAATTGACTTAGAGATTTTTCTAGAGAAATTTTCTTTTCTTCTATGTTGAAAACAAACAACCCTTCCGTTCTTCCATGCTTTATTACTTTAAAATAATGTGCATCGCAATAGAGAGGTTACAAATGATTAAACACAATGGATCACATAATGAGGGATTATATTGAATGGTCTGGTGTTTACTGACTCATTGTAAACTAACATTGGTCTAGACTTAGCAATAATGACCTGCAAGCACTCAACTAAAGAATATCATCAAAGACATACTTAATTCATCTTAGTTCAAGGGTGACTTTACACAAATCTAGGTTAATGTGGATACAATACCCAACATAGGTCTTGAAGGGGACTGAGTTGTCCTACGGGATCGAGTTATAAGCTCTTAACGAGCCGAGTATTGGGGAAGAGCCTTATCAACACACTGTTTGAAAGGAGGAAAGGGACAGTGGATGTACCCAATATCTGGGGAACTACTATAAATTTCTTGTGTCTTCTGTGAATGTCTTAAAAGACAAAGCAAACAAATCAAACCATACATCTAGGAGAACAAGCTTTAAAAAGAAATTAAAAAGACCTATTCGCCCCATATGTGTTAGCTAACCTTGAAAAAAAAAGACTTTCAAGCTACCTCCTTTCCGCTGTGGAGGGTGATTACATTTGTGCTTTCTCTTGGATTTTATTCGGTGATTCCTAGCAGAGTCCCTTGTTGTCGCTCGAAGAACATCTTCGCTTGCTGGCCCACTTGATTTTCCAAGCTTTTAATTTACCCAGTGATGTTCCTGATGTTAGATTCATTTATGGAAACAAACTTGGCGAAGACCTCTTCAAGCGAAGAAGGATTCAACAGTTGTCATGGAAAACTAGGTCGATTTAAATAAGGGGGGCTAGAATAAAAGAAGGATTTAGATTATGAGGGCATTGAGCATTTCTTTGGTTTCTCCAAGAGAAATTCGGAAGTTTCCTATAACCCGTATTATAGGTGTTATTATACAGAGCATTATTCGGGTTATATGAAGGTCGAGGCGTGTTTCCCATGAAGTCAACATGTTCTTCAAAAATAATGTTATTATTATTATTTCCCAAGGAGGACTTGCGGAGGAAGCAGTCATCTCTATCACTTGTTAGTTAGGCGCTCAACTTGGATGGCTAGATTTGAAGTTGCGTCAATTTCCAAAATTCCTGCTGGCTTAATCGGCCGCAGAGGGGGCGCATTCCATTGGTACGCATTCATGGCCATTTACTCAACAAGCTCTTAAGCGGCCTCAAGTTAGTTTTATTATTTAACATCCCCCTCAGCGGCTATGTCGATCATTTATCTTATTTGGAAATTCAAACAATTATAGAAAATTTTCACTTGTTTCCCAGTTGGAAGTGTGTGGTGCAGGCATCTATGCAAAAGTTCCTTGAAGCACTCCCACATATCGTAGAGAGTCTCCGAGTCTATTTGCATATAGTATGCGATGTCAGTGCATAATTTTGCAGTTTTCGCAGGCGAAAAGTACTTTGTAAGGAATTTTTCTGCCATCTCGGCCCATGTTTTGATGGACCCTCTAGGAAGAGAATGCAGCCACTGCATTGCATTTGATCACAAGGAGAAAGGAAAAAGACATAATCGAATAATGTTACTCCATTGATTTTGTAAGTATCGCAGATCTCAAGAAAATTTGAAAGGTGGAAATTTGGATCCTCGTCCGGGAGACCATCGAAGGTCACCGACTACTGTACTATTTTTATAATGTTGGACTTGATCTAAACGTTATTGTTAGCCACCACGGGGAGGACAATAATTTGTTGTGTACCCTCCATATTCGTCCGTGCATAATAGAACATGGTCCTTTACTGGGCCTCATTTGGGTTGGGCAGATTAGGATCCACAGTTTCTTTGGCAGTGTCTCCAATCGACTCTTCGATGCCTAAGTGCAATTCCTTATCACGAGAATGGAGGGAATGCAAAATGGAGCGCTCTATCTTAGGATTAAATAGAATATTCAAAGAGATTTCTCAGTTCATTAAAAAGAAAGTTAAGTGGGGAGTGAGATAAAGGGAAAATAAAAGGAGAGCAAAAAAGAAATGAAAATAAGTGAGTGAAAAATAAGAGATAAAATTAATAACTATCCTGTTTTAAAAATATAAAAAACTAACTCCCTGACAACAAAGCAAAAAACAAGATAGAAAAATATTGGTGCGTGGAGAAGAGAAGAGGTTGAGAAAATAGTTGAAAATGAGGTTGATAATATTCTTTGATTCTATATCTGATAAAGACAAGTATACCTTTTCGTTTATAGTATAGGATATTTAAGTTCAATATCAAGGTCGTGTTACCAAGAGAAGATTGATTACTTCTACTTTGAGGAAGTTACTTTTATCTTATCAAATATTTTTTAGGTTTGTTTTACTTAACTAAAAGAGGGCTAAATTCAACGTTATAAAAGGGTTAAAAGTATGAATAAAGGAATTAGTACTCGATTTTAAATTACTTCAGCATAAGCTAATCAAAATGAAATAACAAACTAAATCAGAATAAATTAAATGGCAACTTCACCGCCAGGGTTCTCGAAGCTTGAACACGCTCCTCTCGAAGAAGTGCCCAACTGAGTTTAGGAAGATCCGACCAAACTCTCGTCCCGTATTCGAATGCCTAAAGCTCGCCTTAAGTGGTGAACCCTACTATTGGATTTTTCTCCAATCCGGGAGATTTACGTCATTCTCTCTCGGGCGGTGCGTGCGACTCTCTTTACTCTTGGGTGATCAATTCAAACTTTGATCCTCTTGACTAGCTAAGAATGAAAACCTAAGTGGATACTATATATCGATAATATAATGTCACTAAATTTAAATCAAGAGTAAATCGAAGACCAATTCTTTTAATAAGAGAAAGAAAGCTAAAGCATCATAACTGGATCAACTTATCATCAGATCATGATCCAGTACTAATGAGGATTTAGTTACTTATGGTGGAATGGTAGGAGAGAGATAGGTAGTAGAAGTTCATGAAAAATTAAATAAAGAAAGGAAGAAAAAGAAACTTTTATTACTAAAATGAAATAGGTTACAAGTTGAAATAAAGATTACAATTGAATGAATAAAAACACTAGCTATGCACTAATATTACACTAGTAAAAAGACAATACAAAATCATCACAAAAGTTGCATGAAAAGTAGAATAGGAAGAGCTTGAAGTGAGAGAGAGAAAGAGAGAAAATGAAGAGCATAAACACTAAGAATAAAGAAGTAGCACCTCTCCTCTCACCCAAAACTGGTCCTATCTGCTAAAAATCAGCTCCTCAAACACTTGTATTTTGCTAGAATTTATCGAAAATTTTTTGGGAAGTGCACGCACCCTTACACGCCCGTGTAGGTGGGGAGCATAAGCATTGTTGACTTTGGTTGATGAAAATCTGGCGGGACAACGACTGACTCAGAACTGGGGTTACATGCCTCAAGTACACGACCGTGTTGGGGGGGGGGGGTGTAAGCTACGACATGATGGCGCTCAGTGAAAGTAGTGATGCGGTGGGAGTTGGGGTACACGTCCTAGGTACACACCAGTATAGGGGTGGGGACATGTAATTTATGGCGTGACGGTGGATCGGTGAAAGTCGCACTGCGGCGCTGAAAACTTGGACTTGGCGGCACAAGCTTAGAGTTACACGCCCGTGTAGGTGTTATATGACCATGACTTAGGCAAGATCTGGACTCAGGAGCGTATCTATATCAAGATTGGGTTACACTCCCCAGGTACACGCCCGTATAAGTGGTACACAGTCATGAATTAGGGGCGTGTAAGATGGATTTTCCAAGATCTGTGCTCAGGAGCATATCTGCTCCAGTATTTGGTTACACGCCCCAGATAAATGCCCATGTAAGGTGTACACGGTCGTGACCTATGGGTGTGTAATATGGAAAATGACCTAAAGGTGTCCGAAACCTGAAAAACAGAAAATAGACAAAGTTAGAACAAATTTCTATAAAAGAAAATAATTAAAGGATCAAAATTCATAAAGTATATAATTTTAAACAAGAAAATATATGGATTTACCCAAGTAATTTAGGCTAAAATAAGTATCATCCAATAGATAGCGCCCGATGGTAGGTCGATGAACGTGGATGTGGCACCTGCCTAGCAGATTTGGAAAAATATTTGAATAAACTATTTTTCTGATTTTTCGTTCCATCGCGGCGTGGTACGGAGCTATCACCCAATGGTAGAATTATGACTCGATGCTCATTGGGAGAGCTAGTGCCACGCGGTAAGGTTATTGCCACACGGTAGTCTACAAAGCGCTTGTCTAGAAATTAATCGAAGCTAGCGCAGGCGGTAGCGCTAGCACTCGGCGGTAGGTGCAAGAACTTGAATTTCTCGTTCTTTTGTACCTATAAACCTGTACACTATACCCAACACTCATATGATCAAATACAACACGGGATTTTATATTGTCAAAATAAAGAGATGCAAACCATAGGCTCCAACAGTAATGCCTCCATAGCTTCAGGGAGAATATCATATGTATTGGTGCTACCATGACGATCTAGAAGTGATCAAGCATGTATTTTCACTTCCAACACAGTATGAGCTTATCAGGGTCGCACATAAGTGCGTTTGGAGAATTTGGAAGATTGGACAATGTTGGTTTTACTCATGATATGAGTGGAGGACTGGACTCAACTAGTAATTGAGTGCAATGAGACCACTTAGCACCTTCGTCGAGTCAAATGTTGACTTATCGATTAGGCGCTGAGAGCATTGAGACCATTCGACGCCTTCATCGATTCAAATGTTGACTTGTCGAAATAGGCATTGAGTGCATTGAGTTCACTCAATGATTCGTCAAGTCATGTGTTGATTCGACGAGTTTGAGCCTAGCATTGAGTGTGTTGAGTTCACTCAATGATTTATCGAGTCAAGTGTTGATTCGATGAGTCTGTCACTAGCATTGAGTGCATTGAGTTCTCTCAACGATTCGTCGAGTCAAGTGTTGATGTGATGAGTCAAGCACTGAGTGCATTGAGTCCACTCGACGCTTCATCGAGTCAAATGTTGATTCATCGAATATCGACGTATATACTTGACAACTTCTATTTCGTCTGGTTTATTTCCTTTAAGTCCGGTTTGACTTGGTCTGTTGTTTTGGGTTGCCTCGGTACTATATATATATATGATATGTATAGTAAATCAAAGGGGATGCGAAGAAAAGAGCTTGACTTAATCGCGAGTTGGCCGCTTATCCCTCACGACAAAACTATTCTGTCAAGGCCGTTGACGCCGATCTCGCCACCGACCGACTGCCGCCCTTGTACGCTGCCAGAAAGAGTTTCCAAGGATTCGTACTTGTCGCCGTCCCCAAACCTATTTCCAGCGAGTGTCACCGCCACCACTTCTGGAACAGACCTAGTTGTCTGTGAAGACGCGGAGAACTCTCTTCCAACCTAAATCTTCTATGACAAGAGTATAAGGGTTCTCCCGCTCGTGTGGATCATTTGTAGATGCGTGGACATTATTATATGCTCAGAAATCTAGCCACTGGTTACCGAGAGATTTCTTGGAGCATCTTTGTTGAGTAGTGACTCAATCCTACAAAGCTAAATTTTATTTACAATGTTTTTTACTTCTTGATCAATGTTCATCGCTAGATCCAAACTAATTTTGGGTTTTGTTGTTCCCCTATTTTCGCTACTCACAATTGTTGTGACGTAAAGAAAAACATAATAGTTATATCAGAGCGAGGTTTTGCGATGATCATTATTTCAGAAGTAGCTAAATCTATTGCGTTGTAGGTCTAAAAATTTATAAGTTTTCTAAATGCCTTAATATATTCTTAGAAACCCGCTAAGAACGCATGTGATTTAGTTGTGATATCTTAGTTGATATCCTCGTTACTCCTTAACAGTAAACGTCACTCTTTTTGGTTTGTGAAACCAAGTGTGTGTTAGATTTTGAATCTCACATAGAGAGACGAGCTTGTCTACTGTGTAACTTGAGTTAATGTTGCTCATCTCCAGTGCATGTAAATCTGAAGATTTAGAAGGGTTCTAGATGTTCCAATTTAGCCAAGTTCATCAAGTGTTGATGATTTTATTGTGCATATCTGGGATGCATTTGGATTATGATTGGTGCAAGTTTTATTTTTTTTGATGTTCACATTAGTTAATTGTTAACCATGATTAAGTGTTAATCAACAATCTAAAATCCCTTATGTAATATTAAGTATTCGGATGCCTTCTGATGGATTACACTCTTCCTGCCTCGAGCGATGAAGTGTGGGCTTGCCAAAGCAAGGTGTATTAATCTATCTTGGTAAGGGTTCAAGCAGATAATTATGATATCCCACTATCGACATCGGGTCTAACTTAACTGGGTGACCTCAAAGGTTGAGTGCCCAGAGGCATTGGGTTCGCATGCACCATAGGATGGATTTGAATAACGAGTTATTCACCAATCATACAAGAGTTACATTGTGATGCAATCAATAAGCGTTGCCTACCTAAATAACTGCGATGTGAGAGAAAAGCCAAAGCTGACTCATAGTGTTGTTAAAATACTGATCTTCTTCACTAAGAGAGTAACTCGCATATATTATTGGAATTGATATCGAGGTTATCTGTTTGATAAAAATAGTCAAAGTTATTTTGATTAAAGTCCTAATTGAAATGATAAAATGTATTTTTAAATATAGTACTAATTTTTATCTACATGAATCCGTGTAAAATTTCCATGACAAGTAGATCTCATTCCACCCTGTCCCTCAGAGCCATCCTTGAGAAGGAGAAATTGAGATAGAAGAATTATTTGGAATGGCACAGAAATTTGAGATTTGTTCTCAGGCAAGAGCGTAAGCACTATGTTTTGGAAGAGGAATCCCTGATGAGCCTACTGGGAATACGTCCCGATCTGATAAAGATGCATACAAGAACTATCAGGATGACTCCATAGATGTCGAATGCCTCATGCTGACAACCATGAACTCTGAGCTTCATAAGCAATATGAGAACATGGGTAGCAAAGAAATTGACCAGCATCTCAAGAAAATATTTCAAGGGCAAGCTCGTCAAGAGAGGTTTGAAGTCACCAAGGCATTATTTCTATTTATGATGAGAGCTCGTGACCTAGTAGAGACTCATGTACTCAAGATGATTAGGTACATAGAAAACCTTGAAAGACTAGGCTTTCCTCTCGGCCAAGAGTTGTTTATAGACCTAATCCTGCAATCATTGCCGGACAGTTATGAGCAGTTTGTCTTGAACTACAATATGAATGAAATAGAAAAGATACTTCCCGAGCTCCTAGGCATGTTAAGAACTGCCAAAATAAATATAAAGAAGATCAAGCATGCTAGCCCCATATTGATGGTGCATAAAGGTGTAACGCCCCAAAATGTTGTAGGAGCGACGGGGATCGCTTTTGGGCCAAGGCAGTTTTTTTGAGCAGGTGACACGGGTCCCGACACGGCCGTGTCGGAGGCCGTGTCGGCCGTGTCGAGCTGGCCGTGTGGTCGACCATGTTAAGGTCGACGATAGTCGGGTATGGAACACGGCCAAGCACACGGCCGTGTCCCAGGTCGTGTAACATCGGGTGTTCGAACTTTTCTGAGGTATTGCACACGGGGCATGACACGGGTCCGGACACGGCCGTGTCCCAGGTGACACGGCCGTGTCAGGGGCCGTGTCAGAGGCCGTGTATTTCTCTGACTGAAAATGGTGAAAACGGGTGCCGTGACACGGGTCACGACACGACCGTGTGGACGGAGACACGGCCGTGTCGAAGGCCGTGTCAGGAGCCGTGTGCTGGTTTCGAATCGATCGAGACGGCGAATGGCTAACACGGCCATGCACACGGCCGTGTTGCAACCCGTGTTCGGCCCAGATTTTCTAATTTGGGTTCCGATCGCGGCCGTTCGTTCTTTTCCTTGGAAGATCCAACGGTGGGGGGCCTCCCTGGGCATTTTAAGGCCGGGAATAGGGTTCCAAACCCTCATTCCCCACTTTCTTTTATCTCTCTAAGTTCTAGAGAGAAGGGAGAGCAAGGAGGCCAAGTTCCGGTTCGCCGGCGAAGCTTCGGAGGTCCGTTTCGCGAGCGGAGTTCAGATCCGCGAGGGTGGGAGCGTTGCGGTGGTGTTCAACCGAGCAAATCTTCTCCATGGCTAGGAAGAGGGGACGAAAGGTAACGACGCTTCTCCTCTCGGTTTTTAGGATTTAGGATGCATGAATAGCATCCCCTTCCTTTCGTGTTTTGCGCACCGGATCTCTCAAATGAGAGGGATTCGTATAGCCTTGGTTCAAAAGGAACCTCTGGGTGATCGTGTTCATCCCGGCATGCTTGCATTAGAGATCCGCTCCGTTAGCGGATTAGGCATTGTGGGTGAAGCCGTGGTCGCGACCGATAGTCCGACCCGGTGATGTTGCATAGCGAGCTTCGGTAGAAAATCCGTTGCGGCAATACGCCGTTGTAGGTATGCGTTTTCCCCCTTATATTTGAGTGAGTACTCATAGTCGGAACCGGACGAGGTTAGCTCCGCTTTGTGCGGTAGATGGTTTCCTTGGAGCACGGGAAAGACACGGTGCGAATGGTAATTGGGGTGGGGGAAACCTTATTTTGTGTTGTGCAAAGGTGCGGCTAGGTCTCCGTGGTCGGCTGGCTATCCCGTGACGCGCAAGTCATATGGGGAAAGTGTCCCGGCGAGACTAGCCTTTGTGTGAGACTGACGAGAATGCCGAGCGGAGGGCAAGCCCGGGCAATGTGGCCATGAGCGGGTGGGGTCCAGCAAGGCTTCTTAGAATCGGTCAGTGTGAGACAGAACCCTGACGTGCGACGTCAGAATATGCGGGCAAGCCCGGGGTTTAAGACCCATGTGCGGGTGGGGCCAGTGCAAGGTTTCGTGTGACGGCCTGTGTGCCGTTGGGGACATGGTGTTTCCCTTTTGTTTGCGGCTTTAAGCCAATGGGGAAACGGAAGTACCCAATGTTTGATGTTGTGCTAGATGCATACGAGCTAGGGTGCCTTGGGTGAAACCCGGGTTGCATTCATGTTGCATAGTAGGCCCCTTTTACTTTGTACAAAACATAGAGAACATGTATGCTGTATGAGACATCCAAGCCTATTTACCGCTTTAATATATATGCTCTTTTGGTATACGAAGTGTTAACTTGCAGGTGGAGTGGTACCCCGGGGTCCGTTAGGGATGGCCGGGAGGAGATGTGTTTGTTACACAGTAGAGGTCAGCCTTTGCTGACCCACGTTACTTCAAATCCTTACAGGGCAAGGAGCGCATGCAGGAGCTAGCGCGCCGGGCGAAAAGCCCTAAACCTCATGAAGTGTTGCTGGGCTTGGCTAGTTTCTTTTTCTTGTTTTGCTGATGTTGTTTGATCATGTCCGGCTTGCATGCCGAGGTAGCCTAGGAGTGCTTGGCACTTTTATATTTTTGGACTTATATTGTGTAAGGCCTTAAGGCCATTTCGATACTCTATTGATAGTGGATAACTTCTGTCTTTTAGTTTTATGTTTCCGCTGTGTTTGTCTGGAGTTTTGAGTTTGGGTAGTTTCATATCATCTTTTAATACTAAAGCTGTGGTGTCCGTATGTTGTGGGGCCCCGGCCGGACCCATATTATATGGTCTTTACAGGGGAGGTGTTACAATTTGGTATCAGAGGGAGGTTAGCGTTCCATTGAGAAGCTTCGCGGTCGAAAGTATAAGTCGAGTCGCGTATAAGAAGTTATCCACATAAGAGTATCGCGGGACCATGAGTGTCCTTGTGTTCGAGTCTTACAATTAGAGACTGATTTGTGTTTTCTTGCTTGTGTTTAGAGTGCAAGCAACGAGGCTGGGACCTCGAGGCCAAGAGAAGAGCTCTCGGCAAGTAGTGCGACCGCGCAAGGTCCGCTAGGGATGGTGGTCACACCGGCTGACTTCTGTCGTATGCTTGCAGAAGCGATGGTGGCGGCCCAGGCTGCAGCGACAGCACAGGTAGCAGCTCCCGTTGCTCAGGTAGCAACTCCTGCTACCCCGGTCACGGCAGCGACCGTGCAGGTTGAGGAGGCCAGGCGGGCGGAGCCGCAGGCCGAGAGAGTGGTTGTCGGGCAGGGGGACCGGCAGATGAAGTACTTTCTGGGCTTCCACCCTCCAACCTTCAAGGGAATCGGCACGCCCACAGATGCAGAGGATTGGTGGGCTAGAATTCAGGAGCTTCTGAGGGCGGCAGAGGCTCCAGATGAGAAAAAGGCAGAGTTCGCAGCCTTTATGTTGGAGGGAGATGCCAAGTTATGGTGGGTGAGCCACAATGGTCGGCAGTTTCCAGGACGCACACCATCCATCGAGGAGTTTGGGAATGCCTTTCTGAAGAAGTACATTCCCGCATCAACAAGGTTAGCCCTCCAGAGGCAGTTTCTACATCTTGGGCAGCGAGACAAGACAGTGGATGAGTATGTTCAGGAATTTAATCGATTGGGTCGTTATGCGGGGAGACCATGGCAGACGATGAAGAGTGGGACAATCTCTTCTACCATGGATTGAGGGAGAATCTAAGACAACCCCTCATATCGATGAAGCGTGCGGGCTTCAACGAATTGGTGGAGGCGGCCCGAATTTTGGAGAGCGATATGGAGCGATCCCAGCGCCGAAAGGGTTTCACACCCAAGCAGGGGGAAGAGAAGAAGTCGGCTCAGTCCCATGGAAAGGCGGAAGGGAGCCGATGGAAGAAGAAGCCTCCCCCGTTTAAGTCGGGCGAGAAAAGTAATTGGATGTCCGGAGGGTCACGCTCTAAGGGATCGCAGACGTGTTACAGTTGTGGCAAGCCAGGCCACATAGCAAGATTTTGTACCCAAGGGGGCGCTGAGCAAGAGCCAAGGCAGGAGCAGACTGTGCGCTCCGGCCCCAGTGCCGCAGAGAAAGGGACGATGGCGGAGTCGAGTGCTTCCCGGTTTCAACCAGTGCAGCCAAGGGCCTACATCCTTGGGCAGCAGGAAGCAATCCGTCAACCCGATGTGGTGACAGGTACGAGAGTTCAACCTGCACCTTAGATTCCTGTCTTTCAAGCCTTTATGTTTGTTGCATGTGTGTAGGCTTCGTATTGGTATCTGGGTACCCCGCTAGGGTACTTTTTGATACGGGGGCGTCGCACTCCTTCCTTGTGGAAAGTTTCATCCGGAGGATTGGAGTTGAGTCCTTCTCAACGGACTCAGAGTTGAAGGTGCGCATGCCCAATGGGTCATCTATGACTACCAGGGCTAGAGGCCGGATTTGTTGGAGTCTTGAGGGGGTCGACTTCGTGTTGGTAGCGGCGATCTTGCCATTGTCCGAGTTCGATGTGATCTTGGGGATGGACTGGCTAGCGGAGCAGCGTGCCAGTATTGACTGCTTGTCCAAGGTGGTAACCCTGAGGGGCGTGGGGCAAGCGGAAGTCAAGTTTGAGGGCCTGCATGGAGTGGCCTGTTCCCTAGTTTCGGCACTTCAACTAGTGCGAGCTGTTAACCAGGGAGGTGTAGCTCTAGTAGCGTTGTTGGAGGTTAGCCTTTCCAGGCTGTCTCTTGGGGAAGTGCCCGTGGTGGCGGAGTTTGGAGATGTTTTTCCCGAGGAGCTACCGGGAGCACCTCCTCGGCGGGAGATTGATTTCTCCATCGAGTTAGTGCCCGAGGCTAGACCGGTATCACGTCCACCCTTTAGGATGGCACCAAAGGAGTTGGCCGAGCTCAAGGTTCAGCTGCAGGAGCTTTTGGAACAAGGGTATATCAGACCCAGCTCTTCACCGTGGAGTGCGCCGGTGTTATTCGTAAAGAAAAAGGATGGTAGTATGCGTTTGTGCATAGACTACCGAGAGTTGAACAAATTGACAATCAAGAACAAGTATCCGATTCCTCGGATAGACGATCTCTTCGACCAGTTGGTGGGGTCGGTGGTGTACTCCAAGTTGGACTTGAAGTCCGGATATTATCAGTTGCGGATTCGTGACGAAGACATACCCAAGACAGCGTTTGGTACGAGATATGGTCATTTTGAGTTCTCGGTGATGCCGTTCGGGTTGACGAACGCGCCGTCCGTGTTCATGGACTTGATGAACAGAGTGTTTCACGAATACTTGGACAGGTTCGTCGTCGTTTTTATCGATGACATTTTGGTGTATTCCAAGTCGGAAGCGGAGCACGAGGTGCACTTGAGGACAGTGTTGCAAGTATTGAGAGAGAACCAGCTCTATGCGAAGTTCTCCAAGTGCGAGTTTTGGTTGGAGAAGGTGGCGTTTTTAGGCCATGTGATTAGTGGGGATGGGGTGGCGGTAGATCCAATGAAAGTGGAAGCCATCAGAGATTGGCCAGTTTTGAGGACTGTGGCGGAAGTCCGGAGCTTTCTTGGACTAGCCGGGTACTACCGAAGGTTTGTGGAAAACTTTTTGCGGATAGCTCTACCCCTCACTTCGCTAACTCGTAAGGATCAGAAGTTCGTGTGGACTCAAGAGTGCAGTCAAGCGTTTGAAACCCTGAAGGGGAGGCTGATGATGGCACCGATCCTAAGTCTACCAAAGGGGACCGAAGGATTTCAGATTTTCAGCGACGCGTCTGGATGCGGTTTAGGGTGCGTGTTGGTGCAGCACGGCAGTGTGATAGCTTTTGGGTCGAGGCAGCTGAAGCCTCATGAGAGAAATTACCCCGTCCATGATCTGGAATTGGCGGCGGTAATTTTTGCTTTGAAGCTGTGGAGGCACTACGTTTACGGTGCGAAGGTGGAGATCTTCACGGACCACAAGAGCCTGAAGTATCTCCTGGATCAGAGGGACCTAAATATGCGGCAGCGCAGATGGGTCGAGTTCCTTGGGGACTACGAGGTGGCGATTCAGTACACGCCAGGAAAAGCCAATGTGGTGGCGGATGCTTTGAGTAGGAAATACTCGGGGCAAGGAAATTAGATTGAAGCTCACGATGAGCGGTTAAGGCGGGACTGGGAGTCCCTTGGTTTGGAATGTGTGGCAAGAGGCGAGTCTAGCGTGGCTCGGCTAAACTGGATTGAGATGCAGAATGACTTATGCGATCATATTCGGGAAGCGACCCGTGTGGATGAGGAGTTCCAACCCTTCGTGGAGGAAGCTCTTAAGGGCGAGGGTAGCGCCTGGGAGATGGTCGATGGGGTTCTGAGGAAGGGCGGAAGGATTTGTGTACCGCAGTTCGGCAAGCTCCGCGAGGAGTTGATGTATGAGGCCCACTTCACTAAGTACTCCGTTCACCCGGGTGGTACAAAGATGTACTTGGATTTGAAGAAGTCCTATTGGTGGCCTGGGATGAAGCGGGATGTAGCTTTGTGTGTGAGTCGGTGCCAAACTTGTGCCTTAGTTAAGGCCGAGTGTCAGAAGCCGGGCGGGTTCTTGAAGCCTCTTCCAATCCCCGAATGGAAATTTGAGGACATCTCCATGGATTTTGTGCATGGGTTGCCTAAATCGCAGCAAGGCAATGATGCCATTTGGGTGATTGTAGACCGCTTGACCAAAGCGGCACATTTCATCCCAAACCGGAAGGAGGACGGTGTGGAAAAGTTGGTGGAGTTGTACGTCCGCAATATTGTGCGACTTCATGGGATTCTGAAGAGTATAGTCAGCGACCGGGATGGGCGTTTCACGTCGAAGGATTGGCGGTTGGTGCAGAAGAGCTTGGGCACAAAACTCAGGTTCAGTACGGCCTTTCATCCTCAGACAGATGGGCAAACTGAGAGAACGAACCGTACTTTGGAAGATATGCTAAGGATGTGTACTCTCGACTTCGGCAAGAAGTGGGAAGATCACCTCTTCATGGTGGAGTTTGCGTATAACAATAGCTACCAAGCTAGTATCAAGATGGCGCCATATGAAGCTCTTTATGGGAGGCGGTGTCGAACACCGATGTCTTGGACAGAGGCGGGAGACACAAAGCTTTTGGGGAAAGAAGTGGTAGCCGACGCTAGTGAGCTAGTGCGGACCATCCAAGAGCGCATGAAGGTAGCTCAAGATCGGCAGTCGAAGTATTTCAATGCTCGCCACAGACATGTGGAATTCGCGGTGGGCGACTGGGTGTATCTTAAGATCAAGCCGTTCAAAGGCATTTCACGAATTCGCCGACTCAAGAAGCTGAGTCCGAGATTTTTGGGACCATTCAAGGTCATCGAGCGAGTGGGAGAGGCAGCGTACCGGTTGGCGTTGTCCACGGAGCTAAGTGGATTGCATGACGTTTTTCACGTCTCCGTCCTGAGGAAAGCCTTGTTAGAGGCCAGCGTGGTGATTGAACCGGCGGCGGTGCCGGTAGAGGAAGACTTGAGGACGCGAGTACGTCCTGTCGGGATAGAAGATTCGGAGGTTCGGCAACTGCGGAACAAGGAGGTCCGACTCGTAAAGGTCCGTTGGGACAATTGTGGCTGCGAGGAGCTCTCATGGGAGCGAGAGCAGGCCATGCTGGAGGAGTACCCCGAGCTTTTCTCCTCAGGTATCATTTAGAATTTGTGTTTTTTCCATGTTTTAAATTTCGGGACGAAATTCTTTTAAGGGGGGAGATTTGTAATGCCCCAAAATGTTGTAGGAGCGACGGGGATCGCTTTTGGGCCAAGGCAGTTTTTTTGAGCAGGTGACACGGGTCCCGACACGGCCGTGTCGGAGGCCGTGTCGGCCGTGTCGAGCTGGCCGTGTGGTCGACCATGTTAAGGTCGACGATAGTCGGGTATGGAACACGGCCAGGCACACGGCCGTGTCCCAGGCCGTGTAACATCGGGTGTTCGAACTTTTCTGAGGTATTGCACACGGGGCATGACACGGGTCCGGACACGGCCGTGTCCCAGGTGACACGGGCGTGTCAGGGGCCGTGTCAGAGGCCGTGTATTTCTCTGACTGAAAATGGTGAAAACGGGTGCCGTGACACGGGTCACGACACGGCCGTGTGGAGGGAGACACGGCCATGTCGAAGGCCGTGTCAGGAGCCGTGTGCTGGTTTCGAATCGATCGAGACGGCGAATGGCTAACACGGCCATGCACACGGCCGTGTTGCAACCCATGTTCGGCCCAGATTTTCTAATTTGGGTTCCGATCGCGGCCGTTCGTTCTTTTCCTTGGAAGATCCAACGGTGGGGGGCCTCCCTGGGCGGTTTAAGGCCGGGAATAGGGTTCCAAACCCTCATTCCCCACTTTCTTTTATCTCTCTAAGTTCTAGAGAGAAGGGAGAGCAAGGAGGCCAAGTTCCGGCCGCCGGCGAAGCTTCGGAGGTCCGTTTCGCGAGCGGAGTTCAGATCCGCGAGGGTGGGAGCATTGCGGTGGTGTTCAACCGAGCAAATCTTCTCCATGGCTAGGAAGAGGGGACGAAAGGTAACGATGCTTCTCCTCTCGGTTTTTAGGATTTAGGATGCATGAATAGCATCCCCTTCCTTTCGTGTTTTGCGCACCGGATCTCTCAAATGAGAGGGATTCGTGTAGCCTTGGTTCAAAAGGAACCTCCGGGTGATCGTGTTCATCCCGGCATGCTTGCATTAGAGATCCGCTCTGTTAGCGGATTAGGCATTGTGGGTGAAGCCGTGGTCGCGACCGATAGTCCGACCCGGTGATGTTGCATAGCGAGCTTCGGTAGAAAATCCGTTGCGGCAATACGCCGTTGTAGGTATGCGTTTTCCCCCTTATATTTGAGTGAGTACTCGTAGTCGGAACCGGACGAGGTTAGCTCCGCTTTGTGCGGTAGATGGTTTCCTTGGAGCACGGGAAAGACACGGTGCGAATGGTAATTGGGGTGGGGGAAACCTTGTTTTTTGCTGTGCAAAGGTGCGGCTAGGTCTCCGTGGTCGGCTGGCTATCCCGTGACGCGCAAGTCATGTGGGGAAAGTGTCCCGGCGAGACTAGCCCTTGTGTGAGACTGACGAGAATGCCGAGCGGAGGGCAAGCCCGGGCAATGTGGCCATGAGCGGGTGGGGTCCAGCAAGGCTTCTTAGAATCGGTCAGTGTGAGACGGAACCCTGACGTGCGACGTCAGAATATGCGGGCAAGCCCGGGGTTTAAGACCCATGTGCGGGTGGGGCCAGTGCAAGGTTTCGTGTGACGGCCTGTGTGTCGTTGGGGACATGGTGTTTCCCTTTTGTTTGCGGCTTTAAGCCAATGGGGAAACGGAAGTACCCAATGTTTGATGTTGTGCTAGATGCATACGAGCTAGGGTGCCTTGGGTGAAACCCGGGTTGCATTCATGTTGCATAGTAGGCCCCTTTTACTTTGTACAAAACATAGAGAACATGTATGCTGTATGAGACATCCAAGCCTGTTTACCGCTTTAATATATATGCTCTTTTGGTATACGAAGTGTTAACTTGCAGGTGGAGTGGTACCCCGGGGTCCGTTAGGGACGGCCGGGAGGAGATGTGTTTGTTACACAGTAGAGGTCAGCCTTTGCTGACCCACGTTACTTCAAATCCTTACAGGGCAAGGAGCGCATGCAGGAGCTAGCGCGCCGGGCGAAAAGCCCTAAACCTCATGAAGTGTTGCTGGGCTTGGCTAGTTTCTTTTCCTTGTTTTGCTGATGTTGTTTGATCATGTCCGGCTTGCATGCCGAGGTAGCCTAGGAGTGCTTGGCACTTTTATATTTTTGGACTTATATTGTGTAAGGCCTTAAGGCCATTTCGATACTCTATTGATAGTGGATAACTTCTGTCTTTTAGTTTTATGTTTCCGCTGTGTTTGTCTGGAGTTTTGAGTTTGGGTAGTTTCATATCATCTTTTAATACTAAAGCTGTGGTGTCCGTATGTTGTGGGGCCCCGGCCGGACCCATATTATATGGTCTTTACAGGGGAGGTGTTACGAAAGGCAAGGGGAAGGCCAAGGGATTCCATAAGATGAAGGTAGGACCTAAGTTATCTATTTAGCCCAAGTCTTCAACACTAAAGAAGAAAGGCTTAGCGAAAGAAGAGAAGTACCACCACTGCGGCAAGGCTGGTCAATATAGGAGGAGCTTTCCTTCTTATAATGAGGGTCTAAAAAAGATGAATGGTGGTATGACTTTTGCTTTAGTTATCTATGTTATAGAGATAAACCTTTCTACTCCTTCATCCTAGGTATTGGATACAAGATGTGGTTCTCACATTTGTATAAATGTATAGGAATTGAAAGAAGAAGATTGCTGAGTAAAGGAGAGGTACACCAGCGTGTTGTCAATGGAGCAAGAGTTGCTACTGTCGTCGTTGGAGTTTACCATCTTTCTTTGCCTAGTTGGCTTGTAATAAAACAAGATAATTATTATTATGTTCCTTCCATAACTATAAACATTATATCTATTACATGTTTGGACATGATTGGATTTTCTTTTATTAATAAAAACAATTGTTTATCTATATTTAAGAATGATTTTTGTTATGGTATAGCCCAAATGTTTAATGGTTTATATGTTTTGAACTTAGACCATCCGATTTATAATATAGAAAATACTAAAAGACTAAAAATGAATGACTCAAAAACCTACGTACCTTTAGCATTGTCGTTTGGGCCATATAAACGAGAAACACATATCCAAGCTTCACAAAGATGGACTACTGAACTCATTTGATTATGAATCTTTTTAGAGATGTGAATCATGTTTATTATGCAAGATGACTAAGGTACCTTTCATTGGCTTCAATGAGAGGGTTGATGATCTCTTGGGTTTAGTACATAGTGATGTATGGGGACCCATGAGTTCTATGGCTAGAGGTGGGTACTTCTACTTTGTTACATTTATTGATGATTCAGTAGATACAGATACGTGTATCTTCTGAAGTGAAAATACAAAACCATTGAAAAGTTCAAAGAGTTTATGAATGAGGTAGAGAACCAGCTCGGTAGGAAGGTTAAAGCACTCGGATCTGATCGAGGTGGCAAATACCTTAGTCATGAGTTTCGTGATCATCTAAAAGAGTGTGGTATTGTATCACAGCTCACTTACCTAGAACACCACAACATAATGGTGTGTCTGAGGGGAGGAATCATACTCTAATAGACATGGTATGGTTGATGATGAGTCATGCAGATCTGCCTGTTTCCTTTTGGGGTTTTGCTCTAGAAACTGCTACTTTTACACTAAATCATTCTCCAATGAAAGCGGTTCTAAAGACACCATATGAGATATGGACTGAGAAGCATCCTAGTATGTCATTCATTAAGATTTAGGGTTGTGAGGCCTATGTGCGACGTCAAATTCCTGACAAGCTAGAACTCAAGTCAGATAAGTGTTATCTTGTGGGGTATCCTAAGGAAACGAAAGGGTACTATTTATACCTACAGTCTGAAGTGAAATTATTTATCGTAAGGACTTCTGTATTTCTTGAGAAAGAGCTCTTAAGTAGAAAGACATCCAGGGTAGAACTTGAACAAGTTCAATAACCACAAACTGTGAATGAACCGGAATTAGATCCTGAGAAAGGACTACAAGTTGTTGTAGCTAGAGAGGCTGCTCAAGAAACACCAGTTCCATATAGATATGGTAGACCAAGGTTTGAGCCCGAGAGATATGGATTTCTCGTGTCTCAAATAGGTAATCTGTTGCTTATGGATCATAATGATGAGCTTGCAACCAACCAAGAGGCTATGAGTGGACAAGACTCTGAGAAGTAGCTTGTGGCCATGAAATCTGAAATGGACTCCATGTATGAAAAACAAGTTTTGACCTTGGTGAAGCAACCTGAAGGGGTACGACCCATAGGGTGCAAGTGGGTCTTCAAGAAGAATGACCGATATGGATGGGAATATTCAGACATTCAAAGGGCGGTTGGTTGCTATAGGTTTCAAGCAAATTAATGGTGTTTACTATAATGAGTCATTTTCCCCTATTTTCTTGGTTAAGTCCATCAGGGATATTTATTATGACTGCAAGATCTAACAAAAGTATGTCAACATGACTTTACTAAATTGAAACCTCCTTGAGGAAGTGTATATGACACAACCCGAGAGTTTTGTATCTCCAGGTGAAGCCACTAAAATATGCAAGCTGCAGAGATCCATTTATGGATTAAAACAGGCTTCTCGAAGTTGGAATCTTTGTTTTGATGAAAAGATCAAAGAGTTTTGTTTTATCAAGAACAGGGATGTACCGCGTATTTATAAGAGGATTAGTGGGAGCATAATTTTTTTTCCTAATATTGTATGTAGATGACATACTACTGATCGGGAATGATAAACTGACCCTACAAGTTGTAAAGAACAACCTAGGGAACTCCTTTTCTATGAAGGACTTCGGTGAAGAGACTTATATATTTGCTATTAAGATCTATCTAAATAGACCGAATAAGTTGTTGGGTTGGACCCAAAGTACTTACATTGATAAGGTGTTGAAACGGTTCAACATGCTTGAGTCCAAGAGAGGATTCTTACCCAAGTATCATGGCATTACTCTCTCTAAGGACCAGTGTCCTAAATCTTGTGAAAATAAGGACCGCATGAAGTTGATTCCATATATTTAGGCAATTGGGTCAATGATGTATGCAATGATATGTACTCGACCTTATGTCTCTTATGCCTTGAGCATGACTAGCCGATATCAGTCTGATCCTGGTGAAAGTCACTAGATTGTTGTCATGAATATCCTGAAGTACCTGAGAAGGACTAAGGATACGTTCTTGGTATTTGGTGGAGAGGAAGAGCTCATTGTAAAGGGTTATACGGTTGCTAGCTTCCAAACTGACAGGGATGTCTCAAAGTCTCAGTCAGGATTCATATTTTGCCTAAATGGAGGAGTTGTTAGCTGGAAGAGTTCCAAGTAGGAGACAATTATTGATTCTACAATTGAGGCCGAGTATATCGCTACAGCAAATGCGGCAAAGGTGGTTGTATGGATTAGTAAATTCATCGGCAAGTTACATGTAGTTCTAGAATTGTTGGTCCCGTAGTTCTCTACTGTGACAATAATGGTGCAATTTCACTTGCTTCGGAACCTAGATCGCATCAGCGTTCCAAGCACATACTTCGGTGGTTTTATCTTCTTCGAGAGAGTGTCGATCGAGGAGATGTGATCATTTGCAGGGTGCCAACTGAAGAAATTATCATGGATCCACTAACAAAGCCTCTTGCGCAGAGAAAGCATGATGGTAATGTTAGATCTATAGGTATACGATACCTTAATGATTTGCCTAAGTGGGAGAATTGTGAATTGTGTATTTGTCGGTTGATATAATAATTCATTTGATGAATAGAGTACAATACATTTCATTTTATATTTTTGACAAGTTCTTTTGTTATGTAAAATTTATCTATATTTTGATATATTAATTTAACGTAATAAATGACCTTAGAAAGTTTGCTTCCATAGGATTCAAGTGGTTACTTGAATGTGAGAGTCTATGTTATTATAAGCTTCATTCTTAAATGGTCCCTGGTCAAGTCTCATCTTAGAAGCTAAGGGAGATGATGACAAATTAAGACTAGCACGTGCGTTGACTGATGACCGGTTCTCACAGGTCATGATATTGTGATATCAAGTCATCATATGAGTACTTGTTACTGAACAGGTTATACTAGACAGACCCACCATGAGAATACTTTGTAGATTGTTATATGAACGTGTCATAAGTGTGGCTCAAGTGGCAATGATGTTTGTGGTCCTTTGACATGAAGTCACAACATTCATCAAATGAGGAAGAGTGTGCTTTGATGCTATTAAAAATCTAGTCTTGAGAAATTTTGATGATCAAGATGGTTTTTGGGTATTTTTCAAATTATTTTGGGTGATTGCGTGTTAGCATAGATGATACTTGTCCTCTTATATAAAAGGAGTTCCATCCATGTGACCCTTGATGGAATAGGACTGAGAAATGGATGGTCATGCTTTGTTGAGTCAATATGTGATATTGGACTATCCAATTTTGGAGGTCCACTCTAGATTAGGAAACTAGGATTGAACAATTATGAGAGTGACACGGTATATACCTCTAGTTCTATCTTGATGTAATGGACAAAGGGACATAACAACACTGATACGTTGGTCACAATGGCTTTCGAGTTATTAACTCTTATTACTTAGGTAGCAATGATGCATTGTTAGATTTCGGTCAGTGTTTGTGAAGCTTTTGTTTGATACTTTCAAGATAAAGTGGGAGATTGTTGGTGCTACCATAGTGATCTGGAAGTGATCAAGCATGTAGTCTCACTGCCAACGTAGTATGAGCCTATCAAGGTCGCATATAAGAGCATTTGGAGAATTTTGAAGATTGGACTATGTTGGCTTTAATCATGAGATGAGTGGAGGACGGGACACAGCCAGGCGTTGAGTGCGTTAAGACCACTCAGCGCCTTTGTCGAGTCAAATGTTTACTTGTCGATTAGGAGCTGAGAGCGTTGAGACCACTCGACGCCTTTGTCAAGTAAAATGTTGACTTGTTGAAATAGGCATTGAGTGCGTTGAGTTCACTCAACGCATCATCGAGTCAAGTGTTGATTTTACAAGTCTGAGTCAGGTGTTGAGTGCGTTGGGTTTATTTATTGATTCGTCGAGTCAAGTGCTGATTGGAAGAGTCTATCACTAGTATTGAGTGCGTTGAGTTCACTGAACATTTTGTCGAGTTAATTTTTTACTCAACAAATTTGCCTTGGACAAATATCTTCCTTGACTTATTTCCCAAGATGCTTCCTATCTTCTTGACAATCTTAAAGAGTCTTTGTTCAACATTCCGAGTTCTGTTATGAAGAATGAGACATTGGCCTCATCCAGCGGCTTCGTGAAAATATCCGCGACTTGCTTATCTATCAGGACATGGCTGAGGTCTATATCCTTATTCTCCACATGCTCCCGTATGAAGTTATATTGCACTTTAATATGCTTTTTTTGGCTGTGAGAGACTGGATTATTCTCGATCGCTATTGCGCTGGAGGTGTCGCAATACATATGAATCTCTTTGAACTTTAGGTTGTAGTCTTCGAGTTGATTTCTTATCCATAGAAGTTGTGCGCAAAAACTATAGGCAGAGATATACTCTGACTCGGTAGTAGAGGTTGCCACACAATTCTTCTTCTTACTGCTCCATGAAATAAGCCGTCTTCTGGGGAATTGCACGTCCCAGAAGTGCTTTTCTTGTCATCCTTATTTCCTGCAAAATCGACATCTAGAAAACCAAATAGCTCGACACCATTATTTCTCGGGTACCATAAGCCAGGATTGGGTGTACCCTTAAGGTATCTTAGAATTCGCTTTATAGTGACGTAATGAGATTACTTTGAGTTCACCTGAAATCTAGCGCAGACGTATGTTGAAAAGATTATGTCTGGTCTACTGGCAATAAGGTAGAGCAAGGATCCAATTATGCTTATATACTTTATTTCATCAAAAGTTTTCCCGTTCTCATCCTTGTCCATAGACACAGTTGAACCCAATGGAGTCCTCATAGAGGTTGAGTTATCCATTCAAAATTTCTTTAGTAACTCCTTGGTGAACTTGGTCTGAGAGATGAAAATTCCATCTTCAGATTTCTTCACCTGAAGTTCTAAGAAATACTTCAGCTATCCCATACTGCTCATTTCAAACTTCCCTTGCATAAGTTTGGAAAACTTCTTGCAAAGGTTGTCTTTCGTAGAGCCAAATATAATGACATCGACATAGATTTGCCCTAGCAGAATCTTGCCATTTACATACCTAAGAAATAATGTCTTGTCTATCTTTCCTCTTGTGAACTTTTCTCTAGAAGAAAGCTATACAATGTCTCATATAATGATCGTGGGGCTTGCTTTAAGCCGTAGAGAGCTAGCTTTATTTAAAAAGTAAACATGATTAGGGAAAGAAGGATTTAAAAAACCTGGGGGTTGCTCTACTGAAAGATAATCTTATGAGTAGAAAATCACCTAGAGGGGGGGGGAGTGAATAGGTGTCTTTTAAAATTCTTTGTCACTTTGATTAACTGTTCAACAGATATTTTGTTCAGCAGATAAGATACTTGAGAAATAAGCTTCACAATAACTCAGCACAATTAAACCACACAACACAGCACATGCAAATCTAAGAACTCAGCATAAGCATAAGCAAATCAGAGCACACACAGAATTTATAGTGATTCCACTATCTAGGGTACATCCACTTTCCCCTTTTTCCTCACTGGCAATGTGCTAGATAAGGTTATATCTCCTCCTCTTAACCTCAGATCAAAAGATCTTACAGGCTCAGTTTCTGTTAAGAAACCTACACTCAGACCAATAAGTCCTACCTCAGAGATCCACCCAATATCATATATCAGGTCCCTCAAGAACCCTACCTCAGCCTTTATAGCACAGGCTTACACTTAAGTGATCCCACTCAAATCACCTACCTGAGGTCCCTCAAGAACAGTACCTCAGCCTTTATAAATTAGGCTTACAACTCAGAGATTAACTATTATACCCACTCAGATCTCACAGAGATCTTACAAAAATTAAGAGGTAAATATAATCAAAAAACCAATCTGCAATCTGACTTATTTGAATGAATTCAGATTCTTTAATTCAGCTGCACTTGATTAAATCTTGATGAATAATCTGGCAGAAGAGATACTTCTCTGGATCTCCAATCTTCTTGATTATCGACTTTATTTCCTTGAAGAATTTGTAGAATAGATACACTATAATCTTTTGATCACTTGATGAAATGATAAATCTTATACGACACGAAGTGAGCACACTTCATCAGTCTATCCACTATAACCCAAACAGAATCATATCCCCTTAGAGATCTCAGTAAGCCCATAATGAAGTCCATAGAAATACTTTCCCACTTCCAAGTCGGGATCTCTAACGGAGTCAACTTGCCACCAGGCCTTCCGTGATCGGCCTTCACACACTTGCAAGTGTGGCACTCAGCAACAAATCGGGCTATATCACTCTTCATCCCATACCACAAGGCAATTTGCTTCAAATCACGATACATCTTTGTAGATCCCAGATGGTAGGCAACACTGGATCCATGAGCCTCTCTACATATCATAACCCTGATGTCTCCAACAGTGGGGATGTAAAATCTGTCGCGGTACTTCAAAGTACCCGCATCATCGATAGAAAAATCTGGCAACTCCCCTCTCTCAGTCCTGAGGTATAAGTGCAGAAGATCTGCATCATCCTTCTAGTGCAACCTAGTAAGAGAAATCCAAGACGGCTCTGCTACTGCCAAATTGCTCTACATGGCACAACATCCCACTGAGATATCCATCAATTAGAACTCTTCCACTAAACGATCAGCGGAGATATTAAAGATCTTCCCCATCTTCCGGCTCAGGGCGTCGGCCACCACATTGGCCTTGCCTGGATGATACTGGATCTCCACTTCATAATCGGCCACATACTCTAGCCACCGTCGCTGGCGCAGATTCAACTCCTTCTGCGTGAACACATACTTCAGGCTCTTATTATCAGTGAAGATCTTGCACTGAGCCCCATAAAGTAGATGCCTCCACTGCTTCAACGCATAAATCACCGCTGAAAACTCAAGGTCATGCGTAGGGTAATTCCTCTCATGAGTCTTCAATTGACTTGACCCATACGCAATCACTTTTCCAGCCTAAATCAACACGCAACCCAGACAAACATGTGAATCATCCACATACACATCATACTCCACACCCTCTATAGGTAGGGCCTGAACGGGAGCAGTGTACAATCTGTTCTTTAGCTCAAGGAAGTCTTCTTCACACTTCTCGTTCCAAACAAAGGTCGTGTTCTTCTGAGTCAACTTGGTCAAAGGTGCAGCCATGGTAGAGAAACCCTCCACGAACCTCCTGTAGTAGCCGGCCAACCCTAGGAAGCTTCTGATCTCCTTGGGCATGCCCAGTCTGCTCCAATCCATCACTGCTGCGATCTTTTCCAGGTCGACCGAGATCCCATCCTTGTTCACCACGTGGCCCAGAAACGAGACCTGAGGCAACCAAAATTCGCACTTGCTCAGCTTGGCGAATAACTTGTGATTCCTCAACTCCGATAGAACCAAGCGCAGATGCTGCTCATGCTCCTCAGCGCTGCGAGAATAGATCAATACATCATCTATGAAAACCACAACAAACTTGTCTAGAAAATCCTTGAACACCCGGTTCATCATATCCATGAAGGTTGATGGTGCGTTGGTCAAACCAAAGGATATCACCAAACTCAAAATGTCTATGCCTCGATCTAAATGCAGTCCGTTGAATATCTTCCTCACGGATCCTGAGCTGATGATAGCCAGAACGAAGATCGATCTTGGAGAATACTGTGCTACCGCGCAACTGATCAAATAAGTCATCGATCCTTGGCAGAGGGTACCCGTTCTTAATAGTGACTTTGTTCAACTCCCTGGAGTCGATGCAAAGACGCATCGACCCATCTTTCTTCTTTACAAACAAAACAGGAGCACCCCAAGGCGACGAACTCTGCCTGATAAATCCTTTTGCCAACAACTCATCCAACTGGACTCACAACTCCTCTAACTCACGAGGGGCCATCTGGTACGGTGCCTTAGCAATAGGACGCGTACCCGGTTCCAAATCAATAACAAATTCAACATCCCGATCAGGAGGAAGACCAGGAAGGTCATCAGGAAAAACATCAGCGAAACCACAAACAATAGGAATCTCTTCCAAACGCGGTACACTAACAACAGTCCCAACCACAAGGACTAAACAAGCAAAACAATCAGAATGAAACAACTTCTGAGCACATACCACAGAAATGAAAGGAGAATCTTGGCACGGATCGGCATACATGCTTCCGGGCTGACCGTTGTCCTTGATGAAGTCCAAGCGCTTCCCTTTGAACTGAATAACCGCATCATACTTAGACAGCCAGTCCATGCCCAGAATAACATCGAAGTCCTCCAGATCAATCATCTTCAAGTCTACCAAAACAGGGCAATCTAGAATGCCCAAATCCGATAACACAGATTCACTAGAAGGGAACTTGATGCGGAAGGTATAACGAACTTGATCTAGAGTCAACCGATGTCGCTCCAAGAAGGCTCTAGCCACAAATGAGTGGGTAGTGCCGGAGTCGAAAAGAACACGCGCTCAGTGGTTCCTCACCTTAAATTTCCCTATAGGAGTATACAACTAAGGAACTACCAAAATAAAACTATAACCATTCTGGTAAATAAAACTTTCAGGCTGGAAAAACAACTAACCTGAGATGACCTGAGTTGAAGCTTGAGCCTCCTCAGATGAGATCACATTCATCTTTCCTTTGCCCTTGTCCACACACTGAGGAGGAGGTAATGCCCAAAGTGGAACTGCATGAAGAACAGTCTGGACTTGAGGACACCTTCTCTTGATATGACCCTTCTGCCCACACTGATAGCAGACTTTATCCTTGGACTAGCACTGGGCAGCATCATGCCCGAGTCACTTGCAAACAGAATAGGAAACATCCATCCTAGGAGTACCCTGAATAGCATGAACTTGCTCCTTCTTCTAAGCTGCTTCCTTCTTTAAACACCTCTCAACAGGGTGGCCTGACCAGCCACAGAAGCTACACACCACCTTGCTCTTCTTTCCCGAAGCAGCACCGGGTACCTGGGGTTTCTTCTCCTCAATAGACTTCCTCTTGTCCTTCCTCATTTGCTGGCCTCTGCTACCAACTATCACAACCCGCATTTTCTCAAAATTTAAGAAGCATCAGAGTATGGGAAAACACGCATCGTGATGCCACGTCGAGCAGGGGATAACTGTCGACGCTCAGGCGAACACCATCTAACAAGACTATGAAAATTAAAAAGTTTAATGATTAGAAAATCAGTTACATTTTAAAGGCCGTATCCCTCGGCTCAGTGGATCATCTAGTCCACAGTTTAAAAACTATACTTATACGCTGCGAAAAATACTTTATTCAGGTTTGACATCCTAAAAGAGTGCATAAGTGCCCCTAGAGGACAACTAATACTATGCAGGACCCTACAATTAATTTATACTATATATAGGAAAACGATATTTTTACGTTATTTGGAAAATAGTGTTGAGTTTATAAAACATGTTGATCATGAGATATACTTATAATAGTGTTTTTAGGTTTAAAAGTAACTAGCAACCTAGCATAAATCATCCCAAGAGCAAGTAGACTCTCCAGAAAAGGTAGCAGCAAAAAGATAACATATCTACTATCAAGGTAAAACTACTAGTGGGCGCTAACAAACTGACACGAACCCACAGGCAAGTATGTATGACTATAAGAAAGAAGCACAAAACTACCTCACAAGACCAAGGAACTGATATCCACAGATTGAAAGACCACCATCAACAACACATCACAACTTGCCGCCTAATCGGCTACTAACCAGAACCTGAGGCATTCAAAGAAGAAAAGAATACCTCAGCAAGCAAAAACAAAATAAACTGTACGGAAATGTTAATCTAAATGATAAGCAAGAAGAGTTAGTAAACCGTAACAAGCACCACTATCGAAGGCAAGACAAAAAGGAAAAGCACTATGTGCGAGGAAACAACAACAACCCTGCCCAAAAATCCTGCAGAGTTTACAAGGCTACCCGTAGCCAAAAACGTTGCACTCTACAATGGAAGAGACGTCTAACACCCTAAGTTGTGAGAGATGGCAGTAGAAAAAATAATGCGGATCCGTGTTTGAGGCAAACTCAGTCCCCCAACCACCATTTCCAAGAAACAAAGCTCAAGGGTCTACATGTGAAAGCACTAGGGACCTCCAACCAACTTGCCCAGCCCGTACCTGGAATAAGATAAAAGTGTTACCACGGGTAAGTCACACAACTTCACCCCTATTAAGAGATTCAAACCACCACTACTAACCACAACCCACGATTCGGCCTTCGGAAAAATATAGCCTACAAGGAACCTCAAAATCAAGGAATTCACTCGGGAGAGAAAATCAAGGTAAGGGAAAAGCATTGAGATGGATCAACACGACATGGCGTTGAGTGAGCTCCACTCACTCAATGCCTAAACAGACGTTGGCGTTGAGTGAGTTAACCTCACTCAACGCCAAAACAGATACGGCGTTGAGTGAGGTTCACTCAGTCAACGCCTTCTGTAACACTGGCTGTGGCGTTGAGTGAGCTAACCTCACTCAACGCCAAAATAGACAGTGGTGTTGAGTGAGGTAACCTCACTCAACGCCAAAATAGCCACAGCATTTAGTGAGGTTCACTCACTCAACGCCTTCTGCGACACTGGTTGTGGCGTTGACTGAGCTAACCTCACTCAACGCAAAAACAGATGATGGCGTTGAGTGAGTTAACCTCACTCAACGCCAAAACAGCCACAGCGTTGAGTGAGGTTTACTCCCTCAACGCCTTAGCACTTAGCCGCAAAAACTAACTGTGGCATTGAGTGAGTCCACCTCTCTCAACGCCAAAACAATTTTGGCGTTGTGTGAGGTCGACTCACTCAACGCCAAAATACTTAACCGCAAGAATAGGCTGCGGCATTGAGTGAGTCCACCTCACTCAATACCTAAACTGCCATGGCGTTGAGTGAGACCCACTCATTCAACGCCATCCGACATAACCGCTCGGTTTGGTGGCAGCATTGAGTGAGTCTGCCTCACTCAACGCAGACCAGTATAACCACGCAGATTGGCTGCGGCGTCGAGTGAGTCTGCCCCACTCAATGCCTAGACAGCCATGGCATTGAGTGAGGTCGAATCACTCAACTTTAAAATACTTAGCCGCAAAAGAACAGACCAAAAAGGCTACGGCGTTGAGTGTGTGCACCAAACTCAATGCTATGTCCAAGCAGACTCGGCATTGAGTGTGTGCACAACACTCAACGCCAAATCCAAGAAGACAGACCCGACATTGAGTGGGTGCACCACACTGAACGCCAAATCAAAGAAGACCCGGCGTTGAGTGTGTGCACCACACTCCACGCCAAATCTAAGCAGACCCGGCATTGAGTGTGTGAACCACACTCAACGCCAAATCCGAGCAGACCCAGCATTGAGTGTGTGAACCACACTCAACGCCAAATCCGAGCAGACCCAGCGTTGAGTGTGTGCACCACACTCAACGCCAAATCAAAGCAGACCCGACGTTGAGTGTGTGCACTACACTCAATGCTTAGCCCTAAAATATTCTAATCATCTACATTGAGGAAAGGAAAGGCTTCTGCTACAGCCAGTACACAGGCAAGCACAAATTCATCCAACCCGAGCCTAAGCAAGACAGATTTTTTTAATAAAATTGAACTATAGCTTTTCTCCTCTACCCGGCTACAACTACTGCACAGGAAAATCGAACTAACCCTGAACCCCTACTCAGCCCGAGAATAAGGCCTTCTCTACTAACAGTTGGAGGAGAATAAAATAAAAAGGAAGGGCGGCTGCTAGGAGTACCACTGAATAGGAAACTCATACCAGGTATGCTGAACATAAACCGAAGCCGAGAAAATGAACAATGGTTTCTATCCTAGGGCTAACAGGGCAACAAGGAGATAGACAAAAAAGGAACTACACGGCAAGGGCAAGAATACCACTTGCCTCAAATTTCCGGCGAAGCTTGGTAAGCCTCCTTTACTCTCACTCGGCACCAGTAGTAATAACACCTAAAGCAAAAATCTGGAGCTTTAATGGCGGATACGGACAACCCAAGAAATTTCGAGCCCTCTAGAAACACCATGAAAATTGAATTTATTACCGTAGGAATGAAGGTCTAGGCGAGAGAAATCCAAATCCTCTTTCAGAATCGAATTCCGTCCACAAACGCTCCCGAAATCGGCGTCCGAAGGGGAGCAGGTTCGGCGGTTTCTCCGCTTCTCTTCACGAACAGTCGCAGACTGGTTCGTTTTTCGGGAAGATGAATAGGAGCGGTTTCTCTTAAGTATAAACTATCCTATATATAGAACCCTATTAATCTTAATAGCTAATTAATTAAATAATGTAAAATAATACATAGTATAACCGTCCAAACACTTCTAAAGTATTAGATGATAAAATACTTAATAAATAATATTATTTTTCATAAAATACAAAACGACGCGAAAACCGAACATCCTCAAAATTTGACGAAATTCGCACAGTAGCTAAATATCCATGCTACGAACACAACGACGAAGTCGAAATTAACTTTCGACGAACAGAACTCGAGTTATACACACCCGAAGTCAAAACACAAGCATCCCCCGAGAGGCCACACCGGGTCTCCCAAAACGAACCTGCTTGCTAGGGAGATCTTGCCAATAGACTACAAAATAGGCCACTCTGTTCTAAGAAGTTAAGACCACACTCCACAGATGTCACAAGGCAAGAAAAACGCGTCGACGTAACGCCAAACAAGAATTAAATAATTGCAGAAAAATCGGGGGCGTTACAGTCACTCCCCCTAAAAGAAAGTTTCGTCACAAAACTTTACGCACAACACTTCTACTATAGAAGGAAAAGTAACAAGCCAAATATTACAAGAAGATAACATACCAAACTAATCAGGGAAAGTTGAGGGTGAGCCTCCCTCTTAAGAGATCACGTTCAGCTTTCCTTTGCCCTTGTCCACACGCTGAGGCGGAGGTAATGCCTGAAGTGGAACTGCATAAAGAACAGGCTGGACCTGAGGACACCTTGTCTAGATATGACCCTTCTGTCCACACTGATATCAGACTTTATCCTTGGACTAGCACTGGGAAGCATCATGCCTGGGTCGCTTGCAAATAGAACAGGAAACATCCCTCCTAGGAGCACCCTGAATAGCATGAACTTTCTCCTTCTTCTTAGCTGCTGCCTTCTTGAAACACCTCTCAACAGGGTGGCCTGAACAACCACAAAAGCTACACACCACCTTGCTCTTCTTCCCGAAGCAGCACCGGGTACCTGGGGTTTCTTCTCCTCAACAGACTTCCTCTTGTCCTTCCTCATTAGCTGGCCTTTGCTCTTTGCGGTCTCAATTGCCTCTACCTTCAGAGCAGCCTCCACTACCCCTGCATAAGTCTCTGATCCATATGCACTTTTCAACTACTGAACATCACTCCTCAAGCCACCAAGAAATCGCTTGACTCGATCAGCCTCAACACTCACCAACCCAGGAGAAAACCGACTCAACTTGCTGAACTCTATCTCATACTCACTAACCGTGAGGTTTCTTTGCTTCAGGGGGAGGAAGTCGTCCATAAGAAGGTAACGCTCGACCGAAGGCAAGAACTTCCTCAGCAGCATTTCCTTGAATACTTCCCAAGAGCAACCAGCTACCAAGCTCTCCTTTTCTCTAAGACACCAACTCTTAGCAAAACCCTTAAGATGATAGGAGACTATCATCACTCTCTGATTAACTGTAATACTGTAGTACGAGAACATCTCGTCCATAGAGATCAGCCAATTATCTATGACCATGAAATCTGCCTTCCCATAATAAGTAGGAGGGCTAAGTCTCTGAAACTGCGAGATAAATGCCATCTCTGCTGTCACCACCACTGGAGGTCTCAGGGGTACAGGAGGATGAGGAACAGCTAACCCCCTTGTAGGGCCTTACACTCCCTGAGTCTGTCCTGCCACAACTGCCACCAGAGACTTGATCTGGACCTGCATCTCCGCCATCTGCCTGCTTAAGGAATCGCTACTCTGTCGCATGCTCTCGATCACCGCATCATTCAGTGCTCCAGATGACTCACCCTCGGACAGGGGAGTCGACCTGGTCGAAGGACGTCTTACCATCTTAAAATCATAATAACATTAGTCAGATCCTAGTATAAAAGCTAGATTTAACTACAAGTACAGACAATACATACATAAATATGAACTTAAAGCTGCTAAACTTGCCCTGGGAGTTTATTTTTACAAGAATTGATGTTATGTCTAACCTACGATTGTTAACCACCCCATACTAACTCTTGTGCCTAGATCGGGAATGCATGACTTTATATTATTTTTGACTCGAAAACTTATGTGTGTACATATGTCATCTTGCCATTCTTTAGCTTGGCACGTTGTGCTTATGCAATGTTATGCTATGCATGTTTGTGCTATGAATTCTAAAAAGGCCCTAATGCATGTTATGAGCGGCGTACACATGAAAATGTTAAGCATCCCATACTACATAACATTCTCATGCAACGAAAAGAAAATGAGCTAGTCACAGCCATGTGGTGAGGTTATGCATCCTATACTACATAACCCTCACATGTTGACCCTATGGTGGATCTATATACGAACATATATTATGCATCGCATACTACATAATATGCCCCGTATACTTCATGTTATGCTATTAGTGTAGTGTTCGTGCTTTTGCCAAGATGTGCTGATGACATATCGATGTGTGAATGATATGATGCTAAACCACTAATGCAATCAAAAGGAAAGGTTGCCCGACTAACTTGTCAAGCAACCTCCCTCTTATACCAACTGTCACAACCCGCATTTTCTCCAAATTTAAGAAGCATCAGAGTGTGAGAAAACATGCATCATGATGCCACGTCGAGCAGGGGATAACTGTCGATGCTCAGGCGAACACCATCAAACGAGACTATGAAAATTCATAAGTTTAATGATTAGAAAATCAGTTACATTTAAAGGCCGTATCCCTCGGCTCAGTGGATCCTCTAGTCCACAGTTTAAAAACTATACTTATACGCTACGGAAAATACTTTATTCAGGTTTGACATCCTAAAAGAGTGCATAAGTGCCCCTAGCGGACAACTTATACTATGCAGGACCCTACATTTAATTTTTACTATATATAGTAAAACGATCTTTTTACGTTATTTGGAAAATAGTGTTGAGTTTCATAAAACATGCTGATCATGAGATATAATTATAATAGTGTTTTTTTAGGTTTAAAATTAACTAGCAACCTTAGCAGAAATCACCCTAAGAGCAAGTAGACTATCTCTAGAAAAGGTAGCAGCAAAAAGATAACATATCTAGTATCAAGGTAAAACTACTAGTTGGCGCCAACAAAATGACACAAACCCACTAGCAAGTATGTATGTCTGTAAGAAAGAAGCACAAAACTACCTCACAGTACCAAGGAACTGATCTCCAGAGAACGAGTGACCACCAGCAACAGCACAGCACAACTAACCGCCTAATCGGATTCCTAACCAGAACCTGAGGCATTCAAAGAAGAAAAGAATACCTCAGCAAGGAAAAAACAAATAAGTTGTACGGAAATGTTATCTAAATGAGAAGCAAGAAGAGTAAGTAAACCATAATAAGCACCACTGTCCAAGGCAAGACAAAAAGGAAAAGCACTATGTGCGAGGAAACAACAATAACCTTCCCAAAAATCCTGCAGAGTTTACAAGGCTACCATGAGCCCAAAACGTTGCACTTTACAAAGGAAGAGACGTCTAACACCCTAAGTTGTGAGAGTTGGTGGTAGAAAAAATAATGCGGATCCGGGTTGGAGGAAAACTCAGTCCCCCAACCACCATTTCCAAGAAATAAAGCTCAACGGCCTACATGTGAAAGCACTAGGGACCTCCCAACAACTTACCGAGCCCGTACCGGGAACAAGATAAAATTGTGGCCACAGCTAAGTCACACAACTTCACCCCTATTAAGAAGCTTCAAACCACCACTACTAACCACAACCCACAATTCGGCCTTCGGAAAAATATAGCCGACAAGGAACCTCAAAATCAAGGAATTCACTCGGGAGAGAAAATCAAGGTAAGGTAAAAGCGTTGAGATGGCTCAACACGGCATGGCATTGAGTGAGCTCTACTCACTCAACGCCTAAATAGACGGTGGCATTGAGTGAGTTAACCTCACTCAACACCAGAACAGCTACAATGTTGAGTGTGGTTTACTCACTCAACGCCTTCTGCAACACTAGTTGTGGCGTTCAGTGAGTTAACCTCACTCAACGTCAAAACAGACAGTGGCGTTGAGTGAGTTAACCTCACTCAACGCCAAAATAGCAACGGGGTTGAGTGAGGTTCACTCAGTCAACGCCATGGCACTTGGCCGCAAAAACTAACTATAGCGTTGAGTGAGTCCACCACTCTCTACGCCAAAACAGCTTTGGCGTTGAGTGAGGTCGACTCACTCAACGCAAAAATACTTAACCACAAGAATGGGCTGCGGCATTGAGTGAGTCCGCCTCACTAAACACCTAAACCGCCATGGCATTGAGTGAGGCCCACTCACTCAACGCCATCCGACATAACCGCTCGGTTTGGCGGCGGTGTTGAGTGAGTCTGCCTCACTCAATGCCAACCAGCATAACCGCGCGGATTGGCTGCGGCGTCTAGTGAGTCCACCTCACTAACGCCTAGACAGCCATGGCGCTGAGTGAGGTCGACTAACTCAATACCACAATACTTAGCCACAAAAAACAGACCAAAAAGGCTACGGCATTGAGTATATGCACCACACTCAACGCTAAGTCCAAGCATACCCGGCGTTGAGTGTGTGCACCACACTCAATACCAAATCCAAGCAAACCCGACGTTGAGTGTGTGCACCACACTCAATGCCAAATCCAAGCAGACCCGGCGTTGAGTGTGTGCACCACACTCCACGCCAAATCCAAGCATACCCGGCGTTGAGTGTGTGCAACACACTCAATGCAAAATCCAAGAAGACCCAGCGTTGAGTGTGTGCGCCACACTCAACGCCAAATCCAAGTAGACCCGGCGTTGAGTGTGTGCACCACACTCAATGCCAAATTGAAGCAGACCCAGCGTTGAGTGTGTGCACCACTCTCAATGCCCGGCATTGAGTGTGTGCACCACTCTCAACGCAAAATCCAAGCTGACCCGGCATTGAGTGTGTGCACCACACTCAATGCCAAATCCAAGCAGACCCGACATTGATTGTGTGCACCACACTCAATGCCAAATCCAAGCAGACCCGGTGTTGAGTGTGTGCACCACACTCAATGTCGAGCCCTGAAATATTCTAATCATCTAGACAAAAGAAAAGGAAGGGATTCTACTAAATCCACTACACAGGCAAGCACAAATTCATCAAAACTCAAGCCCAAGCAAGACAGATTTTTTTGCATAAAATTAAACTATAGCTTTTCTCCTCTACCCGGCTACAACTACTGCACAGGAAAATCGACCCAACCCTCAACCCTTACTCAGTCTGAGAACAAGGCCTTCTATACTAATAGTTGGAGGAGAATAAAATAAAACGAAAGGGACGGCTGCTAGGAGTACCACTGAACAGGAAACTCATATCAGGTATGTTGAACATAAACTGAAGCTGAGAAAATGAACAATGGTTTCTATCCTAGGGCTAACAGGGAAACAAGGAGATAGACAAAAAAGTAACTATACGGCAATGGCAAGAATACCACTTGCCTCAAATTTTCGGCGAAGCTTGGTCGGCCTCCTTTACTCTCACTCGACACCAACAGTAACAACACCTAAAGCAGAAATCTGGAGCTTTAATGGCGGAAACGGACAACCCAAGAATTTCGAGACCCCTAAAAACACCACGAAAATTGAATTTCTTACCGTAAGAATGAAGGCCTAGGCAAGAGCAAGACAAATCCGCTTTCAGAATCAAATTCTGTCCACAATTGCTCCCAGAATCGGCGTTCGAAGGGGAGCAGGTTCGGCGGTTTCTCCGCTTCTTTTCGCGAACAGCCGTAGACTGGTTCGTTTTTCGGGAAGATGAATAGGAGCGGTTTCTCTTAAGTATAAACTATCCTATATGTAGAACCCTATTAATCTTAATAGCTAATTAATTAAATAATGTAAAATAATACATAGTATTACCGTCCAAACACTTCTAAAGTATTAGATGATAAAATACTTAATAAATAGTATTATTTTTCATAAAATACAAAACGACGCGAAAACCGAACATCCTCGGAATTCGACGAAATTCGCACCGTAGCTAAATATACAAGCTATGAACACAACGACAAAGTCGAAATTAAATTTTGACGAACAGAACTCGAGTTATACCCACCCGAAGTCAAAACACAAGCATCCCCCGAGAAGCCACACCGGGTCAACCAAAATGACCCGGCTTGCTCGGGAGATCTTGCCAATAGTCTACAAAATAGGCCACTCAGTTCTAAGGAGTTAAGACAACACTCCACAAATGGCACAAGCCAAGAAAAACGCGTCGACGTTACGCCAAATAAGAATTAATCACATAAAAATCTGTGGCATTACACTGCCAGCTAGATGAGATCCTGTACATCGGGTCTACCTAAGGCCGAGCCAAGCTCGGGGTGTTGATGAACATTTCATAACTAAAACCTCTCCCCCACAAGCGATCCTTCAGACTTGCCAGCTAGATGAGAGCCTGTGCAGTGGGTCTACCGTGGGGCCGAGCCAAGCTCGGGGTGTTGATGAAGATTTAATAACAAAAACCTCTCCCCCACGGGCGACCCTTTGGACCTGCCAGCTAGATGAGAGCCTGCACAGCGGGTCTACCTGGGGCCGAGCCAAGCTCGGGGTGTTGATGAAGATTTCATAACCCAAACATCTCCCCCACAGGCGAGCCATGGGACCTTCCAGCTAGATGAGAGCCTGCGCAGTTGTAATGCCCCCGGTTTTTCGGTGTTTTGTTTGTTTATCGTTTGGCATTACATGGACGCGTTTCCGGCATTTTGCCGTTGTTAGAGCGTATTCATAGCTCTTTAGGTTCCTTGTGTAACCTGTTTGTAAGATTCCCCAGCTAGTCTGTGTCTGTTGTGATGACTCTACTGAGCCTCTTAGGGAATGCTTGTGCTTTGGCTTTGGTGGTGTAAGCCCGAGTGTTCGATCGTCGGATGTTGTTTTCTACTTCGTCGTTGTTTTCGTAGCTTGGGTACTTCGCTACGGCGCGAGTTTTGTCTAAATCTGCGATCGTTTGTTTTTTCGCGTCGTTTCGAAGTTTGTTTTGTTAGCCGGTAGTGTGTTGTCGGGCTGTTGCCTTTGTTGTTCATAGCCTTGTGTGGCCGAGCCTGGTAATGCTTGTGCTTGGCTTTAGGCCAAAATGTTAGCCATTTATTATATATATATATATATATATATATATATATATATATGTACATGTATATATATCTTTATACTATAAGGAAACCCTTAATCACTCCATGGTGTAAATTTTATATCCTTTTTGCCCTCATTAACACATGTTTTTGGGATTAACAAAGGGGTATTTTGGTCTTGCGGCCTTAATTAATAAAGATTTCGGCAAAAGCGCATCCAGAAATTTTTCTTCCTAATTCCGCCACCTCTTTTTTCCCGCTCCCCCATGCTTTTTCATCATTTCGGCAAAATCTTGCGTTTATCCAGCATGTTTTCTCTCAAGTCCTCTTAAATATCCCTTGCATTCTCCCATCAACTCCTCCCGCCAGTCCCTAAACTCCTCCCTCCAGCAGGCTTTTTTACTTTTAGCAGGCTTTTTACTTTCAGCTCCTCGACTGCCACCCACACATCTCCTCCCACGTCTCCCGCCAAAAATCCATTTATATACCTCTTCGACGCAAATCTCTATACCTCCTCTCCTCCCGTGTTCCATCGAAAAAACTCGCCTCAGTCAGCGGCAAATCGCAACTCAAATAACGATAAAGTCGCCTCTTTTCCTCTTCTTCGGTTAGCGACAAAGCTCGCCTGACTCGGGCAAGTCCTCCATTTTCTTCTTTGGTTATTTTTTTTTCTTTAGTTCCATGGCTGTCTTGAAAGTCTTGAAAGTTGTCAAATAAAATGATAAAAACATCGAGCGCAACATATTTTCTTTGATTAAAAATCTTCTTTGATTTTCAGCTCCACGTCAACATGTGTTTTACCATTTTCAGTCCTTCTCCTTTTTCTTCATTTTTTTTATTTGTTTTTCAGTTGCAGCTAGGAGCTCGGTCCACTCGACACGGTTTTGGTGTAATAAAAATCCTAAGTTACAGACTTTCTCTCTCTCTCTCTTCATTACTTCATCCTATGCTGTTTTTACGAACTCCTGGATCGATCATGTTTGTTCTGCACTACTCTCTCTCTACTGTGAATGACCACTTTTACCAATTTCTGTTTTTCATTTTTGATTCCTGTTTTGATCTTTCATTTCATTTTAGATTTCAGTTTTGATTTTTGCTTTCATTTAGATTTTTACTTTCGGTTTGGAGTTTTTAATCTCAGTGTTAGGATTTACTTTCAGTTTGATTTTAATCTCAGTTTTAGGATTTAGTTTTAGGATTTCATTTAGGTTTTAATTTCAGTTTTAGGAATTTTTTGTTTCAGTTTTTAATATCAAATTTAATTTTAGTTTAGTTTTAGGAGTTCTATTTCAGTTTTTTTTTCAATTCCAGTTTTAGGAGTTTTTAGTTCAGTTTGAGGAGTTTTGATTTTTAATTTCTGTTGTTCATTTTTTATTATTGTTTTGATCTTTCATTTCATTTTATATTTCTGTTTTGATTTTTTTGCGTTCATTTAGATTTTTACTTTTAGTTTGGAGTTTTTAATCTACGTTTTAGGATTTACTTTCAGTTTGATTTTTAATCTAAGTTTTATGATTTCATTTAGGTTTTAATTTTAGTTTTAGGAGTTTTTGTTTCGGTTTTTAATATCAAATTTAATTTTAGTTAGGTTTTAAGTGTTTTTATTTCATTTTTGTTTTTATTATCAATTTCAGTTTTAGGAGTTTTTAGTTCAGTTTTAGGTTTTAATTTTGTTTCAGTTTTGTTTTGATTAAAATCAAAACTTTTAATTTCTATTTTTCTTTTTTTATTATTGTTTTGATCTTTCATTACATTTTATATTTCAGTTTTGATTTTTTGCTTTCATTTAGATTTTTTTACTTTTACTTTGGAGTTTTTGATGTCAGATATAGGATTTACTTTCAGTTTGATTTATAATCTCAGTTTTATGATTTCATTTATGTTTTAATTTCAGTTTTAGGACTTTTTATTTCAGTTTTTAATATCAAATTTAATTTTACTTTTCTATTTAAGTTTAGGATCTCATTTTGAAATTTGAAATCAATTTTGATTTCTGATTTTGATTTTTAATATTTATTTCTGATTTAAGCTTTTAATTTGAGATTTTGAGTTTTGGAAACATAATTCTTATTTTCAGTTTGAGGATTTCAATTGTATCTTTTCCTCTTCTTCGGTTAGCGGCAAAGCATGCCTATTGACTCAGGCAAGTCCTTTTCCTTCTTCTTTGGTTTCACTCATGCAAAGCTCGCCTAGATGCTGTTATTTTTTTTTCTTTAGTTCAGTTTTACCATAGCTGGCTTGAATGTTGTAAAATAAAATATCAGTTTATGATTTCAGACAAACACATTTTTACTTTGATTTTCATTTTCATTCAGACAAACACGGGGCGCAACATATTTTTTCTTAGATTTTTATCCTGAATTACAAATCATCTTGGATTTTTAGCAATGTGTTTTATGACAACTTCACCACCAGCGCAAGATGTGTTTTACCATTTTTAGTGTCGAACATATCTACATTTTTAATTTTGTTTTCATTCTACGCATTGTCAATGTGTTTGTATGCAACAAATACAACAAAAATTTAATGCTCACTCTGGGTTTGTCTGAATGCTCCAATAATTTTACTACCCACAACATGCTTCAGTGTCGGCCCTCTACACAAATGGCTATTTTATTTTGATTCTCATAGTCGGGACTCTGCACCTGTTTGGGGCACTTTAAGGCTTAAGCAATGAAAAACTATGAAGAAAATGCCACTACGACGGATATGCTGGGAAAAAGGGATACTAAATGATCAAAGGGAACAAAGCAATGATATTCATTGAGCACTTTATTGCTCCAGTTTTTTCCAAAATATGCATGGTTCATCTTCTTATAGGTTTTCTTATATGCACTTATGTACGCACATTTTTGCTCAAGTTTTTTCCAAAACATGTATGGTTAATTTATCTTCTTATATGCTAAAATTTTCTTTCCTTCCATTTTTGTGTGAAATATCAAATATGTGCAGCATGCTAAAGTTTGTGTGTGAAAAATGAATTAAATTGTTGACATATTTGGTATGGCCAATCCCCTGCACAAAGCATTCCCGCACAACGAGAGTTAGGGGAAGTATTAAATGGTCAATAATTGAATGGATAGCTATAATTGTGCATGCAGAAGCTGCACAGTAAATGTAAAGCGATGACTTCCCTAATTCCAACCTTTTTTGAGAGCAGAGAATGGCATATTTCCAACCGATGTCGGCTTCCACGAACATTATTGCCTTCCACGACAAGTGTTGCACTAGACCAATAGCGTCGCCTCAACTAATGTCGCCGCACCCACCAATGTCACCACCCCGACCATTATCGTTGCCCCAACCATTATCGCCGCCCCGACCAATGTTTCCGCCCCAACCAATGTCGCCTATACAACCAATGTCGTCGCCCACGACCAATGTCGCCACCCCCGCTCTCCACCAATGTCGTAGCTCATGACCAATGTCGTCTCCCCCGACCAAAGTCGTCTCCCCTGGCCAATGTCGCCTTTTCTGACCAATGTCGCCACCACCGACCAAAGTCGCCGCCCTCGACCATTGTCACCGCTCCCGATCAATTTCACCCCCACGACAAATGTCGGCCCCACAACAAATGTCGCCCCCACGATAAATGTTGCCCCCTCGACGAATATCACACCCACGATGAATGTCGAACCCACGATGAATATCGCACCCATGACGATTGTTTCCCGCACAGGGTCCCCCGTGCACGATTGCTTGTATTTATATATATATAAATTTTTTTTTGAGCTTGCTGATTTGGGGTTGGCCTTGTCTTTTAAGATAAGTATGCATGTATATATATGTGTGCTTAAGCTAGAAGTTGCTTGTAGCTGGTGGACGAAAATCCCCATGCTTAGATTATTTTATATTATCTTTTGGGGAGAAGGTGGCTGGAGATATATATAGGAAGACAGCTTGTTTCAAGCCTCACTTCTCCTCCTTCCCAAGCAATCAACGAGCTTCCTGCAAAAGGATCCGGTGGAGGAGCTGCAGTTTCGACCGGCAGTGGCCGCTAGTTTAGGAATCCTTTCTCTCAAGAGACGGTGGATCCGAGCTGCTCTCGCCGACAGCTAGCTTCCTAGCTTGCTCTCTTTGGTGGCCGATCCTTGCCGCCGGTGTCGAGCTAGGCGTGTTGTTGTTGTTTCCATCCGAACTAAGTAAAGTGGCCCCTATGTAACACCTCTACCAGTCAAGAATAATATAATAGAGGGTTCGACAGGGGCCCCACACCATATTCCACAAACAGGCGGAGACGTTACGAAATAATATCAAAACCAACGCATCCTAACACAGAGCATTCTAGCGGAAGCTTCACGGTTAAAAACTTGAACTCAAGTACAACAAGAACTGTCCACTAAAAACATAGGAATGCATACAACTAAAGTGACTGGCCTTAAGGCCTTACAAATTTCTCTTAACAAGGTGTGGTTTATAGACATCGGCACACAGGCCGGCCACACATGAACAAGAAGAAACAAAACAAAGCCTTCGAGGGGAGCAACGCATCATGGGCTTCCGCCCACTAAGTCCCGCTCGGACCAGCACCTCCAGCACCTGTAAGAAGCAATCAACCAAGCGGTGGAAAATAGGGAAACGGTCAGCATTCAGCTGACCAATTATAACGACCCTGCCCCTGGCACAGGGCAGCGGAATTCCATCCCTGCATAGCATTTTCCAATATGATATATATATAGTAAACCACGCAAGACGTGCATGACCGCACAGTCAGTACATATCACAAACGTCGGTACGACGGCCCGACGCTCCGTGCACTCAGGGCACATTCGGGATTACCGGAAACACTGGATCCCACCAATGAGCATTCTAGTCATGATCGGCAAGCAAGACGTAGACTCTCGCTATATTATCCTAACATGGTCTTAAGCACCCAAGGTTAGACAACCGTAACGCGGGTACAGATTCGCCTATCCCGTTGCTCACATCGTCAGACTCAAGACTAGATTTACGCGGGTACAGCTTCACCTTGCCTGTTCACCACAAGAGTTGAAACCAACTCGCACAATTTCCTAGACATCCTCCAGTACTTCCTGCTACACCAAGCAATAGGTATGCACAACAGATTGCATACAAACAATCAAATTCTCGAAGATTTTTCCGAATGCAAACAAGTATCACAAATCTAGACCAGCACGTCTAGATGGGCTTCACACAACATGCCTAGATCCGTACTCCAATTCCGGACTCTAACAAGGGGGACTTCACATATCTACCCCAAGGGACACCATAACCCACCACACACTCGCGGGGACGGGTTTTCCCTATAAAAATGTAGGAAAGTAGGACTTCACATGTCCAAGACTGAAATCGTTACCCTTGGAATTCGCCTCGGAGCCATGGAGAGAATTGAGACGGATGAAAGCCTTCGTAGCAGCCTTGCCTTTGCAAATCCGAACTCGGCTTGCGATTTGGAACACCGCAGCACCACCGACGGCCGGGTTCCTCTTCTTATTCCTTGTCTTGCTCTCCTCTCTCTTAACTTTAGAAAGAGAATGATAAAACTCAAATGAGCTTTATCTTCTTCAATCCCGGACTTATCAACCCAGGGAAGAGCCCAGACCATTGGATCTTGGTTAAATAAAATGAACGGCTCTGATCAGCCATGAATTTGATTTCCTGGGCCGAACACGGGTTGTGACATGCCCGTGTCATAGGCTGTGTTCCTGAAGCGGTGCACAATCGACTTAAGCCAAACCAGAACACGAGTGTTGACACGCCCGGGACAAGCCCGTATCGACACCTGACACGTCCGTTTCGAGGGGCGTGTTCCCCCATCGTGACGGAAATCAGCATTTTCCCCGAGACCATACGGGCACTGGACACGCCCATGTGACAATCTGACACACCTGTGTCACGATCGACACGGCTGGTCCTCCACGCCGTGTCCTTCTCGGGACAATCTGGCTAATATTTGGGCATGACACGCCCTGGGACACGCCCGTGTCCCATGCCGTGTCGATGTGTCGATACTCAACGATTGCCGACTAAACAATCGTCGACAATGAAGAACACGCCCTGGGACACGCCCGTGTCCCAGGCCGTGTACCCCAGACACGCCCTGGGACACGCCCGTGTCCCAGGCCGTGTTAGCCAGTCTTAACCTCAATTTGACCTGTTGATATTTCTAGGGTGTTACAATCCTCCCCTCCTTAATAAAATTTTTCCTGAAATTTGAAGACAGCAGGGAGATAACAACATAATACAATCAGAAACATATATGTTTCTATCATATATACAAACGAGCGAACAAGTTATGAAAATAACTCGGGAAACTCGGCTCGCTTGGTCTGCTCCCGCTCCCATGTTAGCTCTTCTCGGCCACAATTGTCCCATCGGACTTTGACCATCCCGATCGTTTTGTTCCGCAACTGTTTCTCGGCTCAATCCTCAATCCGAATGGGCCTCACCTTTGTCATTAGCCCATACTTAACTGGCACCCGATCATTCTCAATCCCTTGAGCTGGATCCTTGACTGCTTTTCGTAGTACTGAGATGTGGAACACATCATGCAGTCAACCCAATTCCGATGAAAGAGCTAGCCGATAAGCAGCTTCCCCAAATCGCTCCACCACTTCAAACATACCAAGGTATTGCGGACTTAGCTTTTTCAGCCACCGAATCTGAAATACACCTTTTAGGGGTTTAATCTTTAAATAGACCCAGTCACGCACCGTGAACTACACGTTTCAGTGCTAAGCATTGTAATACTTGGCTTGCCGATCCTGGGCTATTAGTAGTCTCTCTCGAATAGAGCGTATTGTTGAGTTAGCATCCTCGACTGCCATTTGTCCCAAAAGTTTGGATTCGCAAGTTTCTGCCCAAGCTAACGGTGTACGACACTTGCGACCATACAGAGCTTCAAATGGTGCATGCCGATGCTCGCTTGGTACCTATTATTGTAGGCAAATTCCACCATAACAAGATGATCTTCCCATTTCTTACCGAAGTCAAGGGCGCACATACAGAGCATATCCTCCATTTTTCTGTTGGTTCGTTCAATTTGGACATCCGTTTGCGGATGAAAGGCCATACTAAATGCTAACTTCGTGCCCAACAACTGATGAATTAGCCTCCAATCCTTTGAAGTAAATCGCCCATCACGGTCACTGACGATGCTTCGGGGAATACCGTGCAATCGAACAATCTGCTCCACATAGAGCTTTGCGAACGTTTCCACTGAATCGTCCCGTTTGTTCGGTAGAAAGTGAGCCACCTTTGTCAACTGGTCTACAATCACCTAAATTGAGTCATTCCCACGTTGCGATCTTGGCAACCCGTGCACGAAATCCATGGAAATATCCTCAAACTTCCACTGCAGAACTGGCAATGATTTCAGGAAACCACTCGGCCGTTGACATTCTGCCTTTACCAAAGCACAAGTACGACACTTAGCCACATACTCGGCTATGTCCTTCTTTAAACCAGGCCACCAGAACAATTTCTTCATGTCCTTGTACATCTTTGTGCTCCCAGGGTGAATTGAGTACTTTGTAAAGTGTTCTTCATATAATAATTCTTCTCGCAATTTACCCGCACAAGGGACGCACAATCGGCCATCCTTCCGTAATAGCCCGTCATCCCTGGAGAATTGGTCACCAGACCCCTCCTTTGCATAGCGCTGGAGACTTTCATCAAACTCTGTTGCCCGCCGAACCCTGTCCGCATGGTCATATTGAACCTCCATCCAGTTCAAGCATGCATCGGCCGAAGAATCCCTTTCCACACAAGTATCTCCAATGCTTTCAGCTCCTGGATTAGACGCTCATCATGTATCCGCAACCAACTTGCCCGCACCGGAGTCCGACGACTCAATTCATCAGCGACCACATTTCCCTTTTCGGGAACATAGTGAATGTCGAAGGTATAATCCCATAGGAATTCCATCCATCTCCTTTATCGCATATTCAAATCCTTTTGATCGAGCAGATACTTTAGGCTTTTATGATCTGTATAAATATCTACCTTCACGCCATAAAGATAGTGCCGCGACATCTTTAGCGAAAAGATCACCGCCGCCAACTCCAAGTCGTGGACGGGGTAATTACGCTCATGCACCCTTAATTGACGTGATCCATAAGCGATCCCCTTGCCAAACTGCAGGAGAACGCAGCCTAAGCCGCTTCCTGACGCATCGCTGTATATCTCAAAACTGTCTGTACCATAAGGCGACGTCAAAACAGGCGCCGTGGTCAAACGACCTTTTAGCTCCTCAAAAGCTCGCGCGCACTCCGACGTCCAAACGAACTTCTGATCTTTTCTCATCAACGTAGTCAAAGGCAAAGCAATCCGGGAGAAGTTCTCCACAAATTGTCTATAGTAGCCTGCCATTCCAAGAAAACTCCTGACTTCGGCTACCGACGACATCAATGGCCAATCACGAATGGCACTTATCTTTGCCGGATCAACCGCTATGCCCTCTCCACTTACCACATGACCCATAAAATCCACCGACGAGAGCCAGAACTCACACTTAGAGAACTTGGCAAACAGCTTATTTCTCCGCAAGGTATGCAATACCAACCGCAAATGGTTTGCATGATCTTCCTTCGACTGAGAGTACACGAGGATATCATCAATGAACACAATCACAAACAGATCCAAGTATTCGCGGAACGTTTGATGCATGAGATCCATGAATACCGAAGGAACATTACATAAGCCGAACGACATCACTGTAAACTCATAATGACTGTAGCGTGTGCCAAACGCTGTCTTGGGAATGTAACCTTCCCTAATCCGCAATTGGTAATACCCAGATTTCAAATCCAACTTGGAATAGATGGTTGAGCCTGCTAGCTGATCCAAAAGGTCATCGATCCGAGGAATCAGATACTTGTTTTTCTCCGTCAGTGTATTCAGTTCACGATAATCAATACATAGTCGCAAACTACCGTCTTTCTTTTTAACAAACAGAACAGGCGCGCTCCAAGGTGACATACTTGGGCGTATGTATCCCTGCTCCAACAGTTCTTGTAACTGAACTTTTAGTTCGGCCATCTCTTTTGGCGCTACCCGATACGACGAACGGGCCATAGGTTTCGCTTCCGGCACCAGCTCGATAACGAAGTCGATTTCCCTTTTGGGAGGTAACCCCGAAAATTCCTTTGGAAACACATCAGCATACTCCGACATAATCGACACTTCACTCACACTGGCCTTCGGCGCCACCGCCTCTACGAGTGTGTAGAATAACTCCGCACCCTTCCGAACTGCCTTAACGACTTGGATAGCAGATAACAACATCCCACTCATCCCTTGTATACCAATGAACTTGGTCTCTTGTTCGGTATTCTGCCCAAGTGTGACCTCTTTTGAAGTGCAATCTATACAGACACGCTGCTCTGACAGCATGTCCATACCACAGATTATATCAAATTCCTTGATCGGCAATACTAGTGTTTCCACCTTGAACTCTCGACTCCCTATCTTGACCTCAAGACTGCAATATTTATCTGAGCACATCAAACATCAGTTAGGTAACAACACCTTTACACTGTCTATCGTGGTCCGGATAGGTACCCCAACACAAAAGACGAACTTTTAAGATAGAAATGAATGTGAAGCACCTGTGTCAAATAGTGCTCGCACCGGATACTCTCATATAAGGACAAACCCTAAAACATCACAATCAAAACAAGCATAACACACAATATAAAATAACATTAAAAACTACGCGCACCTGTGACGACATCCGCCCGCTTAATGGCCTCCTGTTGTCCAAGGTTGAAGACCCTGGGCTGCGCGTGCGAAGCAGAAGACTCCACCACAGTCTTCCCTTACTCCGCATAAGACGCTCTCGTCTTCTTGTCACCCTTTGGAGGACGAACTCGGCAATCACGTGTGAAGTGTCCCAACTTCCCGCACGTAAAACAAGCGCGAGATAAAAACCCAGATTTCTCTGTCACAGTCGTAGAAGGAGCTTGTCCAGTAGACTTGGACTTCTTTCCCCATCTCTTACGGTACCCAAACTTCTCTGGACACGATGGCTTGAACTCTGGCTTTGTCACAGCCAAGGTCCCTTTTGCCTTCCCTCTTTTCATGTCCGTCTCCAAAGACTGAGCCGTACAGACTAAGACTTGAAATCCCTGACTCACAGAACTCGAGAGCAAATATCGCAGCTCATCTCGCAGTCCCGCATAAAACATACTAGTCTCATGCTCTTCTTCGGCGAAGATTGTACCTGCATATCATCCCAAACGTGTGAACTCATGTAGGTAATCATCCACACTACGATCTCCTTGAGTTAACCGTTGAAATTCCATTTCCATCGATATCCTTTGCTACATTGGTAGATGTTGTGCCAAGAACAACCGAGAAAATTCGTCCATCGAGACTTCTGCAAGTTGTCTACCAGCCAAGGGATGCAGTTCAATCTCATCCCACCATAAACGAGCCTCTCCTTCCAATAGGAAAGTGGCCAACTTAGCTTTCTGTCCCTCCTCAACCTTGATCGCTCTGATGATCCTATTGATCCTTGCAAGCCAATCCTCTGCTTGGGCCGGTGACCCTGCCCATGTAAATTGTGGAGGATTGAAGCTCAAGAATTGCTTTAATTGTTGATCTGCTGCCTACGGATCAACTACAGCTTCTTCTGGTTCATGCTGTACCCCAGCATGCGTTGGCACCACTATAGGACGTGCCTCCCCAGCATGCTTAGCATTCATCACAGCAAGTACCGCTTCCGTGATGAAACGTACCGTTTCAGTGGATGGAGGAGGTGTGGGCACCTCAGCTGGTGTCGCACTTTCTATAGAATGTTGAGGTTCGGATTGACCCGCAACACTTCTAGTCACCTATATGTATAAAACACACAATTAAGCGACCAAGTAAAATGGAAAACATACAAAAAGAATACACAGGTTCAACAAACAAGTGTATTCGCATTCCTTAGTGGACATTCTTGAGTTCAAGTTAAGTGTGATAACGACAGCACTGATACGTGCTCGCCACCTCTCATAAGAATTCATCCGCGAATTCGGAAGAGATCGACCAACAAGCTGATACCAAATTATAACACCTCTACCCATCAAGAAGAATATAATAGAGGGTCCGGCCGGGGACCCACACCATATTCCACAAACAGGCGGAGACGTTACAGAATAATATCAAAACTAATGCATCCTAACACAGAGCATTCTAGCAGAAGCTTCACGGTTGAAAACTTGAACTCAAGTACAACAAGAACTGTCCACTAAAAACATAGGAATGTATACAACCAAAGTGTCTGGCCTTAAGGCCTTACAAATTTCTCTTAACAAGGTGTGGTTTACAGACATCGGCACGCAGGCCGGCAACACATGAATAAGATGAAACAAAACAAAGCCTTCGAGGGAAGCAACGCAGCTTGGGCTTCCTCCCGCTAAGTCCCGCTTGGACCAACACCTCCAGCACCTGTAAGAAGCAATCCATAAAGCGGTGGCAAACAGGGCAACGGTCAGCATTCAGCTGACCAATTATAATGACTCTGCCCCTGGCACGGGGCAGTGGAATTCCATCCATGCTTTGCATTTTCCAATATGATATATATATTGCAAACCATGCAATACGTGCACGACCGCACAGTCAATACATATCACAAACATCGGCACGATGACCCGACGCTACGTGCACTCAGGGCACATTTGGGTGTACCGGAAGCACTGGATCCCACAAATGAGCATTCTAGTCATGATCGGCACGCAAGACGTCGAATCTCGCTATGTGATCCTAACAGGGCCTTAAGCACCCAAGGTTAGACAACCATAACGCGGGTACATATCGGCCTATCCCATTGCTCACATCGTCAGACCCAAGACTGGACTGATGCGGGTACAACTTCACCTTGCCCGTTCACCACAAGAGTTGAACCCAACTCGCACAATTTCCTGTACTTCCTCCAGTACTTCCTGCTGCACCAAGCAACAGGTATGCACCACAGATTGCTTACAAACAATCAAATTCTCGGGGATTCCTCCGAATGCAAACAAGCATCACCAATCCAGACCAGCACGTCCAGATGGGCTTCACACAACATGCCTTGATCCATACTCCAATTTCGGACTCTAACAAGGGGGACTTCACATATCTACCCCAAGGGACACCACAACCCACCACACTCTCGCGGGGACGGGTTTTCCCTATGCAAATGCAGGAAAGTAGGACTTCACATGTCCAAGATTGAAATTGTTACCCTTGGAATCGCCTCGGAGCCATGGAGAGAATTGAGACGGATGAAAGCCTTCGTAGAAGCCTTGCCTTCGCAAATCCGAACTCGACTCGCGATTTGGACCACCGCAGCGCCAATGGCGGACGGGTTCCTCTTGTTCTTCCTTGCCTTACTCTCCTCTCTCTCTTAACTTTAGAAAGAGAATGATAAAACTCAAATGAGCTTTCTCTTCTTCAATCCTGGACTTATCAACCCAGGGAAGAGCCCAGACCATTGGATCTTGGTCAAAGAAAATGAATGGCTTTGATTAGCCCTGAACTTTATTTCCTATGCCGAACACGGGTTGTGACACGCCCGTGTCACAGGCTGTGTTCCTGAAGCGGTGCACAACCAACTTAAGCCAAACCAGAACACGGGTGTCGACACGCCCGGGACAAGCCCGGGTCTACACCTGACACGCCCGTGTCGAGGGGCGTGTTCCCCCATCGAGACGGAAATCAGTATTTTCCCCGAGACCACACGGGCACTGGACACGCCCGTGTGACAATCTGACACGCCCGTGTCACGATCGACACGGCTGGGCCTCCACGCTGTGTCCTTCTCGGGATAATCTGGCTAATATTTGGGCATGACACGCCCTGGGACACGCCCGTGTCCCAGGCCGTGTCGATGTGTCGATACTCAACGATCGCCGACTCAACGATCGTCGACAATGAAGAACACGCCCTAGGACACGCCCGTGTCCAAGGCCGTGTACCCCAGACACGCCCTTGGACACGCCCGTGTCCTAGGCCGTGTTAGCCACCCTGAACCTCAATTTGACCTGTTGAGATTTCTGGGGTGTTACACCCTACCGTTGCAAATGTTCTCTTTCCTTCTTATTTTAGTTCTCTAAAGCAGCCATAGTATCCTGTTCGGTTTAGAATCATGATAGTTGTAGGTTTATTGTTAATTAATCTAAGTTTTTAACTGGTCTTAGCTTGTTAGGATGCTGGTTGATCGGGTAAGGAGAAGCAGCATGATCCTTGGAATTAATATTCCAAGGCTCTGTATGCCAGGCGTTGAGTGGAGTGGGCCTCACTCAATGCCAGGTTGTTTTTTTTGCGGCTATGGGTCCAGGAATTAAGTGGAGTGGGCCTCAGTCAACGCTTGGTTGTTTTTGCGGCTAAGCGTGCCGAGGCGTTGAGTGAGTCGACCTCACTCAATGCAAAGGCAGGTCTGGAATTGAGTGAGGTGAACTCACTCAACGCCACAGCTAAGACTTACGGCTAAGTCTTTGGCATTGAGTGAGTAGACCTCACTCAACGCCGAAGCTGTTTTGGTATTGAGTGAGGTATACTGACTCAACGCCATATTCTTTTCAGCAGTAAAGTCTTATGGCGTCGAGTGAGTCGGCCTCACTCAAAGCTAAAGCAGGTTTGGCGTCGAGTGAGTTGACCTCACTCATCGCCAAAGCAGGTTTGGCATTGAGTGAGTCGACCTCACTCAACGCCAAAGTAGGTTTGACGTTGAGTGAGGTAGACTCACTCAATGCCACAGCCAGGGCTTGCGGTTAAGTCTTTGGCATTGAGTTACGGTACCTCACTCAACGTCGTGGCTGTTTTAGCGTTGAGTGAGGTAGACTCACTAAACACCGCAGTGTTTTTTTAGGCTATGTCTTTAACCTTGGGATGTTTGCTTCTTTAGGACTGTTAGAGGAGTTTTTCCTTCCTAAGGGGGATGTTGGGGTGTTCGGCAAGTTTTTGCATGCTGACTCGTGGACTATGGCCGAAGGGGGTGTTTTCTTGACTCTAGAGGGGTGAAATTTTTCTACTGAGCTATGGAAACCACAAAGTTTGGACAATGGGTCCAACTTGTTTAGGTGTGTGGACCCTAAGGCTCCATCGGTTATGTTCACCCTTAAGTATTTATTTTGGGGTCTGGTTTTTGGTGCTGGTGCTGCCACCCACTCCAACCCCTTATTATTTATACCCCGATCATTTGCCCACAAAGTTAGGATTGTTAGCTCTTTCTTTTCCTGCTTTTGGCTATTCTTGCTAGTATATTGTTGCTTTACTGCTACAGGTTATTTCTTTCTGCTGTGCAGGTAGCTTTTGTGCTCATACTTGGTGTGATTTACCTTTACTGTCCTTTTGATAGTATTTTTCTTCTTATTGTCGTACTTTTCACTTAATGTTAGCCGTTGCTTTTGTTACCGGGTTGGTAAACTCTTTTTTAGTCACACTTAAATCATATATTCTTCATGCTTTGATATTGTGCTGAGTCATTCTTTATTGAATGCCCCAGGTCCAGGTTGTAGCCAATAGAGCAGCTGTTCCCTTTTAGTGGGTTTTGCTGATAGCCTCCACGGTAGCTGAGCTTCAGATCTTCCACCTTGTGAGGTAGTTATTATTCTTTTCTATATGGGCATACACACTCACCGGTGGGTTCGTTTCGGGTTGTCGACGCCCACTGGTGGCTTACTTGCTTTGCTGGATATGAATTAAAACTGCTATTTTTGCCCTTTTGGAGTTGCTTACTTGCTTCTAGGAAGGTTTTATGCTAGGTTGCATGTAGGGTATTTTAAAACCCTAAACTATTATATGTATTTCATGCATATCATATTTGTAAAACTAAAACACTATCTTCTTTAAGCGTAAAGAATATCTTTCATATTTAAATACTATACTCACCTTAGGAGTCGTGCATACCATAAGTGGTCCCTTGAGGGCCCTTATACTCATTTAGGGTGTCAAATCAACTAAATTAAAGTATTTTTCCGCTGCAAGCAAATATATTTTCCTATCGTGGACTAGCTGATCCACTGTGCAGAGGGATATGACCTTTAAATAAACTAGATTTCTATTATTTCAAAACTTGTGATTTTAAGTCTTAGCGCGTTACCTGAGCATCAGCAGTTATCCCCTGCTCGACGTGGTATCACAATGCGTGTTTTCCTATACGCTGATACTTCTTAATCACGGGAAAATACGGGTTGTGACAGTTAGTATCAGAGGGAGGTTGCTTGACAAGTTAGTCGGACAACCTTTCCTTTTGATTGCATTAGAAGTAAGCTTCATAAGCATACACACACTTATATGTCATCAGCACTTCTTTACCAAAGCACGAACACTAAGCTCATAAGCATAAAGAAGTATACGGGGCATATTATGTAGTATGTGATGCATAATGCATAATATCTGTTTGTATATGGATCCACCATAAGAGGAAATATGTGAGGGTTATGTAGTATGGGATGCATAACTTCACCACTCGAATGCGGCTAGCACGTTTTTTTTAGTTGCAAGGGAATGTTATGTATTATGGGATGCATAAAATTTTCATGTGTACGCCGCCCATGGCATGGATTAAGGCCTTTTTAGAATGCATAGCACATCATGCATAGCTTAACATTACATAAGAACAACGTGTAAAGCTAAAGATTTGCATGAGGATATATGTACACACATGATTTTGAGTCAAAACGAATATAACAGCATGCATTCATGGTTTAGGAACATGAGTTAGTATGATGGTGGTGAACCATCTCAGCTTAAACATAACATCATCATTGTAAAACAAATCCCAGAGCCAGTTTTGTAGTTGAAATTCATATTTAAGTATGCTTGTTTGTACCGGGTAGTTTTGTTTTAGCTGTTGGGTTGGGTTTTAACTAGAGCGGATGCGATTATAGGATGGCGAAGCATCCTACGATGCGATCGACTCCCCAATCTAAGGGTGAGTCTTCGGGATCCCAGAGCGAGGCAATAATCAAAAGCCTACGTCAGAGCAATGATGCCTTGGCAAGGCAATTGGTGGATATGCAGACCCAAATTAAGTCCTTGGTTTCAGTAGTGGCAGGGCAGGCTCAGAGAGTTCAGGACCCCATTGGGGGTGTATCTGTTCCTCCCCCTCCTACTTCTCTTGTTCCCCCAGTCGTGATGCCCCCGGAGATGGCCTTCATATCTCAGTTCAGTGGCTTAGGCCCCCTACTTATGACGGGCAAGTGGATTTCATGATTTTGGATGACTGGCTGATTTCCATAGAGGAGATGTTCTCATATTCTAGGATTACGGATGATCAGAAGGAAATGCTCGCTGCCTACCAACTCAAGGGATTGGCGAAGAGTTGGTGGCTAAGGGAGAAAGAAACCTTGGTGGCAAGATGCACCTGGGAGTCGTTTAAGGTGATGTTGTTAAGTAAATTTCTGCCCTCTGTCGAGCGGGACCGGTTTATGAACGACTTCCTGCATTTTAAGCAAAGGAAACTACACAGTTAGTGAGTATGAGGTTGAATTTAGCAAGCTGAGTGGGTTTGCTCCTGGACTTGTAAGTATTGAAGGAGAGCGGGTTAAGCGGTTTTTAGGTGGGCTAAGAAGCGATGTTCAGCAGTTAGCAAATGCCTATGGAGCAGTCAGTTATGCCGGTGTGGTTGAAGCTGCCTTGAAGGTCGAGGCCATTGAGAATGCTAAGAATAGAGGCAAGCAGGCAAGGAAAGACAAGCGGAAGTCTGTTAGAGGGAAAGGCCCCCAGGATCTTGATGCAGTTTCAAGGAAGAAAACTAAGGGGACTTGTAGCTTCTGTGGCCGGCCGGGCCATCCTTTGGAAAAGTGCTTCAAGAGGTTGGCAGCGCATAAGAAAGAGAAAGTCCATGCTATTCATGGTGCTCCTAGAGGGGATGTGGTCTGTTCTTTGTGCGGAAAGAAGGGGTATGATGTGGCCCGTTCCTTGTTGAAAGATAAAGTTTGCTTTCAGTGTGTGAAAAAGGGCCATCTCAAAACGAGGTGCCCTAAGTCACAGCCCGTTCTCCAAGTAGTTTCATTGCAGGCGTTGCCGCCACCCCCCGCTTGTTGATAAAAGCAAGGGGAAGTTGAATGTTATCTCTTCGTAGGAAGCGTTGACCTCGACCCAGGTTATTTCTTGTTAGATTTCTTCCTAACTTGAATATTATAATTCTTGTATAGTTTAGCTTTTGTTTTCCCTTAGTTGTGTGGCATATTTTATAGGGAGATTTAAGGTAAAGAACCGTTGGGCATGCGTTTTTTTCGATTCTGGCGCTACCCACTCTTTTGTTGCTAGGGCTTTCGTGGAGCGATTCCGCTTGGGCCTAGATCGTGTTGGTGGAGCATTCTGCATCAAGTTCCATTCTGGTGGCTTTGTGATTTCAGATTTGGGTATTCAGGGCTGCCCAGTCTTGTTGGGGGACTTTTTAGGAAAGGAGGATCTGAAGGTGATTGACTTGGAAGACTTCGATGTTATCCTAGGCATGGACTGGTTGTCCATATATGATGCGGTTATCCAGTGGAAGGGATAGCGCTTGAATTTCGTGAAGGACAACGGTTAGCCCGGGAGGGTTTATGCCGATCCCTTCCAAGAGTCTCCGATTATTTCTACGGTACATGCTCGCAAGTTGCTTGATTCTGGCTGTTTTGCCTGTTTCGTCTCTTTGGCTGGGACAAATGTTATTGTGCCGCGGTTGGAGGAGATTCGTGTTTTTTGTGAGTTCTCTGATGTTTTTCCTGACGATCTTCCCGGTCTTCCACCCGATAGAGATGTCAAGTTTGCTATAGATTTGGAGCCGGGTACGCGTCATATTGCTAAGGCGCCGTACCGCCTGGCCCCGCAAGAGCTGGAAGAGTTGCGGATCCAGCTAGATGAGATGTTTGCAAAGGGTTTTATCAGGCCTAGTTCGTCGCCCTGGGGTTCACCTGTGATGTTCGTAAAGAAGAAAGACAAATCGATGAGGCTATGCATCGACTATAGAGAGCTGAACAAGGATACAATAAAGAACATGTACCCTCTGCCTCGAATTGATGATTTGTTTGACCAGCTGTGTGGTAGTGCTGTGTTTTCAAAGATAGACCTTCGTTCGGGCTATCACCAGTTGAGGATTCGGGAGTCAGATGTTCCGCAGACGGCGTTCCGTTCTCGTCATGGGCATTTCGAGTTCTTAGTCATGTCATTTGGTTTGACTAATGCGCCTTCAGCTTTCATGGATTTGATGAACCACGTGTTCAAGGATTGCCTAGACAAGTTTGTGATTGTGTTTATTGACGACGTCTTGGTGTACTCCCGGAATGCAGAAGAGCATGATCGACATTTGCGTTTGGTCTTGGTGACTCTGAGAGACCATAAGCTTTACGCCAAGCTGAGCAAATGTGAATTTTGGCTGCCTCAGGTATCTTTCCTCGTCCATGTGGTTTGCAAGGAGGGCATCTCAGTGGACCCATAAAAGATCATTGCGGTGATGGAATGGGTAAGACCTGTTACTCCTCGAGAGATCATAAGCTTCTTGGGCTTAGCGGGCTATTATAAAAGATTTGTGGAGGGATTCTCCACCCTGTCTACGCCATTGACCATGTTGACGTAGAAGAATGTAGCCTTCATATGGGATGGCAAATGTGAAGAGGCTTTTGAGGAGCTAAAGAGAAGGCTATGTTCAGCTCCTGGTTTGTCCTTGCCTACTGAAGGTGCTGAGTATGATGTATATGTGGATGCATCGCATATAGGGCTGGGATGCGTACTAATGCAAGACGGGAAGGTGATTGCGTACGGGTCGAGATAGCTAAAGACTCATGAGAGGAATTACCCTACGCACGACTTGGAGTTTGCTGCCATGATCTATTACCTGAAGTTGTGGAGGTATTTGTTGTATGGTGTGCAGTGCAGGATTTTTACTGATCATAGGAGCTTGAAGTATGTCTTCATGCAGAAAGAGTTGAATCTACGTCAGTGGCGATTGCTAGAGTATGTGGCCTACTATGAGGTCAAGATTCAGTATCATCCGGGCAAGGCCAATGTTGTGGCTGACGCCCTAAGTCGGAAATCATGGAAGATTTTTGGTCTCACAGCCGAGTTGTTAGTAGAGGAGTTTTTGTTGATGGGCATTTATGTGGGTAGCTGCGATGTGCAGAGAAGACTAGCAGTGGTAGAACCTTCATGGATCACGCTCACGAGATTGCATTAGAAGGATGATCTTGATCTTCTGCATTTGTATCTTCGAGCTGAGAGAGTTGAACTGCCAGATTTTTCTATAGATGATACAGGTACTTTGAAGTACCGTGGCAGGTTTTGCATTCCTGCGGTTGGAAATATCAGGATTATGGTTTACAGGGAAGCCCATGGATCTAGCGTTGCCTACCACCCAAGATTCACCAAGATGTACCGCTATTTGAAGCAGATTGCCTGGTGGTATGGGATGAAGGGAGACATAGCAATATTTGTTTTTGAGTGCCACACTTGCAAGCAAGTGAAGGTTGATCATGGAAGAACCAGGGTGTAGAAAGCACGACTTGGGAGCTAGAGTCGGCAATAAGGTAGGCCTATCCTCATCTCTTTCCCTAATATCATGCCTGGTATGTTTTTGGTGCTTTTTATAGCTTTGGCTTCGCTATTTCTTTTTCTTCTTTATTGAAGTTTTATGTTTAAAGTTTCGATGCGAAACTTTCTTTTAGGGGTAGTGGCTGTAACGCCACCAGTTTTTCGATGTTTTGTTTGTTTATCGTTTGGCATTACGTGGATGCGTTTCTGGCCTTTTACCGTTGTTAGAGCGTAGTCTTAGCTCTTTAGGTTCCTTGTGTAACCTGTTTGCAAGATTCCCCAACTAGTTTGTGTGAGTTGTGATGACTCGGCTGAGCCTCTTAGGGAATGCTTGTGCTTTGGCTAGGGTGGTGTAATCCCGAGTGTTCGATCGTCGGATGTTGTTTTCGACTTCGCCGTTGTTTTCGTAGCTTGGGTGCTTAGCTACGACACGAGTTTTGTCGAAATCCGCGATCGTTTATTTTTTCGCGTCGTTTTGACATTCATTTTGTTTGCCGGTAGTGTGTAGCCAGGCTATTGCCGGTAGTGTGTAGCCAGGCTAAAATGTTAGCCATTTTTTTAATATATATATATATGTACATGTATATATATATTTAAATATATATATATATATATAAATAAATATATTTTTTTGAGCTTGCTGTTTTGGGGTTGGCCTTGACTTTTAAGATAAGTATACATGATATATATGTGTGTTTAAGCTAGAAGTGGCTGGTAGCTGGTGGCCGAAACTCCTCATTATTAGACTATTTTATATTATCTTTTGGGGAGAATGTGGCTGGAGATATATATAGGAAGACAGCTGGTTTCAAGCCTCACTTCTCCTCCTTCCCAAGCAATCAGCAAGCTTCCTACAGAAGGATCCGGTGGAGGAGCTGCAGTTTCGACCGGCAGTGGCCGCTGGTTTAGGAGTCCTTTCTCTCCGGCAACGGTGGATCTGAGCTGCTCTCGCCGAGATCTAGCTTCCTAGCTTGTTCTTTTTGGTGGCCGATCCTTGCCACCAGTGTCGAGCTGGGCGTGTTGCTGCCATTTCCATCCAAAGTAAGGCAAGTGGCCCCTGCCCTTGCAAATGTTCTCTTTCCTTCTTTTTTTTGTTCTCTAAAGCAGCCATAGTATCCTATTCGGGTTGAGGATCATGATAGCTGTAGGTTTAGTGTTAATTAATCTAAGTTTTTAACTGGTCTTAGTTAGCTTAGGTTGGTGGTAGATTGGTTAAGGAGAAGCAGCATGAGCCTTGGAATTAAATTTCCAAGTCTCTGCATGCCAGGCGTTGAGTGTAGTGGGCCTCACTGAATGTCAGGTTGTTTTTTTAGCGGCGAAGGGTCCAGGCGTTGAGTGGAGTGGGCCTCACTCAACGCCAGGTTGTTTTTGCGGGTAATGGTGCCGAGGCGTTGGGTGAGTCGACCTCACTCAACGCCAAGGAAGGTCTTGTGTTGAGTGAGGTGAACTCACTCAATGCCATAACTAAGACTTGCGGATATGTCTTTGGCGTTGATTGAGGTAGACACACTCAACGTTGCAGTGTTTTTTTTATGATAAGACTTTAGCCGTGGGATGTGTGCTTCTTTAGGACTGTTAGATGAGTTTTTCATTCCTAAGGGGGATGTTGGTGTGTTCGGCTAGTTTTTCCATGCCGACTCGTGGACTATGGCCGGAGGGGGTGTTTTCTAAACTCTGGAGGGGTGAAATGTGTGTGCTGAGCTGTGGACAACACGAAGTCTGGACGATGGTGCCGACTTGTTTAGGTGTATGGACCCTAAGGCTGCCACCGGTTGTGTTCACCCTTGAGTATTTTTTTTGGATCTGGTTGTTGGTGCTGGTACTGCAACCCACTCCAGCCCCTTATTATTTACACCCCGGTAATTTGCCGACAAATTTAGGATTGTTAGCTCTTTCTTTTCCTGCTTTTGGCTATTCCTGCTAGTATACCGATGCTTTACTGCTGCAGGTTGTTTCTTTATGCCGTGCAGGTAGCTTTTGTGCTCACACTTGGTGTGATTTACCATTATTGTCCTTTTGATAGTATTTTTCTTCTTACTGTCATACTTTTCACTTACTGTTAGCTGTTGCTTTTGTTACCGGGTTGGTAAACCCTTTTTACTCGCACTTAAATCATATATTCTTCATGCTTTGATATTGTGATGAGGTGTTCTTTTTGAATGCCCCAGGTCCAGGTTGTAGCCAATAGAGCGGTTGTTCCCTTTTATTGGGTTTTTTTGATAGCCTCTTGGGTAGCTGAGCTTCAGATCTTCCACCTTGTGAGGTAGTTATTATTCTTTTCTGTATGGGCATGCACACTCACCGGTGGGTTCGTGTCGAGTTGTCGACGCCCACTGGTGGCTTACTTTCTTTGCTGGATATGAATTAAAACTACTGTTTTTTCCCTTTTGGAGTTGCTTACTTGCTTCTGGGAAGGTTTTATGATAGGTTGCATGTTAGGTATTTTAAAACCCTAAACTACTATATGTATCTCTTGCATATCATATTTGTAAAACTAAAACACTATCTTCTTTAAGTGTAAAGAATATCTTTCATATATAAATACTATACTCACCTTAGGAGTCGTGTATACCATAAGTGGTCCCTTGAGGGCCCTTATACTCATTTAGGGTGTCAAATCAACTAAATCAAAGTAATTTTCCGATGCAAGCAAATATATTTTCCTATCATGGACTAGCTGATCATCTGTGCCAAGGGATACGACCTTTAAATAAACTGGATTTTCTATTATTTCAAAACTTGTGATTTGAAGTCTTAGTGTGTTGCCTGAGCGTCAGCAATTATCCCCTGCGCGACGTGGCATAACAACGTGTGTTTTCCTCTATGCTGATACTTCTTAATCTTGGAAATATTTGAGTTGTGACAGCAGTGGGTCTACCCGGGGCCGAGCCGAGCTCGGGGTGTAAATGAAGTTTTCATAACAAAAACCTATCCCCACAGGCGAGCCTTCGGACTTGCCAGCTAGATGAGAGCCTGCGCAGCGGGTCTACTAGGGGCCGAGCCGAGCTCGGGGTGTTGATGAAGATTTCATAACCAAAACCTCTCCCCCACAGGCGAGCCTTCAGACATGCCAGTGAGATGAGAGCCTGCGCAGCGGGTCTACCTAGGGTCGAGCCAAGCTCGGGGTGTTGATGAAGATTTCACAACAAAAACCTCTCCCCCACAGGCGAGCCTTCGGACCATCAAGCCTGATGAGAGCCTGCGCAGTGGGTCTACCTGGGGCCGAGCCGAGCTTGGGGTGTTGATGAAGATTTCATAACAAAAACCTCTCCCCCACAGGAGAGCCTTTTGACCTGCCAGCTAGATGAGAGCCTGCGCAGCGGGTCTACCTGGCGCCGAGCCGAGCTCGGGGTATTGATGAAGATTTCTTAACCAAAACCTCTCCCCCACAGGCGAGCCTTCGGACCTGCCAGCTAGATGAGAGCCTATGCAGCGGGTCTACCTGGTGCTGAGTCAAGCTTGGGGTGTTGATGAAGATTTCATAACCAAAACCTCTCCCTCACAGGAGAGCCTTCGGACCTACCAGCTAGATTAGAGCCTGCGCAGCGGGTCTACCTAGGGCCGAGACGAGCTCGGGGTGTTGATGAAGATTTCATATCAAACTTCTCACCCACAGGACGAGCCTTTGGACCTGCCAGCTAGATGAGAGCCTGCGCAGTGGGTCTACCTAGGGACGAGCCGAGCTCGGATTATTGCTGAAGATTTCATATCCAACCTCTCCCCTATAGGCGAGCCTTCAGACCTGCAAGCTAGATGAGACCCTGCACAGCGGGTCTAACTAGGGCCGAGCCGAGCTCGGGGTGTTGATGAAGATTTCATAACCAAAACCTCTCCCACACAGGCGAGCCTTTTGACCTGTCAGCTAGATGAGAGCCTGCGCAGCGGGTCTACCTGGGGCCGAGCCGAGCTCGGTGTGTTTATAAAGATTTCATAACCAAAACTTTATTCTAATTTTGACTTTAAAATGAATAGAGTTGCAAATGGATCACAGTATGGAATATATTAAAATAGCATTTGAAAACAAAAATACAATCACCTCCTCCACTTCCCAGGTAGAAGTGCTTTATATCATCACCGCTCCAAGTTTGGCCTAAGGTCCTCCCTTCGACATCCTGGAGACAATAACCTCCCATTCTAAGGACCTCTTTTACTATGTAAGGCCCTTCCCAGTTTGGGTTGAGCTTACTCACGGGGGCTGACCTTCCCGCCACGTCAACCTTTTTCAATACCAGATCTCCTTCGACGAACTGTTTGATCCTGATATGCTTGTCGAAGTATTTTTCCATACGCTGCTTTTTCTCTTCTTGCCTGATGTTTGCCACATCCCGCACTTCTTCCATCATGTCTAGCGAGAGGCGCAACCATTCCTCATTTTCCCACCTCCAAGCCTCATCTCCTTCCCTTGCGGCTGCGACCCGTGGGGACCAAACCTCGAATTCCACTGGGTGGACCGCCTTACACCCGTGAGAAAGCTTGAAGGGGGTCTTGCCCGTGGCCGTGTTCGGGGTCATCCTCAAGGCCCATAGAACTGAGGGGAGCTGCTCCACCCAATTTCCCCTCAAATTTTCTACTTTTTTCTTGGGTAAGTTCACAATGATTTTGTTTGTTGCTTCCACCTGATCGTTGCTCCGGGGGTGGTGGACAGAGGCAAACCTGAGATCTATCCCCAGATGAGCACAAAAACTGATGAATTCTTCACTGGCAAATTATGGTCCAATTATCTGTCACTATTGCTTGGGGTAAACCGTGCCTGCATATGATCTCTCCCCAGATGAAGTTCCTTATAACTTGTGAGGTGACTTTGGCCAAGGCCTTAAACTCCAACCACTTTGAGAAGTAATCGATCATGACTAGGAGGAACCTCCTTTGCCCACTAGTTGGAGGAAAAGGCCCGACCAAGTCCAACCCCAAAATGGCGAAAGGCCATGGCGACGAAATTCTCCAGAGCCTTTAAGCAGGCAGGAAATGGAGGGGGCGTACATCTGACATTTCTGGCATCTCTTTGCAAATTCAGCTGCGTCCCTCCTCAGGGTCGGCCAGAAGTACCCAAGCCTTACCACCCTTGGTTCCAGCATCCTTCCTCCCGAGTGGCTATCGCACTCGCCCAAGTGCACCTCCCCTAGGATCCTAAGGACCTCTTCTTCGGTCGCACATCTTGCCCAGAGCCCTGACAGCATCTTACGATGAAACCCCCTTCCAACATCAAGGTAGTGAGCCACCTTATGCCTGAATCCTTTTGTATCCTTAATCTCCCCTGTCAGCTCGCCCGTGGTTAGGAAGGTTTACAACCGATCCACCCATGAGGATCGCTTACCTACCTCCATTAACTCTCCTTCCTCGATCGCTGGTCGAAACAGTTCAGTCAGGGTCCCGCCTCCCCGAGGCCCAAACTTCGGCAATCGGTCGGCGACCGCACTCTCCTCCCAGGGGACGTGCTGGATAGAGAATGATCAGAAACCTGCGATGATTGCCCTTACCTTAGATAGGTACTTCATTAGGGTAGGCTCCCGAGCTTCAAACTATCCTCGAATCTGCGATGCTACCACCATCGAGTCAGTGAAGGCCTCCACATCTCGAATCTCAAGCTCTCTCGCTAGACGAAGGCCAGCAATCACGGTCTCATATTCTGCTTGGTTGTTGGTTACCGAAAAGTTGTAGGTCACCGCCTGCTCTATGGCGACCCCCTGGGGGCTTATCAGTACCACTCCTCCCCCAAGAGAAAGCTTTCCCGAGGCCCCATCAACCATCATCTTCCATGCCCCCAGCGGCTGCTGCTCCCCCTCATGGATCTCAACTATATAATCTTCTAGAAAATCCGCCACCGCTTGCGCCTTGATGGAGAGCCTCGGCGCGAAGGAGATGTCGAACTTGCTTAGTTTGATGGACCACTTAGCAAGTCTTCCCGTGTGCTCCACCCCTTCAAAGATCTTATGAAGAGGATGGTCGGTCACCACCTTAATCGAGTGTGCTTGAAAGTACGACCGAAGTTTCCTGGCCGAAACAACCAGAGCGTATGATAGATTTTCCAGGATGGAGTAACGGAGCTTCGCCTTCTTCAAAATTCGACACACGTAATAGATGGGAAGCTTCTTCTTTCCCTCTTCCCTGACTAGAACATGGCTCACGGCCTCCACTCCTACTCCTAGATACAGGGCCAGGTCCTCTCCTTCTTTTGGGATTATAAGTAGAGGAGCATGGGAGAGTTGTCTCCTCAGCCCTTGGAAGGCCTCTTCACATTCGGCGGTCCACTCAAACCTTTGGTTACCCCTCAACACCTTGAAGAATGATGTATACTTATCCCCTGATCTGGAGAGGAACCTGCTTAGACCGACCAACTTACCTGTCAAGCACTGGACCTCCTTGGCATCACGAGGTGATTCCAAGTCTAGGATGGCCTTCACCTTATCCGGGTTAGGCTCTACCCCTGCCGGTATCAAGAGATGCCCAAGAATCTTCTCGCGGCTGGCCCCGAAGACACACTTCAAGGGGTTCAGCCTCATCTTGAATCTCCATAGAGTGGCGAAGGTCTCCTCTAGGTCCCGCAGGTACGAGTTCACACATTTTATTTTCACAATCAGGTCGTTCGACATAGACCTCCAAGTTTCACCCCATTTGCCCCCAGAAGACTCGATCCATCATGCGTTTGTAGGTATCCCCTGCATTTTTCAACCCAAAGGGCATAATTTTATAGCTGATGAACCCCTCCCTAGTGATGAAGGAGATGTCCTTGACATCGGGAGGGTGCATACGGATCTGTTGGTAACCTGAAAAAGCATCCAAAAAACTTATAACTAAAAAACCGACGGCTTAATCAACCAGCGCGTCGATTCAAAGCAAGGGGTAGTCCAATCCTTAGGGCATGATTTATTTAAAAAAGAGAAATCGATCAACATTCGCCGGTTACCACCCCCCTTTTTAACCATTACCAAGTTGGAGATCCAGCCTGGATACTGGATCTCTTAGATAAAGCCGGCTTCCAAGAGCTTCCTGACCTCCTCGCGGATCGGCTCCTCCAGCCTGGTGGTGATGGTCCTCATCTTCTAGCATATGGGGCGAGTCCGGGGGTCCAGGTTCAGGCGATGGCAAGCAACATCCGGGTCAATTCCTGGCATGTCCACCATGCTTAAGGCGAAGATGTAGGCATTGCTCTGGATGCAAGCTCTCATCTCCTCCCGGTCCTCGGTACTTAGGCCCCCACTGATCCGCACCTTCCGCACCTTCCGCACCTGTCCTCTGCTTGTGAAGACCTCCATTTCCACCACTTCTTCGGCCGACTCCAACCATACCTGCTCCCAGCCGGCCATTGCTTCTTCTTCAGGCTCCATATCATCCCTTCCTGTTTCAACCTCCTCCGATCTCCCCTATTAACCTCCTATTTGCTTGCTCCTCCTCTACCTCCATCGCCTAATCCAGGCTCTCCTACTGCTGCTCGTCTTCCACCCCCCTCTGGGCCTCTTGCTCAACTTCTCCCTTCTCCTCTGCGCTCTCCCTTATTGCCTCCCCTAGGCTTACCTCCTCTTCCGTGACATCTTCTCCTTGCTCTGCTAGCTCCCTCTCAAGCTCTTCGACCTCTGCTATCCAAGACACAGTGTTGACTGCCATTACGTAGTACTGCCTCGTAACCTTTGGGTCTCCCCTAATCCTGATATGCACCCCTCCATTGTTAAACTTGAGACATTGATGAAATGAGGAGGGGACGCAACGAAAGGAGCTGATGAGGGGACGCCAAAAGATGGCAGTATAGATGCTTGGGGCGTCCACAATAACGAACCTATAGTTCCGCGACACACCTCAAAACTTCACGTACAGCCCTACTCCCCCTTCAACATCTTTCCTCTCGCCGAGAACCCAAAGGGTGGTCCATCCGAAGCTAGGACCCTCTTCCCCTCAACCTTCATCTCATCAAAAGCCTTCTTAAAGATCACATTGATAGAACTCCCGTTATCCACCATTATCCTGGAGACCGTGAAGTTCTCCACTACTGTCTTAATCACGAGGGCATCGCAGAATGGATCCTCAAAGTCTGGCATGTCAACTGATAAAAAGGTGATTTTTTCATCTCGGGGGAGGAGCTAGAGAGGTTAAGGTAACCCCTCCGAAGAACATGGTCTAAAGGCTACCCTTGCGGGTTGCCTCAATCCCTACTCCCTCGTTGATCACCCTGATCTCTCCTCGAGTTCCCACATCTGCTCTATCCTCGCACCTATCTTCCTCCTCCCTCTACTGCACTTCCACGATCCTTACCGGCAGATCCTACCTCCACATCAGCTCGCTTTATGCGGTGAACTCCACTATTGGATTTTACTCTAATCCGGGAGATTTGGACGTCTGCCTCTCTCGAGGGGTGCGTACAACTCTCTTTACTCTTGAATGCTCACTTAAAACTATCGGCCTCTCGGATAGCCAAGAATGAAAGCTATGATGGAAATTATATATCGATAATATAATTCCAAACGAGAAAAATCAAGAGTAATTCGAAGGACTAAACCCTAAAAAGAAAAGGTGAATTCAAAGCATCATAACTTAATCACTCGAACCTCGGATCATCAAGATCGAGTACAAGGAGGATTAGTTAATCATAGTGAAGTTGAGGGGGAGGGATGAGTAGTAAAGAATAATAAAACAAAGTAAATAAGGACCACTTATATTAATGAAGAAAGAGGACTATACTTGAAATGAAAGATCACAATTGCAAGGAAATTAAATTCCTATTCTAGACATACCATTAACAACTAGAGTAATTACAAAGCTATTATAAAAGATTACACTAGGCTAGGGTTAAGAAAAATACAAAATAAGAAAGATAGAGAGAGAGAGAAGAAAGCATGAAAAAAAACACTAAAAGACCATGGAACAAAGGGGCAGCACCTCCCCTCTCAACCCAAACTTGTCTGAAATGGAAGGGGGAGGCTTGAATTTATAGGAAAAATTCTGGGGTTGGTCACACTAGGGGAGGGCGTGCAAGGGGGCGTGACATGTACAGGGTTGACCTCGGGTTTCGGATTCTGGCGGGAAGGATGATTTCTTTTGTACGATGGCTGACACGCGCTGGGTCACGCCCGTGATGGGGGGCGTGACAGTACTATTGGCATGCAGAGGAAAAAATGCATTTAATCCGGCAGCAGACTACGGGCAGAGGGCGACACGCCCCGTATCATGCCTTGGGACATGCCTGAAGAGGGCGTGTCAAGGGGGCACGACAGCGATTTTTCACATTATTTTGTCTCTGTCAGCAAGCTTCCTAAGGATCGGGTGTCATGCCCTGTGACACGCCCAGGTAGGGCGTGATAGGGGGCGTGTCAGGCCATTTTTGGCCAAAATTCTTGAAACCTGCAAAAAGTCAAGAAAATGTTAATGGCAATAATATTTACATACGAAAAATAAAAATTAAGCTAATAAGACAAGATTAGCTCCTTCAAAACTAGAAAATACAATAACAGTTAAGCTACAAAACGTATTATCAACTAGCTCCTACAGTTGGCTTCGAAACTCCATCAACTCCTTCAGGGCTATTCGGTAAGGAGCTCTAGATGCCGGCTTTGCCCCCAACACTAGCTATATCTGGAAATCTTGCTCCCGGTGCGGGGGTAGCCCTGACAGCTTCTCTGGGAATACGTCAGAAAAATCCCGCACCACCAGGATATCAGAGATGGAATCCTTGGCCTCTGACATTTAAAATAGTACCTCATAGACTTCCTCTCCCTACAGGAGGGCCTTAGCGGCCTGAATGGATGATAACAAGAGAGGGGGAATAGGTCTAATACCTTCGATGATGATGTGGGAATCACCATGCCTTACGTTGATCCTCTTTGACAGGCAGTCAATTTGGGCATGGTTCCAATGCAACCATGTCATGCCTAGGAACAGATCTTTGGATGTCATCATTAGGATCATTGCAAGTGCTTCGAATTCCTTCCCTCCGATCTCCGCCTCCATGTTGCAGTGGGCAGAGGTGAATAGCTCTGATCTATTGGGTAGTCGTATCCTCATCATCAAGCATGTGAATCGCTCAATGCCTTCCAACCCTTCCACGAAGGCCTCCGACACGAATGAGTGCGAAGCACCCGTATCGAACAGCGTATAAACGGGCTTACCGCTGATGAAGACTATGCCTGGCGTAGTTAAATATCTTAGAAATCTAGTTATGGTTTTATTTCCTAGTCTGTCAATTCTATATCCATGAGTCTAATTATTTAGGAAAAAAGAACTTAAAATTTACTAGCATACCTGTGATCACTTTCTTTGGGTTCTGTGGTTGAGCCAAGATCCAGTGCATACACTTACTCCCTCTCCTGCCTGCGGTCTCTGCCCTGGTATCCACGTCCTCGGCCTCCAAAATACTGAGCAAGAGGGGCAACTGATGGTGCTTGTAGGGGTGCCCCCTCATGGGGAAGTTTCACCGGATATGCCCCACCTGATGATAGTTGAAGCACTCTGGAGGGGGATATGCCATACCCTCGGGTCTCTGCATCTCCTGCATTTGGAGAGGTTGAGGAGCCATTACCACCGGCTCCCTCAGGTCCTGTATTACCTCCTAATGAGGCTTGTCCTCTCCTCTTCTCCCATCTCTCCCATCAGCAATGCGGCCCCGTCGCTGATCATTTCTAACTCCCCTGACCCTAATCCTCAGTTGGCCGCTTCCAGACTAGAGTGGTATGCCAATCTGCCTCAATCCTCTTCGCCATATCCAATATCCGAGGAATAAGCCCATCGGATACAAATAGCAAAGCCTCTCTCAGATCCTCTCGAAGGCCCTTATAGAACCTCTTAGTGTATCCTGCCTCATCCAACTGATAAGAATCCACAAACCGGGACAGATGATTGAACTCCCGGTGGTACTCCACCACCGTCTTGTTGTCTTGCCTCAACTGTAGAAATTTGTATTCCAGGTCATCTCTGGCCGACTACGAAACAAAATGCTCCAACAGTGTGGCCCTGAACTCCTCCCAAGCAATCTCTGTCACCTTCCTATTAGCAAACGTCGTGTCCAGCAATGTCTTCCGCCATCTCTTGGCATGGGACTCCAAGCAAGAGACCACCAAAGGTACCCTCTTCTCCCAAGGGAACAATATCCAGGTCAGCATATCATAAATAATGTCCAGCCACTCCTCAGTCCGAACAACCGAATCTATCACCAAGTAAGACGCGGGAGAAAGTCCTCGGAACATAATCAGCCAATTAGCCCCCGGGTTTGGCTGTGGAGTCGGAACATGTTGGGCCCTGAAACCCTCCAGTATGGCTGTCAGAGTCTGCCCCATATCTGACAGTAGGAATGGAGTGGGGACCGTGGGAGGTGGTGCAACATTTGGAGTCTGTTGGACACCGCCCTGTGGTGTTGGCTGTGCTAGGGGATGTGTAACAAAAGTCATTTGTAAGTAATCGACTCAAACCTAATTAAAGGTGGATAATTTACATGTGATCCCCCAAATGGGCACACCAGTGCCTTCGCTGCTTAGTTTGTCCCCAAACTAAACTCATGTGGGGGTGCCCCAGTGATTGTGGTCTGCTACTTTTTTTATCGAGGTTCCCTCTGATACCACTTGTAAGACCCTATTTTTTTCTTTTTAAACAATCGGGGTCTTAGGCCTAGAACCGCCGCTTTGCGGTGACACCTTCATGCCCGGGAAGGTCATCACTACAAACCGCCGATCCTGCCGGCCGAATCGATCACAAAACATTAGCTGAATAATAAAAGGCATGTCCACAGAAATCACATATATATTAAATAATCTCAATGAAGGGAGAGTTCACAGAAATAATAATAAAGTACTGAAAGTAGGGCTCGTGCCCGGTACATCTGTTAGAGTTACCATGGTGATCTAGAAGTTGTCAAACATGTAATCTCACTGCCAACGCGATATGAGCCTGCAGGGTCCGAAGGCCATCAGGATCCTGGGACAGAGGATGTTGAAGATGTACCGGTAAAGGATGGAATGGACCGAGGATGTACCGGCAAAGGATGTGCGACGCCGTAGCGGTCATGGCTACAAGCTTCACCCTCGCAACAAGACTCGTATTTGATTATTTCTAATTTTGGTGTGCTATTAGCCAGTTCATGAGAGGCTATTTAAACATTATTTTATTTCCTGCATTTCATTTATGTGGTGTGTCTTTAGCCACTTGTTTTTGTTATTTGAGATGTAAGCCTATATAATGGCCATGATCATTTGGAGTAGATTATTATTGAATTGATATTACAATTGCCTAAACCCTATATGGCCACTAAGGCAAGGATACCTCTACTCCCTTCTCCTCCTCTTCCAAAACCGATTGCCTCCAGGCCTTCCTCTCAAGGGATCGGCCACCATCTCCCCTTGCCTCTCCTCCTCATAACCGCCACCACCTCCAACCCTCCTTCATTAAAAAACCACGCCAACAAGATCTTGCAAGGAAGGAAGAGGGAATCCTCGACGGTGTGACGTGAACGGGACAACAAGATCTTCTTCCAAGCGCTCTTCCGTGGTCTTCAAAGGAAAAAATCAATATCCGCGCATCAGTACGAATGAGGGGGTAACGTACACAAGAGATTTCTTTTCCTAGATAGTTCTTGTGGTGGACGTATTTTGCATTATTTTCCGAATTATTATTCTTCGGTACAAATCTATTGGCACTCCTCGCTTTCTTTGTTGGGATAGATACCACCATTTTTGGATCGTTTAGTTCTTGGTGATCTATTTTGGTACAACACCTAAAGCTCGCTCGGGATCACTATTATCCCATTTAGCCGGAAAGAATTTGGCCTATAGTCGATCTACTTGCGGAACGGCGATCGTATTGTTCGTGAACGATAAATAAAATAATTGTTGTGCTGCACGCTAGCGTGCGGATTAGAGGGCGTAGATCGTGTCATAAGCGATCGTGGCCTCCGTGACGATTCTCCAGGATAATCCCTACATCAAGTCGCACATAAGAGCATGTGGAGAAATTGGTAGATTGAATGTGTTGTTAAGGGTTACCAATCACCTCGCAGGATGGAGTCGAGCAAACGTTGCCAAAGGAATTTTGTCGAGAGTCGTCGAGTTTGACTCGACGACTAAGGAAAATTCGTCGAGAATCGTCGAGTATGACTCGACGACTCTCGACGAGTTCGTCGAGAATGATTCGTCGAGAATCGTCGAGTATGACTTGAAGACTCTCGACGAATTCGTCGAGAATCAAAAGTGTTTGATTCCCGGAGATTGGTGATACTCGACGAATCTATCCCCGATTCTCGACGAAACAGCAGATGATTCTCGCCGAATCTGTCTGCTGATTCTCGCCAAATCTGGATCTGATTCTCGCCAAACCTGTGCTGATTCTCGCCGAATGACTCTAAAACCCTAACTTGGGTGGTCTGCGGATAGCGGTGTTCTTTGGACTGTTTATGCCTTTGGTATAAGTAGGGGTCTTAGGGTTTTGGGATTAGATCTATCATCGGGATTTTCCTGTAGCCGGATCGAAGCCGACGGAAGAGTTCCGCCGATCTCCCGATCCGCCGAATCCCGACCCCGCCGGACGGAAACGTTCCGCCGACGCCTGTTTGCTCCGCCGTCGACCTCATCTCCGGCGACCGTTGCTGGTCTTTCTTTCTCTAGCACGGACCTAACAGTCCGTAGGAAGTGCAAAGGTGCGGTTGATCTTTTTCCCGACCCTTCGTGCGATGAATCTCGTGGTTCTCCCGCTCGTGTGGATTTCTGCAGAGACGTGGACGTTATTCCACGTAGAACTTGCCACCGACGAGGACACGAAGCTTGGAGCATCTCCGTTGAGTTGTGACTCAACGCCGCTAAGGTAAATTTTGCCTAGTTGTTTGTTAACTTCTTGATTCAATTTTCATGGCCCGATCCCATCTCTTTTGGGTTGTCTTGATGTTTTATTCCTTCCGCTGCGTGCACAAGCGTTGTGCCATCCTCATAAAGAAACCCAACAGTGGTATCAGAGGCAGGTTACGACCATGATTGTTGTTTTGGAAGTTAGGTTATTCCAGTACGTGTAAACCTATGGATTTAGAAGTGTTCTAAATGTCTAGATTTATTCCTGGTACATCAATTGTTGATGGTTTTTCCAAGGGAAATCGGTGGGCTCATAACCCACAGGTTAGGGGCTTTGCACCTTGGAACCAGGCCAGGAATGTCTGGGATTTCGTGGTAATTTCTAATTGTTAGAAATTGTTGTCTCCGTAGCAGTAACCGTCCCTCGAATGGTTGGTGAACCAGCGTATTGTTTTGGACTTTGAATCCAACAATGAGAGACGAGCTTGTCTACTGCTTTAAGTTGAGTTGTCTTTGCTTTTGTCCAATGCATGTAAATCTGAAGATTTGGAAGAGTCCGGATGTTCAGATTTAGCCCATTCTTTCTATCAAATGTTGATAGTGTCAAGTTGTGCACATAAGGGATGCATGTGGATTTTAGAAATTGTTTTTCTGTGGATGTGCACAATGATCAAATGTTCATCATGGTTAATTGTTAACCCATAATCAAAATCCCTTCCTCTAATAATAAGTGTTTGGATGCCTTTCGATGGATGACACTCTTCCTGCCTCGATCGATGAAGTGTGGGCTTGCCAAAGCAAGGTGCATTAATCTATCTTGGTAAGGGTGCAAGCGGATAATTGTTATATCCCACTGTAGACATCGGGTCTAGCTTAACTAGGTGACCTCAAAGGTTGAGTGCCTAGAGGCATAGGGTTGGCATGCACCATATGATGGATGCGAATAAGGGGTTATTTACCAACCATACAAGAATTGCATGATTATGCAATTGGCAAGAATTGCCTACCTAAATAACCGCATTGTGAGAGGAAAGCCAAAGCTGACTCATTGTGTTGGTGAAATACGGATCTTGTCCACTAAGAGAGTAGCTCGCATGAACTCTCCGAATTGATAGTGAGGGCTATTATTTCGAATAAAATTAGTGGGAGTTTTAATTGAAGTCCAAATTAAAATAAATTGTATTTGAAATTTTGGTACTGATATTATTCTGCCTGAATTCTTGTAGAATTCCATGGCAAGTGGTTCACACTCCACTCTGTCTCTCAGAGCCATCCTTGAGAAGGATAAGCTCAGTGGGACTAACTACATGGACTGGTACAGGAACCTAAGAATTATTCTCAGGCAAGAGTGAAAGCTCTATGTCTTGGAGGAAGAAGCCCCCGAGGTGCCGATCGAGAATTCTTCCCGTGCTGACAAAGATACTTATAAGAAGTTTACTGATGACGCCTTAGACGTCGAATGCCTTATGCTTTCCACCATGAACTCTTAGCTTCAGAAGCAATATGAGAACATGGGGTGCAAGGAGATTGACGAGCATCTCAAGAAAATGTTTCAAGGGCAAGCTCGTCAAGAGAGGTTTGACGTCACAAAAGTGTTGTTTCAGTGCAAGATGGGAGTTCAAGACTCAGTAGGGACTCACGTACTCAAGATGATTGGGTATATAGAGAACCTTGAAAGACTGGGTTTTCCTCTGGGTCAAGAGTTGGCCACAGATCTTATCCTGCAATCGTTGCCGGACAGCTACGAGCAATTTGTCTTGAACTACAACAAGAATGAAATAGACAAGACACTGCCCAAGCTCCTAGGCATGTTGAGAACTGCCGAGATCAATATGAAGAAGGCCAAGCCTGCCAGCCCCATACTGATGGTGCATTAAGGGCAAGGGCAAGGCCAAGGGCTCTAAGAAGACGAAGTTGGGACCTAAGTCACATCTCGAGCCCAAGTCTTCTGCACTGATGAAAAAGAAGAGCACGATGAAGGAAGGGAAATGCCAACACTGTTGCAAGGCTGGTCATTGGAGGAGGAACTGTCCTTCTTATATTGAGGGTCTGCAAAAAATGAAGGGAGGTATGACTTCCACTTCGGATATTTAGGTTATAGAGATAAACCTTTCTGCTCCTTCATCTTGGGTATTAGATACCGGATGTGGTTCACACATTTGTACAAATGTGCAGGAACTGGGAAGGAGAAGATTGATGAGTAAAGGGGAGGTGGACCTGCGTGTCGGCAATGGAGCAAGAGTTGTTGTTGTAGCCTTAGGGGTTTACCGTCTTTCTTTGCCCAGTGGGCTTGTAATAGAACTAGATAACTGTTATTTTGTTCAGGCCATAACTAGAAAGATTATATCCATTTCATGCTTGGACATGATTGGATTTTCTTTTATAATTAAGAACAATTGTTGTTCTATATTTAAGAATGATGTTTGTTATGTTGTAGCTCAATTATTTAATGGTCTTTATGTTTTGACTTGGACCATCAGATCTATAATATAGAAAATAATAAAAGACTAAGAACGAATGACTCAAACCCTACATATCTCTGGCATTGTCGTTTGGGCCATATAAACGACAAGCGCATATCCAAGCTCCATAAAGATGGACTTTTGGACTCATTTGATTATGAATCATTTGAGCGATGCGAATCTTGTTTGTTAGGCAAGATGACTAAAGCCCCTTTCACTGGTTATACTGAGATGGACTGAGGATCTCTTGGGTGTTGTACATAGTGATGTATGCGGACCCATGAGCTCTATGGCTAGAGGGTGGTATTTCTACTTCGTTACATTTACTGATGATTTCAGTAGATACGGATATGTGTATCTTATGAAGTGCAAATCTGAGACCTTTGAAAAGTTCAAAGAGTTAAAGAATGAAGTAGAAAACCAGTTGGGTAAAAGGGTTAAAGCACTCCGATCTGATCGAGGTGGCGAATACCTGAGTCATGAGTTTCGTGATCTTCTGAAAGAGTGTGGTATTGTATCACAGCTCACTCCACCTAGAACACCACAGCATAATGGTGTGTTTGAGAGGAGAAATCGTACTTTGTTAGACATGGTATGTTCGATGATGAGTCATGCAGACTTGCCTATTTCGTTTTATGGTTTTGCTTTAGAGACTGCTGCAATGACACTGAATCGCGCTCCTATGAAAACGGTTCTGAAGACACCATATGAGATATGGATTGGGAAGCGTCCTAGTATGTCGTTCATTAAAATTTGGGGTTGTGAGGCATACGTGCGACGTCAAATGCCTAACAAGCCTGAACTCAAATCGGATAAATGTTATCTGGTGGGATATCCTAAGGAAACGAAAGGGTATTACTTTTACCTACCGTCCGACGACAAAGTGTTTGTCGCAAGGACTGGCATCTTCTTGGAGAAAGAGTTATTGTCAAGAAAGACTGAAAAGGTAGAACTTGAAGAAGTTCAAGAACCACAAATAGTGAATGAACTGGAATTAGATTCTGAGACAGGACTACAAGATGTTGTAGCTAGATAACCTGCTCAAGAAACATAAGTCCTACGTAGATCTGGTAGACCGAGGTTTGAGCCTGAGAGATATGGATTTCTCATGTCTCAAATAGGTAATGTGTTGCTTATGGATTATGATGATGAACCAGCAACCTACCAATAGGCTATGAATGGACCGGATTCCGACAAATGGCTTGAGGCTATAAAATCTGAAATGGACTCCATGTATGCAAACCAAGTTTGGAACTTGGTGGAACCACCTAAATGGGTACGACCCATAGGGTGCAAGTGGGTCTTCAATAAGAAGACCGATAAGGATAGGAATGTACAGACATTCAAAGGGCGACTGGTGGCTAAGGGTTTCAAGAAAATTCATGGTATTGACTATGATCAGACTTTTTCCCCTATTGTCATGGTAAAGTCCATAAGGATATTCCTTGCTATTGCAGCGTATTATGACTACGAGATCTAGCAGATGGATGTCAAAACGGCTTTCCTTAATGGAAACCTCCTTGAGGAAGTGTACATGACACAACCCGAGGGTTTTGTATCCCCAAATAAAGCCACTAAAATATGCAAGCTGAATAGGTCCATTTATGGACTGAAGCAGGCCTCTCGAAGTTGGAATCTTCGTTTTGATGAGAAAATCAAAGAGTTTAGTTTCATCAAGAATGAAGATGAGCCTTGTGTTTACAAGCGAATCAGTGGGAGCATTGTAGTCTCTTGATATTGTATGTAGATGACATACTTTTTATTGGGAATGACATTCCTACCCTGAAAGTTGTTAAGAACAACCTAGGGAACTGCTTTTCTATGAAGGACTTGGGTGAAGCGACTTATATACTCGGTATTAAGATCTACAGAGATAGATCGAAGAAGTTGCTGGGTTTGACCCAGAGTACATACATTGAGAAGGTGTTGAAGCAGTTCAACATGCTTGAGTCTAAGAAAGTATTTTTACCCATGTCTCATGGTGTGAATCTCTCTAATGACCAGTGTCCAAAATCTTGTGAAGATAAGGACTGCATGAAGTTGATTCCATATGCTTCGGCAATTGGATCAATCATGTATGCAATGTTGTGTACTCGACCCGATGTCTCTTTTGCTTTGAGCATGACTAGCAGGTATCAGTCAGACCCCGGTGAGTGTCACTGGATTGCCGTCAAGAATATCCTGAAGTACTTAAGAAGGACAAAGGATGTGTTCATGGTGTATGGTGGAGAGGAAGATCTCGTTGTAAGTGGTTACATGGATGCTAGCTTCCAAACTGATAGGGACGATTCAAAGTCTCAGTAAGGGTTTGTTTTTTGCCTTAATGGAGGAGCTGTGAGCTGGAAGAGTTCCAAGCAAGAGACAGTTGCTGATTCTACAACAGAGGCCGAGTATATCGCTGCAGCTAACGCAGCGAAGGAGGCTGTATGGATTAGGAAATTCATCGGTGAGCTTGATGTAGTTCCTAGCATTGTTGGTCCTGTAGTTCTCTACTGTGATAACAATGGTGCAATTGCACAATCTAAGGAACCTAGATCCCATCAGCGCTCCAAGCACATACTTCGGCGGTTCCATCTTATTCGTGAGATTGTCGAACGAGGAGATGTGAACATTTGTAGAGTGCCTACTGAGGAGAATATTGCGGATCCACTAACAAATCCTCTCGCGTAGAGAAAGCATGATTGTCATACTAGATCAATGGGTATACGATACCTAAATAATCAGCTCTAGTGAGAGCCTTGTGGGTTGCATGTAAACATATATTTTGTTGGCTGTTTATTGTTTATTCATATGATGAATTATTTACCTAGATTTTTATTAATGGCAAGTTCTTTTATTATGGTTTCACTATACGATAGTTAAATGTTAACATAATAAATACCCTTAGAATGTTTGCTTCCATAGGACATCAAGTACGAGACTTGAATGTGAGAGCCTATGATTTATTTGAAGCTTCATTCTTAAAAGGTCCCTAGTCATTTTATCATCATAGAAACTAAGGGTGATTATGATACATTAAGACTAGCACATGTGTTGACTGATTAACAGTTCTCACAGGTCATGATATTATGATATCAAGTCATAACGTGGGTACTTGTTAATGAACAAGTTGTACTGGACAGACCCAACTTGAGACTACTTTGTGGATTGTTATCTAATCGTGTCAAGAGTAGGTCTCAATTGACAATGGTGTTGTGGTCCTTTGACCTGAAGTCACATCATTCATCAAGTGAGGAAGAGCGTGCTTTGATGCCATCTAAAGCCTTCCTTGAGAAAGGTTGATGATAAGGGTGGTTGTTGGGCACGTTACGAATCATTTGGGTGTTTGTGTGTGATCAGATATGGGATTTGTCCTCCTATATGACAGGAGTTGAATCCATGAGCCCCTTGATGGAACTGGACTGAGAAATGCATGGCCATGCTTAGTTGAGTCAATATGTGATATTGGACTCACCATTCTCTGGAAGTCCGTTCTAGATAAAGAAATTTGGATTGAGCTATTATGAGGGTGACACGGTCCATGCCTCTAGTTCTTTCCGGATGTAAGGGACAAAGGGACAAAGACAACGCTGGGACCTTGTTCATAAAGGCTTATGAGTTATGAACTCTTATTGCTTGGGGAGCAATGATGCATTGCTAGACGCCGCTCATTGTTTTTGAGGTTTTTGGTTTGATACTTTCAAGATCAAGTGGGAGACTATTGGAGTTACCATTGTGATCTAGAAGTGGTCAAACATGTAATCTCACTGCCAACGCGATATAAGCATGCAGGGTTGCACATGAGAGCATGGGGAGAAATTGGTAGATTGACTGTGTTGGTAAGGGATACCAATCACCTCGCAAGATGGAGTCGGGCAAACGTTGCCAAAGGAATTTCGTCGAGAGTCGTCGATTTTGACTCGATGACTAAACCAAATTCGTCGATAATCGTCGAGTATGACTCGACGAATCTCGACGAGTTCGTCGAGAATGATTCGTCGAGAATCGTCGAGTATGACTCGACGACTCTCGAAGAATTCATCGAGAATCAAAAGTGTTTGATTCTCGGCGATTGGTGATACTCGACGAATCTATCCCCGATTCTCGACGAATCAGCAGATTATTCTCGCCGAATCTGTCTGCTGATTCTCGCCGAATCTGGATCTGATTCTCGCCGAACCTGTGCTGATTCTCGACGAATGACTCTGAAACCCTAACTTGGGTGGTCTGCGGATAGAGGTGTTCTTTGGACTGTTTATGCCTTTGGTATAAATAGGGGTCTTAGGGTTTTGGGATTAGATCTATCATCGGGATTTTCCTATAGCCGGATCGAAGCCGACGGAAGAGTTCCGCCAATCTCCCGATCCGCTAAATCCCGACCCCGCCGGACGGAAACGTTCCGTCGACGCCTGTTCGCTCCGCCGTCGACCTCATCTCCGGCGACCGTCGCCGGTCTTGCTTTCTCTAGCACGGACCTAGCAGTCTGTGGGAGGTGCAAAGGTGCGGTTGATCTTCTTCCCGACCCTTCGTGCGACGAAGCTCGGGGTTCTCCCGCTCGTGTGGATTTCTGCAGAGACGTGGACGTTATTCCACGTAGAAATTGCCACCGACGAGGACACGAAGCTTGGAGCATCTCCATTGAGTTGTGACTCAACGCCGCTAAGGTAATTTTTGCCTAGTTGTTTGTTAACTTCTTGGTTCAATTTTCATGGCCCGATCCCATCTCTTTTGGGTTGTCTTGATGTTTTATTCCTTTCGCTGCGTGCACAAGTGTTGTGCCATCCTCATAGAGAAACCCAACAACATCAACATCCTCACTACATATCACTCAGTGCGGAAGCAAAAACTAAAACATCTACTATCCCATCTCCAAGCGTGCCGACCTCCGGGGCTGCTCCTCCATGATGGGCTCCACGATCCCCTAAACTGATGTTGTTCGAAAATCGTTAGTCTAAAAGACTAAGTCCTATCATCCCTCACCCCTTCCCCCATGTCTTCTTAGCACCGAGCATGGAGGAAGAAAGGAGAGGTAGTGGAGGTGGAGAATAAAAAAAATAGCAGGTGATGGCGGAACTAATCTAGCAGTTTAAGTAGCAATATTAAAAGTATAAAGACAGAACACAGAATAAGTGACCTTAACTTATATGGAAACACATAAGCTAAGGGATCTTTTTCAAGGCTCCTATCATGTAAAAAGTCTCACAATGATTTATACGATAGGGTGTCGGTTTTCTAGCAGTATATATATATCTACAGAGTAAAAACCTTAACTTATAAGCATGCTTACGTGAACTTATAAGCCAAGGGGTCGTTTTGCAAGGCCTTTTATATAAAGCGTCTCATACCACTTATACAATAGGTGTCAGGTTTATATGTAATGATGATGGTGTGACATGCAAAATATGCTATGATGTGAACATGCAAGTGCAACTCACCCACTCAACTTTGTGTACACATACCTTTTGTTCCCCCTTTCTTGAGCCTGACCTCCAAGGATACCTCCATAGTGGCAAACAAAAGCGGTGGGTTGGTCCTCACTCACCTCTAAATCGGTAATTGCACTACCATTAAGACCTATCGTATGCCTCGATGCTGGTGCACTAAGAGGAGCTCCTGCGTACTCTTTCCAGCTGGCTCACCGGACTTTATTTGGCGAAGTGCTAAACCACACTTGCCGAGTCGACATATTGGTGTCGGTGCATCGACCCTCCAATACCGAAGACCCGCCACCTTATACTTTATTCACATGCAACCCTATGTATCAGCTTCTCCGCCAAAGCACCCTGGACCATCCCGTCTATCACACTCAACAACCGAGCCTAAGCTCCCCGGACTATCCTATTTTTCACAACCAACAATCAAACCTAAGCTCCCAGTCAACCTGCCCATCATAAAATCTCCGAACCTACTGCCTATGTGACCCAACCTAACATCCCGAGACATCGAGGTGAGTAAAAGTGAATACCTAGTTATGCTAGTTACTCTTATAATTTAGTTTGCTTGCAGTTTAGGTTAGCCAAGGATAGCCCATGACATACCCCATGAAGGGCTCTCAAAGGGCACTAGGAACTACGATGTTATGAAGCCAAAAGCTCCCTTTCGCAAGGCACTTATTATTACTTGTTAATACTCGATTCCCGATCCCTTTAGTATTACACTGGTTCTAACCCTAATGTGTTTTGACCTGTCTCCAGCTTCATAGGTTAGACGATCTTTCGTCGATCCCGAGTACCACCTAAACTTAGACAACTCTACAACCTACTCTTCCCAACTTCTAATGGTATACTCCAATCCACTTACCAAAATCAGTAAACACAAACCCATCCCCCCTACGACCAATCCCCATGTTAACACGGTTTCAATAGTTTCACTAAACGTAGACCATCCTAAGCTATATGAAGTATACAATGGGAGATACCCCAAATTATCCTCCAAAATCCCTATAATAATTACTAGCGGTCTATCATGACATGTTTAGCCTAAATCCAGAATTTCATAATATTCCTAATTTACTTGATAATTTATTTACTTTTCTAAGGAATCCAAATACCTTAGTTTGAACAAGATGTACCTTTTTTAGGAATGCAAAATGCTCCACCAATTTATGATAAATACAAAATGTATATTTAATAGAAAATTCAAAGTCTCCCAATTTTTCAGCAAGATTTAGACCTCTAAACCTAATTTTGAAACATAACCAACATTAATCATTTTAAAGAGACAAATACTGCTAAAATACTTCCAAAAATTCTGAGAAAATCCAAGCATGTAAATAATGACCTATAAACACTCTAGGTCAAGTTTCATAATTTTTCAATGAGTAGTGAACTCTAAACTTAAAATTGCAAATTAATCAAATTTTATAAATTAATGAACTAAATATAGAAATTGTTTATCTAAAAATTACAATAAAATACCCACATGAGCATATTATCCTAGGGACACTACTGATCAAGTTTCACATTTTTAAATCAATCGTAGAGCTCTGAGTCCATTTTGGAATATAAATGTATTTTTTAAACTTGTGAAAAAAGTTCTGAAAATATACATCTAAAAATTGTAATAAAATTCATGTATAAGTATATTGACCTAACATACCCTCTAACCAATTTTTATAACTTTCTATCAAACCGTGTGATCATAATAAACAAAAGATTTCCAAGGGCAATTCCATGTACTATAAAGGAGCTACTAAGAATATTGTTCCAAAATTACCAAATAATTCACCAGAGATTCTAATAAACTCTATGACCGTACTACCCAAGTTTCATAACTTTTCATTAAGTTTTGGAGTCCTATCTTACATATATAACGCTTGAGCCCTAAATTAGAGTTAGGGTTTTGAGGGGTTTATCCTTCTCCAAATCGCCTAAGATTTTACCAGAGGACTTTAACCAACATAGTGTCCTTCCTACCAAATTTCACATCCATACAAGGGCATTTGACCCGATGCCCTTCTCAATCCCCTAAAGTCCAAACATAGGGTTTGAAATTGGGTCCTATGGGAATCCTACCCCGAAACCAGCCCATAACCGATATGAGGGTGTTAAAAGACATGTAAAACTAGTGGCCAAAATTTAAGCCTCTGTTGAGGTGGTTTTGCCACCGAAATCAATAAGGTGCACTTTTGACCTAAATACCCCTTTTAGGGCAAAACTAGGGTTTACTTATTTCCCAACCAAATCAACTTAAAATGATTTGAAAATTTATACAAAATCTCATGGTGACCCCAAGGAGAACTCACAAAATTTTGGGATGGTTTGGAGGTCTTTAGGTCCCTAAATTAATTTACCCTAGGATTATTAAATAATTCCAAAAACTATAGAAACATTATCCCCAAAAATTCTCATTTTTAGGAAGGTCTTAGGTATAGGTTAGCCTGACTCCCTATCAAAATTTCATGTCATTTGGACTTGTGGTGAAGTGGGGGTACACACTTTAATCTCTGGCTAGCCTAAGGTATAGACCCCACCAAAATGTGTGCCCTGGTCAAACCAGACACCCAAATTGGTTCAAACCAATTTTAAAATTATGAATACTCCTAGTACTACAACTTTTATATTTATCAATCTTTCTGTAGATGTCCTTAGGTATTTTTAATAAATAGAAACATTAAATACCATTTCTGCGACAGAAATGAAATAATATGAAAACATAACCTATAGTTTAAATAATCCCTAGCACTAATATTAAAGCTACATCCAACGGACCGTGGCCTTCTTCCTCCTCCAGCCAAGGGCCAGGATTCACCCGACTTGGAGCTTCTTCCAGCCGCCTCTGCCGGCCACCCGGTGTCACAACCCACATTTTCTCCGAGGAAAATGGATTATCAGAGTAGGAGAAAACACGCATCTTGATGCCACGTCAAGTAGGGGATAACTGTCGATGCTTAGGCAAACTACTATCAACTATACTTTAAGAAAAATTCCTAAGTTATATGATTAGAAAATCAGTTATATTTTTAAAGGCCGTATCCCTCGTCTCGGTGGATCACCTAGTCCACAAATTAAAAACTATACTTATACGCTGCGGAAAATACTTTATTCAGGTTCGACATCCTAAAAGAGTGCATAAGTGTACCCAGAGGACAACTTATACTATGCAGGACCCTACTTTTGATTTAAATTATATATATAGAAAAATGATCTTTTTTCGTTATTTGGAAAATAGTGATGAGTTTTATAAAACATCTTGATCATGAGGAATACTTATAATAGTGTTTTTAGGTTTAAAAGTAACTAGCGACCTAGCATAAATCATCCCCAGAGCAAGTAGACTATCTCTAGAAAGGTAGAAGCAAAAAAAAAACACATCTAGTATCAAGGTAAAACCACTAATGGGTGCCAACAAACTGACACGAACCCACTGGCAAGTATGTATGTCTGTAAGAAAAAAAATTAGTAAAACTACCTCACAAGACCAAGGAACTAATCTCCACAGTACGAGAGACCACCAGCAACAACACAGCACAACTAGTCGCCTAATCGGCTACTAAAAAAAATCTGAGGCATTCAAAGAAGAAAAGAATACCTAAGCAAGCTAAATAAGTAAAAAGCTGTACGGAAAAGTTAAGTTATAAGGTAAGCAAGAAGAGTAAGTAAACTGAAACAAGCACTACTATCCAAGGCAAGACAAAAGAAAAGTACTAATTGCGAGGAAACAACTACAACCCTGCCCAAAAATAAATCCTGTAGAGTTTACCAGGCTACCATGAGCCCAAACGTTACAAATTTACAAAGGAAGAAACATCTAACACCCTAAGCTGTGAGGTATGGTAGTAGCAAAAATAACGTGGATCCGGGTTGGAGGCAAACTCGGTCCCTTAACCACCATTTCCAGGAAACAAAGCTCAAGGGTCTACATGTGAAAGCACTAGGGACCTCCCACCCCCTTAACCAGCCTGTACGTGGAGCAAGATAAAAGAAAAATGGTGGCCTTTGCTAAATTACACAACACCTTCCCCAATAAGAGCTTCAAACCACCACTACTAACCACGACCCACGATTTGTCCTTTTTTGGAAAAAAGGAAAATATCCGACAAGGAACCTCAAAATCAAGGAATTCACTCGGGGGAGAAAATCAAGGTAAGGTAAAAGCGTTGAGATGACTCAACACGGCATGGCGTTGAGTGAGCCCCACTCACTCAACGCCTAAACAAACAGTGGCGTTGAGTGAGTGACCCTCACTCAATGCCAAAACAGCAATGGCGTTGAGTGAGGGTCACTCACCCAACACCTTCTACATCACTGGCTGTGGCATTGAGTGAGCTAACCTCACTCAACACCAAAATAGCTATGGAGTTATGTGAGGTCCATTCCCTCAACGCCTTCAGCAAAGCAGGCTGTGGCGTTGAGTGAGCTAACCTCACTCAACGCCAAAACAGTTATGACATTGAGTGAGGTCCACTCCCTCAATGCCTTAGCACTAAACCGCAAAACCCAACTGTGGCGTTGAGTGTGTCCACCACTCTCAATGCCAAAATAGCTTTGGCGTTGAGTGAGGTTGACTCACTCAACGCCAAAGTACTTAGCAGCGAAAACCAACTGCGACGCTTAGTGCGCCCACCATTCTCAACAATAGAACATCATTGGCGTTGAGTGAGGTCGACTCACTCAACACCAATGTACTTACCCGCAGGAAAGGGCTGCGGCGTTGAGTGAGCCTGCCTCACTCAGCACCTAAACCGCCATGGCGTTGAGTGAGGCCCACTCTCTACCGCCATCCGGAAGAGGTCGGCGGGAATGTAGATTGATTCTCGCCGAATCGGCGGGAATACAGATCGATTCTCGCCGAATCGGCGGGAATGCAGATCGATTCTCGCCGAATCGGCGGGAATCACTAATGATTCCCGTCAAAGTCGGTGAGAATCACTAAGTGATTCCCGTCGATTATGACTTAAAAGAATTTCTCACTCAAGGCCACGCTACTTAGCCGCAAAAGAATAGATCAAGGGGCAATGGAGTTGAGTGTGTGCACCACACTCAACACCAAGTCCCAGCAGACCCGGCGTTGAGTGTGTGCACCACACTCAACGCCAAGTCAAAGCAGACCTGACGTTGAGTGTGTGCACCACACTCAACGCCAAGCCCTGAATCCTCCATCGCTAACTCCAACAAGTCTATTCCTATAGTAATATTAATCTAACAGCCAAACACGTTTCTAGGGTTATAATGAGGACTAGCAAAATTTTCGAGTTAAAGCTTCTAACTCCTACCCGGCTACAGCTACGACACAGGAAAATGCTAACCTAACCCTTACTTCCTTCCCCGACCCGAGAACAAACAAGTTACAGTGAGGGAAAAAGAATAGAGAATATACACGGCTATTTTTGGCAAGGTTCTGTACAGGGAATTTTCTAACAGCAAGCTTAGGCATCATCACCGGTTCTTGCACAGGAAGAGAAAGCATTTATTGTACAGGAAAGGAAACTGACTATGGATAAAGCAATGCTCGGTTGTATCAAATAGGCTAACTGTGCATATAAGAAAAAAGGAAAAACTAAATGGCAAGGGCAAGAGTACCACTTGCCTCGATTTCCAGCGGAGCTTGGTCGGCCTCCCTTATCCTCACTCGGTACGTATAGCAGCAACACCTAAAGCAGAAATCTGGAGCTTTAATGGCAGAAACGGACAACCCTAGGAAATCGAGAACCCTAGAAACACCACGAAAACTTAATTTCTTATGGTAGGAATGAAGTTCTAGGCGAAAGCAATCAAAATCCACTTTCGGAATCGAATTTCGTCCACAAACACTCCCGGAATCAGCGTCCGAAGGGGAGCAGTTCTGGCGGTTTCTCTGCTTTCCGCAAATAGGCGCAAACTAGTTCGGTCTTTCAAGAAGATGAACAGGAGTGGTTTCCTCTTAAGTCTAAACTATCCTATATAATAGGGCTGGCAGCTATAATTATTAAATAATAATAATTAATTATTTCATAAAAAATTCTACGATTACCAATTTTAAGAGGGGGTCGTAGATCGCAATCCTACGATTACCACTCTTATTCTACTACATCTAATAACCTGACTGGTTACTAGGTAGGAATATCGGATCGTAAATTCTTTTATTTCTAGCATTCTTATGACTATGTTATAAAAGAAGTTTTGGTTTTGTAAAAACTAGTTTTGCTTTTTTGATAATATAATTTTAACAAATCCTCTCCTCTCCGGGTTTGCAATGAACATGTTTCTTTGTCACTTTCTTAAAGATGATCTGTAGTAGGGCCATCCGAGCGCAAGATATCCCAGGAGTCCTTACTCCATCTCCTTCGATCTCAATTAGTTTATAACAAATTGTTTATATCAGTATTTGCCTGCGGCTGCGATACTTTTTCCCTACGGCCTCTCGCCTAGCGGTACTTCTTCTCCCCGGCCCCCGGGCTCATACTGATATAATTTTTGTTATAAATTCTTTATTGAAACCGTTTTATATCGTTGGGGTTGGCCTCAGGAACTCATGGGCCGCCTGTGGATCATCTTCAGATCTTGTGAAGAATCTTCATGTTCGTTTCCTCCGGAGAGGAGGGGAGAGGACTACTCACTAAATATTCACTAGATTAAGAGCACGAAAACTTACTAATATTTATTCAAAAGACGAAAGATACTTACAGGACAACTTGCACAAGAATTCTGAAAAAACACAGTACACTTCTCACAAGCACTCACTATGAACTCCCCAATAAAACCATGTGTCAAGAACTTAGCTCTCGTCTCCTTATATAGAGGAGCGAGCCTTAAGCCCAGTGGCAAACGGGTACCATTATTTACATGCCAGCCCGACAACCCAGTATAATTATTAAATAAAAGATGCAGCACAAGGTACAATTATTTCATAAAAAATTCGAAGATTCCGTTGGTGATTGAACCACCATACCTATGACAATGAGTGAGGGCCGGAGGTAGGTTAGGCAGATTTTCCATTGCTTCTTCACTGTTTTATCCGCAGTTTTTCCATGGTGGAGGCCACAGTATTGACTAAAGGGATAAAAGTGGGGAGCAGGAAAACCACCCATAAACTAGGGGCAGAAACTGGTCTTCTACAACTGTGTAGTGTTGGTTGATGCCTCTGCTAGAGATCCTTCATCATCGGAGAGACAGCCATATCTTTGGACAAAATATCTAATGTGATTGGGCTCACAATGCTTGGTTAGCTTGGGGTCTGGATCCTTGAAGCTGAGACCCCGTGGATAAAATAACTTTATATCGTCTTGGTCCAGCCATACGCGGAAGTCCCGTGTTTCGACGGCTAGGACTCTGTTATACGGGAGGTCGACATCGTATGCTTTTTTATAACTTCTAAAAGCCCTATTTTGCTTAGGGAGGCTGCAGAGTTCCGGGCTAATAATATGCGAGCTATCAATATGGCTTGCCTGGATAACAGGCTTTTCGGTAAACCGAAAGATGTATATCTCTCTTTTATTATTTTCGAGACAATTAGGCTCGTAGCATGGGGGGATTGCCCTTATATGGGCCTCTACTCCTCCTCCGCGAAGTGTTACATTTAGCAACTAAAATATAACTTCCGCTATTCGTGTTTATTTGACATGTCGAACATGTCCCTATTTAGTGAAGAGGAGACGAGTGATTGATCCTAATTCCATTAAATTCGGGATAGTAAATTCTACTCCCGAAATGGTTACATCAGTCCATTTTGCTATGTCTATTTGCAGGCGGAGATACGAAAAATGCAATTCTTTACCCCTCGTTTCTGAGTAGGTTATACATTCTATCTTGGCCCCTTGCAGAATATCTTCTTTTGAAGTGGCTAGCTTTTGAAGGACCATTTGGTAATTGCACTGTCGCTCTACCTGTCTTTGTAATACTTTGGCTAAAATATTACTTTTAACAGCTGCTAATGCTGATGGATATTGTTGCCAATTTTCTTCAGCTTCTACGAGTTCCTTAGTGTACTGCTTAGCTATATCTTGTAATTCTTTTATTTGATCTTTTAGATCGGCGATCTTACTTTCTGCTATGACTAAGGATGTTCATAGCATATGATAGTCGGGGCTCTGGTTTGGCCTTACGTTAATTCCACTGGGGATGTCTTTTTCCAAAAGTCTATGACTAGTATGGCTATTGAGGAAGGCAAAATACCCACAGACACAGTCTACAATGTCTTTGTAATTTTTTAGTTTTTTCACATTCCATAAGTTATCCACCAAGCACTGTTGGAGCGACGTGATCATGGTGGCTAGTTCGGAAATGAAGGTTACTATTTGCTGGGAAGGTTGGCAGTACGTATGGTCCAAATGTAATCTGGTTGTTTTGCGCCATCTGAAAAAATAAAGAATTTAGTTAAAAGGGTTTTAAGGGCTACCTGGAGTGCTGCTACTAGAGCTATCACCGGGGGTGAGATTGGCTATTTCTCATGTGAGTATGTCGCGGAGAGTGGTAATAAATCATTTAATGTCTGCTACTTATCTAGATAGATTTCTATATACTGGGTGTAATATTTGTCGGCTCTGTTCTAAATATTCTAAAATCCGTAGATAACGCCTATTTTCTGCATATAGTATACGAAGTTTTTCGTTATCATCCATTAATTATGCGGTGTAATTGGTCGGCCAATTTATTATCAGTACCTTTGATATGCTCAAACAAGACTTTGTATTTTTTATTCAAGATATGGTCCATAAAATTGGTCCATCGTTTATAGCTAATTTTCTTTTTGTTTCTATTTTAGTAAAATTTAACTATTGCTTCGCAATCTGTTCTTACTAAATCCTCCCTTTTGTTAATGATGAACAATCGAAAGGCGTCTAATCCATGGCAGACTGCTAGGATTTCTTGATCAATGCTACTAGAGGGGCCTTTTTCTTTAAAATTTCCACTACTATATCGACATATTTGTTCTTCATTTTTTCCTGTATATTTATGGGGTTTGCATTTTAGGACGGCTCCCCACCCGGTTTCACATCCATCTATTTCGATTATTAAGTATTCAGTATCCAATGGTAACCGAGAATCTGGTAGAGACCTTACCGTTTCTTTTATTTTCTCTATTTGTTTCATATCCTCATTATTAAATGCCTTTTGCGTGCTCTTTATTTTACTGTATAGTGGCCCTGCTAGTTTTCCTAAATTTTTAATGAATGGCCTTGCATAATTTACCAATCCAAGGAATTATTGGAGATGCTTACTAGTTATAATAGGTGGAAATTATAGAACCTTTTTACTTATGTGTTCTTGGAGTTTGATTTTTCCCTGTCCTAGAACTACTCCAAGGAATTCTATTTTTTTTCTAAAAAATTGGGCCTTCTGGGTACTAATAACTAATCCGTGTTTCATTAATTCAGATAATACTAATTTTAGATGACTTACATGTTCTTCATGTGTTAGGGAGTGTACTAAAATATCGTCTATATAAATACTTGTAAAATTTCGATATTTATTGAATATATCATCCATTTTTCTCTAGAAAATACATGGTGAATTTTTTAGTCCAAAGGGCATTACAAACCATTCAAAATGTCCTAGTGGGCAGGTAAATGTTGTCCAGGGAATACTATCAGGATGCATCTTCATTTGCCAAAAGCCTGATTTTAAGTCAAATTTACTAAAGACGTAGTGGTTTTGGATGTTGTTGAGTAACTAATTTTTATCAGGAATATTATAAGCGTCGTCTATGGTATTATCATTTAAACGACGATAGTCTATAACCATGCGGGATTTTCCGCGCAGTTGTTCACTATGTTTGTTGACGATAAATGTTGGGCTACGATGTGGACTATTACTACGCTAAATGAGCTTAAGCTTAAGTAAGTCATCAATATGCATCTTAAAATCAGCTAGATTTTCATTAGTCGCATCTATTTTTTGTGACACTATGCGGAAATTGGGATCTTTGAGTTCTAATTTGCAGAACAGTTTGTTTCTTTCCCAATGACATTGTGGATGAATCCCAAATGTTTCATCTTTTTCTAACGTGCTAATAAGATGGTCAATATCTATATTACCCGTTTCTAAGAGGTTATAGACCGGATGTAAAGGAAGGAATGTAGTGAGTGGTGAAGGGGAAGAGTCGTAATTATCTGGATAAAATTTGCATGTTTCCATTTTGTCTATGGCTGGGGGTATTGGAAGGGAACAGTCGTCGTGACATGCGCTCTTGGTGTTACAATGGCATGTAGGTGAGGTGGTGGGAATGTTAGTTTCGATTCCACCAAGCTTCTGCGGCAACTCTGAGATAAAACGGAAGGCAGGTTGGTGGAGGAGGTGCAGACCTGTGCTTGTAATAAGAAGACCATGGTACAAATTGATTAAGAGATTAAGTCCGATAACACATTGGACATTGCTAAGTTGTAAATCACGTAGTGTGATACGGACCGGAAGGGCGTGGTCATGGGTCCAGGTATTGTTATCAAGTTTATAACTAAGTTTATAAGCGGTATTTAGTTGTTGATTGTAATGGAATAATTGACCGTCCATCTGTTGGGCGTTAAAGCGTTCGTTAGTAGGGATTTGTTGGATATGGGTTGTTGGGAGTAGTTTAATGTCAAGTAATGTATTACTGCATCCCGTATCTACGAGTCCTTAGACTTCTAAAAGCCAATCATGAATTTTGAATCGGAGCTGGATTTTTAAACTATAGATTCTAGGGCCATGACGTAACTCGGCCAGGAGTGGTTTAGGAGGTGTGTGTTTACTGCTAAGTAGCTAGTAGGGTTGGTCAAATTGTTGGTGGAGGAGATCGGCAGAATTAGAGCAAAGGGTTCTCAACTTATTCAGGACATTGCGAGCCAGATATCGCTCTCTAATTATTTGGTGTCTTGTGCGAGCGACCTGAGTTCGTAATTTGCGGAGAAATTTCTTGGCTTCTAGTTATGGCTTAATTCTACGCTCAATGGCTTGGGTGAGATATATTTGGTTACGGGGATGGTCGTGAGCCAGAAAGGCTGCGATCATATGAAGATCAAATCTTAGATTACGGAGTATGGACATGGTTATAGATTTGTTCAAAAAGGGTAAATAAGTTTGCCACTTCTTTGTGGATGGTTGATACTTGTAGACGAAGATCGCTTAATTGGTTTTCTATGTCCAATACCCTTAACTCAATAATTTCTCCCCTAACTGTATTGTGTTATGGAGCTTGTGGGATAGATGTTGTAGGGTGTTTTTCCGCAAGGCAAAATTTACAAGATTCAACTAAGCATAAGATGCATTGGTATCTTAATGCGAGAGTGGGGTATCGATAACAATAGATACATGGTTTATCATTACTACCATTATTATTTTTCCAATTATGCTCGCAGGCGGTCATATCTGTTTTAAGTAGTGATTGAGGAGGTCTAGTTTGGATAAATTATCTTCATAAGAATCTCGACACTTTCAATCGAATTCAACCAATTCTCTCGGTAATGCTTCGGTATCGCTATCAGAGCTAGAACGGTACTTATCATCGTGGTCATTAATACTAATAATGCTGTAAACACTTTCTGTGTCACTAATGGTTTCGTAGACGTGGATTAAATCCTTATTTGTACATTTTATTAAGGCGGCATGTTTGTTATGTATGTTATGTCTTTTATTACATTCGCGTGCTTGATGTTCAGTAGAGCCACAAGTAAAACATGCTAAGGTCTTACTATAATTTCTTCGTCGATCATATTTTCTGACGTACTTATCTTTATTTAAGTATGGTTTTTTAGCGTTACTTTTTCGTAGGAAATATTTTCGTTTAGGTTTGTATTTATTATTACTCTGTTGTGGTCGAGGGCTGGGTTTGTCGTCCTTGTCATATCGTTGGGGTGTATATATGTTACGACAGAAACTATATTCTCCTTTGAGTTGTTTATTAATCTGGAGATCAGTGCATTTTTCGACCAGGCAATCTAAGGTAAACTTTATTTTTGTGCTGATATTGTCTATTTGGGGAAAATTCACTTGTCGTTCTTTATATTTTTTATATATAACGGTTCCTAATTGATCTAGTAATTTCAGGAAGAGTTTTTCTCATATAGTCTGGTCATAAAAACATCCTGCAATACTACTATAATACATATAATCTTGGAGAAATGGTTTGATATAATGCCATTTCCTAATTTGGAGCTGTTCTAATCGTCTGATGGCTTCTATCTGGGCGGTTGAGGTAATGTTTGGCTGATGTCCTAATACCAAATATGTAATCTTATTAGTAAAGTTATAAGGAAATATCTCGGCTAAGGAAATATCTCGGCTAAGGAAATATCTCGCCTAAGGAAATATCTCGGCTAAAGTCTTGGGGATATTCCTTCTTATAAGATTCCCAGACTGCTCTTGTTGTTTCTCCTAAAAATTTTTCGAGATAATTATACATTTCTTCGGGTGAATTAATGATTTCTAATTCATCATATTTACGAACTACCATTTGGCTCCATATTTCAAATACAGTGGGTAATTATTGGGGATCATGTGCGGTGATATTTAATAAGCGTCCATCATCTATTAATAATTTTCTATCGATGGTTTCTAATTGCATACATTTTCCTTTGGGTCTATTATCATCGCATTCTCCTTGGTAATCATTATATATGGGTCTAGGTGGCTGTCCTATTTGGTTATCAATTTCTGTGTTGAATGTATATATATTTGTTGCGCGCTAGGGTTCGAAGAAAATAAACGCAACCGAACTAGCAACCCGATGAGGCAAGTATACCTATCGAATTGTAGCAAAGGGACACAAGTGTCGTATTGAAATCCGGGAACTGTTGGCTATGCTTACTCACACAAACGCTATTATCTTATCGACGGAAAAACTAGGGTTTTAGAAAATCTAAGTGCAGAGGCGAAAGTAAAGCTATACTAGAAAGAGAAACACTGCAATTAAGTAAAGCTATTAAGTAAAGAACTATGCTAGAAAGGAAACTACTGCAGTTAATTAAAGAGCACAAGATAGGAGACTACTACGAAAGGTAGAAAATATGAAATGGAAATGCACCCGATCAAGATTCACCTCGGCTAAAGACGATTAAGAAAATGCGATAAAAATCTAAACTTAATAGGATAAGGGTCCTTGACCGTGGAGGTTCCTAAAGCTTGAACATGCTTCTGTCGAAGTCGTGCCCAACTGAGTTTAGGAAGGTCCGACCGACTCTCGTCTAAATCGGAGGCCTAAAACTCGCTTTACGCTGTGAACCCCACTATTGGATTTTACTCCAATCCGGGAGATTTGGACGTCTGCCTCTCTCGAGGGGTGCGTACAACTCCCTTTACTCTTGAATGCTCACTCCATTCTTTCGGCCTCTCGGCTAGCCCAGAATGAAAGCAAAGGCGGAGAGTATATATCGAAAATATACCTCCAACCCGTGATTAATCAAGAGTAATTCAAGGCCCTAACCTAAAAAGAAAAGATTAATTAAAACATCATAACTTAATCGCTCTAACCTCGGATCATCAAGATCGAGTACAAGGAGGATTAGTTAATCATTATGGAATGGAGGGAGGGGGATGAGTAGTAAAGCATAAGAAAGAACACAAGCTAAAGGAAGAACAATTTTATTAATGAAAAAGGGCAAGTTACACTAATGAAAATAAAATTACAAGTGCATGAAAATTAAACCCTATTCTAGCCCTACAATTAGCACTAAGCAAGAGCAAAGATTACAAAGAAAGCTAAGCCAAACCACAATTAAGCTAGGGTTAAACAAAAAGTACAAAGAGAGGGGGAGAGAGAGAGAGAGAAAGCATGAAAAAGGATCAAGAAACAAAGGGGCAGCACCTCCCCCACTCAACCAAAGCTTGCTGAAATGGAGAGGGGGGTCTCAATTTATAGAATTTTTCTCGGGTTGGTCACGCCCTCCGACACGCCCTAGGGGGGGCGTGTCAGGGGGCGTGACAGTACTATGTTGACCTCGGGCTCTGGATTCTGGAGGGAGGGATGATTGCTTCGGTACGTCGGTGGTCACGCCCTAGGTCACGCCCGTATAGGGGGGGCGTGACAGGCACGTCATGTCCAAATCATTGGTCGGAAATCCGTCAGTCGTCGAAAAAGGAGGGTGTCACGCCCATGTCACGGGCGTGACATGGGGTGTGACAGTACTATTTGCGTGCTGAGGCGGAACGGCATTTAATGCGGCGGCAGCTTTGCGGCAGAGAGCGACACGCCCATGGTCACGCCTGGTGACACGCCCGGGGAGGGCGTGTCAGGGGGGCGTGACAGCAGTTTTTGACCATTTTCTGACCCTTCCAGCAGGAGTCCTGGGGATCGGGTGACACGCCCTAGGTCACGCCCAGGGAGGGCGTGACAGGGGGGCGTGACAGGCCATTTTGGCAATTTTTCTGGAAACCTGCAAAAAGACAGGAAAAAGTTAGTGGCAATAAAATTTACATAAAAAGTATAAAAATAAACTAATAATAGACATGATTTGTACACTATAAAATATAAAATACGATAATAGTTTAGGCTACAAAACGTATTATCAAATTCCCCCAAGCTTAAGCTTTGCTTGTCCCCAAGCAAAAATATAAAAACTAGATATTTATAAAAAGGACTAATCAAAAAGTTCTAATTATGCCTACACAAGTACTATACGAAATTATTAGTAGGGAAAAGGTGAAATGTAAGTCTAAAACAATTATTTAGGTATGGTAAAACTTTTATAAACTTTACTTAATAAAAACAAATCATCCAAAATTTTAGCGAGATTTTTTTAAATGGACTTAAGCAAAGCAACGAAAATGAAAAACACGCATTGAGTTGTTACTAGATCCAAGAAACACATTATAATTATATCAATTTAATTAACAAAAATCTAGGTTTAAATCTAAAACTAAAACTGATTTACCGTTTTTCTTTTCTTAGTTGTTAAATAAAAATCAAAAAGTGTGAATCAAAAGGACTTAAATAGGACAGAAACGTTTGGTTTAGGAAAATGATTAGGAGTGGAATTCAAAGATAAACGTGAAGGTTTAAAATCACACTAAACCAAAGCAAAGAGTTTCAAAAACTTTCATAAAAAGATAAATACACTTTTTTCTTTTTCTCTTTTTTTTTCAAATTTTTTTTTTCTTTTTTTTTTCAAAACAAAGGCCATAAATATTTTTATTTTCCTTTTTGAGTTGGCCAAACAAAAATAAACATCTCTTTTGAACATACTTCTTTTTTTCGAAAACCTTTCTCCCACAAAAATCACAAAAAACCCTATCAAAATCGTCAAAATAATTTATGAAACTCAAAAAGGCTAGTGCGATTCGATAGGTTGGAAATTTTGGCTTTGGTGAAACTGAAATGAAGAGAGGAGCTATCAAATGAAATCGAAAAAAGGCTCAAAATGGCTAACTAGTGGTAAAAGTTTTTAGGTTGGCAGGAAAGCTCAAACGAAAACAAAAACGGCCTAAATCATTTTCACGCTTTTGAATTTATTTAAAACAAAGGTTTGAAAAATTTCAAAAAGCAAGTCCTAGATAATAAAAGAAGATTGATGAAATTAACTCGAAAATAAAAATAATAGGTGACTTGGATCGTTCACATCTACTACGTTATTCAAAAGTTGACTTTACAAAAATTATTCAAAAACGAAAAAGAAAATAGTGGATGATGAATTTTTGAGAAAGTAAAGGAAATAAAAAACAAAAAACCATAATAGAAATGCGAGTTTTAGAAAAATATTTCACCTTAACATGCTTCCGCGAATTAGAAACAGAGCATGGCCAACATTTTACTTGTGAAACATAATTAAAAAGAACGATTAGAAATATTATAGTTAACTAAGTTATTTATAGGAGATTTTGAGTAAAACAAAACTAAAAACTGGGGGTACTATTGAAATACCAAAATGTCTAAACTATTCAAAAACACATATATATTTTTTTTTTTTTTGCGAAATATTCTCTTTTTTTTTGGATTTTGGATAATTTTTTTTCCTTTTTTTTTGGAATTTTAAGATATTCATTTTTTTTTTGAAAATATTTACAATATATACAAAAAGGAAATTATTTACACTAAGCAAAAATGAAGGAGGAAATCCTCCCCAAGCTTAAAACAGACATTGTCCTCAATGGCTAAAGAAGGGGATTGGAGAAGGAGAGAAAAATAAAGTGCAGAATTGAAAGACAGAATTGAAATACAGGTACTTCCCGGATTTATTTGCTGCGAAAGCTGAGTGATGCCGCTCCTCCGAATGTCTTCTTTGGACTTCGTGATGGATTCAGCAATGTTGGAGCAGGCGATCGCAGAAGCTTCAGCTTGACGGAGCCGTCCGAGGCAAAAATTGTAAAATAAAGAAAACAAAAAAAAGATAACTTGGGTTGCCTCCCAAGAGCGCCCTTTGGTTAAAGCGTCGTTGAGCTCGATGCATCAAAAAAAATAATATTGTACAAAAATGTTGTTGTCCCGAAATAAAAAAATTAAAAGTTCAAGATTAGAGTTCGTGAAGCAGAAACTTAATAATGTTTGGACTGACATCATCATCACCAGAGAAATACAGTTTAAGACGCTGACCATTCACTTTGAAATTACCCTTATCAGGGTGAGAAATTAAAACAGTCCCATAAGGAAATACTTCTAAAACAGAAAATGGGCCAGACCAGCGAGATTTTAATTTGCCCGGAAATAAACGTAAACGAGAATTATATAACAGGACTTGGTCGCCCGGCTTAAAGTTTTTAGGGTGCCTTAAGTGTTTATCGTGTAAACGCTTCGTCCGCTCTTTATAAAGTTTATTAATTTCATAAGCATAAGAGCGCCACTCATCGAGTTCATTTAGTGGAAATTTTCGAAGGTCACCGACTGAGTGGGGATCAAAGTTTAAAAATTTTAAGGCCCAAAAGGCGCGGTGTTCTAACTCTACGGGCAGATGGCATGATTTTCCATAGACCAGCCGATACGGCGTACATCCGAGGGCGGTTTTGTACGTTGTTCGGTAGGCCCATAAGGCATCGTCAAGTTTGGCTGACCAGTCTTTTCTAGAAGTTGAAACAGTCTTTTCTAATATTCTATTTATTTCTCTATTAACTACTTCGACTTGACCGTTAGTTTGGGGGTGGTAGGCAGTGGAAAGCTTATGCGTAACGCCGTATTTGGTAAGGATTTTTGAAAATTGCGCGTTACAAAAATGGGAACCCCTATCGCTAACGATTGCGCATGGCGTACCGAATCTAGAAAATAATCTTTTTAGAAACGTGACTACAACTCGGGAGTCGTTCGTAGGAAGAGCTTGGGCCTCAGCCCATCGTGAAACATAATCAACAGCAACTAAAATATATTTGTTTCTGAAGCTAGAAGGAAGGGGGCCAACAAAATCAATTCCCCAGAGGTCGAAAATTACGCACTCTAAGAAATAATTTTGCGGCATTTCATTTTTATTAGAAATATTGCCCGACCGTTGGCAACTATCACACCTGCTCACAAAGGCTTGCGCGTCTTTAAACAGGCTAGGATAGTAAAAACCCGCGCAAAGCACCTTGTGAGCGGTGCGAGCAGCTTGATAGTGCCCATCTGTCGGACCTTCATGCAAATGTTTAAGAATATCAATTCCTTCATCAAAAGAAACACATCTCCTTATCACCTGATCCGCACAAATTTTGAAAAGATGCGGGTCTTCCCAAAAGTAGTTCTTCAGCTCAGAAAAGAATTTCTTCTTTTGCTGAGAGGAGAACTCTCTTGGGAGTACCCGGGCCACTAGATAGTTGGCGATGTGCGCGAACCAAGGAGAAGTAGATGTATTAACTAAAAGTAGCTTCTCATCAGGAAAATAGTCATTAAAAGATTTTTCATTTAATTTTTCTATAAAGGGGTTATCTAATCTGGATATATGGTCGGCGGCCAAGTTCTCGGCTCCTCGCTTATCACGGATCTCTATGTCAAACTCCTGGAGGAGTAAGACCCAGCGAATCAAGCGAGGCTTGACATCCGTTTTGGCAAGAAGGTACTTGAGGGCCGAGTGGTTCGTAAAAACAATGATTTTCGAAAGTGTAATGTAAGGGCGAAATTTATCAAACGCAAATACCACAGCTAAGAGCTCCTTCTCGGTTGTGGTGTAATTTTCTTGTGCAGATGTGAGGGTTTTACTAGCATAATAGATGGGGTGGAAGTTCTTAGATATGCGTTGACCTAATACGGCCCCCACTGCAAAACTACTCGCATCGCACATAATCTCGAAGGGAAGGTCCCACACCAGAGCTATCATAATTGGTGCGTTAATTAACTTTTCTTTAATTGATTCAAAGGCAGAAATACAAGAGTCATCAAAAATGAATGGAGCGTCTTTCTCTAAGAGATGGGTGAGGGGCTTTGTGATCTTGGAGAAGTCCTTTATAAAACGACGATAAAAACCAGCGTGGCCTAGGAAACTTCTTATATCTTTTATGTTTGTAGGTGGCGGCAACTTCTCAATAACTTCTATCTTGGCAACGTCTGCCTCAATACCTTTAGCAGAAATTTTATGACCCAAAACTAACTCTTCCCTCACCATAAAATGGCATTTTTCCCAATTTTGGGCAAGGTTAGTTTCTTCGCATCGTTCTAAGACTTTTTCGAGGTTTTCTAAACATCTATCGAAGGAATCGCCGAACACGGAGAAATCGTCCATGAATACCTCCATAATGCTTTCTACGTACTTGTCAAATATTGCGAGCATACATCGTTGGAATGTAGCTGGCGCATTGCATAATCCAAACGGCATTCTTCGGTACGCGAAGGTGCCGAAGGGACAAGTAAACGTAGTTTTCTCTTGGTCCTCGGGAGAGATGGGTATTTGAAAGTACCCCGAGAGGCCATCGAGAAAACAATAAAAGCTATGGCCGGAGAGACGTTCTAAAATCTGGTCGATAAACGGTAAAGGAAAGTGGTCCTTGCGGGTGGCGTCATTTAACTTACGATAATCTATGCACATACGCCAACCCGTCACCGTCCGTGTCGGGATTAATTCATTATTCTCATTACTAACTACGGTTATCCCTCCCTTTTTTGGAATTAGTTGAACGGGGCTAACCCACTTACTGTCCGATATAGGGTAGATAATTCCTGCGTCTAATAGTTTCATAACCTCGCCCTTAACTACTTCTTTCATATTCGGGTTTATACAGCGCTGAGGTTGGATAGAGTTACGCGAATTATCTTCCATTAAAATTTTGTGGGTACAGAAAGATGGGCTTATGCCCTTGATATCAGAAATTTGCCAAGCAATAGCCCGGCGATGCTTACGTAGAACTAGCAGAAGTTTATCATTTTGCGTATCCGTGAGGTAGGCCGAAACGATAACTGGTAACTTGGACTCTTTTTCTAAGAAAGCATACTTAAGGTGTTCGGGAAGTTCTTTAAGTTCTTGGGTAGGGTGTTCTTCATAAGAGGATTTTGAGATTTTTTCTTTTTCAAAAATAATATCTTCATAAACTTTTTTATAAGGAACGTAATAAGGGGTGGGGTTAGCAGCCAAGACGGCTTCTTGTAGTGATTCAGTGGGAAGAACAGAGGAAGAACAAAAATCAGAAAATTCTTTTTCAAACTCAGAAAGACAATAAGAAGATTCATCACTTCCTTGCAGTGATTCCGTTGTAAGAGAAGAGGAGCAAAAAGTAGAAAATTCTTTTTCAAAGTCGGAGAGGCAGTAGGAAGAATCATTACTCACGGCGTCTACGAAAAAGCATGAGTCATCGTTTGCTAAGGTGTTCTCCATCGAAGGGGTGATAGAAAATGTGACTTCATCGTCGCCTACTCGAAGAAAGAGCTTACCATTGCTTACGTCAATGATGGCTCGGGAGGTGGCAAGGAAGGGTCGGCCAAGGATCAGGGGAACCTCGACGTCTTCTTCGATGTCCAAAATGACAAAGTCCACCGGGAAGATGAACTTGTCGACTTTCACTAGAACGTCCTCCACTATTCCTAACGGGTACTTGACGGATCTATCGGCTAGCTGGATACTCATACGCGTGGGGTTAAGGCTACCAATCCCTAACTTTTTGAACAACGAAAATGGCATCAGGTTTATACTTGCGCCTAAGTTGGCTAACGCGTGTTTAAAAAAGAGATCACCGAAGACACACGGGATAGAGAAACTACCCGGGTCACTGATTTTCTTCGGCAAACCGTTTGTTAAAACGGCGGAGCACTCGGCGTTTAGCGTGACGTGCAAAAGATTCTCTAACTTCTTCTTATTTGTGAGGAGGTCTTTAATATATTTGGCGTATTTCGGCATTTGCGAAATAGCCTCGTGGAAGGGAAGATTAATGTGAATTTGTTTGAAGATTTCTAAGAAGCGGGAGTACTGATCATCTTGACGTTGTCTATTAAGTTCAGAGGGGTATGGAGGAGTTGAATTATTTTTGAAGATGGGTGGTGGAGTGAGATTATTTTCTAAAGCGGGGGTGATTACTTCTTCAGCAGAGGGTGTAAGCGGAGCGGAGCTTTGATTTTTAAAAGCGGGAGCGGAGCTTTGATTTTTAAAAACGGGAGCAGAGCTTGCCTCGGGCTCTTTACTTACCATACCGGAGACTTGCTTCCCACTACGAAGAGTTATAGATTTCGCTTGCTCTCTCGGGTTGGGTTCGGTATTGGAAGGAAGAGACCCTGCGGGTCGCTCAGAAATTATTTTCGCGAGCTGTCCTACTTGATTTTCTAGACTTTTTACGCTTCCGGTTAACGTTCGTATAGTGGCGTCATTTGTGGTGATATATTTAGAAAGTAATTCCTCCAAGCTTGGAGGTTTTGGGTAATTTTGAAGAGGTGGTGGTGGTGGTGGTGCAAAAAAATCATTTTACGGGGGTGGGCGCATCGCATTCGATGGATTACTCTATGAAAAGTTCGGGTGATTTCTTAAAGCGGGGTTATAACTATTCGGAAAATTAAAATCAGGCGGAGGAAAATTCGCAGCAGAAAAATTATTAAAAGCAGTTCTAGGCATATTATTAACATAATCTAAATGTTCTGGAGTAGGGGTTGCAGATTCCCATACCTGAGGGGCGGAGGCAGCAGTCACCTCCGTTATCTTTTTGCTTAGGATTTCTACTTGCAGAGCGAGCTGGGAGACGTTGTCCACTTCATAGATACCTGCAGGCTTGTTCGGGCAGGACCTAGGCACATTCCACTGATAAGTGTTCATGGCCATGTCCTCAAAAAGCTCAAGAGCGGCTTCCGGGGTCTTATGATTTAAAGTACCGCCAGAAGCTGCGTCTATCATTTGCTTCGTGCTTTGATTTAGCCCGTTATAAAACGTCTGCACTTGTAACCATACAGGCAGCGCGTGATGTGGGCATCGTCTTAATAATTCTTTAAATCTCTCCCAGGTTTCATATAAGGTTTCAGAGTCTATTTGTCCGAAGGCAGAGATGTCGTTCCTAAGTTTTGCGGTTTTAGCTGGCGGAAAATACTTCGCCAAATTTTTTTCAGTTAATTCATTCCAAGTGGTTATGCTATTTTTCGGAAGTGTGTTAAGCCACTGCTTAGCTTTAGTTCTTAGAGAGAAGGGGAAGAGTCTCAGCCTGATCGCATCATTTGTGACACCATTTATCTTGAAGGTGTCACAAATTTCAAGAAAGCTAGCTATATATGCGTTCGGATCTTCATCTTGAAGTCCGTCAAATTGCACATATTGCTGCACCATTTGAATTATGCTAGGCTTTAATTCGAAGTTATTATTTGCTATAGCAGGGCGGACTATACTTGATTCTGTTCCCTCGAGGTTTGGTCGTGCATAATAGGACATAGTCCTTTGCACGGCCTCATCTACGTTGGGTTCTTCCATTCTTAAAGTAGCAAATGACTCGGAGTCCTCAAACGGCACTTGGATAGTAGGACCTTGAAATCGCGATCTTCTCCGAAGAGTACGCTCAATTTCGTGGTCCAAGTCCAAAATGACCGACGGACTCCCGCGGGTCATGCACTAAAAGAACAGAAAAGAAGAGGAGGAAGAGAAAAAGGATAAACTAGAAAAAAGATTAGAAATTTTTTTTTCTTTTTTAAATAGAGATTTTTTTTTATATAGATTAACTCCCGAACTTCCCAAGGACTACCCCGTGAAGGGTTCGCAAGGTACTAGACAAGACAGTGGCGCTTAAAGCCCTTTGCCCTTTTCGAGAGAATTAGGTGGCGTAGAAAAATTGTGAGGTTGGTTTCTATTAAGAGCGGTGATAAAAAAAAAATTTTTTTTGATTTTTAAAATTTAAAGAAGGAGGATGAGAAAGAGAAGATAAAATTAGTAGGTTCGTGTTTTCAAAATATCAACGGAAATTGGGTCCCCGGCAACGGCGCCAAAAACTTATTGCGCGCTAGGGTTCGAAGAAAATAAATGCAACCGAACTAGCAACCCGATGAGGCAAGTATACCTATCGAATTGTAGCAAGGGGACACAAGTGTCGTATTGAAATCCGGGAACTGTTGGCTATGCTTACTCACACGAACGCTATTATCTTATCGACGGAAAAACTAGGGTTTTAGAAAATCTAAGTGCAGAGGAGAAAGTAAAGCTATACTAGAAAGAGAAACACTGCAATTAAGTAAAGCTATTAAGTAAAGAACTATGCTAGAAAGGAAACTACTGCAGTTAATTAAAGAGCACAAGATAGTAGACTACTACGAAAGGTAGAAAATATGAAATGGAAATGCCCAAGATCAAGATTCACCTCGGCTAAAGACGATTAAGAAAATGCGATAAAAATCTAAACTTAATAGGATAAGGGTCCTTGACCGTGGAGGTTCCTAAAGCTTGAACACGCTTCTCTCGAAGTCGTGCCCAACTGAGTTTAGGAAGGTCTGACCGACTCTCGTCTAAATCGGAGGCCTAAAACTCGCTTTACGCGGTGAACCCCACTATTGGATTTTACTCCAATCCGGGAGATTTGGACGTCAGCCTCTCTCGAGGGGTGCGTACAACTCCCATTACTCTTGATTGCTCACTCCATTCTTTCGGCCTCTCGGCTAGCCCAGAATGAAAGCAAAGGCGGAGAGTATATATCGAAAATATACCTCCAACCCGTGATTAATCAAGAGTAATTCAAGGCCCTAACCTAAAAAGAAAAGATTAATTAAAACATCATAACATAATCGCTCTAACCTCGGATCATCAAGATCGAGTACAAGGAGGATTAGTTAATCATTATGGAATGGAGGGTGGGGGATGAGTAGTAAAGCATAAGAAGGAACACAAGTTAAAGGAAGAACAATTTTATTAATGAAAAAGGGCAAGTTACACTAATGAAAATAAAATTACAAGTGCATGAAAATTAAACCCTATTCTAGCCCTACAATTAGCACTAAGCAAGAGCAAAGATTACAAAGAAAGCTAAGCCAAACCACAATTAAGCTAGGGTTAAACAAAAAGTACAAAGAGAGGGGGAGAGAGAGAGAGAGAGAAAGCATGAAAAAGGATCAAGAAACAAAGGGGCAGCACCTCCCCCACTCTACCAAAGCTTGCTGAAATATAGAGGGGGGGTCTCAATTTATAGAATTTTTCTCGGGTTGGTCACGCCCTCCGACATGCCCTAGTGGGGGCGTGTAAGGGGGCATGACAGTACTATGTTGACCTCGGGCTCTGGATTCTGGCGGGAGGGATGATTGCTTCGGTACGTCGGTGGTCACGCCCTAGGTCACGCCCGTGTAGGGGGGGCGTGACAGGCACGTCATGTCCAAATCATTGGTCGGAAATCCGTCAGTCGTCGAAAAAGGAGGGTGTCACGCCCATGTCACGGGCGTGACATGGGGCGTGACAGTACTATTTGCGTGCTGAGGCGGAACGGCATTTAATGCGGCGGCAGCTTTGCGGCAGAGGGCGACACGCCCATGGTCACGCCTGGTGACACGCCCGGGGAGGGCGTGTCAGGGGGGCATGACAGCGGTTTTTGACCATTTTCTGTCCATTCCAGCAGGAGTCCTGGGGATCGGGTGACACGCCCTAGGTCACGCCCAGGGAGGGCGTGACAGGGGGCGTGACAGGCCATTTTGGCAATTTTTCTGGAAACCTGCAAAAAGACAGGAAAAAGTTAGTGGCAATAAAATTTACATAAAAAGTATAAAAATAAACTAATAATAGACATGATTTGTACACTATAAAATATAAAATACGATAATAGTTTAGGCTACAAAACGTATTATCAATATTGCTTGCTTGGGATGTAGACTCTCAATTGACCAGTTCGATTTGTTGCTCATATGTTGTCGTAGCGCAGAACTCTGTATTTGGTTCGGCTTGGAGTAGTAGGTCTCTATGCATGACTAAATGTCCTAAGTTATTAAGTTCAAGACTATCGTATTCGTACATTAGTCCTTCAATTTCCATTCTATTTTTTAATCTAATTTGGTCATCGTAAGTACCTTTGTAATTATACCTAACTATATGACCGTCTTCTATTCTGTTCATTACGCAGAGAGTCCACGTCAGAATTTATCTCGTCTTGTTCAGGGATTGGCTTATGCACATATCCTTGGAATCTTAAGCTGTAAGTGTTATCTAAGTTTTTATATAAAAGACTATTATCGGGGATACTAACTGTGCGATTTGTTAAATTATCGCTGATATTCCAAGCTAGTCCTTCTAATATGGCTGGGTCAATATCCATAGGTTGAATCATTTTTACACCCGTACTGCTTATGGAATCTATAATATGTTCGATATTACGCTTGTATTTTGTGGTACTGTTGTTTGTTAGTTTTCCTAATAATCCGATATTTATCAGCAAGTTGCTGTGTCCGGTGAAATCTTCGTATCCCTTTGTTTGGATTCCTAATTCAATTTTGTCTGTCTTTTATACTAACCATGAAGTCCGGACTACAATAAAATATTCCTTTGTTTCCTAACATGTCTACTTCCATGGCGGCGATCATTGCCTTACGGGCGTCTGACTGCCATCTTTTATCTAAGAGTGTGATTAGAACTTCAGTTCATAATCTTTTTCTTGCTAGTCCCTTTAATCCGATAACTATTAATCCCAAATGGACTAATTTTTTATCTGTCTTTTTTATCTGGCTTATTGTATTTTGACTGATTAACTTAAGATTATTGGGAAAGTTGGTGACTAGAAGTTCTTCTTCTATATTAATTCTTAGTAGTGTAGTGTTAAAATTAAATCTTCCGACGTGGTATAAAGCTTTCGGATTCAGGAGGTTAATTTGATGGTTATTGAATAACACTAAATCTTGTTCGACGTCTAATACTTCTTCTAGGACTGTTTCTTTTTTCGTTTTCTGTCATAGAAATTTTCCTAAAAAGGAGGAGGTGCCGACTTGGCTATTTTCCGATGTTACGGTTCTACTGGTAGTTATTATTGCTTTGGGATTCATTATTTTAAGATACTGAATTTATATGGTGCTCGAGGTTTTGTATATTTTTTGTTCCCTATTTTCAAGTCCTTTAGTTGACCTATAAGACCTTTGATTTGGGATTCCTCTGTATATCCGTTGGTTTTTTGGATCGCGAGCTCTATTTTATTATGAAGCTGGATTAAGAGGTGGATTATGGTACAATTATTAAATAGATAAAAATCACAAGGAAAAACCGCCAAGCATCCGCACCCTTTAATAAAAAATAATATTTAATATAATATTTATTAAATAGCTTTATTTTTCATAAAATGCAAAACGACGCGAAAACCGAACATCCTCGGAATTTGACGAAATTAGCACCGTAGCTAAATATCCACTCTACGAACACAACGACGAAGTCGAAATTAACTTTCGATGAACAGAACTTGAGTTATACCCACCCAAATCCAAAACACAAGCATCCCCTGAGATGCCACACCGGGTCACCCAAAACGACTCGGCTTGCTAGGGAGATCTTATCAATAAGCTACAAAATGGGCCACTCAGTTCTAAGGAGTTAATACCACACTCCATAGATGACACAAGCCAAGAAAACGCGTCGACGTAACGCCAAGCAAGATTTAAATAATCGCAGAAAAATCGGGGGCGTTACAGTCACTCCCCCTAAAAGAAAGTTTCGTCCCGAAACATTATGCACAACGCTTCAACTATAAAAGAAAAGGTAACAAGCCAAACATTATAAGAAAAAAACAAACCCAACTAATCAGGGAAATAGTTGAGGGTGAGCCTCCCTCATAGCCGACTCTAACTCCCAAGTCGTGCTTTCCAAACCCTGATTCTTCCATAAAACTTTGACCATCGGGATGGACTTCCTCCGTAGCACCCGATCTTGAGTATTTAAAATGCGGACCGACACTTCAATAAAAGAGAGGTTAGGCTCCAACTGGGGCACAACATCCAAGACTTGCCCACTACTGCGCACACACTTTCGCAATTGGCTTATATGAAATACGTTATGAACACCTGGGAAGTTTGCTGGCAATTCCAACATATAAGCTGACACACCAATCCGTTCAACAATCTTAAACGGGCCCACATACCTCAGGTTCAATTTCCGGTTCTTACCGAACCTCTTAACACTAACCATTGGGGAAACCTTAAGGAACACAAGGCCCCCTATAGAAAAATCCAAGTCAGACCTCCGCCGATTGGCGTTCTTTTCATATCTCTCCTGAACTATACAAAGCTTTTCTCGAATAAGCTTCACCGCGACTTCCATCTCCTCGAGCGCATCCGGACCTAACAAGGGTCTCTCACCTGCCTCAGCCAAAAATAGGGGGGTTCTGCAGCGCCTCCCATACAAAGCTTCAAACGGAGCCCTTTGTAAACTTTCTTGATAACTGTTATTGTATGCAAACTCCATAAGTCGCAATCGCTCATCCCACGCTCCACTGTGGTCTAGAATGTAGCATCTGATCATATAATCAACTATCTGGTTCACCCGCTCCGTCTGCCCATTGGTCTATGGGTGGTAAGAAGTAGAGTACCTCAGATCTGTACCCAAACCCTCATGCAGGCTCTGCAAAAAGTGAGAAGTAAACCGGGAGTGTCGATCAGAAATGATGCTAACAGGCACACCGTGCAATCTGATGACCTCATTCAAGTACAACTCTGCTATCTTATTCATCAGATAGTCAATCTTATACGGCACAAAGTGAGCACACTTTTTCAGTCTATCCACTATTACCCAAACAGAATCAAATCCCCTTGGAGATTTCGGTAAGCCCGTGATGAAGTCCATAGAAATACTTTCCCACTTCCAAGTCGGGATCTCTAGTGGAGTCAACTTGACACCAGGACTTCTGTGATTGGCCTTCACACGCTTGGAAGTGTGGTACTCAGTAACAAATCAGGCTATATCACTCTTCATCCTATACCACCAGGCAATTTGCTTCAAATAACGATACATCTTTGTAGATCCCGGATGGTAGGCAACACTGGATCCATGAGCCTCTCTGCATACCATACTCCTGATGTCTCCGACAGCGGGGATGCAAAATTTGCCGCGGTACTTCAAAGTACCCGCATCATCGATGGAAAAACCCGGCAACTCCCCTCTCTCAGTCCGAAGGTATAAGTGCGGAAGGTCCGGATCATCCTTCTGGTGCAACCTAGTAAGGGAAATCCAAGACGGCTCTGCCACTGCCAAACTACTCTGCATGCCAAAGCATCCCACCGAGATATCCATAAGGAAGAACTCTTCCACTAAACGATTGGCGGAGAGATTAAAGATCTTCCCTATCTTTCGGCTCAGGGCGTCGGCCACTACATTGGCCTTGCCTTGATGATACTGGATCTCTACGTCATAATCAGCCACATACTCTAGCCACCGCCGTTGGCGCAGATTCAACTCCTTTTGCGTGAAAACGTACTTCAGGCTCTTGTGATCAGTGAAGATCCTGCACTGAGCCCCATAAAGTAGATGCCTCCACAGCTTCAACGGATAAATTACTGCTGCAAACTCAAGGTCATGCATAGTGTAATTTCTCTCATGAGTCTTTAATTGCCTTGATCCATACGCAATCACTTTTCAAACCTGCATTAACACGCAACCCAGACCAACATGCGAAGCATCTACGTACACAACATACTCCACACCCTCAGTAGGTAGGGTAAGGACGGGAGCAGAGCACAATTTGTTCTTTAGCTCCAGGAAGGCTTCTTCGCACTTCTCGCTCCAAACAAAAGGCCGTGTTCTTCTGAGTCAACCTTGTCAAAGGTGCAGCCAGGGTAGAGAAACCCTCCACGAACCTCCTATCGTAGCCGGCCAACCGTAGGAAGCTTCTGATCTCCTTGGACATGCCCGGACTTCTCCAATCAATCACTGCTGCGATCTTTTCCGTGTCGACCGAGATCCCATCCTTGTTCACCACGTGGCCCAGAAACGAGACTTGAGGCAACAAAAATTCGCACTTGATCAACTTGGCGAATAATTTGTGATTCCTCAACTCCGATAGAACCAAGCGCAGATGTGTTCATGCTCCTCAGCGCTGCGGGAATAGACCAACACGTCATCGATGAAAACCACAATGAACTTGTCTAGGAAATCCTTTAACACTCGGTTCATCATATCCATGAAAGCTGATGGTGCGTTGGTCATACCAAACGACATCACCAAGAACTCAAAATGTCCATGCCTCGATCTAAACGCAGTCCGTGGAATATCTGCCTCAAGGATCCTGAGCTTATGATAGCCAGAACAAAGATCGATCTTGGAGAACACTGTGCTACCACGCAATTGATCAAATAAGTCATCGATCCTCGGCAGAGTGTACCTGTTTTTAATAGTGACTTTGTTCAACTCCCTGTAGTCGATACAAAGCCACATCGACCCATCATTCTTCTTTACAAACAAAACAGGAGCACCCCAAGGCGACGAACTCCGCCTGATAAACCCTTTTGCCAATAACTCATCTAACTGGACTCGCAACTCCTCTAACTCACGAGGGTCCATCCGGTACGACGCCTTAGCAAAGGATGCGTACCCGGTTCCAAATCAATCACAAACTCAACATCCCGATCGGGAGGAAGACCAGGAAGGTCATTAGGAAAAACATCTGCGAAACAACGAACAACGGGAATCTCCTCTAAGCGCGGTACACTAACAGCGGTTCCAACCATCGAGACTAAACAAGCAAAACAACCAGAAAGAAACAACTTCTGAGCACATACCGCAGAAATGACAGGAGAATCTTGGCACGGTTCAGCATACACGCTTCCTGGCTGACCATCATCCTTGATGATGTCCACGCGCTTCCCTTTGCACTGAATGACCGCATCATACTTAGACAGCCAGTCCATGCCCAGAATAACATCGAAGTCCTCCAGATCAATCATCTTCAAGTCTGCCCTCGCAAGAAAATCCCCTTACAAAACAGCGCAATCTAGAATGCCCAAATCTGATAACACAGATTCATCAGAAGGGAACTTGACGTGGAAGGTATCACGAAGTCGACCTAGAGTTAATCGATGTTGCTCCAAAGGCTCTAGCCACAAATGAGTGGATAGCACCGGAGTTGAACAGAATGCGCGCCCAGCGGTTCTTCACCTTAAATTTCCCTATAGGAGTATATACAACTAAGGATTTACCAAACCCAACTGTAACCATTCTAGTAAATAAAACTTTCAAGCTGGAAAAAGAAACAACTAACCTGAGATGACCTGAGTCGAAGCTTGAGCCTCCTCGAAAGAGATCACGTTCAGCTTTCCTTTACCCTTGTCCACACGCTGAGGCGGAGCTAGTGCCTGAAGTGGAACTGCATGAAGAGCAGGCTGGACCTTAGGACACCTAGACTTGATGTGACCCTTCTGCCCGCACTGATAGCAGACTTTATCCTTGGACCAGCACTGGGCAGCATCATGCCCGGGTGGCTTGCAAACAGAACAGGTAACATCCCTCCTAGGAGCACCCTATATAGCATGAACTTGCTCCTTCTTCTGAGCTGCTGCCTTTTTGAAACACCTCTTAACAGGGTGGCCTGACCGACCACAGAAGCTACACACGACCTTGCTCTTCTTTCCCGAAGCAGCACCGGGTACCTGGGGTTTCTTCTCCTCAACAGACTTCCTCTTGTCCTTCCTCATTTGCTGGCCTCTTCACTTTGCGGTCTCGATAGAATCCACTTTCAGAGCAGCCTCAAGTCTCTGATCCATAAGCATTGGTCAACTGCTACACCTCGCTCCTCAAGCCACAAAGGAATCGCTTGACTCGATCAGCCTCAACACTTACCAACCCAGGAGCAAACCGGCTCAACTTGCTGAAAACTATCTCATACTCACCGACCGTGAGTTGCCTTTGCTTTAGGTGGAGGAAGTCATTCATAAGACGGTCACGCTCGATCGAAGGCAAGAACATCCTCAGCAGCATTTCCTTGAATACTTCCCAAGAGCAACCATCTACCAAGCTCTCCTTTTCTCTAAGCCACCAACTATTTGCCAAACCCTTGAGCTTATAGGCGGCTATCATCACTCCATGATCATCTGAAATACCGGAGTACGAGAACATATCCTCCATGGAGATCAGCCAAATGTCTATGACCATGAAATCTGCCTTCCCCTCATAAGTAGGGGGGCTAAGTCTCTGAAACTGCGAGATGAATGCCATCTCTGCTGGCACCACCACTGGACGTCTCAGGGGTGCAGGAGGAGGGGGAACAGCTAACCCTCCTGCAGGGCCTTGCACTCCCTTAGTCTGTCCTGCCATAACTGCCACCAAAGACTGGATCTGGGCTCGCACCTCCACCATCTGCCTGCTTAAGGAATTGCTACTCTATCGCAGGCTCTCGATAACCGCATCATTCTGCGCTCCCGATGACTCACCCTCAGATAGGGGGGTCAATCTAGTCGAAGGGCGTCTCGCAATCCAAAAGTCATAGCAACCTTTGTCAGATCTTAGTACGATAGCTACAACTAACCACAAGTACAAAAAATACATACATAAATATGAACTTAAAGCTGCTAAACTTGCTCTAGGAGTTTATTTTTACAAGATTTGATGTTATGCCCTAACCTAGGATCGTTAACCACCACCATTCTAACTCTTGTGCCTAGATCGGGAATGCATGACTTTATATTATTTTTGACTCGAAAACATATGTGTGTATATATGTCATCCTGCCAGTCTTTAGCTTGGCACGTTGTGCTTATGCAATGTTATGCTATGCATGTTTGTGCTATGCATTCTAAAAAGGCCCTAATGCATATTATGAGCGGCGTACACATGAAAATGTTATTCATCCTATACTACATAACATTTTCATGCAACGAAAAGAAAACGAGCTAGTGGCAGCAATGTGGTGAGGTTATGCATCCCATACTACATAACCCTCACATGTTTCCCCTATGGTGGATCCATATACGAACACATATTATGCATCCCATACTACATAATATGCCTCGTATACTTCGTGTTATGCTATGAGTGTAGTGTTCGTGATGTTGCCAAGACGTGCTTATAACATATCGGTGTGTGAATGACATGCTGCCAAACTGTTAATGCAATCAAAAGGGACGGTTGCCCGACTAACTTGTCAAGCAACCTCCCTCTGATACCAACTGTCACAACCCGCATTTTCTACGACGAAAACGGAGTATCAGAGTAGGAGAAAACACGCATCATGATGCCACGTCAAGCAGGGGATAACTGCCGACGCTCTGGCAAACCACTATCAACTATACTTTAAGAAAAATTCCTAAGTTATATGATTAGAAAATCAGTTATATTTTTAAAGGCCGTATCCCTCGCCTCAGTGGATCACCTAGTCCACAATTTAAAAATTATACTTATACGCTGCGGAAAATACTTGATTCAGGTTCGACATCCTAAAAGAGTGCATAAGTGTCCCAAAAGGAACACTTATACTATGCAGGACCCTACTTTTGATTTATACTATATATATAGAAAAATGATCTTTTTACGTTATTTAGAAAATAGTGATGAGTTTTATAAAACATGCTAATCATGAGGAATACTTATAATAGTGTTTTTAGGTTAAAAAGTAACTAGCAACCTAGCATAAATCATCCCCAGAGCAAGTAGACTATCTCCAGAAAGGTAGCAGCAAAAAGTAATACATCTAGTATCAAGGTAAAACTACCAGTGGGCGCCAACAAACTGACACAAACCCACTAGCAAGTATGTATGTTTGTAAGAAAAAAAACAGTAAAACTACCTCACAAGACCAAGGAACTAATCTCCACAGTACGAGAGACCACCAGCAATAGCACAGCAAAACTAGCAGCCTAATCGGCTACTAACAAGAACTTGAGGCATTCAAAGAAGAAAAGAATACCTCAGCAAGCTAAACAAGTAAAAAGTTGTACGGAAAAGTTAAGTTATAAGGTAAGCAAGAAGAGTAAGCAAACTGAAACAAGAACCACTGTCTAAGACAAGACAAAAGAAAAGCACTAAGTGCGAGGAAACAACAACAACCCTGCCCAAAAATAAATCCTGCAGAGTTTACCAGGCTACCATGAGCCCAAACGTTGCAAATTTACAAAGGAAGAAACGTCTAACACCCTAAGCTGTGAGGTATGGTAGTAACAAAAATAATGCGGATCTGGGTTGGAGGCAATCTCGGTCCCCCAACCACCATTTTCAAGAAACAAAGCTCAAGGGTCTACATGTGAAAGCACTAGGGACCTCCTACCCCCTTGCCCAGCCTGTACCTGGAGCAAGATAAAAGAAAAAGGGTGGCCTTGGCTAAATTACACAATAACTTCCCCAATAAGAGCTTCAAACCACCACTACTAACCACGACCCACGATTCGGCCTTTTTTGGAAAAATGGAAAATAGCCGACAAGGAACATCAAAATTAAGGAATTCACTCGGGGGAGAAAATCAAGGTAAGGGAAAAGCGTTGGGATGACTCAACACAGCATGGCGTTGAGTGAGCCCCACTCACTGAATGCCTAAACTAACGGTGGCGTTGAGTGAGTGACCCTCACTCAATGCCAAAACAGTAATGGCGTTGAGTGAGGGTCACTCACCCAACGCCTTCTGCATCACTAGTTGTGGCGTTGAGTGAGCTAACCTCACTCAATGCTAAAACAGCTATGGCGTTAATGTGAGGTCCACTCCCTCAATGCCTTCAGCAAAGTAGGCTGTGGCGTTGAGTGAGCTAACCTCACTCAATGCCAAAATAGCTATGGCATTTAGTGAGGTCCACTCCCTCAACGCCTTAGCACTAAACTGCAAAACCCAACTGTGGCATTGAGTGTGTCCACCACTCTAAACGCCAAAATAGCTTTGGCATTTAGTGAGGTCGACTCACTCAATGCCAAAGTACTTAGCCACGAAAACCAACTGCGGCGCTTAGTGCGCCCACCATTCTCAATGATAGAACAGCTTTGGCATTGAGTGAGGTCAACTCACTCAATGCCAAAGTACTTACCCGTAGGAAAGGGCTGCGACATTGAGTTAGCCTGCCTCACTCAGCTCCTAAACCGTCATGGCGTTGAGTGAGGCCCACTCTCTCAACGCCATCCGGATGAGGTCGGCAGGAATGCAGATTGATTCTCACCGAATCGGCGGGAATGCAGATCGATTCTCGCTGAATCAGCGGTAATGCAGATCTATTCTCGCCGAATAAGCGGGAATCACTAACGATTCCCATCGAAGTCGGCGAGAATCACTAAGTGATTCCCGTCGATTATGACTTAGAAGAATTTCTCTCTCAAGGCCACACTACTTTGCCGCAAAAGAACAGATCAAGGGGCAATGACGTTGAGTGTGTGCACCACACTCAACGCCAAGTCCCAGCAGACCCGGCGTTGAGTGTGTGCACAACACTCTACGCCAAGTCCAAGCAGACCCGGCGTTGAGTGTGTGCACCACACTCAACGCCAAGCCCTGAATCCTCCATCGCTAACTCCAACAAGTCTATTCCTGTAGTAATATTAATCTAACAGCCAAACACGTTTCTAGGGTTATAATGAGGACTAGCACAATTTTCGAGTTAAAGCTTCTAACTCCTACCTGGCTACAGCTACAGCACAGGAAAATGCTAACCTAACCCTTAATTCCTTCCCCGGCCCGAGAACAAACAAGCTACAACGAGGGAAAAAGAACAGAGAACATACATGGCTGTTTTAGGCAAGGTTCTGTACAGGGAATTTTGTAACAACAAGCTTAGGCATCATCACCGGTTCTTGCACAGGAAGAGAAAGCATTTATTGTACAGGAAAGGAAACTGACTATGGCTAAAGCAATACTCGGTTGTATCAAATAGGCTAACTGGGCAAATAAGAAAACAGGAAAAACTAAATGTCAAGGGAAAGAGTACCACTTTCCTCGATTTCCAGCGGAGCTTGGTCGGCCTCCATTATCCTCACTCGGTACCAACAACAGCAACACCTAAAGTACAAATCTGGAGCTTTAATGGCGGAAACAAACAACCCTAGAAAATCGAGACCCCTAGAAACACCACGAAAACTGAATTTCTTACCGTAGGAATGAAGGTCTAGGCGAGAGCAATCCAAATCCGCTTTTGGAATCGAATTCCGTCCACAAACACTCCCGGAATCGGCGTCCGAAGGGGAGCAGTTCCGGCGGTTTCTCTGCTTTCCGCGAATAGGCGCAGACTGGTTCGGTCTTTCGGGAAGATGAATAGGAGCGGTTTCCTCTTAAGTCTAAACTATCATATATATAGCATCCTCTTAATCTTAATTAACTAATAAATTAATTAAGGCTAAAAATGACTGGTTCGGTCTTTCGGGAAGATGAATAGGAGCGGTTTCTCATACTTACTACTTCTGAACAAGTATCAAATAATAATAAAATAACATCTAGATTATATGCATAAACAAATATTAAAGAAAATACGATGTCTTGAAAGCAAGGTAGAAAGCATGCTGCAAGACTATAAAGCATAGTGATGTTGGGTCAGTTCAGTCTTAGCGGTTGCTAGCTCTGGAAAACTGAAACAACCCGAAAAAGCTATGTTTTTTAGGTAGGAAAATGTAACCATCCGAAGCTTACCATTATTACTTGTCCCCTTATTTAGTTATTATGGCAGATAATCATGTCGTTGCATTGCTGATTGCTTTTATATGAATCTGTCTATTTAGTTATATTCTTATGATAGAGAATCATGCCGTCATATTCCTAATTGCTTTTTATTGGTCTTTTTATTTAATTATTTCCTTATGGCAGACCACAGATAATCATGTCATTGCATCATGATTATCTATTTTCTTGTATGTTGCTTAATTGAAAGTTATAAACTCAGGGACTCCTCCAGCTTTAGAGGTAGAGAAGAATTTCCACCAATCTTCCATCATTTTGTCCCACCTTCCTAGGAGTTTTTCTCATGCTTAAAAAAGATCCCAACATTAGTTGATGATCCTCAGCCATGATGAGATAATATTATAAACTTGGCACATCAATAATCAAATGTTATGCTAATATCATTACTTGAAATGGACAAAATAGAATGATTCTAAACTTATGCTGATACATATACTCACTTATATATAGCTAAGAATGATTCTAAGGAGTTAAGACCACACTCCACAGTTGACACAAGCCAAGAAAATGTGTCGACGTAACGCCAAGCAAGAATTAAATAATCATAGAAAAATCGGGGGCGTTACACCCGGCCACGTCCCCTGCTGGCCACCACCGCCACCATCTTCGTCGAGGTGGGGGCCATCGACTGTCGGCGGCACGGTCGCTAGAGTGACCTTTTCCGGCGAACCAGGGAACTCATTTTTCACGACAAAACCATGAAAATGAAAGCTTCAATCGGGATCAATTGAGCCCGATTTTTATTCTAAATGATCCCTATGATCTACCCATAGGAGAAGAAGAAGGGGAGGAACTTGATTATGGCCTGGAGGCGCGTTGATTGTCGGGATGCCATTTCTGATGGTGGCGCCGCTAGGTTCTTGCAATAGTATAGTGAACTGCTCCGGATCCTTCAGGAAAGGTGTGTAAATGACTCCTCTCTGTATGGTGAGGCTTTTAGAAGCATCAGTTGGGGAAGGGATACGGCCTTAGCATTAATGGCCATTAATGGCCTTCAATGAAGCTTTCAGCCAAGTGGTGGGGGGGGGGTGAACCTGCCTTATTGTGGCAAGGAAATGGCTTGAAACTTCTCCTCTTCCCCAGAGAAGTTGAATGCAGCAATAAAGGTGGCCCTTGGCCTCCCTAAGCCATGAATGGCTTTCTTCCTTCCTCTTCTTCTCTCCTCCATTAAAGGGGAATTTGGAGTTTTCTCTCTCCTGCCCTTCATGGCCGAATTATGTCATAGCACTAGCCTAAATGCAGCCCACTAAGCTAATATAAAGTTGTTAGGAGGTGATTAGCCCAAGTGGCTAGGGCTTGAGCTTGGGTTAGCCCTTTTGAGCTAAGTTTGACCTAAACCTTTACTAAGGTTGACCTTGATAAATTTGGTCTTTTGGGTTGCCCCCAATGGGTCCTTGGTGACCCATTGGCCTCCCTTAAGGTCTAGGTAGGGTTGACTTGGCACCTTTGAGGTCACTTGACCCTTAGTAATGACACTTTGACCACTTTGGGGCTTGAGTTGACTTGGGTCAACTTAGCCACTAGGGTTGACTCCAATGGGTCCTTGGTGACCCATTGACCTCAATCTAGGGTTAGGAGGGAATGGGTTGGGTCTACTTGGCTAAGGAAAGGTTAATTGACCCAATGTAGGTCAGTTTGACCCATTTAGGGTTAGGGCTGACTTAGGTCAACTTAAGCTCTAAGGTTGACCCTAATGGATCTTTGGTGAACCATTGACCCCACTCTAGGTCTAGGGAGACATTGGTAGGGTTGGTTGGGCTCATTAGGGCACATTGCCCTTAGCTAGGGCATCTTACCCTATTTAGGCCTAGGATGATCCTATGTCAACTTGGCCACCCTGGGTTGACTCAAATGGACCCTCAGGGCCTTTCAACAGATTTGTGAGCTCATGATGGGGTCTTGGAGTCTCTTGATCATCCTAAACTAGGGTTTAGGAATCAACTATTTGCAGACCATTCATCCCAATCACTTTTATTACTAAGTCCACTTGATCTTCCTGGCTTCTAGGGTTTTGTCATGACCTAGTCATGACAAAACCACTCCTAGGGGGTCTCTGAGGGATGTTACAACATTAATAAACTCTTCTACCACCAGAGTTTTCTTGTTAAAAATATTATATGCTTTAGAATGACTACTATATCCTATAAAAATACGTACAAAATATTTTTCACTAAACTCTGTGCGGTAATACTTCCCATTATTAAGTTCGAAGCATTTACTTCCAAAAATTCATAAGTAGGACACAGTCGGTTTTCTGCCCTTTAGTAGTTCATAGGGAGTCATACAGTGGTTCTTGTTGATTAGAGCTCTATTTTGCACATGGCATGCTGTGTTGACTGCTTCAGCCCAGAAGTACACCAAAAGTGAAACATCGTTCAACATAGTTGTAAATTCTCTATGAGGATTATATTCCTTTTCTTAGCAATACCATTTTGCTATGGACTGCACAGGAAGGAAAACTGATGAAAGATACCTTGGCTTTCACATAATTTTGTCATGGCACTAAACTGAAATTCTGTTCCGTGGTCACTTTTGATTTTCACCACTGAGCAGTTCAATTTTTTCGTAATTTGCCGGACAAAATTACTGAAAGAATCAAAGGTGTCTGGCTTGTGTTTTAGAAAGAACACCCAAGTAAAATGAGAGTATTCATCAACAATTACCAACGTATATACTTACCTCCTAAACTGTGAATTGGTATGGGACCGAATAAGTCCATATGAAGTAAATATAAACTTCTCGAAGAATCTTTTTCAGCAATACCCTTGAAGGTAGACCTTGTCTGCTTACCCATTTGGCATGAGTGACATGGACTCTCTTTAAGGAACTTAATGTTGGCGACATTGCGCACTAAGTTGTTAGAAAATAATATATTTAATGTTTTCAAATTAATATGTTCTAATCTCTAGTGTCATTGGTCATAAAGAGACGCACTACTTTTAGCCAAAAAGAACACTAGTGTAGAATTGTCTAAACATAGAAAATTTAAACAAAATATGTTTCTACTTTGAGTGTCTATTAAGATCGTCTCCAAATTAGTAGATGAATTTATCAGACACTTGTCCTTGTAGAACTCAACGATATAACCTTTGTCACATTATTGACTTATGCATTTTAGGTTATGTTGTAATCCTTCAACATAAGCCACTTTTGTGAAAGAAACTATGCCATTGGAAATCATACTGTAGCCTTTAGTAGTTCCCCCAGCTGACCCTCCAAAGATGACTTTTAGTATGTCTTTTAATGGGGTATAATTAAGTAATAGGCTTCTTGTCCTAGTCATATGCCGAGAGCATCCACTTTTCAAATACCATATCAGAGTTTTGTTAGCCTTTGGACATACCTGTACCTATAAATCATTTTACCTTAGGAACCTAAACATATTTTGGTCCTTAGTTCCTTATTAGCTTACCACTACTAGGAACATTAACCTGACGAGTGGTCGGTCTCGCACAGTTAACTCATGGAGTTTCAAAATTTGTAGGGTTAAACCAACAATCTATGCTAAAATGACCAATTTTGCCGCAACACTAACAGTCAAACCTGTTGTATCATATATTATACTCCTGCTTTACCCTTTGAATATGAGGTCTAGCAGGGGCAACATTCATAGAGGTCGAAGCTTCCTAATTGAAACAAACATAGGGTTTCTCCATATCCTTTACATTAGGTACAAAAGTCTTGGCTTTTGGTGCCTTCTTATAGTTATATACATGAACATATGGAGCACAATTTTGACTTGGCACCTTGGAGGTCACTTGACCCTTTATAAGGGAACTTTTACCACTTTGGGTTTTGAGTTGACTTGGGTCAACTTAGCAACTAGGGTTGACCCCAATGGGTACTTGGTGACCCATTGACCTCACTCTAGGGTATGGAGGGCATGGGTGGGGTCCACTTGGCTAAGGGAAGGTCAATTGACCCTATGTAGGTCAATTTGACACATTTAGGGTTAGGGTTGACTTAGGTCAACTTAAGCTCTAAGGTTGACCCAAATGGATCTTTGGTGACCCATTGACCCCACTCTAGGTCTAGGGAGACCTTGCTAGGGTTGGTTGGGCTCATTAGGGCACATTGCCCTTAGCTATGAAATCTTGCCCTATTTAGGCCTAGGATAATCCTAGGTCAACTTGGCCACCCTGGGTTGACTCAAATGGACCCTTAGGGCATTCCAATAGATTGGTGAGGTCATGGAGGGGTCTTGGAGTCTTATGATCATCCTAAACTAGGGTTTAGGAATCTACTATTTGCAGACCATTCATCCCAATCACCTTTATTACTATGTCCACTTGATCTTCATGGGCTTCCAGGGTTTTGTCATGACCTAGTCATGACAAAACCCCTCCTAGGGGGTCTAGTTGCTTGAAGTATGTTACAAATCCCAATACATAAAGAAAAAATTTCGCCCTCAAAATTCTAGTTAGGCCTACAGGGTTTCAAATATGAAAAGTAAATTGTAACATCCCGAGAGGTTGTGAGGAATACCTGACTGAAAAGCTCTGGGTACCTTTATTGCATCAGATCTTGCGTCTCCCAAGTGTGCTCCTCCTGACCATGATTCCTCCATAGGACCTTTACCAATGGAACCTTCTTGCAATGTAAGACTCGTATCCCATTATTGTCAATCTGGACCGGCTCGAGGAGAACTGACCGGTCAGATGCTACCGGCCCATCCGTAGTCGTAATCTTCTTCTCCGGGCATAGTAGAGCTATCCTAAAAGAGGATACATGAAACACGTCATGCAGACCTGCCAGCTCTGGTGGCAGCTCCATCCTGTATGCTAAGGGACTAATCTGCTTTAGGATCCTATAAGGCCCCATATATCTTAGGCTGAGCTTCTTCTCCCGACCACGCACCCGTGAAACTCCATGCATTGGTCGGATCTTCAAGAATACCTGGTCCCCAACCTGAAACTCAACTTAAAGATGTCGAGCATCGTAATACTTAGCTTGCCTACTTTGTGCCTCTAACAACCTATCCCATATTAGCCTCACCTGAGCCTCGGTGTCCTAAACAAACTCCGAGCCCCAAACCTTCGGATCATCGTCCTGTATCCAAGACAGTGGAGTCCTACACCTTCACCCGTATAGGGCCTCATAAGGAGATATCCCTATGCTGGACTGGTAGTTGTTATTATATGAAAACTCAACAAGTGGCAACAGCTTCTCCCAAGGCTCTTCGCAATCCAGAATGCATAGTCGCAGTAGATCTTCCAAGGTCTGATTGGTGCATTCCGTACTTCTTCTTGACGAACAGCATCGGGGCTCCCCATGGTGAAGAGCTCGACCAGACAAATTCGTCTTCCACTAGTGGTGATCGCTTCCCGCTTAAGAAAAGAGACCCTAACTAGCAATCTAATTAGGCAAGTATACCTATCGAACAGCAGCTAGGGGACATAAGTGTCATATTGAAATCCAGGAACTGTTGTGTACACTTACTCACACGAAGACTATTATTTTATCGACAGAAATCTTTATGGTTGAAGAGAAATCTAAACAAACTAAAGAAAGGAAATATTGCATAAAAAGAGAACTAATGCAGTTATATAGAAAGCATAAAAGAAGCGATTACAACAAAGGATTGGAACAATGAAATGGAAATGCACTTGATCAAGAATCACCTCGTCTAAAGTCGATTAAAAACACGATAAATAAACCTAATCCTAATAGGGTAAAGGTCCTTGGCCGTGGAGGTTCCTAAAGATTGAACACGCTTCTCTCGAAGTCGTGCCCAACTGAGTTTAGGAAGGTCCGACTGACTCTCGTCTAAATCGAAGGCCTAAAGCTCGCTTTACGCGGTGAACCCAACTATTGGATTTTACTCCAATTCGGGAGATTTGTACGTCTGCCTCTCTCTCGAGGGGTGCGTACAACTCTCTTTACTCTTGAATGCTCACTTCAAACTATCGGCCCCTCCTTAGGCGAAGAATGAAAGCTAAGATGGAAATTATATATCGATAATATAATTCCAAATGAGAAAAATCAAGAGTAATTCGAAGGCCTAAACACAAAAAAGAAAAGTGAATTGAAAGCATCATAACTTAATCACTCGATCTCGGATCATCAAGATCGAGTACAAGGAGGATTAGTAAATCATAGTGAAGTGGAGGGGGAGGGATGAGTAGTGAAGCATAATAACACAAAGTTAACCAGGAGCACTTATATTAATGAAGAAAGTGAACTACACTTGAAATGAAAGATTACAGTTGCATGGAAATTAAAATCCTAATCTATCCCTACCATTAGCAACTAGAGTAATTATAAAGCTATTATAAAAGATTACACTAGGCGAGGGTTAAGAAAGATTAAAAATAAGAAAAAGAGAGAGAGAGAGAATAAAGCATGAAAAAACATAAAATACCGAGGAACAAAGGGGCAACACCTCCCCTGTCATCCCAAACTTGTCTGAAATGGAAGGGGGAGGCAAACGCCCTCACGCCCGGGGAGGGCGTGTATGGGGGCGTGACACGTACGGGGTTGACCTCGGGTTCTGGATTTTGGCGGGAAGGATGTTTACATTTGTTCGATGGCTCACACGCCCAAGGTCACGCACGTGACGGGGGGCGTGACAATACTGTTGGCGTGTGGAGGCAAAATGCATTTAATTGGGAGGCAAACTTCGGGCGGAGGGCGACACGCTTTGTGTCATGCCCGTGGACATGCCTGGGAAGGGCGTGTAAAGGGGGCGTGACAACCATTTTTCCTGTTATTTTGTCTCTATCAAAAACTTGATGAATAATTTTCGCTAAGTCTAAACTTGATGCGGATTCATTCTACATTTTATCATAACTATGTAGATGGGCATAAGCTAGATTGAATCATCTTTCAGGCAAGTGCACCTATCAATCATAGTATAAGAGAATTCTACATCTCGTATAGTATTCCACAGGGTCATTTCAACTATTCGTACTCACTCTCACTCTATTATCATACCTAAACTTAAAATTGCGTTCTAATATAGATTAATCCTAACTATGACTATTCGGATAAAAATTGTATTGGAGAGTTACAAAAATAATTTCAAGTCGAAAGTTAAGAGCATTCAATGAACATAATCACTTTGTGTAATCATGAAATAACAAGACTATCAAATTCATTGTATTGTAAAGGGTTAAACTAATTATCAAATTCTCTCTCGAGCAATTTAAAATCTAAGTTAAGTTAAGTAAATTTTCTCTCGAACAATTTACAATACTCAAATGTTTATTGAATGAAATACCCTATCTAATACATAGATTCATGAAGCTTTATCTCTAAAATATCATAATTCCATTCATTCGTATTCTAATTTTCCAAGAAACATATCTCTCGATCATGAGTTTTGAATCACAAAGAGAAATAACACATAAATATGAAGATCTAGACATTTGGAATTCATGTAAAAATAAATAATCATTCATAATAAGGATAATTCTCAATGTTTGCAAGCCCATATACGAATAAAATACAATGAAATTGACTAAAACAAAATGATACATGATTTTTAACTTGTTCAAACACATTGTTCACGAAAATTAAAAGATAAATAAAGTTGGATTACCAAGAGAGATACAAGATTAAATGAGATAAATTAAAGAATAAATGCATACAAATATCTCCTTCAAGCCTTCCTTCTCTTGGGTACTCCACTTTCGTTCTCCAGAAAAATCTCCAAGCAAAATAATCCAAAAAAGTGCAGAAAACATTTTCTCCAGGTTTTTATAGTCCAATAGCAAACATGGTCGAACACGGGTGCCGACACGGCCGTGTTGCAGGCCGTGTCGGCAGTTCTAGGGCAGTTCTGCACGAAAAGACGTGTGTGATCATGGGCCGTGTTGGATCACACGGTACTGACATGACCGTGTTCTGGAACACGGCCGTGTTGTTCTTCATGTTCTTCAGACACGGGGGCTGGAAAATTTATTCAGCTGGGATGGAACACGGGTAGGCACACGTCCGTGTTCCTACCCGTGTGTGAGCAATTCTTCTCCTGTGATCAGTCCTGTTGGCCCCGTAAACAAGACTTTTAGTTCCACTGGCTAGTCGTACCTGCATTAGAAAAATGACATAGTAAGGGAGAAGTTCAATACATAAAATTAAAAACTCTAAACTATGCTCTACTATTCATGACTACCAATTCTCAATTATTTAGTGCAATTACTTGAATAAAGAGGTAGAAAACAGCGGACATGATTAAATTATTACAATAAAAATCTACCCATCAGCAAGCTTCCTCGGATCCGGTGACATGCCCTTTGACACTCCCAGGGAGGGCGTGACACGAGGGCGTGTCAGGTCATTTTTGGCAGAAATTCTGGAAACCTACAAAAAGACAAGAAAATGTTAGTGGCAATAATATTTACATAAGAAAGATAAAAATTAAGCTAATAAGACAAGATTTGCTCCTTCAAAACTAGAAAATACGATAATAGTTTAGGCTACAAAACGTATTATCAAATTCCCCCAAGCTTAAGCTTTGCTTGTCCCCAAGAAAAAATATAAAACTAGATAATCATAAAAAAGTGACTAATCAAAAGATTATAATTATGCCTACACAAGTACTATGCGAAATTCTTAGTAGGGAAAAGGTGAAACGTAAATCTAAAACAATTATTTAGGTATGGTTTAACTTTTACAAACTTTACTCAACGAAAATAAATCATCCAAAATTTTGACGAAATTCTTTAAATAAATTTAAGCAAAGCAACGAAAATGAAAAAATGCATTGAGTTTTTACTAGATCCAAGCAACGCACTATAATTATATCAATAAAATAACAAAAATCTAAGTTTAAATCCAAAACTAATACTGATTTACTTTTCTTCTTTTCTCAGTTATTAAATAAAATTAAAAAGCATGAATCAAAAGGACTTAATAGGACATAAACGTTTGGTTTAGTATTATTATTAGGAGTGAAATTAAAAGATAAACATGGACGCTTAAAATCACACTTAACCAAAACAAAGAGTTTCAAAAAATTTCATTTTAAAAAAAGTATTTGTCTTTCTTTTTTTTACATTTGTTCTTTTTCTTTTTCAAAACAAATGACATAAATATTTTTATTTTAATTTTGAATTGGCCAAACAAAAGCAAACATTTCTTTTGAACATACTTTTTTCAAAAACTTCTCCCTAAAATATCACAAAATAACCTATCATAATCATGAAAATTTTTTATGAAACTCAAAAAGGCTAGTGTAATTAGATAAGTTGGAAATTTTGTCTTTGGTGAAAATGATATGAAAAGAGGAGCTATCAAATGAAATTTAAAAAAAGGCTCAAAAGCAGCTAACTAGTGGTGAAAGTTTTTAGGTTGGCAGGAAAGCTCAAACGAAAACAAAAATAGCCTAAATCATTTTCATGCTTTTAAATTTATTTAAAACATAGATTTCAAAAATTTCAAAAAACAAGTTCTAGATAATAAAAGAAGATTGATGAAATTATCTTGAAAATAGAAATAATATATGACTTGGATCATTCACATCAACTACGCTAATCAAAAGTTGACCATATAAAAAATTATCCAAAAACGAAAAGGAAAATAGTTGATGATGAATTTTTTAGAAAGTAAAGAAAATAAAAAACAAAAACCATAATGGAAATGCGAGTTTTAGAAAAAAAACGTTTTACATTAATATGCTACCGCGAATTAGAAACACAGCATGACCAGCATTTTATTTGCGAAACAGAATTAAAAAGAGTGATTAGAAATATTATAATTAATTAAGTTGTTTATATGAGATTTATAGAAAAACAAAAATATGGGATACTATTGAAATACCAAAACATCTAAACTTTAAAGTAATGACAAAAAACAAATATATTTTTTTAATTTTGAAATATTTTCTAGTTTTTTGGATTTTTAAGATATTCATTTTTTTTGGTTTTTTGAAAAATATTCAAAAAAAGCAAAATATTCACACATACCAAAAAGAATGAGGAAGTCCTCCCCCAAGCTTAAAATGGACATTGTCCTCAATGAAGAAAGGATGTTAGAAAAGGAGAGAAAATGAAATTACAGAATTGAAAGTGCAGAATTGAATAACAGGTACTTCCCCGGATTTATTCGCTGCGAATGCTGATTGATGTCGCTCCCCCATGCTTGCGTTTTTGGATCTTTATGAAATGACTTCTTTGGACTTCGTGATGGATTAAACAACGTTTGAGCAGGAAATCGCAAAAGCTTCAGCTTGTTAGAGCCATCCCGGGCAAAAATTATAAAATAAAGAAAACAGAAAAAGATAACTTGGGTTGCCTCTCAAGAGTGTCGTTTGTTTAAAACATCATTTGAGCTCGACGCAACAAAATAATAATGTACAAAATATTTTTTCCAAAATAATTAAACTTTTTAACAAAAAAATAAAAGTTCGAAGTTAGAGTTCGTGTAACAAAAATTTAACAATGTTTGGACAGACATCATCTTCACCAGAGAAATATAGTTTATGACGCTGACCATTTACTTTGAAATTACCCTTATCAGGGTGTGAAATTAAAACATTACCGTAAGGAAAAATTTGCAAAACAGAAAACGGCCCAGTCCATCGCGACATTAATTTCGCAGGAAATAAACGTAATCGAGAATTATACAAAAGAACTTGGTCGCCATGCTTTAAGGTTTTTGGGTGCCTTAAGTGTTTATCGTGAAAATGTTTCGTCCGCACTTTATAAAATTGGTTGTTTTCGTATGCGTTAGAGCGCAACTCGTTGAGTTCGTTAAGTTGAAATTTTCTAAGGTCGCCGATAGAGTGGGGATCGAAATTTAAAAACCATAAGCCCCAAAAAGCGCGGTGTTCGAGTTCTACTAGTAAATGGCACGATTTTCCATAAACCAACCGATATGGCGTACATCCGAGGGCGATTTTGTACGCTGTTCGGTAGGCCCATAGAGCATCGTCTAATTTGGCTGACCAGTCTTTTCTAGATGTTGAAATAGTATTTTCTAAAATTCTTTTAATTTCTCTGTTCACTACTTTGACTTGTCCGTTAGTTTAGGGGTGGTAGGCAGATGAAAGTTTATGCATAACGCCGTATTTATTAAGGATTTTAGAAAATTGCACGTTACAGAAATGGGAACCCCTGTCACTAACTATGGTGCGTGGCGTACCGAATCGAGAAAATATTTTTTTAAAAAAAGTAACTACAACTCAGGCGTCGTTCGTAGGAAGTGCTTGGGCCTCTGCCCATCGCGAAAATTAATCGATAGCAACTAAAATATATTTATTCCCGAAGCTAGAAGGAAGAGGGCCAACAAAATCAATTCCCCAGAGGTCGAAAACATCGCACTCGAGGAAAAAATTTTGTGGCATTTCATTTTTATTGGAAATATTTCCTGACCGTTGGCAACTGTCACACCTACTCACAAAGCTTCTGTATATTTGAACAGGCTAGGCAAGTAAAAACCCGCGCTTAGCACTTTGTGAGCGGTGCGAGCAGCTTGATAGTGCCCACCCGTCGGTCCTTCATGCCAATGTTTAATAATATCTAAACCTTCTTCATAAGAAACACATCTCCTTATCACCTAGTCCGCACAGACTCTGAAAAGATGTGGGTCCTCCCAAAAGTTGTTCTTCAGATCAGAAAAGTATTTCTTCTTTTGTTGAGAGGAGAACTCTTTTGGGAGCACACACGCCACTAAATAGTTGGCGATGTGTGCGAACCAAGGAGAAGTAGATGTGTTAATTGAAAATAGCTTCTCATCAAGAAAATAATCGTTAAATGATTTTTCATCTAACTTTTCAATAAACTGATTATCTAATTAGGAGAGATGGTCGGCGACCAAGTTCTCAGCTCCTCGCTTATCACGGATCTCTAAGTCTTACTCCTGAAGGAGTAAGACATAGCGAATCAAGTGCAGCTTGACATATGATTTAGAAAGAAAATATTTAAGGGATGAGTGGTCTATAAAAACAATAATTTTTAAAGTGTTATATAAGGACGGAATTTATCAAAAGCTAATACTACAGCTAGGAGCACCTTCTCGGTCGTGGTGTAATTTTCCTGTGCAGATGTAAGCAATTTACTAGCGTGATAAATGTGGTTGAAATTTTTAGATATGCGTTGACCTAATACGGCTCCCACCGCGAAACTACTCGTATCACACATGATTTCAAATTGAAGGTCCCACACCAGAGCTATCATAATCAAGGGTATTAATTAATTTTTCTTTTATAAAATTAAAAGCAGCTAGGCAAAATTCATCAAAAATGAATGGGGCGTCTTTTTCTAAGAGATGGGTAAGGGGCTTGGTAATCTTAGAGAAGTACTTTATGAAGCGGCGATAGAAACCTGCGTGACCTAGGAAACTTCTTATAGCTTTTATGTTCGTAGGCGGCGGCAACTTCTCGATAACTTCTATCTTTGCAATGTCTTTGTCAATTCCTCTCGCAGAAATTTTATGACCCAAAATTAACCCTTCCATCACCATAAAATGACATTTTTCCCAATTTAGGGCAAGGTTAGTTTCTTCACATCATTTTAAGACTTTTTCGAGGTTTTTTAAACAAATATCAAAAGCATCACCGAACACGGAGAAATCATCCATGAATACCTCCATAATGCTTTCTACATACTTGTCAAAGATAGCGAGCATACATCGCTAGAATGTAGCTGGCGCATTGCACAATCCAAACAGCATTCTTCAGCAGGCAAAGGTGGCGAAGGGACAAGTAAACATAGTTTTCTCCTAGTTCTCGGGGGAGAAGGGGATTTGAAAATACCCCAAGAGGACATTGAGAAAACAATAAAAGCAATGGATGGATAGTCGTTCTAAAATTTGATCGATGAACGACAAGGGAAATTGATCCTTGCAAGTGGCGTCATTTAACTTTCGGTAATCTATACACATTAGCCACTAGGTCACCGTCCGTGTCGGGATTAATTAATTATTCTCATTACTATCTATCGTTATCCCTCCCTTCTTCGGCACTACTTGGACTGGGCTAACCCAATTATTATCAGATATATGATAGATAATTCCTGCGTCTAAGAGTTTCATAACCTCGCTCTTAACAACTTCTTTTATTTTTATGTTTTTACAGCGCTGAGGTTGTATGGAGTTACGTGAATTATCTTCCATTAAGATTTTGTGAGTGTAGAAAGATGGGCTTATGCCCTTGATATAAAAAATTTGTCAGGCAATAGATCGACAATGTTTACGTAAAACTAAAAGAAGTTTATCATTTTTGCGCATCCGTGAGGTAGGCCGAAACTATTACTGGTAACTTGGAATATTTTTCTAAGAAAGCATACCTAAGATGTTAAGGAAGTTCCTTTAATTCTAGGGTAGGGGGTTCTTCATACGAGGTTTTAGAAATTCTTTTTTTTTTCAAATACTAGGTCTTCGTAGACTTTTGTATATGGAAAATTAAAATAGGTGGGGCTAGAGGCCATGGCGGATTCTTGTAGCGATTCAGTTGGAAGAGTAAAGGTGGAAAAAAATCAGAAAATTCTTTTTTAAAATTAAGAGAGGCGATAGGAGGATTCTTCACTGAGGTGAAGCGATTCAGTTGGAACTGTAGAGGAGGAACAAAAATAAGAAAACTCATTTACAAATTTAGAGAGGCAATAGGAGGATTCTTCACTTAGGGCATCTACGAAAAAACTGGAGTCTTCATTTGCTAGGGTGTTCTTCTTCGAGGGGGTGATAGAGAAAGTCACTTTATCATCGCCTACTCGAAGGAAGAGCTTACCATTACTTACGTCAATGATAGCTTGAGAGGTGTCAAGGAAGGGTCGGCCAAGGATCGGGGGAACCTCGACATCTTCTTCGATGTCCAATATGACGAAATCCACCGGGAAGATGAATTTGTCGACTTTTACTAATACATCCTCCACTATTCCTAACGTGTATTTGATAAATCTATCTGCGAGCTAGATACTCATGCGTGTGGGGTTGAGGCTACCAATTCCTAACTTCTTAAACAAAGAGACGGGCACCAGGTTAATACTCGCACCTAAGTCGGCCAATGCGTTCATGACAAAAAGATCACCAAAGACACACGGAATAAGAAAACTACCCAGGTCACTGATTTTCTTTGGAAAACCGTTTGTCAAGACCGCAGAGCACTCGATATTTAATATGACATGTGAAAGGTTCTCTAACTTCTTTTTGTTAGTCAGGAGGTCCTTAAGGTACTTAGCGTACTTCGACATCTGGGAGATCACTTTGTTGAAGGGCAGATTTATGTTGATTTGCTTGAACATTTCTAAAAAGCGGGAGTACTGATCATCCTGACGTTATTTGTTAAGTTCGGAAGGGTATGGTGGAGTTGGATTATTTTTGAAAATGGGTGGTGGAGTGAGATCTTTTTCTAAAATGGGGGTAATAACTTCTTAAGCAGAGGGTAGAATTTTTAAAACAAGGGCGGAGCTTTGATTTTTAAAAATAGGGGGGAGCTTGCCTCGGTCTCTTCACTAACCCTACCAGAAACTTGCTTCCAACTAGGAAAAGTTATAGTTTTCGCTTGATCTCTCGGGTTGGGCTGGGTATTGGAAGGAAGAGACCCTGCAGGTCATTCAGAAATTTTGCGAGCTGTCCTACTTGATTTTCAATACTTTTAATGCTTCCGGTTAAGGTTCTTATAGTAGCATCATTTGTGGTTATATATTTCGAAAGTAACTCCTCCAAGCTTGGAGGTTTTGGATATTTTTGAAGAGGTGGTGGTGGTGAAGAAAAATCATTTTGTGGTTGCGGGCGCATTGCGTTCGAGGGATTGCTCCACGAAAACTTTGGGTGATTTCTTAAAGCAGGATTATAACTATTCGGAAAAGTAAAACCGTGCGCAGGAAAATTCGTAGCAGAAAAATTACTAAAAGCATTTTTAGGCATATTATTAACATAACCTAATTGTTCGGGAGCAGGAGTTGCAGATTACCACACCTGAGGGGCGGAGGCAACAGTCATCTCCGTAATTTTTTTGCTTAATATTTCAACTTGCAGAGATATCTGGGAGACGTTGTCCACTTCAAAGATACCTGCAGGTTTGTATGGGTGAGACCTAGGCACATTCCTCTAATTAGTGTTCATGGCCATGTCCTCAAAAATCTCAAGAGCTGCTTCTGGGGTCTTATGGTTTAAAGTACCGCCAGAAGCCGTGTCTATCATTTGCTTTGTATTTTGATTTAGACTGTTATAAAACGTCTGCACTTGTAATCATACAGGTCGTACGTGATGTGGGCATCGTCTTAATAATTCTTTAAATCTTACCTAAGTTTCATATAAGGTTTCAGAGTTTATTTGTCCAAAAGTAGAAATGTCGTTCCTAAGTTTTGCAGTTTTAGCTGGCGGAAAATACTTCGCCAAAAATTTTTCAGTTAATTGATCCAAGGTTGTGATGCTGTTTTTAGGGAGAGTGTTCAGCCACTGATTAGCCTTAGTTCTAAGAGAAAAAGGAAATAATCTTAGCCTAATAACATCATTTGTAACACCATTTATCTAGAAGGTTTCACAAATCTCAAGAAAGCTTGTTATATGTGCGTTCAGATCTTCATCTTGAAGTCCGTCATACTACACATACTGCTACACCATTTGAATTATGCTAGGCTTTAGTTCAAAGTTATTATTAGCTATAGCAGGGCGAACTATACTACATACAGTTCCCTCTAGATTCAGTCGTGCATAATATGACATAGTCCTATGCATGACCTCCTCCACGTGGGGTTCTTCCATTCTTAAAGTAGAAAGTGACTCGGAGTCCTCAACCGGTACTCGGAAAGTAAAGCCTTGAAATCGCGATCTACTCCGAAGAGTACGCTCAATTTCATGGTCCAAGTCCAAAATAGCCGACGGACTCCTGCGGGTCATGCACTGAAAGAAGAGAAGAAAGAGAAATAAATAAACTAGAAAAAAAAGCTAGATTTTTTTTTTGAAATAGATTTTTGTAAATATTTTAACTCCCGAACTTACCAAGGGCTACCCAATGAATGGTTCGCAAGGTACTAGACAAGATAGTGGAACTTAAAGCCCTTTGCCCTTCTCGAGAGAGTTAGGTGGCGAAGAAAAATTGTGATGTGGGTTTCAATAAAGAGCGATAATAAAAAAAAATTTAATTTTAATTATTTTATAAAAAGGTTGAGAAAGAGAAATGATAAAAGTAATAGGTTTCTGTTTTCGATTTATCAATGAAAGTTGATCCCCGGCAACGGCGCAAAAAACTTGGTGATCGCTTTTCGCTTAAGAAAAGAGAGCCGAACTAGCAATCTAATTCGGCAAGTATACATATCAAACTGTAGCTAGGGGACACAAGTGTCGTATTGAAATCTGAGAACTATTGAGTACACTTACTCGCACAAAGGCTATTTTTTTATCGACGGAAATCTTTAGGGTTGAAAAGAAATCTAAATGCACTAATGAAAGGAAATATTGCATAAAAAGATAACAAATGCAGTTAAATATGAGGCATAAAAGAAGCGATTACAACGACGGATTGGAACGATGAAATGGAAATGCACTCGATCGAAAATCACATCGACTAAAGTCGATTAAAAACACGATAAATAAACCTAATCTTTATAGGGTAAAGGTCCTTGACCGTGGAGTTTCCTAAAGCTTGAACACGTTTCTCTCGAAGTTGTGCCCAACTGAGTTTAGGAAGGTCCGACCGACTCTCGTCTAAATTGGAGGCCTAAAGCTCGCTTTATATGGTGAACCCAACTATGGGATTTTACTCTAATCCACGAGATTTGGACGTCTGCCTCTCTCGATGGGTGCGTACAACTCTCATTACTCTTGAATGCTCACTTCAAACTATCAGCCTCTCCGCTAGCCAAGAATGAAAGCTAAGATGGAAATTATATATCGACAATATAATTCCGAACGAGAAAAATCAAGAGTAATTAAAATGCCTAAACCCTAAAAAAAAGTGAATTCAAAGCATCATAACTTAATAACTCGAACCTCGGATCATCAAGATTGAGTACAAGGATGATTAGTTAATCATAGTGAAGTGGAGGGGGAGGGATGAGTAGTAAAGCATAATAACACAAAGTAAACAAGGAGCGCTTGTATTAATGTAGAAAGAGAACTACACTTGAAACGAAAGATTACAATTGCATGGAAATAAAAATCCTATTCTATCCCAACCATTAGCAACGAGAGTAATTACAATGCAATTATAAAAGATTACACTAGGCTAGGGTTAAGAAAAATACAAAATAAGAAAGAGAGAGAGAGAAGAAAGCATAAAAAAACACTAAAAGAAAATGGAACAAAGGGGCAGCACCTCCCCTCTAAACCCAAACTTGTCTGAAATGGAAGGGGGAGGCTTGAATTTATAGGAAAAATTCTCGGGTTGGTCACGCCCTAGTTCACGCTTGGGGAGGGCATGTCAGGGGGCATGAAACATACGGGGTCGAAGTCAGGTTCTTGATTCTGGTGAGAAGAATGATTGCTTCTATACGATGGCTGACACACCTAGGGTCACGCCCCTGATAGTGGGCGTGATAGTACTATTGGCGTGCGGAGGTAAAAATGCATATAATGTGGTGATAGACTTCGGGAAGAGGGCGACACTCCCTGTGTCACGCCCTAGGACATGCCCGAGGAGGGCGTGTCAAGGGGGGTGACAGCCGATTTTCTTATTATTTTGTCTCTATCAGCAAGCTTCCTCGGGATCGTGTGACAATCCTTGTGACACGCCCAGGGAGGGCATTATAGGGGGGCGTGTCAGGTCATTTTTGGCCATAATTCTGGAAACCTGGAAAAAGACAAGAAAATATTAGCGATGGCAATAATATTTACATAAGAAAGATAAAAATTAAGCAAATAAGAGAAGAATAGCTCCTTCAAAACTACAAAATACGATAATAGTTTAGGCTACAAAACGTATTATCAACTAGCTCCTGCAGTTGGCTTCAAAACTCCATCAACTCTTTTGAGGCCATTCGGTAAGGAGCTCTAGATGCCGGCTAAGCCCCCGACACTAGCTGTATCTGGAAATTTATGAGTACATATTTTATACTTAGTTTCGGACTCATCTAGGCTCATTTGCATGTCTTTGCACTACCATTTAGCGCCATTAACACTCCTTTTGGTTTGCTGCGACATTCCAGGTCTTGTGAACTTTTTTTAGCCTATTTTTGTGCGTGTGTGTATTTCCCTTTTGCTATGCATTTTATTAAGTTCTGTGGCTGCCATGTTCGACAACTCGTCGAGTTTTCCTGCAGGTTCGGGGATCGTGTGGGCGTCCGGGATAGGGCTTTCACCATTTTTTGGATAAGGAGTCAATGGTCATGCGTTTTTACTCACGCACGAACATCGACCTCTTTTGCACGCGATCATCTGTCGTGCGCAATCTGGCTTCTCTTGTGAAAGTTCTGCCCCGCCAAATCGCACGGTCACCAGCTATACTGCGCACGATCATTGCTCGTGCGTTGCCGGTCGTGCACAATCTTGCCTTCTTTTGTGCAAGTTCTGCCACCATATCGCACGATCACGGACCATAGCGCGCACGACCACTAGTCGTGCGCTTGTGATCGTGCGTATTGTTTAATTCTGTTTTCTATAAATAGCGCAGGGCTCGCCCTAATAAAAAACCCCCGATTTCTTCCGCCGTTTTCGTCCCCGACGAAGGGTTCCGCCATTTCCCTTCATCCTCCACCTTACGGAGGGGCTCCGGGCAAGCTTTCACCGCCAAATCAAAGCCGGAGCATCCTCTCGGCCTCCTCCATCCTCTTTTGGGCTTATTTCAAGCTTCAACGCCATGGACACTAAGCAAGGGGAAGCTTGCAACTTTCTTCCGCTATCGTGAGACGAAAGACGGGCCATTGGAAGGTGGTGACAACCCTTCTCTACCCCGAACGCAGTTGAGGACCGAGCTTGGACGCGGATTGACAACCCGACGATTCCAACTGTGAATCCTCAGTAAGACTTCGGATTCGGTCGATCTCTTGCCTTGTTCTTCCTTTATTGTTGTTTATGTGTTGTTGTAAACTTTATTTATTGATGATGCATGCTTAGTTGTAAAATGCTTGTACTAAATCATGTCTATGTGATTTGTATTTTCGTTATATTTTGCTTGAGGTGCGCCATATTCCATCCACCATCCACCCTTGCCGCACTAGCAATTGCTAGTGGCGTGCGTAGCGAAGAGGTGCTTTCGACCCTCAAATTCTAGTTCTTTCGCTTGCCTACTCGCCCATCCGCCTAGTGATTCGTTGCATAGCGGCCCGACTAGTCTTCCATCCCGCCCGGCGAAGCATCGCATAGTGGCGTTGCATAAGAGTAGTTGATAGATTTTTACTTTCTTTTATCGTAATCCAAACCCCCTTTCGTTACCTCCGACCTAAGGACTTCAATCTAAAGTCCTCCTCGAAATTAACTCCACCTTACTGTGTTCCTTTAGAGATCGATACTTGGGAAAACTCGCCCATTTTATATTACTTGTGCGACCGGTTCACTGCCGTGATCTTTAGCATCAAGTTTTTGGCGCTGTTGTCGGGGAACACAGTCGTGTGAGTTTTTGGATAGGGAGATTGTGGATCGAAGCCCTTTTTCCATTTGTTCATTCCATGTTTTCTTTTTCTTTGTTTTAGTTTTTTAAAATTTACTATTTATTTTTCTTTGTTCTTCTTCTAGTCTTAATTTTTCAGTAGCAGGCATTCCTTTCCTTTTATTTGCTAGTGTGTAGTTAATTCTTTGCTTAAAAAATTCTTGTGGTGAATTCTTTCTTGCTGCATCATGTATTCTTATTTGAATATTTATTATCGATGGTGCGGGGATTATAGACTTGGTAGTGATGAGTGCCCCACTGAAGATTGGGAGCATAATTCTCGTGGTTCTGTGTATGGAGCACCGTCTTCCTATGGTACTTCATACACCCAACCCAGGTCTTATGGTCACTCCTCTTCTACGCATTCACCTTTTTCTTATTCCTCTCCGGTTCCACCTGGACCGAGGAGTACTGGAAAATGATGTTTGTGTTGTCACAGCACCGATCATGTGTTGAAGGATTGCGCAGAATTTCAGCGCCAATTGGTGGAGGATGATGAGCCGGATATCCGAATCGTTCCATCCACCTCTCAATCGGTTGCTCCTGCTGATTCAGACGATGATTTCGCAGTACCACCATGTTATTTTGGCATTGTTGCAGATCGGTGTGATGACATTGTGGTACCGTCTCCCCCTATGCCTTCTTCCACACTTTTTATGTCACCACCGGAGGAACCCGAACATGTTTTATCTGATGTTGTTGTTCCTCCGTCTTCTTTGCAAGAAATATCTACTCCATTTGCTTGTGAGTTGGATGATGATGTTGTGCTCGATGGTGATGTTGGGTCTGAGTTTGCGTCATGGTGTGACGAGGACATTATTCTCATTAATGGAGAATATTACGTCTTGGAACATAATGTCGCACTGAGGTGTGTTGATGAGGAGATCCTTTCTGATGAGGAAGTTTCCACTTCCTTGTTATATGAGGGGAACCAAACCACCACCAAGGACCTCCTATTCTCAGATCCCCATCATCATGACTCATGTGACGCCGACGATGATCATTATTCGGAGCCTGCTGGGAGTTAGACCGGGACCACTCACCCGATTAGTTCCTTATGTTCTTTGTCTCCTTTATTTCTTGATCCCCTTTCTATATTTGAGCCCAAGCGAGTTGAGTCTTCGCAGGTGCCTCAAGAGGACTTGGAGCTTTTTGCTCGAGTCGTGGATGATAGCATCCTCTTTCACGAGGAGGGTGATTCCTCCTCTGTTGAGGAAGCTCCATTCACTGCTTTCTCCTCCTGCCGTCTCCCTATAGTGGACGATACCTTGCTAGGCAAGGATATTTTTTGTGGTGAGATGAGTGAGGACCAGGCTTCCTCCTCATCTTACTTCCTATTTCCTCCGCCTGCGAGGAGCAGGTATGATTATTTAGGCAGAGGGGTAACTGCTCTTTCTCCGTATCGGTACTTGCTACCACAACGGATAATGGAACAGTTACCTGTTCATTTTTCTTTTCATAGGCCCATTAGCTAGAACTGTATAGAATTTAATAGGTCATGCTGGGATGACAGTAACCCCAGTAGTTATCTTATTTTCTGCATTCTTATTTTCATGTCTATTTTCATTTTAGCATTTCTTTTTGTGTACTTTTCTTTTATTTTTGCGGAGCTCACCCCTGCAGGTATTCATGACAACTTCGTATTGGCGGGGTTGTGATTCTTCGTTTGGCAGGCCTGCTTCTATTTTTCATGCGTCTTCTGGTATGCTCACTAGCTGAGCATTGGGTAACCTCTTCCCTTAGCTCTTTTTGATTTAAATTTCTATATCATTTGATGTGTTGTTTAGTTTAAGTCTGGGGGACAGCTATTGTTTGTTACCTTTTGCACGTGCACATTTCATGTGCATACTAGAAGCTTTTATAGTTTTATTTTGATTAGTTCACTGCATTGCACACAACTGCACCCACATGAGCGCATGCTTAGCTGTTACCGTGCCGCGAGTTAAACTTGTGTTTTTGTTAGATTTGGGAAAATTATGGTGCTGGCTTAGGATTGCGAGACAGTGTAAAATGTTGACCTTGCTGTGTTTCTAGTCAACTGCTCTCGTCTTGTGCAGAAATTCGAGTAGATTTAATTTTTCTGTATGCTTATAGTTTTATATTTTTCTATTTTGTGTAAAGATCTTTTTATTATACTCAAAAGTTGGTAAATCCGGTGTGAATCAAACGATAGTGTAGGGATGTGTGTAGCCATCACTAGACTCGTTTTGATCGAGTCGGGAGGAAGGATTATCTTTCTCGGTGGCTAAGAACTTGCCCCATGCTACTCTCAAAGCATGGGTACATGGTTAGTCATGTGGGAGTGTGATGTAGGCCATCATTTTGGCCCGGGTGAGCTTTGTACCGTTCCTAATGTCATATCCTCGCTAAGCCCCATTGTGCTTACCCTTCTTTTGATTCAGCTCCACCATTATTTCACCAAAGCCTCATAGCCGATCCTAGTCGCACACCCAAGTCAAGCTTTGTGTTATATTTTCATGTTGGGTTGTGATGTGGTGTTATTATTTGTGAAAAATGTGGAAGTGCTTCCAAGTTATATCTGCTGAAATTATGAAAATAAAAAGATGAAAAAGAAAAGAAAATGATTTTAAAAAAAGGTGAAAATGAAAAGTGAAAAGAAAAAGTTTGATTGAAAATCTTTTTGGAGATGATTTTGATTTGGAGTAGGCGGTGCACACACCCATGTTGCAAAAATCAAGTCTAGGGGTGTGGTGCACCTTGTTATATTGTGGTTTGCTGAGGGATTCTTTTAGGCTAGCTCATTTGGGTTAGCTGCGTAGCTCTCTTATTTATCATTGTTCACCTCACCGAAACCCACGCCCCATGATTCTCCTAAAGTCCTACAGATTTGCGCTTGAGTCTAACTAGTGCCGTGGAGAGAGTGTGAACGGGCAAGCGTATGGCCCCCGACATTGGTGGATTCCTTTGGAGGTGATCTTGAGCCCCGATCTTTGGCAAAGCTCACCTAAGTGGCAAGTCTACTTTCTTACTATGCGTGACCAGTTGATTCACCGTGATTCTATTTTTGAGTAGTAATAAAATTTTGATACGCATTGTGAAAAATATAAACTATTTTGCATACTTAGGAATTTCTTCTATTGTATTTTTATGCACGCGAGCATGCGACTTCGCATGGTACTCCGAATTTCAATTTCTATGTAAGCTAGATTATTTTCCCTGCCTGCTTAGATTGTGTTTTCTCGGGACGCGCAAATAGTTAAGTCTGGGGGTGTGATGAGTCCATATTTTATACTTAGTTCCGTACTCATCTGGGCTCATTTGCATGTCTTTGCACTACCATTTAGCGCCATTAGCACTCCTTTTGGTTCGCTGTGACATTCCATGTCTTGTGCACTTTTTTTAGCCTATTTTTTTGCGTGTGTGTATTTTCCTTTTGCTATGCATTTTATTAATGTCTGTGACTGCCATGTTCGACAACCCGTCAAGTTTTCCTGCAGGTTCGGGGATCTTTTGGGCGTCCGGGATAAGGCTTTCACCATTTTTTGGCAAAGGAGTCAATGGTCGTGCATTTTTACTCATGCACGACCATCGACCTCTTTTGCGCACGATCATCGGTCGTGCGCAGTCTTGCTTCTCTTGTGAAAGTTCTGCCCCGCCAAATCGCACGGTCACCAGCTATACCGTGCACGATCACTGCTCGTGCGTTGCCGGTCTTGCACAGTCATGCCTTCTTTTGTGCAAGTTCTGCCGCCATATCGCACGATCACGGGCCATAGCGCGCACGACCACTGGTCATGCGCCTGTGATCGTGTGCAATGTTTAATTCTGTTTTCTATAAATAGCGCAGGTCTCGCCCTAATAAAAAACCCCGATTTCTTCTGCCGTTTTCGTCCCCGACGAAGGGTTCCGCCATTTCCCTTCATCCTCCACCTTAGGGAGGGGCTACGGGCAAGCTTTCACCGCCAAATCAAAGCCAGAGCATCCTCTCGGCCTCTTCCATCCTCTTTTGGGCTTATTTCAAGCTTCAACGCCATGGACACCAAGCAAGGGGAAGCTTGCAACTTTCTTACTCTATCGTGAGATGAAGAAGACGGGCCATTGGAAGGTGGTGACAACCCTTCTCTACCCCGGATGCAGTTGAGGACCGAGCTTGGACGCGGATTGACAACCCGACGATTCCAACCGTGAATCCTATGCAAGACTTCGGATTCGGTCGATCTCTTGCCTTGTTCTTCCTTTATTGTTGTTTATGTGTTGTTGTAAACTTTATTTTTTGATGATACGTGCTTAGTTGTAAAACGCTTGTACTAAATCATGTCTTAGTGATTTGTATTTTTGTTATATATTGCTTGAGGTGCGCCATATTTCATCCACCATCCACCCTTGCCGCACTAGCAATTGCTAGTGGCGTGCGTAGCGAAGAGGTGTTTACGACCCTAAAATTCTAGTTCTTTCGCTTGCCTACTCGCCCATCCGCCTAGTGATTCGGTGCATAGCGGCCCGACTAGTCTTCCATCCCGCCTGGCGAAGCATCGCATAGCGGTGTTGCATAGGGGTAGTTGATAGATTTTTACTTTCTTTTATCGCAATCCAAACCCCCTTTCGTTACCTCCGACGTAAGGACTTCAATCTAAAGTCCTCCTCGAAATTAACTCCACCTTACTGTGCTCCTTGAGAGATCAATACTTGGGAAAACTCGCCCATTTTATATTACTTGTGCGACCAGTTCACTGTCGTGACCTTTAGCATCAGAAATCTTGCCCTCGGTGCGGGGGTAGCCGTGGCAGCGTCTTTGGGAATACATCAGCAAAATCCCACACCACCGGGATATTAGAGATAGAATCCTTGGACTCAGACATTTAAAACAATACCTCATAGACTTCCTATCCATGCAGTTTGGCCTTGGCGGCCTGTACGTATGATAACAAGAGAGGGGTAATAGGTCTAATACCTTCGATGATGACGTGGGAATCCTAATGCCTTACGGTGATCCTCTTTGATAGGCAGACAATCTAGGCATGTTTCCAATGGAACCAGGTCATGCCCAGGATCAGATCATTGGATCGCATCCTTAGGATCATTGTTGGTGCTTCGAATTCCTTCCCGCCAATCTCTACCTCCATGTTGCAGTGGGCAGAGGTGAATAGCTCTAATCCATCGGGTTGTCGTATCCTCATCATCAAACCTGTGAATCGCTTCACGCCTTCCAACCCTTCTACGAAGGCCTCCGACACGAACGAGTGCGAAGCACCCGTATCGAACAACGTATAAGCGGGCTTGCCGCTGATGAAGACTATGCCTGGGATAGTTAAATATCTTAGAAATCTAGTTAAGGTTTTCTTTCCTAGACTGTAAATTCTATATCCATGAGTCTAATTATTTAGGAAAGAAAGAACTTAAAATTTACTTGCAAACCTGTGATCACTTGCTCCGGGTTCCGTGGTTGTGCCAGCTCCAATGCACACACTTGCTCCCTCTCCTGCCTGCGGTCTCCACCCTAGTATCCATGTCCTCGACCACGTCCTTGGCCTCCAAAATACTGAGCAGGAGGGGAAACCTGTGGTGCTGGTAGGGGTGCCCCCCTCATGGGGTAGTTTCTCCGGATATGCCCACTTGATGACAGTTGAAGCACTCTGGCGGGGGATATGACATACCCCCAGGTCTCTGCATCTCCCGCATCTAGAGAGGTTGAGGAGCAATTACCACTGGCGCCCTCGGCTCCTGTCTCACCTCCTGACGAGGCTGGTCCTCTGCTCTTCTCCTATATCTCCCATCAGCAATGCAGTCCCGTCGCTGATCATTTCTTACTCCCCGACCCTGATCCTCAGTTGGCCTCTTCCAGCCTCGAGTGGTGTGCCAATCTGCCATAATCCCCTTCGTCGTCTCCAATATCCGAGGAATAGGGCAATCAGATACGAAAAATAGAGCCTCTCTTAGATCCTCTCGCAGGCCCTTATAGAACCTCTGTGTGTATCCTTCATCATCCAACTGATAAGAATCTGCAAACTGGGCCAGATGATTGAACTCCCGGTGGTATTCCACCACCGTCTTATTGTCTTACCTAAACTGTAGAAATCTATCTTCCAGCTCATCTCTGGCCGACTGCGGAATAAAATGCTCCAATAGTGCGGCCCTGAACTCTTCCCAAGCAATCTCTATCACCTCTCTATCATCAATCGTAATGTCCAGCGATGTCATCTACCATCTCTTGGCATGGGACTCCAAGCAAGAGACCACCAATGGCACCCTCTCCTCCTAAGGGCACCGTATCCTGGTCAGCATCTCATACATGATGTCCAGCCACTCCTCTATTTGAACAACCGACTCTATCCCCAAGTAAGACAGGGGAGAAAGTCCTCGGAAAATACTCAACCAATTGGCCCCCGGTTTTGGCTGCGGAGTCAGAACATGTTGGGCACTAAAAGCCTCCAATATGGTTATCAGAGTCTGCCCCATCTCTGACTGTAGGAACGGAGTGGGGACCGGGGGAGGTGGTGCAACATTCGGAGTCTGCTGGACACCACCCTGTAGTGTAGGTTGTGCTTGGGGCTGCATAACAAAAGTCATTTATAAGTAATCGACTCAAACATAATTAAAGGTGGACAATTTACATGTGATCACCCGTATGGGAACACCACTGCTTCCGCTACTTAGCTTGTACCCAAACTAAACTCGTGCGGGGGTGACCCAAGGATTGTGGACTGCTACTTTTTTATCAAGGTTCCCTCTGATACCACTTGTAAGACCCCATTTTTTTCTTTTTAAACAATCGGGGTCTTAGGCCTAGAACCGCCGCTTTGCGGTGACACCTTCAAGACTGGGAAGGTCATCATTACAATACACCGATCCTGCCAGCCAAATCGATCACAAAATAGTAGCAGAGTAATAAAAGGCATGTCCACAGAAATCACATATATAGTAAATAATCTCCACTAAGGGAGAGTCCACAAAAATAATTATAAAGTACTGAAAGTATGGCTCGTGCTCGGTACATAGACATCCTCACTACATATCACTCAGCACGGAAGCAAAAACCAAAACATCTACTATTGATCGAGACTCACAGTCCCAGCTGTCTGAAATCCGGTGCTAGACTATCCCATCTCCAAGCGTGCCGACCTCTGGGGCTGCTCCTCCATGCTGGGCTCCACGGTTCCCAAAATTTATGTTATTCGAAAACCGTTAGTATAAAAGACTAAGTCCTATCATCCCTCACCCCTTCCCCCATGGATCCTTAGCACTGAGCAGGGAGGAAGAAAGGAGAGGTAGTGGAGGTGGAGAATAACTAAAATAGCAGGTGACGACGGAACTAATCTAGCAGTTTAAGTAGCAATAATAAATGTATGAAGACAGAACATAGAATAAGTGACCTTAATTTATATGGAAACACATAAGCTAAGGGATCTTTTTCAAGGCTCCTCTCATATAAAAAGTCTGACACAAATTTATTGTTGGGTTTTCTACAGGGTGGCACAACAGTTGTGCACGCAGCGGAAATAATAAAATCAAGAACAACCCAAAAGAGATTTGGGATCGGGCCATGAAAATTGAATCAAGAAGTTAAGAAATAACTAGGTAAAATTACCTTGGCGGTGTTGAATCACAACTCAACAAAGATGCTCAAATGTATGAGTTCTTGTCGGCGGCGAGTCCCACGTAGAATAGCGTCTATGCCTCTGCAGGAATCCACACGAGCGGGAGATCTCCGATCTTCGTCGTACGAAAAATGGGGAGGGAGATCGACTGCACCTTGCACTTCCACGGACTGTTAGGTCCGCTCCAGGAAGACAAGCACCGATGACTATCGTCGGACAGGAGGTCAGCGGAGCGAGCGAATCGGCGGAACGAGTGAATCGGCGGAACACTTCCGTCGGGTCGGGGGGATCTTCATTTTGACTCTCAAACCTAAGTCCTAATTTATACCCGAAGCATAAACAGACCTAGAAAAATCGCTATCCGTAGACCATAGAGAATTAGGGTTTCTTGAATAATTCGTCGAGTATCAGCATTCGTCGATTATCAAACAGTTCGATAGTCGACGAATCTCGATGATACTCGATGAATATCGACGATACTCGACGAACCATATTCGACGATACTCGACGAACCATAGTCGACGATACTCCACGAACCATAGTCGACGATACTAGACGAACTATAGTCGACAATACTCGACGAACAATAGTCGACGATACTCGACGAATCTAGACAATACTCGACGAATCTCGACGATACTCGACGAATCTCGACGATACTCCTTGACAACATTTGCCAAACCCCATTCTGTATGGTGATTGGTAAACTTTACCAACACAGTCAATCTTCCAACTTCTCCACATGCTCTTATGTGCGACCCTGCAGGCTAATATCACATTGGCAGTGAGATTACATGTTTGACCACTTCTAGATCACCATGGTAACTCCAACAGTCTCCCACTTGTTCTTGAAAGTATCAAACCAAAAACCTCACAAACAATGAGCGGCATCTAGCATTGCATCATTGCTACCCAAGCAATAAGAGTTCATAACTCATAAGCCTTTATGAACAATGTTCCAGCGTTGTCTTTGTCCCTTTGTCCCTTACATCCGGAAAGAACTAAAGGCATGGACCTTGTCACCCTCATAATAGCTCGATCCAAGTATCTTGATCTAGAACGGACTTCCAGAGAATGGTGAGTCAAATATCACATATTGACCTAACCAAGCATGGCCATGCATTTCTCAGTCCAGTTCCATCAAGGGGCCCATGGATGCAACCCCTGTCATATAAGAGGATAAATCCCATAGCTGCTCACACACAAACACCCAAATGACTCGTAATGTGCCCAACAACCACCCTTATCATCAACCTTTCTCAAGGAAGACTTTAGATGGTATCAAAGCACGCTCTTCCTCACTTGTTGAATGATGTGACTTCAGGTCAAAGGACGACAACACCATTGTCAATTGAGACCTACTCGTGACACGTTTAGATTACAATCCACAAAGTAGTCTCAGGTTGGGTATTTCCAGTACAACTTGTTCATTAACAAGTACACACGTGATGACTTGATATCACAATATCATGACCTGTGAGAACTGGTCATCAGTCAATGCACGTGCTAGTCTTAATGTATCGTCATCACCCTTAGTTTCTATGATGATACTACGACCAGGGACCTTTGAAGAATGAAGCTTCAAATAAATCATAGGCTCTCACATTCAAGTCATGTACTTGATGTCTTATAGAAGCAAACATTTAAAGGGTATTTATTATGCTAACATTTAACTATCGCATAGAGAAATCATAATAAAAGAACTTGGCATTAATTATAAAAGAAAAATCTTGGTACACAATTCATCATATGAATAAATAACAAATAGCCAACAGAATATATGTTTACATGCAACCCACAAGACTCTCATTAGAGTTGATCATTTAGTTATCGTATACCCATTGATCTAGTATGACCATCATGCTTTCTCTGCGCGAGAGGCTTTGTCAGTGGATTCACAATATTCTCCTCAGTCGGCACTCTGCAAATGTTCACATCTCCTCGTTCGACAATCTCATGAATAAGATGGAACCGCCGAAGTATGTGCTTGGAGCGCTGATGGGATCTAGGTTCCTTAGATTGTGCAATTGTACCATTTTATCACAGTAGAGAACTACGGGACCAACAATGCTAGGAACTACATCAAGCTCGTCGATGAATTTCCTAATCCATACAGCCTCCTTCGCTGCGTTAGATGCAGCGATATACTTGTCTTCTGTTGTAGAATCAGCAACTGTCTCTTGCTTAAAACTCTTCCAGCTCACAGCTCCTCCGTTAAGGCAAAACACAAACCGTGACTGAAACTTTTAATCATCCCTATCATTTTTGAAGCTAGCATCCGTGTAACCACTTACAACGAGCTCTTCCCCTCCACCATACACCAAGAACACATCCTTTGTCCTTCTCAAGTACTTCAGGATATTCTTGAATGCAATCCAGTGACACTCACTGGGGTCTGATTGATACCTGCTAGTCATGCTCAAAGCAAAGGAGACATCGGGTCTAGTAAATAATATTGCATACATGATTGATCCAATTGTCGAGGCATATGGAATCAACTTCATGCGGTCCTTATCTTCACAAGATTTTGGACACTGGTCCTTAGAGAGATTCACACCAAGAGACATGGGTAAAAATCCTTTCTTGGACTCAAGCATGTTGAACCGCTTCAACACCTTCTCGATGTATGTACTCTGGGTCAAACCCAGCAACTTCTCCGATCTATCTCTATAGATCTTAATACCGAGTATATATGTTGCTTCACCCAAGTCCTTCATAGAAAAGCAGTTCCCGAGGTTGTTCTTAACAACTTTCAGGGTAGGAATGTAATTCCCAATCAACACTATGTCATCTACATACAATATCAGGAAGACAACAATGCTCCCACTGATTCGCTTGTAAACACAAGACTCATCTTCATTCTTGATGAAACCAATGTCTTTGATTTTCTCATCAAAACGAAGATTCCAACTTCGAGAGGCCTGCTTCAGTCCATAGATGGACCTATTCAGCTTGAATATTTTAGTGGCTTCATTTGGGGATACAAAACCCTCGAGTTGTGTCATGTACACTTCCTCAAGGAGGTTTCCATTAAGGAAAGCCGTTTTGACATCCATCTGTCAGATCTCATAGTCATAATACGCAGTAATAGCAAGCAATATCCTTATGGACTTTACCATGGAAACAGGGGAAAAGGTCTCATCATAGTCAATACCATGAATTTGCTTAAAACCCTTAGCCACCAGTCGCCCTTTGAATGTTTTTACATTCCTATCCATGTCGGTCTTCTTCTTGAAGACCCATTTGCACCCTATGGGTCGTACCCCTTCAGGTGGTTCCACCAAGTTCAAAACTTGGTTTGCGTACATGGAGTCCATTTCGGATTTCATAGCCTCAAGCCATTTGTCAGAGTCCAGTCCATTCATTGTCTCTTGGTAGGTTGCTAGTTCATCATCATGATCCATAAGCAACACATTACCTATTTGAGACACAAAAAATCCATATCTCTCAAGCTCAAATCTTGGTCTACCAGATCTACGTAGGACTTATGTTTCTTGAGCAGGTTCTCTAGCTACAACATCTTGTAGTCCTATCTCAGAATCCAATTTCGGTTCATTCACTACTTGTGGTTCTTGAACTTCTTCAAGTTCTACCTTTTCAGTCTTTCTTGATAAAAATTCTCTCTCCAAGAACACGCTAGTCCTTGCGACAAACACTTTGCCCTGGGATGGTAGGTAAAAGTAATACCCTCTCGTTTCCTTAGGATATCCCACCAGATAAGATTTATCTGATTTGGGTTCCAGCTTGTCAGGCATTTGACGTCGCATGTATGCCTCACAGCCCCAAATTTTAATGAACGACATACTAGGATGCTTCCCAGTCCATATATCATATGGTGTCTTCAGAACCGTTTTCGTTAGAGCACAATTCAGTGTCATTGCAGTAGTCTCTAAAGAAAAACCCCAAAAGGAAACAGGCAAGTCTGCATGAATCATCATCGAACGTACCATGTCTAACAGAGAACGATTTGTCCTCTCAGACACACCATTATGTTGTGGTGTTCTAGGTGGAGTGAGCTATGATACAATACCACACTCTTTCAGAAGATCACGAAACTCATGACTCAGGTATTCGCCACCTCGATCAGATCGGAGTGCTTTAACCCTTTTACCCAACTTGTTTTCTACTTCATTCTTGAACTCTTTGAACTTTTCAAAGGTCTCGGATTTGCACTTCATAAGATACACATATCCGTATCTACTGAAATCATCAGTAAATGTAACGAAGTAGAAATACCCACCTCTAGCCATGGAGCTCATGGGTATGCATACATCACTATGTACAACACCCAAGAGATCCTCAGCCCTCTCAGTATAACCAGTGAAAGGGGCTTTAGTCATCTTGCCTAACAAACAAGATTCACATTGCTCAAATGATTCATAATCAAATGAGTCTAAAAGTCCATCTTTATGGTGCTTGGATATGCGCTTCTCGTTTATATGGCCTAAACGACAATGCAAGAGATATGTATGGTTTGAGTCATTTGTTCTTAGTCTTTTATTATTTTCTACATTATAGATCAGATGGTCCAAGTTCATAACATAAAGGCCATTAAACAATTAGACTACAACATAACAAACATCATTCTTAAATATAGAACAACAGTTGTTCTTAATTATAAAATAAAATCCAATCATGTCCAAGCATGAAATGGATATAATGTTTTTAGTTATGGCCGGAACGAAATAACAATTATCAAGTTCTATTACAAGCCCACTGGGCAAAGAAAGATGGTAAACCCCAACTGTTGAAGCCAAAATTGACCCCAACGAAAGTTCACGAACCAAAGTGTAGCCAACGCCTACTGGTCCCAAATCTCGTCCCCTGACTGGCGGCAAAGGTCCTGAAACTGACCCAAAGCCTCGGCTGGGAGGTCCCACCTCACACCCGAAAGATCTCTGAGAGCTTCCCCTCCAAAGGCAAATGCCAGGCTGGGAGCTCTTCAGAAAGCACTAGAGTTGGAGGATAATGAAAAAGCTTGCTTTCCAAAGAGCCCTTATGGGTCTATTTATAGTCTTCCCCTGACCTGAAAATACTGAAATACCCCTGAGGGGTCTGCCAATAGCCAAATCCCGCTGTCATCCCAAGGGCATTTGGGTAATTTTACCCGGGGATAATAATATTAAAATAATCTTTTTCTGGGGGCTGGGCCCCACCTCCTAGATCTGCTTGGCGAGAACCCTGGGCGAGAAGGCTCTCGCTGAGCCGAGCCCCAGCTTGGTTTGCCTTGGCGAGATCTCCTGCCGAGAGGGTTCTCGCTCCTGACGCTCTTGATGCCGCTGCCCTGACTGCTAACCACGGCGTTGAGTGAGTGGAGCTCACTCAACGCCTTCCTCTGCCGAACACGGCGCTGAGTGAGTGGAGCTCTCTCAACGCCCTCCTCTGCCGAACACGGCGCTGAGTGAGTGGAGCTCTCTCAACGCCCTCCTCTACCGAACACGGCGCTGAGTGAGTGGAGCTCTCTCAACGCCCTCTCGCTTGCCCCCAGGGAGAGTTCCTTCCAGGCGGGAGCCCTACTGCCCCGAAGCCTACGGTCGGCCTGAAGACCCGAGTCCTGGCGCGAACGATCCCGCCCACTGGTTGGCGGGAGCTCTCTAAAGGCGAGAACTCTGCCAGTCTGCCCTTGGGCTAACTCGGGACTAGCCCAACCCTGACTAGCCTAACCCCGACCCCTGAAGTCCTGGTCTTCTGGGTCCTGCCCAGCGAATATGGGGTTGTACACAATCCCCGCTCTTTTCGAGCTAGCTCTGCGCTCGACAAGACAAGTCCAACCCCAAAATATTCGCTGGACACGTGCCTGATTGCCAAGAGAATCTTTTGGCGGGCTCCACTGCGGCTATAAATACACGCCGTCGGGTGGTCATAAGTTTTGCCTCCGATCCACTGCTCCTTCACTGAGCTCTCGCCTGAAGCCTTCCGTGCGAGACCAAGATGTATGCTAAGCGCGCCGACAAGCCACTTCCGCAGGGCCTTCAGGATCGTCTGGCCGCGGCTCAAGCGCGAGCCTTGGCTAACTATGCTGGGGTGGCGCCCTGGCTATCGAGGAAATCTCCAAACGCCGGTCCTTCGGAACCGAAAAAGAAAAAGGGAAAACGAAAAGCGAAGGTGGTCCGGCGAGACCTTTCTAGCGAGAACTGGGACCCACCTTCTCTTACTCCCAATCCCGCGGAGGCCCCCTCCCTGCAGAAGGTATGCCTTCCAGCCCAGCTTACCGAGATGCTTATGCTACAGGCCCGACAGCTAACGTGGCCTCTCGCACGAATCCCTTCCTAACGACGACGCCGGGTCCTCCCCGATTCCCCCCGATTTGTCAGCTCCCCCTCCCGAGGATCTAACGAGGGTCTCGAGGGAAATTCCTCCGGTCGTAACCCAGGTGATAGGTACGCTTTCCGCTACTTCTCGCTAATTCAATCATGCCTTTTCCCTTTCTGAACCGCCTTCTCGCAGAACCAGCTTCCGCTCTCCCGGGTTTCGCCACCCGGGAAGATGGAGCGAGAACCGGTGCGGCGCTTTCTTCTGCGGCAAATCCCGCCCTGCTGGCGGGAGGGGTGGCCCTCGAGCCCTTCACTACCCCTAAGGATGCCGATCATCCCTCGGGAGAGGACAACCCTCTCCACGCTTCCGGACTGGCCGGGACCCCTGTGAGTAAACCTTTTCGCCCAGGGCGGGGTAAGACTCTCCACCTTCTTTATGGAACCGACGGAGGGGTCGGGCCTTCTCATCTATTTCCAGCCGATGGCTCTCGCCCGGCTACAGGTATGCGAGATACCTTTGTCGACTGATTGTTTAAGCCTTAATCATGACCTTGAGTGCACTCTTCGCAGGGGACCCCAGCTCTCGGCCGGGAGCTGACGAGGACGGAGAAGAAGAAGAAGAAGAAGAAGAAGAAGAAGGAGAAGAGGAGGAAGACGATTCCCTTCCTCCTTCGTCTGGCGAGATAGAGGAAGCCTTGAACGGCACCGGGAATGCGAAGGAGCGGAGGAAGAAGACCTCGGCCATTTTGGCTAAGCTCGTCCGGCGAGACCGCGCCCATGCTGTCGCGGCGAGAGCGTTCCGCGAGTCTGTGGAACAAAGGCTAGAGGCCCTGGAACGGGATTTCTTCTTGGGCGAGGCTGATCAACCGGGAGGACCTTCCGCCCAGTCTTCGCCAGGGAGATGCATCGCGCAGATCCGGGATCACGCTAGGCGGATCAACCTGGGGTGTACCACGCTATCCTCTTACTTCAACCCGCTGGCCCCTCCGCGAACCAGGCGGCGAGAACGAGGGCGATGGAGCTAGGAGCCGTACTAGTTCTTCTAGGTCTCGCCCCTTCTTCCTCCTTGGCCTTCCCTTTCTTCATGTACCCTTAATGAATGCAATAACTGCTATTGTTAACTTTGTCCAGCTTTCGGTAGCTTTCGGCCGCGAGAGCGCGCTATTACTTATCTCTCCCCTTTTTATGCTGTGAATTTTAAGGACGTGCTAGAATTAGGTCGCTTGCGCCGAAGCTAAGAATCTTGCGCCAGAACCAAGAGGTTCACGCCTATGAGAGACGATCGTCGACTGTTGTCAATCTGAGGGGGAAAGCCGAGGCGTCGCCAGTTCAGATCGTGACAGCTGCGCTCCGCCGTCATTTTCTCTCTCTATCGGACGGAGCCGCCATGATCAGGGTTCCCTATAAATAGGGATGCCTGCCAACCGCATTTATTTCTCCGATCCGGAATATCAACCCCCCCCCCCTTTTCTTGCTCTCGCGTTCCTGCTTCCGCTTTCACCCTTCTTCAGCTCTCGCTCTCGCTCGCAAACCCACCATGCCTGGCGAGAATGAGGGTCGCGCCCACTGCGCGGAAGCCTTCCGAAAACACCTCTTCCCTTCCTGCACGCTCACCCTAGATGAATATAATCTGATCGTCAGCCGCTACGTTCCCGCTGGCTTCTCGGTGCGGAACCCGGGTAATCACGATAAGGTGAATACTCCGGAGGCGGGAGAGCTCGCCATCCCCCTCGAGCATTTCGAGGTGGGCTTCTGCCTTCCCCTTTGGCCGGAGGTTCGGCTTGCTCTCCGCTACTTTGGGGTGGTTCCCTCCCAACTGAACCCGAACTCAGTCGCGATCCTTATAGCATTCAAATGCTACATGCGATCCGAGAGGATCGAGTTCAGTTTGGCGATCTTCCGGAAGCTGTTCAACTTCCATGCCAAGGGAGGGGTGGTCTTCTTCTCCGGGCAGCTGCTCAAGTCCACCGGCCTCGCCAACAAGCATCACCACTGTGGCGAGAAGTTCGTTTATGTCAGCGGGGACTTCGGCAACGTCCCGCTCCAGCCTGTACAATATGAGAACGCCGCCTACAAACCGCCTACCCTGGGATCGCGCGAGAGCGCAATCCTAGAATTCTTTGGGACCAAGGAGTTCGACGTTCTCTTCCTCAGGCGAGACGTCGAATCCCTTCCACCCGTCCACCCGGGCAAAGGTACGGTCTCGCCCCTGATTCAATCTCTTGCCAATGATCTTCGTGTGCTGAAATATTTTAACTTTGTAGGAGAGCGGGAGGTCCCCCTGCACCAACCCTTCGCTGAAGCCCGAGGTGCCGAGGGTCTGGCCGCGAGAGGTCCTCTCGCTCTCGCGGAGGCTAGCGCTGCCGCCTGCCGAGATGAGCCTGCTCTAACCCTGCCGACCGGAGCAAAGAAGCGGAAGGGCCCCGCTCCCTCCCCGCGACCGCTGAAGAGGCCGAAGCCATCTACTGCGGATAAGGGTAAGAGCTTGGCCGTCTCGCCTGTCCGGCCTCCAGCCCCGAGCGAGTCCTTCGAAGGATTGCTCCGGATAGCCAGCGAGATGGGCGCTGCCACCAGGAGGCGCCCCGAGGCCGGCGAGAACCCACCGGCCACTGACACGGCGGAAGGAGAGGGAGCTATCGTCGAGACCTCCGCCCGGACCCCGCCCAAGGAAGTGCCGAAAGGGCACAGAAATTACGGCTTCGGCGTGAAGCATCTCGACGCCGAGGGGAAGCCCCTGCTCCAATGGGACCCCAAGGCCAACCTGGTCAAGGTTTCAACGCTCCTTCCTAGTTGGGTGGAGCGGGAGGAGGTTACTGGCGAAGCCTTCGCGCTTGGCTATGGCCTCTACAGCCGGGAGGACGCCAGCATCTTCGACCAGATGCCCACCTGGCTCCTGGCTTTCGATTCTATCCGGGCCCTACTGCGCGGGTTCGAGCTTGCACATATGTGCGCGCGTCGAAGCATCAGCATCGACAAGAACTTCTCCGACATGTACAAGGCGAGGGAAGAGGCGGTGGCTCGAGCACGCACATGAGAGGCAGAGCTTGCGAATGTTCACCAGGAGTTGGCGAAAGCCCTAGAGGCGTTGTCTCTGCGTCCCGCCGTCGAGGTAAGCGAGGTCTTCTCGCCCCCCCCCCCACTCTCGCTTCTCGAAGTCTGGTTTGCGCGATATTTACTGAACTGATCTCTTATTCACAGGATTCCGCCCAAGCCGCGGCGCTTCGCGCGGAGTTGGCTAATGCTCGGCACGCGAACGTCTTGCTGAGGGACCAACTCCAGCGTGCGGAAGCGGCGAAAGGCCCACCTTTGACGCTTGACGAAAGACTGAAGAGCCGCCAGTTCTCGGTGTACGACATCGACAAGCTACTGCAGGCGAATGCTCAAGCCACCGTCAAGCTGACCGTCGAGACGTTGCGAGACACGAAGCTGCTTCGGGAGGATGGCGCAACCATCAACGCTCGCCAACTCCTCCCTTGGCTCTTCGACCCAGTGCCGAAGCCCCCGGGCGCGCCGGACTCTCCTCCCTCAGATGTTCCGAAGTCTTCCACCGAGGCCGGCGAGACGTCCGAAGCGAGTTCTGGCGAGGACTCTGGCGAGAGCACCAGTGGAGATTACAGCGCATCCCCGTGAAGCGCCTTTTTGTTTTTGATATTCTTTTGTAACGAGCGAGAAGCTCTAAACCCCTGTAATCGTTGATTATAATGCAATGTTTTATTTTTATTGCCGGTGTGTGTTCGAGCGAGTAGATTAGTCAGCCGAGTGGCTTCCGCGCGTGCCTCCGCCGGGACCCTTAGCCTCTTTAAGATAACTTTCCTTGGGGATCGACTGGGCGGGAGCCCTGGGCTATCGATTCGGTTATCTTGCCTAGGTCTGCCAGGGAGCCCTCTTTTGCGAGAACCCCCTTAGCCGAGACCTTCGAGTCGAGACTTCTTTCAGCCGAGACCCTTCTAGGCCGAGACCCTTTTGGACCGAGATGTTTGGGGCCTTGCCTCCGGTCCGGGCCAGAGTCCTGCCCGTATATCTTTCAACCATCTAGATGAAGCCAACCAGACCTCTTCCCCATAGGTGAGCCTTCGGACCTGCCAGCTAGATGGGAGCCTGCGCAGCGGGTCTACCTGGGGCCGAGCCGAGCTCGGGGTATCGATGAAGATTTCCAAATCTCTCCCCCACAGGCGAGCCTTCGAACCTGCCAGCTAGATGGGAGCCTGCGCAGCGGGTCTACCTGGGGCCGAGCCGAGCTCGGGGTATCGATGAAGATTTCCAAACCTCTCCCCCACAGGCGAGCCTTCAGACCTGCTAGCTAGATGTGAGCCTGCGCAGCGGGTCTACCTGGGGCCGAGCCGAGCTCGGGGTATCGATGAAGATTTCCAAACCTCTCCCCCATAGGCGAGCCTTCGGACCTGCCAGCTAGATGGGAACCTGCACAGCGGGTCTACCTGGGGCCGAGCCGAGCTCGGGGTATCGATGAAGATTTCCAAACCTCTCCCCCAAAGGCGAGCCTTCGGACCTGCCAGCTAGATGGGAGCCTGTGCAACGGGTCTACCTGGGGCCGAGCCGAGCTCGGGGTATTGATGAAGATTTCCAAACCTCTCCCCCACAGGCGAGCCTTCGGACCTGCCAGCTAGATGGGAGCCTGCGCAGCGAGTATACCTGGGGCCGAGCCGAGCTCGGGGTATCGATGAAGATTTCCAAACCTCTCCCCACAGGCGAGCCTTCGGACCTGCCAGCTAGATGGGAGCCTGCGCAGCGGGTCTACCTGGGGCCGAGCCGAGCTCGGGGTATCGATGAAGATTTCCAAACCTCTCCCCCACAGGCGAGCCTTCAGACCTGCCAGCTAGATGGGAGCCTACGCAGCGGGTCTACCTGGGGCCGAGCCGAGCTCGGGGTATTGATGAAGATTTCCAAACCTCTCCCCCACAGGCGAGCCTTCCGACCTGCCAGCTAGATGGGAGCCTACGCAGCGGGTCTACCTGGGGCCGAGCCGAGCTCGGGGTATCGATGAAGATTTCCAAACCTCTCCCCCACAGGCGAGCCTCTGGACCTGCCAGCTAGATGGGAGCCTGTGCAGCGGGTCTACCTGGGGCCGAGCCGAGCTCGGGGTATCGATGAAGATTTCCAAACCTCTCCCCCACGGGCGAGCCTTCGGACCTGCCAGCTAGATGGGAGCCTGCGCAGCGGGTCTACCTGGGGCCGAGCTGAGCTCGGGGTATTGATGAAGATTTCCAAACCTCTCCCCCACAGGCGAGCCTTCGGACCTGCCAGCTAGATGGGAGCCTGCGCAGCGGGTCTACCTGGGGCCGAGCCGAGCTCGGGGTATTGATGAAGATTTCCAAACCTCTCCCCCACAGGCGAGCCTTCGGACCTGCCAGCTAGATGGGAGCCTGCGCAGCGGGTCTACCAGGGGCCGAGCCGAGCTCAGGGTATCGATGAAGATTTCCAAACCTCTCCCCCACAGGCGAGCCTTCGGACCTGCCAGCTAAATGGGAGCCTGCGCAGCGGGTCTACCTGGGGTCGAGCCGAGCTCGGGGTATCGATGAAGATTTCCAAACCTCTCCCACACAGGCGAGCCTTCGGACCTGCCGGCTAGATGGGAGACTGCGCAGCGGGTCTACCTGGGGCCGAGCCAAGCTCGGGGTATTGATGAAGATTTCCAAACCTCTCCCCCACAGGCGAGCCTTCGGACCTGCCAGCTAGATGGGAGCCTGCGCAGCGGGTCTACCTAGGGCCAAGCCGCGCTCGGGGTATCAATGAAGATTTCCAAACCTCTCCCCCACAGGCGAGCCTTCGGACCTGCCAGCTAGATGGGAGCCTGCGCAGCGGGTCTACCTGGGGCCGAGCCGAGCTCAGGGTATTGATGAAGATTTCCAAACCTCTCCCCCACAGGCGAGCCTTCGGACCTGCCAGCTTGATGGGAGCCTGCGCAGCGGGTCTACCTGGGGCTGAGCCGAGCTCGGGTATTGATGAAGATTTCCAAACCTCTCCCCCACAGGCGAGCCTTCGGACCTGCCAGCTAGATGGGAGCCTGCGCAGCGGGTCTACCTAGGGCCGAGCCGAGCTCGAGGTATCGATGAAGATTTCCAAACCTCTCCCCCATAGGCGAGCCTTCGGACCTGCCAGCTAGATGGGAGCCTGCGCAGCGGGTCTACCTGGGGCCGAGCCGAGCTCGGGGTATTGATGAAGATTCCGTCAACCGGACCTATTCTATCACGAAGATGAGAAGGCATGGCCGATTAAAACAAAAGGCATTGCGATTGCATACTTAGGGAATCAATATTCTGAAATAAACTTATTGGAATGGCAATAGTTATTTACGACGTTACAATCCTTCCTTCCCCTCATGGGTAGAAGCGCTTTAGGTCGTCACCGCTCCAAGTATGGCTCAAGGTCTTTCCTTCCACATCCTGGAGGTAGTAACCTCCATTAACTAGAGCCTTCTCTATTATGTATGGTCCTTTCCAGCTAGGGTTGAGCTTGCCAACAGGGGCCGATCTCCCTGCCGCGTCGACCTTCTTCAGTACAAGGTCCCCTTCGACGAATTGCTTGACCCGAATGTGCTTATCGAAGTACTTTGCCATCCGCCGCTTTTTCTCTTCTTGCCTGATGGCAGCGACGTCCCGTAGCTCTTCCGCCATGTCCATCGAGAGACGCAACCCCTCCTCGTTCTCCTGCCTCCAAGCTTCGCTTCCTTCGCCTGCAACCGCGACCCGCGGAGACCGAACCTCGATCTCCAGCGGGAGGACAGCCTCGCACCCATGAGAGAGCTTGAAGGGGGTCTCCCCTGTGGCCGTGTTCGGAGTTGTTCGCAGGGCCCACAGGACGGAAGGGAGTTGCTCCACCCAGTTACCCTTCAGGTTCTCCACCTTCTTTTTGAGCAAGTTGACAATGATCTTGTTTGCCGCTTCCACCTTGCCATTGCTCCGAGGATGATGGACAGAGGCGAACCTGAGGTCAATCCCTCACTGGGCGCAGAAACTGATGAATTCTTCGCTGGCGAACTGGGGACCGTTGTCCGTCACTATTGCTTGGGGTAACCCATGCCTGCATATGATGTAACGTCCCAATTCGCGCTAGGCCCCTTGATTGCGTATTTGAGTCTAGGGGGCTGTGGTGAGCCCAATGGGGGTGTGGGGGAGCAGGTGCGAACGTACGGGAAATGAGGAAAACAAGGCAAAATGGCAATTCTGGCTGACACGGGTATGGACACGGCCGTGTCCATACCTGTGTGCCTCATAAAAATAGGCTTACCAGTCAGAGAGGTACACGGGTATTGGGACACGGGCGTGTCCCTAGCCGTGTGCCAAGGACACGGGTCGAGACACGGCCGTGTCTCTACCCGTGTGCCGCAACCCCGACCCGGCAGAAAGTGGTTCTGGGATGAACACGGCCTTGAACACGGCAGGCAACACGGCCGTGTCACATGCACACGGGTAGGAACACGGCCGTGTGCCTACCCGTGTCTGCGATGTATAAAAAGGAAAAAGTTGTGAAACCCTAGCATTCATTCTCCTTTCTTCTGCCCCGAAAATTCTGAGAGGGTTCTTGGCTGGAGGAGGAGGAAGAGCTTGCCGGAGCCATCCTTGGAGGAATCAAAACGCCGCCGCCGTCAAGGGAAAAAACAATGCCGCCGCGAAGGAGTGCGAGGCTCATGGCCGGCCATGGTGGTACCGCTGGACTTGAGGTGAGCTTCCTCCCCTCTCCCTTGGTGCTAGATCTATAGCTATTTTAGGAGAGACATCGACTCCATAGAGTCTTGATGGCGAGGAGGAGAGTTCTTAGGTTAAGCCATGCCTAGGTTTTCTAGGCTTAGTCTTCCTCAACCTTCTCATCATTCAAAGTGGAGATGAGAGGGTTTTCGTTGAAGGTTTGGCTTTGAAAGGAGAAATAAGGTTGGGTGTGATTTCTGGAGAAGTTTATGCGAGGTCGTCGCAAGGAAGAAGATGAACGGATGCCGTTCATCTCGCCTTAAGATGCGTGCAGAAATCTGATTTCTGCACGCAGCGACCTTCGTGGCCAATTTCGGAGGTGTTCTGGCCAGATCTGGGTGATCGACTCAACACGAAAGTCGTAGCCCTAGAAATTACCTTTCCAACGAGTGGTTGCTCGTTTCCATGCGATACCTGTAGCCACGGGAAAGCTGGTTCGAGTCCGCTGCGTTCGGGAAAATTCCTGTACAGGAAACTGTTTCCTGTACGTGTTCGAGTTGAATTTATGGTATGTTGCGACCAGATCTGGGCGATCGACTCAACACGAAAGTCGTAGCCCTCGCGAATACCTTTACAACGAGGGGTTGTGCGTTGTGATCGTATTCCTGTAGCTCCGGGAATCCCAGTTTTAGTATTGGGCTATCCTATGTTAATGCACTTGTTAATTTATAATGTTAGCACTCTTGCAATGATTGTGATTTGCTCATTTGATATCTTGCTCCCATATATCTACAATGTTGTTGTTACTATAATTTAGCATGGTTACTCATTTGGTTGTGTAATAAGGTATAATCATGTATTGGTAGAGAAATGGATGGGATGGGAAGGCTAGATATTAGGAGTTGAGATTGGTATAGGATATATTTATACAATTTGGTGTTGAACATATCTATTAGGCGTAGTGTTGAGGTGAATTTATTGAATAGGTGGGCGTGAAAATGATGAACAGTATGTGAGGAGTGTCTTGTAACTGTAATCCGATCCCAAGGGGTTATTAATAACCGGTGCTTAGAGTTGAAGTCTCCCTACGGGTAGCATCGAGTGAGTTGTTTTGGGGCATGTAATGTGCGACGATTCACCGTGTCGCGATATTGAGATAATGACTGTGGCAGGTCTACGGGTTCGCCAGTCGTCACACCGATGGGAGCCAATGGTAGACCTTGGGCGGTAGGGTTAGATACTTGGTGTCCATAAACCGAGATCTCCTCCGCGCCATGAGAACGGTTGGGCTTGCACCTCGTGCGTTTCCGAGGTTCCATCCGGTTCGAAATCAAAGGCCAGGTTGGGCTGTGTTCTTGGTGCTCATTTACCCAAGACCCCTTCTGAGCCGTAGTACGCATGTGAGCTCCGCTGTTGTATTCTTAGCGTTGAGGCGTACGGGGGCCTAGGATCGGTAGTGTGATACCACCTAGTAGTGGAGACGCCCACTCCACTATCGCCGTCTGGCCACGACGGACGACGCCTGAGAGGTTAGCTACCTGCTCGAAAAGTGGGAACTTCAAGTCTGTGTTGACATAGCAACTTGCATGTGCGTGCGCATGAGTCGGTCATACCATAACATTCATATCATGTCATTCATTGCATACACAAGATCCTCATCGTATAAGTTTGTATGGGCACTCCTATACGATGAGTTACTTTATTGTTAAGCCGATCCTTAACTTATAAGTTTGTATGGGCACTCTTATAAGTTAAGTTACTATTCTGATTACTTATACCTGCTGTCATATATATAGATATTTGTAGAACTGATAGTTGTGTAGCGTAGTTTATACTCCACTATAATTACAGTCACCTGCTTGTTTACTTGCTTATATATATACATATTGTACCTTGTTCCTTTCTTCGCCCGGTGCCGAGGAGTCGCCGGGGGAGCGGATGTGAAGCCACTTAGTCTTATAACTAACGGTTGCTACGTCTTCCTTTTTAGGAGGAAACCCCGCAGGTAGAGCAGCTACGGACTATGCAGCAGGACAGCCAGGCCGGATGATAGGACCTGAGGTGGTGGTGCCATCGGCACCGTCAGTGACAGTCGTGAGTGTTTTCATGTAGCCGTTTGGCAAACCATTTCTAGACTCTTGTTCTTTTGTACAAGCCTGTTGTGCTTGTTATCTTCCGCTACTTTTGGACTTTAACTTAGCTGTGAACTGAACTGCTTTTGCTTTTACTTTTCTGTTATGGTTGGGTTGGCATAATTGTTGTGATATGGATTGTAGCCGGCGGAATAGGCGTCTTGTGGTAAAGGCTAACCCTTGTGTTAGTGCTACCGCAAGGCGGCTATTTCGAGCATAAGACTCCCCTCGTGCCGTGTGTTGTGTTCCGGGAGGGGGGGGTCTTACAAATGGTATCAGACTTAGCCGATCTTCACCTACAACAGTCAGGTAACAATGGGCCACTCCCGTTCGATTAGTCGGTTTGGGGACAAACCGACTTAGCGGAAGCAGTGGTGTGCCCATATGTAATTCACACTAAGTTGTCCAACTTTGACATTAGTTTTAGCCAACCTGACCCTAATTTGTACCTTGCGTATAGGTCCCAGCGCAGGTGGAGCCGGTTGGGGGCACTCCTACCCCTTCCGTTCCTTCACAATTCCAGCAGTCGGAGCTGGGACAAACGCTGTCAGCCATATTGGATGCATTTAAAGCCCAGCAAGCTCCGGTGCAACAACAAGCGCCAAGCTCCAACTGGTTGAGCACCTTCCGTGCCCTGTCCCCTCCTGCCTATCTTGGGACAGAATCGCCGGTGCGCACCGAGGAATGGCTTGATACCGTGCAGGAATTGATGGCTGGCATAAGATGTCCGAACAGCATGGTGGTGACATTGGTAGTGACGCTGCTAGAGCTGCACGCCAAAAGGTGGTGGAAGTCCCTCATGGGCTCCATCTTCCAAGGGCGGTTGTACACGGACATCGGTTGGAACGAGTTCACCGAGGCTTTTCTGGATCACTTCATCCCTTCTTCTGCTCGGGATGGACTTGAAGAAAAATTTCTGCAGCTGAAGCAAGGATCGAATTCGGTAACGGAGTACCAGAGGGAGTTCCAACACCTCGCTAGGTTTGCCGATTCCTATGAGTTGGACGATAGAGGCTACGCGAAGCGCTTCTACAAAGGGTTGAGGGACCCCCTGAGGCAGGCCCTTTTGTTTATAGCCGATGGAAGCCTGGCAGAAATCATTGACATGGCAAAGAGACTGGAGGCGGACCACATGGGATGTGGCAAGAGACCCGCAGAAGGAGTAATTGAAGTCGGCCCTAGTAATAGAAGGCGGAATGATCATGGCAGAGGAAGGGGAAACCACAGAGGCGGTCGGTGGGTCAACCGGAACTATCGGGTGGAGTACCCAATTCCGCAACCACTAGCTTTACCTCCACCACCGCAGCAGCAATATTATCAACAACCTGGGGGCCGACGTGAGGTGATATGTTTTGAGTGCAACCAACCGGGGCATGTCCGACGAGTTTGCCCGCGATTGATCGGGGATGCTCCTATTGCTCCCCCTCCAGTAGCTCCACGGGGGCGAGGGCACATGCGTGGCCGAGGAAGAGGACCACCAGGAAGAAATCAAGGACATGCACGGGAGCATGTATTCGCATTGGATATGACTCAGGGGAGAAATCCGCAGGAAGTCATCACCGGTACGTGCAAAATTTATTAATATTATATGACTTGTTAGATTTATGATACAAATGATACGCGCTATTCTGAATAGTGATTACCCTTTTGGAACCTAGGCACTGTCGTGGTTAGCGGGAGACCCGCCTATACGTTATTTGACACGGGTGCGTCTCACTCGTTCATTTCGGAGGACTTCGTGAAGGACTTGGAGGGAGTGCAACACTTCACGGGCATTACTCAAAGGGTGCGCCTTCCGGACGGCTCTGAGATGACGTCGTCAGCAAGTTGCGATTTCGACACCCTTATTGGAGGAAAGTTCTTTGAAACTCCGGCTACAGTATTAAGAATCCCGGAGTTCGATCTCATCTTGGGCATGAAGTGGTTGGACTGGCACCACGCCAGGATCAATTGTGCGGAGAAGCAAGTTATGTTGAGGCATGGAGACTCGGAAGTCATCTTCCAAGGTATTAAATTCGCACCCCGTAAATTATTATCTTCAATCCAAGTTATGAAATCTCATATGGAAGGGGACGAGGTCTATGTAATTTGCTTCGAGTTGAAGAAATTGACATTAGAGGTCAAGGATGTGCGGGTGGTGCGAGAATTTCCCGAGGTATTTCCCGAGAAATTGCCGGGACTACCCCCGCATAGGGAAGTGGACTTCCAAATCAAGCTAATTCCGGGTGCCAAGCCGTCTCGCGAGCTCCATACCGAATGGCTCCGAAGGAACTTGCAGAGTTTAGAGTCCAGCTTCAGGAATTGGTGGAAGCAGGGTTCGTTCGCCCAAGCTCGTCGCCTTGGGGAGCGCCCGTTTTGTTCGTCAAAAAGAAGGATGGCACCCTGCGGTTGTGCATTGATTATCGAGAGTTGAACCGGTTAACGGTGCGGAACACCTATCCCCTACCGCGCATTGATGAGTTATTTGATCAATTGGTGGGATCGTATTGGTTCTCCAAGTTAGATCTGCGTTCGGGATATTATCAGCTGAGGATACAAGAAGATGACATTCAGAAGACGGCGTTCAGTTCGAGATATGGTTTGTATGAATTCACCGTGATGCCGTTTGGGCTCACAAACGCCCCTTCCGCCTTTATGAGCTTGATGAACAAGGTGTTCAGCCCTTATTTGGACATCTTTGTCATCGTGTTCATCGATGATATCCTAGTCTACTCCAAGACTGAAGCAGAACACGCCGAACATCTAACTTTAGTGCTGAGGAAGCTAAAGGAGCACACTTTGTTTGCCAAGTTCAGCAAATGCGAGTTTTGGCTTCGAGAGGTCGCGTTCTTGGGCCATGTGATTAGTGGGGCGGGGCTAGCAGTAGATCCGGCCAAGGTGCGGGCCGTGAAGGAGTGGTCGCCATTGAAGTCAGCGGCCGACATACGGAGCTTTCTTGGACTTGCCGGGTACTATCGCAAGTTCGTGAAAGGCTTCTCGAAGATCGCCCTTCCCCTTACTACGCTGACCAAGAAGGGTGTGCCGTTTGAATGGACACCCCAGTGTGAAGCTGCATTCCAAGAGTTGAAGGACAGATTGACGACTGCACCCATCCTAGCTCTTCCATCTGGGAAGGAGGGCTTTCAAGTTTACACGGATGCGTCGTATCAAGGGATGGGAGCTGTGTTGATGCAGAATGGGCATGTGATCGCTTATGCTTCAAGACAGTTGAAGAAGCATGAAGCCAGCTACCCGGTGCATGATCTAGAGTTGGGAGCGGTGGTATTCGCCTTGAAGATTTGGAGGCATTATTTATATGGCGTCCACTGCGAGATCTACTCGGATCACAAAAATCTGAAGTACGTTCACACCCAAAAAGAGTTAAACTTGAGACAGCGGCGGTGGTTGGAGTTCTTGTGCGACTATGAATTCACCTTGAACTACCACCCCGGGAAGGTTAATTCCGTAGCTGATGCCTTGAGCCGAAAGGCACCGGGAACGAGCACGGAATCCCGCTTGATGAGGATGGAGTTAATCCGAACACTGCAAGAGATGGAAATCACTTGGTCTTTAAGAATCAACCGGAAGAGTATACAGAATATTTGGCCGCGATGAGTATAGTTTGCAACATACGAGACCGGATCCGGACGGAACAAAAGAAGGATGCGGCTTTAACCCCGGCTTTCAAGTCAATGGAGGATGGGACTACGGAAGAATACTCCCTAAAAGACGGCCTCGTCCATTTTCGTGGCCGGCTTTACATCCCCGAAGGCGACAACATTCGGGAGGATATTCTAAAGGAGGCCATTGCTCCAAGTACTCGGTGCACCCGGGGATCGCGAAGATGTACGCCGATTTGAGAAAGACAATGTGTTGGCCGGGCATGAAGAGGGATGTCAAGTACTTTGTTACTCATTGTGTGGCCTGTCAAATGGTGAAGGCGGAGTGCAGAAGCCCCGGTGGAATGCTACAGTCGTTGCCCATCCCCGAATGGAAATTTGAGGACATCTCCATGGACTTCGTCCACGGGTTACCTCGCTCGCGCTCGGGGAATGATTCTGTGTGGGTGATAGTTGACCGGTTGACCAAGGTAGCCCGATTTATCCCAATGAAGAAGGAGGCGCAGGTGGGCGTCCTAGTGCGTCTCTTTGTGGAGCAATTTGTGCGGTACCATGGTGTGCCGAAGACGATCGTCTCCGATCGGGATGGTCGGTTTACTTCAAGAGAATGGAGGGCTGTACAGGCTTATTTGGGCTCGCGCCTCACCTTTAGCACGGCCTTTCACCCTAAAACGGACGGGCAATCTGAACGAACCATCCGAACATTGGAGGACCTTCTGCGGTTGTGTGTGCTAGATAAAGGAGAACCATGGGAGAAGACTCTTACCTCTCGTGGAGTTCTCTTATAATAACAGTCATCAAGCCAGTATTGGAATGGCACCTCATGAAGCTTTGTATGGAAGGAGGTGTAGAACACCCTTGTCCTGGGTGCAAGACGAAGATCCGAAGACATTGGGAAATGAGTACATTGATGACACGGACGCGGTGGTTAGGTTGATCCGAGATCGAATGCTAGAGGCTCAAAGCCGACAGGCGAAATATTACAACGCAAGGCACCGTTTGGTGGAGTTTCAAGTGGGTGATAAGGTGTTCCTGAAGATTCGACCGATGCACGGAGTGTCGCGGGTACGTGGAGTCAAGAAGCTCAGCCCAAGGTATGTCGGGCCCTATGTCGTAGTGGGAAGGATTGGCCCTCTGGCCTATCGATTGGAGTTACCACCGGAGCTGGAGAACCTTCACGACGTGTTCCATGTATCGTCGCTTCGGAAGGCTTTGTTGCGGCCTGAACAATATACCCCCACGGCGGATGGTGCCGTGGCGTCTGATAGGTCTGTGCGACTGGAGCCGGTGCGGATCGTTGATAACGAGACAAGAACCTTGCGCCGCAAAAGTGTTCCCTTGGTGAAAGTGCTATGGTTTAATCATGGGAAGGAGGAGTTCACATGGGAGCCAAAGGATTTAATGCAAGGCGCTACCCGGAGTTGTTTACTCCAGGTAAGAATTTTATTTGAAAGCATAGTTCCCTTTTATGTGTTTCACTCCCATAGCCTTACCCTGATTTCGGGGACGAAATCTTTTATTTTGTTTATAGGATTTGTAACGTCCCAATTCGCGCTAGGCCCCTTGATTGCGTATTTGAGTCTAGGGGGCTGTGGTGAGCCCAATGGGGGTGTGGTGGGAGCAGGTGCGAACGTACGGGAAATGAGGAAAACAAGGCAAAATGGCAATTCTTGCTGACACGGGTATGGACACGGCCGTGTCCATACCCGTGTGCCTCATAAAAATAGGCTTACCAGTCAGAGAGGTACACGGGTATTGGGACACGGGCGTGTCCCTAGCCGTGTGCCAAGGACACGGGTCGAGACACGGCCGTGTCTCTACCCGTGTGCCGCAACCCCGACCCGGCAGAAAGTGGTTCTGGGATGAACACGGCCTTGAACACGGCAGGCAACACGGCCGTGTCACATGCACACGGGTAGGAACACGGCCGTGTGCCTACCCGTGTCTGCGATGTATAAAAAGGAAAAAGTTGTGAAACCCTAGCATTCATTCTCCTTTCTTCTGCCCCGAAAATTCTGAGAGGGTTCTTGGCTGGAGGAGGAGAAGAGCTTGCCGGAGCCATCCTTGGAGGAATCAAAACGCCGCCGCCGTCAAGGGAAAAACAATGCCGCCGCGAAGGAGTGCGAGGCTCATGGCCGGCCATGGTGGTACCGCTGGACTTGAGGTGAGCTTCCTCCCCTCTCCCTTGGTGCTAGATCTATAGCTATTTTAGGAGAGACATCGACTCCATAGAGTCTTGATGGTGAGGAGGAGAGTTCTTAGGTTAAGCCATGCCTAGGTTTTCTAGGCTTAGTCTCCCTCAACCTTCTCATCATTCAAAGTGGAGATGAGAGGGTTTTCGTTGAGGGTTTGGCTTTGAAAGGAGAAATAAGGTTGGGTGTGATTTCTGGAGAAGTTTATGCGAGGTCGTCGCAAGGAAGAAGATGAACGGATGCCGTTCATCTCGCCTTAAGATGCGTGCAGAAATCTGATTTCTGCACGCAGCGACCTTCGTGGCCAATTTCGGAGGTGTTCTGGCCAGATCTGGGTGATCGACTCAACACGAAAGTCGTAGCCCTTGAAATTACCTTTCCAACGAGTGGTTGCTCGTTTCCATGCGATACCTGTAGCCACGGGAAAGCTGGTTCGAGTCCGCTGCGTTCGGGAAAATTCCTGTACAGAAAACTGTTTCCTGTACGTGTTCGAGTTGAATTTCTGGTATGTTGCGACCAGATCTGGGCGATCGACTCAACAGGAAAGTCGTAGCCCTCGCGAATACCTTTCCAACGAGGGGTTGTGCGTTGTGATCGGATTCCTGTAGCTCCGGGAATCCCAGTTTTAGTATTGGGCTATCCTATGTTAATTCACTTGTTAATTTATAATGTTAGCACTCTTGCAATGATTGTGATTTGCTCATTTGATATCTTGCTCCCATATATCTATAATGTTGTTGTTACTATAATTTAGCATGGTTACTCATTTGGTTGTGTAATAAGGTATAACCATGTATTGGTAGAGAAATGGATGAGATGGGAAGGCTAGATATTAGGAGTTGAGATTGGTATAGGATATATTTATACAATTTGGTGTTGAACATATCTATTATGCGTAGTGTTGAGGTGAATTTATTGAATAGGTGGGCGTGAAAATGATGAACACTATGTGAGGAGTGTCTTTGTAACTGTAATCCGAGCCCAAGGGGTTATTAATAACCGATGCTTAGAGTTGAAGTCTCCCTACGGGTAGCATCGAGTGAGTTGTTTTGGGGCATGTAATGTGCGACGATTCATCCGTGTCGCGATATTGAGATAATGACTGTGGCAGGTCTACGGGTTCGCCAGTCGTCACACCGATGGGAGCCAATGGGTAGACCTTGGGCGGTAGGGTTAGATACTTGGTGTCCATAAACCGAGATCTCCTCCGCGCCATGAGAACGGTTGGGCTTGCACCTCGTGCGTTTCCGAGGTTCCATCCGGTTCGAAATCAAAGGCCAGGTTGGGCTGTGTTCTTGGTGCTCATTTACCCAAGACCCCTTCTGAGCCGTAGTACGCATGTGAGCTCCGCTGTTGTATTCTTAGCGTTGAGGCGTACGGGGGCCTAGGATAGGTAGTGTGATACCACCTAGTAGTGGAGACGCCCGCTCCACTGTCGCCGTCTGGCCACGACGGACGACGCCTGAGAGGTTAGCTACCTGCTCGAAAAGTGGGAACTTCAAGTCTGTGTCGACATAGCAACTTGCATGTGCGTGCGCATGAGTCGGTCATACCATAACATTCATATCATGTCATTCATTGCATACACAAGATCCTCATCGTATAAGTTTGTATGGGCACTCCTATACGATGAGTTACTTTATTGTTAAGCCGATCCTTAACTTATAAGTTTGTATGGGCACTCTTATAAGTTAAGTTACTATTCTGATTACTTATACCTGCTGTCATATATATAGATATTTGTAGAACTGCTAGTTGTGTAGCGTAGTTTATACTCCACTATAATTACAGTCACCTGCTTGTTTACTTGCTTATATATATACATATTGTACCTTGTTCCTTTCTCCGCCCGGTGCCGAGGAGTCGCCGGGGGAGCGGATGTGAAGCCACTTAGTCTTATGACTAACGGTTGCTACGTCTTCCTTTTTAGGAGGAAACCCCGCAGGTAGAGCAGCTACGGACTATGCAGCAGGACAGCCAGGCCCGGATGATAGGACCTGAGGTGGTGGTGCCATCGGCACCGTCAGTGACAGTCGTGAGTGTTTTCATGTAGCCGTTTGGCAAAGCATTTCTAGACTCTTGTTTTTTTGTACAAGCCTGTTGTGCTTGTTATCTTCCGCTACTTTTGGACTTTAACTTAGCTGTGAACTGAACTGCTTTTGCTTTTACTTTTCTGTTATGGTTGGGTTGGCATAATTGTTGTGATATGGATTGTAGCCGGCGGAATAGGCGTCTTGTGGTAAAGGCTAACCGTGTGTTAGTGCTACCGCAAGGCAGCTATTTCGGGCATAAGACTCCCCTCGTGCCGTGTGTTGTGTTCCGGGAGGGGGGGTCTTACATATGATTTCTCCCCAAACGAAGTTCCTGATGACCTGAGAGTAACCTTGGCTAAGCTTTGACCTCCAGCCACTCGAGAATAATCAATCATGACGAGGAGGAACCTCCTTTGCCCGCTAGCTGGAGAAAAAGGGGACGACTAGATCCATCCCCCAGATGGCGAAAGGCCACGGCGCCGTGATACTTCGAAGCCTCTGCGGCGAGAGCTGGAGGGAGCATGTACCTGACACTTCAGACATCTCTTTGCAAACTCAGCTGATCCTTCCTCAAGGTCTGCCAAAAATATCCTTGCCTTATCACCCTTGCTCCAACTTCCTTCCCCCTGAGTGACTGCCACACTCTCCAGAATGCACCTCCTCCAGATCTTGGGGACTTCCTCCTCAGCTACACATCTCGCGAGGAGTCCTGACAACATCTTACGATGCAGTCTCCCTTCCAGCATCAGATAGTGAGCCGCCTGTGCGTGAAGCTTTTTGCATTTTTGACTTCCTCCGACAGCTCTCCTGTGGTCAAGAAGGTCGCCAACGGGTCTATCCACGAGGACCGCCGAAATACCTCCATCAACTCCCCCTCTTCAATGGCTGGTCGAAATAGTTCGGTTAGGGTACCCCCACCCCGAGGTCCGAACTTTGCTAACCGGTCAGCTGTCATGCTTTCCTCCCTGGAAAATTTGAATAGAAAGGAACGGAAACCTCCGATGATGGTCCTTACCTTGGATAAGTATCTTGCGAGGGTGGGCTCCAGGGCCTCAAACTCCCCACGGATTTGTGACGCAACTACCATCGAGTCGGTGAAGGCCTCCACATCCCGAATTTCCAGCTCCTTGGCCAACCGAAGGCCGCTATCACGGCCTCATATTCCGCTTGATTATTGGTTACATGGAAGTGGAAGGCTACTGCCTGCTCTATGGTAACCCCTTGAGGGCTTACCAACACCACACCTCCCCCCAGGGACTGCCCCCCGAAGCCCTGTCGACGATCATTCTCCATGCTTCCTTCGACTTCGGCTCTTCTTCCTCGGCCTCGGTGACATAATCTGCCAAAAGTCTGCCACGGCCTGGGCTTTGATGGAGAGCCTTGGGACAAAGGAAATGTCGAACTCGCTAAGCTCGATGGAACACTTTGCCAACCTTCCCGAATGCTCCACCCCCTCAAGGACCTTGCGAAGAGGATGATCGGTCACCACCTTGATAGAATGCGCTTGGAAATACGGACGAGCTTCCTTGCCGAGACGACCAAGGCATAAGCCAGCTTCTCCAGGATGGGGTAGCGAGCTCCGCCTTTTTCAAGATTCGGCTCACATAGTAGACAGGTAGCTGCTTCTTCCCCTTCTTCCCTAACCAAGTCTGAGCTTACAGCTTCTTCCCCCACCCCGAGATATAAGGTCAGGTCTTCCCCCTCCTTGGGGCTTTGAAGTAGCGGAGCCCGGGAGAGTTGCCTCTTCAGTCCTTGAAAAGCCTCTTCGCATTCAATCGTCCATTCGAACACTTGACTACCACGAAGCACCTTGAAAAAGGAGGAGCACTTGTCCCCGGACCGAGAGAGGAACCTGCTCAGTCCGGCCAACTTTCCGGTTAAGCGCTGGACCTCCTTGGCACTGCGAGGGGATTCCAAGTCCAAGACGGCCTTTACCTTGTCTAGGTTAGGTTCTATCCCTGCCGGGGTCAGGAGGTGTCCAAGAAATTTCCCGCGACTGGCCCCGAAGACACACTTCAAGGGATTCAACCTCATCTTGAATCTACGCAGGGTGGCGAACGTCTCTTCCAAGTCCGCAGGTGGGACTCCAGTCATTTGCTTTTCACCATCAGATCGTCGACGTAGACCTCTAGATTCTTCCCTCTTTGATCCTGAAAGACTCGATCCATCATACGTTGGTACGTTGCCCCTGCGTTCTTCAACCGAAGGGCATCATCTTGTAGCTGAAGCATCCCTCTCTTGTGATGAAGGAAACATCCTTGACATCAGGAGGGTGCATCCGAATCTGATGGTAACCTAAAAAAGCATCTAAAAAACTCATGAAAGAAAAACCGACGGCTGAGTCAACCAGTGCGTCGATCCGAGGCAGGGGTAGCAATCCTTAGGACATGATTTATTTAATAAGGAAAAGTCAATACACATGCGCCATTTTCCTCCCCCCTTTCTCACCATTACCCCATTGGAGATCCAGCCTGGATATTGGATCTCCGAGATGAAGCCCGCCTCCAAGAGCTTCTTGACCTCTTCCCGGATCGGCTCCTCCAACTTGGTGGCGACGGCCCTCATCTTCTAGCGTATGGGGCGAGTCCTGGGGTCCAGGTTCAGGCGATGGCAAGCCATGTCTGCGTCGATGCCCGGCATGTCTGCCGCGCTCCAAGCGAAGACGTCGATGTTGCTTTGGATGCAGGCTCGCATCCGCTCCTGTTCCCCGAGGCTTAAGCCTCCGCTGACCCGCACCCTTTGTACCTGCCCCGCCCTGGTGAGCACTTCCATCTCTATCACCTCTTCGGCCGGCTCCAGTCCCATCCGTTCCCAACCTGCCCTTGTCTCCTCTGGCTCAAGCTCTTCTACTCCAAGCTCATCGACCTCCATTGCCTCCTCCAAGCTCTCCTCTCGCCTCTGCTCTCCTTCTTCTGCCGCCCCTCTTGTTTCTTCCAGGCCAATTTCACCTACCTCCATCTCCTATGCTTCCAACTCCTCCGCTTCCTGCGGGCTCGTCTCCTGCACCTCTTCCGCTTGCTTTTCGACGACTTCCTTCGCCTCCTCCAGGCTTGTCTCCCCTTCTCCGACACCTCCTTCCTGCTCAGCCATCTCCTTCTCCAGCTCTTCCGCTTCTGCCATCCACTATACGGTGTTGACCGCCATCACGTAGCACTGCCTTGCCACCTTTGGATCCCCCCTGATCCTAACTTGCACCCCTCCATTGTTGAACTTGAGGCATTGATGAAACGAGGAGGGTACGCAGCGAAAGGCGCTGATGAGGGGACGTCCGAAGATGGCATTGTAACTACTCGGGGCGTCCACGATCACGAACCTGCAGTTCCGCGAGACGCCCCCAAGCCTTACGTGCAGGCCTACTCATCCTTCTACTTCTTTTCTCTCCCCAGAGAAGCCGAAAGCGGTCCATCGGAAGCTAGGACCCTTTTTCCTTCCACCCCCATCTCGTCAAAGGCTTCTTGAAGATCACGTTCACCGAGCTCCCATTGTCCACCAGTATCCGGGAGACGGTGAAGTTCTCCACCGCTGTCTGGATCACCAACGCGTCACAGAACGGATCCTCGTAGTCTGGCATGTCTGCGGATGAGAAGATGATCTTTTCTTCTGGGGGGGAGCTAAGGAGGTCGAGGCGACCCCTCTGCGGAACATGGTTTGCAGGCTCCCCTTGCGGGTTTCCTCGATCCCTACTCCCCCCTGTATAACTCTGATTCCCCCTCGGGTCCCCACGTCGACCTTGTCTTCACATCTGTCCTCCACCTCTTCTCGTTGTACATCCACGATCCTTGCGGGCAGATCCTGCCTCCCAGCACCTCTGGCCTCCCTCATCTCCAGAAACTCCGGACAGGTGGCAGTTGCGTGGCCTTCCTCCTGATGGAAGTCACAATAGGGCAACGCCACCCTGCCCCTCTTCCTACTCCTCCTCCCCTTCTTTCGCTCCCCGAATTCCTCTTCCTCTCCCTCTTCCCACCTCCATGGCTTCTTGTGGTGGTGGGAAGTGACCCCTCGGACCCTGCCTCCCCTCCTTGCTCCAACCTTCTCGGTTCCCGGTAAATGTCTCTTCCTTGAGGGCCTCCTTGGCCCTGGGGGCGACCTTCCTGTGGCCTCCAACCCAATCGGTTGTTGGGCTCCCTGGCCCCCCCATGCTGCTGCCCCTGCCCTCGGGGCTCTTCTCTTCTCCTATCCTCTCTTTGCTCCCTCTGCCTTCCTGCCGCCGGCTCCTTCGCATCATCCTCGGCCAACCTGGCCAACTTTCTTGCAAACGCCGGGTTTGCCCTCTCAAAGTCTATCTCCTTAGCCACCCTCTCCATGAGCTCCTCAAAAGAGAGAGGGGGCACTCTCTTCAACTCCATGCTGAAGAACCCCGGCCTCAGCCCTAGGGTGAAGGCAAGCATTAGCGCATACCCCGGGACCTCCTGGACCAGGAGAACCTCCTCTTGGAACCGGTCGACATAGTGGCCCAACGTCTCCTCCGGCCCCTGCCTCACTGCAAACAGGCATTCAGCCTCCTTCTTCCGCTTCTTCGAAGTCGAGAACTTCAACAAGAAACCTCTGCGCAGATCTTCAAAACTGTAGATGGAGCTTGCCGGCAATTGGTGGAACTAATCCCTGGCCTTTCCTTCAAGTGATGGCAAAGAGCCTACACTTAAAAGAATCAGACATTTGCCTGATCGACACAACGTCTTCGAAACACTGCACATGCTGAACCGGGTCATCCTTCCCGTATAATAGGTCATGTCTGGCTCCCGGAACCCCTCCGGCACTGGAGCCGAGACGATGAGCTCGCTAAATGGGGTCTCGCCTCCGCCTGGCGAGAAGGCACGTCTCGCGACCTCGGCTGACTGGACTGATCTGCGAGACCATGCCCGGGGAAGAGCTCCCGCACTATCGCCTCCTTCTCGCCCAGATCCGCCGGAAGCTCCCTCTCAGGAAGCTGGCCTGGGAAAAGCTCTCGCGCGCCACGTCCCTCTCGCCTGCCTCTGCCGAAACCTCCTTCCCGGGACGCTGCCCTGGGGCATTCTCGCCTAACTGCGGAACCCCCTCCACAGGAACTTGCGGCGTCTCCCACTCGTTCCTCGCCGAGAAGGCCAAGCTAATTGTCTGCATGACCTCTCGCCTGAAGTCTTCAAACATCTTCCTCGTCGCCTCGTCCACCCGGATGGGGGATCCTCCTGCGCCAGATCCTTCACCTTCACCTCCTGCCATGGGACTTAACTCAAGCTTTTCTTACGCCAACTACTTCCACGCTCACCGCACCAGAACTGTTGAAGCCAAAATTGACCCCAACGAAAGTTCACGAACCAAAGTGTAGCCAACCCTACTGGTCCCAAATCTCGTCCCCTGACTGGCGGCAAAGGTCCCGAAACTGACCCAAAGCATCGGCTGGGAGGTCCCACCTCACACCCGGAAGATCTCTGAGAGCTTCCCCTCCAAAGCCAAATGCCGGGCTGGAAGCTCTTCAGAAAGCACTAGAGTTGGAGGATAATGAAAAAGCCTGCTTTCCAAAGAGCCCTTATGGGTCTACTTATAGTCTTCCCCTGACCTGAAAATACTGAAATAGCCCTAAGGGGTCTGCCAATAGCCAAATCCCGCTGTCATCCCAAGGGCATTTGGGTAATTTACCCAGGGATAATAATATAAAAATAATCTTTTTCTGGGGCTGGGCCCCACCCCACCTCCTAGATCTGCTTGGCGAGAACCCTGGGCGAGAAGGCTCTCGCTGAGCCGAGCCCCAGCTTGGCTTGCCTTGGCGAGATCTCCCGCCGAGAGGGTTTCTCGCTCCTAACGCTCTTGACGCCGCTGCCCTGACTGCTAACCACGGCGTTGAGTGAGTGGAGCTCACTCAACGCCTTCCTCTGCCGAACACGTGCTGAGTGAGTGGAGCTCTCTCAACGCCCTCCTCTGCCGAACACGGCGCTGAGTGAGTGGAGCTCTCTTAAACGCCCTCCTCTGCCGAACACGGCGCTGAGTGACTGGAGCTCTCTCAACGCCCTCTCGCTTGCCCCTAGGGAGAGTTCCTTCCAGGCAGGAGCCCTACAGCCCAGCGAAGCTAGGGAGCACTGGAAGTCGACGCCTGAAGACCGAGTCCTGGTGCGAACGATCCCGCCCACTGGTTGGCGGGAGCTCTCTAAAGGCGAGAACTCTGCCAGTCTGCCCTTGGGCTAACTCGGGACTAGCCCAACCCTGACTAGCCTAACCCCGACCCCTGAAGTCCTGGTCTTCTGGGTCCTGCCCAGCGAATATGGGTTTGTACACCAACGGCTACAGCAATAACTCTTGCACCATTGCCGACGCGCAGGTCCACCTCCCCTTTACTCAGCAATCTTCTCCTTCCCAGTTCTTGCACATTTGTGCAAATGTGAGAACCACATACGGTATCCAATACCCAAGATGAAGGAGCGGAAAGGTTTATCTCTATAACGTAAATATTTGAAGCGGAAGTCATACCTCCCTTCATTTTCTGCACACCCTCAATATAAGAAGGATAGTTCCTCCTCCAATGACCAGCCTTGCCACAGTTGTGCCATTTCCCTTCCTCCACTGTGCTCTTCTTTTTCTTCAGTGCAGAAGACTTGGGCTCAAGATGTGAATTAGGTTCAACCTTCGTCTTCTTAGAGCCCTTGTCCTTGCCCTTGCCCTTATGCACCTTCAGTATGGGGCTGGCAGGCTTGGCCTTCTTGATGTTGATCTCGGCAGTTCTTAACATGCCTAGGAGCTCGGGCAGTGTCTTGTCTATTTCATTCATGTTGTAGTTCAAGACAAACTGCTCATAACTGTCCGACAATGATTGCAGGATCAGATCATTGTCCAACTCTTGACCTAGAGGAAAACCCAGCCTTTCAAGGTTCTCTATATACCCAATCATCTTGAGTACGTGTGTCCCTACTAAGTCTCGAACTCCCATCTTGCACTGAAATAACGCTTTTGTGGCGTCGAACCTCTCTTTTCGAGCCTGCTCTTGAAACATTTTCTTGAGATGCTTGTCAATCTCCTTGCACCCCATGTTCTCATGTTACTTCTGAAGCTCAGAGTTCATGGTGGTAAGCATAAGGCATTCGACGTCTAAGGTGTTGGGTTTCTCTAAGAGGTTGGCACAACACTTGTGCACGCAGCGGAAGTAATAAAATCTAGAACAACCCAAAGAGATTGGACCGGCCATGCATGTTGAATCAAGAAGTAATACAATAAGGCAAAAATTACCTTTTGGGTGTTGACTCACAACTCAACAAAGATGCTCCAAATGTGATTCCTTTCGGTGGCGAGTTCCACGTAGAATAATATCTACGTCGCGCAGAAAAATGCAGAAATCCACACGAGCGGGAGAACTCCAAACTTCCGTCACACGGATGGTCGGAAAGAAGATCGGCCGCACTTATGCACTTCTCACGGACTGCTAGGTCCGCGTCAGGGAAAGCAAGACCAGCGACGGTCGCCGGAGAGGAGGTGGTCGGCGGAGCGAACAGCCGGCGGCGAAACGTTTCCGTCCGGCGGGATTCAGGAATCGGCGGAGCGAACGAAGAATGACGGAACACTTCTGTCGGATTCGTCTCGGTTAAAGGGCCAACGATCGCTTCGATTCGATCAGATCTAATTCCCGAAAACCTAAGTATCTATTTATACCAAAGGCATAAACAGACTTAGGAATATCGCTATCCGCAGACCACCCAGAAAATTAGGGTTCCAGAATCGGCGAGAATCACCTAGCAGATTCGTGAGAATCAATCGGCGAGAATCTCATAGGATCGGCGAGAATCAGTCGGCGAGTATCAGTCAACGAGAATCAGAGTACAATACTCGACGATTCACGTCGAACGTGGGTTGACGATAATCATCGACCTGCGGTCGATGATAGTCGACCGCGGTCGACGATACTCGTCGACCCGCGGTCGACGATACTCGTCGACCCTCGCGACGTCGACGTGGGTTCCCGCGGTCGACGTTACTCGTCGACCCGCGATACTCGTCGACCCGCGGTTGACGATCGTCGACCTTCAGTCGACTATCGTCGACCCTCGGTCGACTATTCTGACCAAACCTTTTCAAGGCAACATTTTGCCCAACCCGACGATCGTCTAAGGCAACACTTTGCCCATAACCCCATTCAAGGTCGGTGATTGGTAACCTTTATAAACTCAGTCAATCATCCAACTTCTCCACATCTCTTATGTGCGACCCTGCAGGCTCATATCGCGTTTGCAGTGAGATCACATGTTTGACCACTTCTAGATCACCATGGTAACTCCAACAGTCTCCCACTTGATCTTGAAAGTATCAAACCAAGAACTTCACAAACAATGAGCGGCATCTAGCAATGCATCATTGCTCCCCAAGCAATAAGAGTTCATAACTCATAAGCCTTCATGACCAATGTATCAGCGTTGTCTTTGTCCCTTTGTCCCTTACATCTGGAAAGAACTAGAGGCATGGACCGTGTCACCCTCGTAATAGCTCAATCCAAGTTTCTTGATTCAGGACGGACTTCCAGAGAACTTCACAAACAATGCCCTCGGACGGTAGGTAAAAGTAATACCCTTTCGTTTCCTTAGGATATCCCACCAGATAACATTTATCCGATTTGGGTTCCAGCTTGTCAGGCATTTGACGTTGCACGTATGCCTCACAACCCCAAATTTTAATGAACGACATACTAGGATGCTTCCCAGTCCATATTTCATATGGTGTCTTCAGAACCATTTTCGTTGGAGCGCGATTCAGTGTCATTGCAGCAGTCTCTAAAGCAAAACCCCAAAAGGAAACAGGCAAATTTGCATGACTCTTCATCGAACGTACCATGTCTAACAGTGTACGATTTCTCCTCTCAGATACACCATTATGCTGTGGTGTCCTAGGTGGAGTGAGCTGTGATACAATACCACACTCTTTCAGATGATCACGGAACTCATGACTCAGGTATTCGCTACCTCGATCAGATCGGAGTGCTTTAACCCTTTTACCCAATTGGTTTTCTACTTCATTCTTGAACTCTTTGAACTTTTCAAAGGTCTCGGATTTGCACTTCATAAGATACACATATCAGTATCTACTGAAATCATCAGTAAATGTAACAAAGTAGAAATACCCACCTCTAGCCATGGAACTCATGGGTCCGCATACATCACTATGTACAACACCCAAGAGATCCTCAGCCCTCTCAGTATAGCCTGTGAAAGGAGCTTTAGTCATCTTGCCTAACAAACAAGATTCGCATCGCTCAAATGATTCATAATCAAATGAGTCTAAAAGTCCATCTCTATGGAGCTTGGATATGCGCTTCTCGTTTATATGGCCCAAACGACAATGCCAGAGATATGTAGGGTTTGAGTCATTTGTTCTTAGTCTTTTATTATTTTCTACATTATAGATCAGATGGTCCAAGTTCAAAACATAAAGACCATTAAACAATTGGGTTACAACATAACAAACATCATTCTTAAATATCGAAACAACAGTTGTTCTTAATTATAAAAGAAAAACCAATCATGTCCAAACATGAAATGGATATAATGTTTCTAGTTATGGCCGGAACAAAATAACAATTATCAAGTTCTATTACAAGCCCACTGGGCAAAGAAAGACGGTAAACCCCTACGGCCACAGCAGCAACTCTTGCTCCATTGCCGACACGAAGGTCCACCTCCCCTTTACTCAGCAATCTTCTCCTTCCCAGTTCCTGCATATTTGTACAAATGTGAGAACCACATCCGGTATCCAATACCCAAGATGAAGGAGCAGAAAGGTTTATCTCTATAACGTAAATACTTGAAGCGGAAGTCATACCTCCCTTCATTTTCTGCAGACCCTCAATGTACGAAGGACAGTTCCTCCTCCAATGACCAGCCTTGTGATAATACGTTTTGTAGCCTAAACTATTATCGTATTTTCTATTTTATAGTGTACAAATCATGTCTATTATTAGTTTATTTTTATCCTTTTTATGTAAATATTATTGCCACTAACATTTTCTTGTCCTTTTGCAGGTTTTCAGGAAATTTGTCAAAAATGACATGACACGCCCCCCTATCACGCCCTCCCTGGGTGTGACCTAGGGCGTGTTACCCGATCCCTAGGACTACTGCTGGAAGGGACAGGAAAACGGTCAAAACCGTTGTCACGCCCCCCTGACACGCCCTTCATGTGCGTGTCACCAGGCGTGACGATGGGCGTGTCGCCCTCTGCCGCAAAGCCTGCCGCCGCATTAAATGTCGTTTCTCCACAGCACGAAAATAGTACTGTCACGCCCCCCCATCACGGGCGTGACCTGGGGCGTGACATCAACTTTTCGACGACTGACGGATTTCCAACCAATGATTTGGACATGACGTGCCTGTCACGCCCCCCTTACACGGGCGTGACCTAGGGCGTGACCACCGACGTACCGAAGCAATCATCCCTCCCGCCAGAATCCAGAGCCCGAGGTCAACATAGTACTGTCACACCCCCTGTCATGCCCCCTAACACACCCCCCTAGGGCGTGTCAGAGGGCGTGACCAACCCGAGAAAAATTCTATAAATTGAGACCCCCCTCTCCATTTCAGCATGCTTTGGTTGAGTGGGGGAGGTGCTGCCCCTTTGTTTCTTGATCCGTTCTTATGCTTTCTCTCTCTCTCTCTCTCTTTGTAATTTTTGTTTAACCCTAGTTTAATCTTAGTTTGTTTTAGCTTTTATTGTAATATTGCTCTTGCTTAGTGCTACTTGTAGGGCTAGAATAGGATTTCAATTTCATGCACTTGTAATTTTAATTTCAATAGTGTAATTTGCCCCTTTTTATTAATAGAAGTGTTATTTGTTTAGCTTGTGTTCTTTTTATGCTTTACTACTCATCCCCCCTCCTCCACTCCATTATGATTAACTAATCCTCCTTGTACTCGATCTTGATGATCCGAGGTTAGAGAGATTAAGTTATGATGTTTTAATTAATCTTTTCTTTTTAGATTAGGGCCTTGAATTACTCTTGATTAATCACGGGTTGGAGGTATATTATCGATATATACTCTCCGCCTTAGCTTTCATTCTGGGCTAGCCGAGAGGCCGAAAGAATGAAGTGAGCATTCAAGAGTAAAGGGAGTTGTACGCACCCCTCGAGAGAGGCAGACGTCCAAATCTCCCGGATTGGAGTAAAATCCAATAGTGGGGTTCACCACGTAAAGCGAGTTTTAGGCCTCCGATTTAGACGAGAGTCGGTCGGACCTTCCTAAACTCAGTTGGGCACGACTTCGAGAGAAGCGTGTTCAAGCTTTAGGAACCTCCACGGTCAAGGACCTTTATCCTATTAAGTTCAGATTTTTATCGCATTTTCTTAATCGTCTTTAGCCGAGGTGAATCTTGATTGAGTGCATTTCCATTTCATATTTTCTACCCTTTGTAGTAATCACCTATCTTGTGCACTTTAATTAACTGCAGTAGTTTCCTTTCTAGCATAGGTCTTTTGCTTAATAGCTTTACTTAATTGCGGTAGTTCTCTTTCTAGTATAGCTTTACTTCCTTCCTTGCAATTAGTTTTTCTCTAAACCCTAGTTTTTCCGTCGATAAGATAATAGCGTTCGTGTGAGTAAGCATAGCCAATAGTTCCCGGATTTCAATACGACACTTGTGTCCCCTTGTTACAATTCGATAGGTATACTTGCCTCATCGGGTTGCTAGTTCGGTTGCGTTTATTTTCTTCGGACCCTAGCGCGCAACAAGTTTTTGGCGCCGTTGCCGGGGAGACAACTTCCGTTGATATTTTGAAAACACGAACCTATTAATTTTATCACTTCTCTTTCTCATCCTCTTTCTTTAAAATTTTAAAAATCAAAAAATTTTATCACCGCTCTTAATAGTGTCCAACCTCACAATTTTTCTACGCCACCTAATTCTCTCGAAAAGGGCAAAGGGCTTTAAGCGCCACTGTCTTGTCTAGTACCTTGCGAACCCTTCACGGGGTAGTCCTTGGGAAGTTCGGGAGTTAATCTATAAAAAAAATCTATTTCAAAAAGAAAAAAAATTTAATCTTTTTTCTAGTTTATCCTTTTTCTCTTCCTCTTCTTCTTTTCTGTTCTTTTAGTGCATGACCCGCGGGAGTCCGTCGGTCATTTTGGACTTGGACCACAAAATTGAGCGTACTCTTCGGAGAAGATCGCGATTTCAAGGTCCTACTATCCAAGTGCTGGTTGAGGACTCCGAGTCATTTGCTACTTTAAGAATGGAAGAACCCAATGTAGATGAGGTCGTGCAAAGGACTATGTCCTATTATGCACGACCGAACCTCGAGGGAATAGAATCAAGTATAGTCCGCCCTACTATAGCAAATAATAACTTCGAATTAAAGCCTAGCATATTTCAAATGGTACAGCAATATGTGCAATTTGACGGACTTCAAGATGAAGATCCGAACGCACATATAGCTAGCTTTCTTGAAATTTGTGACACCTTCAAGATAAATGGTGTCACAAATGATGCGATCAGGCTGAGACTCTTCCCCTTCTCTCTAAGAACTAAAGCTAAGCAGTGGCTGAACACACTTCCGAAAAATAGCATAACCACTTGGAATGAATTAACTGAAAAATTTTTGGCGAAGTATTTTCCGCCAGCTAAAACTGCAAAACTTAGGAAGGACATCTCTGCCTTTGGAAAAATAGACTCTGAAACCCTATATGAAACCTGGGAGAGATTTAAAGAATTATTAAGACGATGCCCACATCACGCGCTGCCTGTATGGTTACAAGTGCAGACGTTTTATAACGGGCTAAATCAAAGCACGAAGCAAATGATAGACGCAGCTTCTGGCGGTACTTTAAATCATAAGACCCCGGAAGCCGCTCTTGAGCTTTTTGAGGACATGGCCATGAACACTTATCAGTGGAATGTGCCTAGGTCCCGCCCGAACAAGCCTGCAGGTATCTATGAAGTGGATAACGTCTCCCAGCTCGCTCTGCAAGTAGAAATCCTAAGCAAAAAAATCACGGAGATGACTGCTGCCTCCGCCCCTCAGGTATGGGAATCTGCAACCCCTACTACAGAACTTTTAGATTATGTTAATAATATGCCTAGAACTGCTTTTAATAATTTTTCTGCTGCGAATTTTCATTCGCCTGGTTTTAATTTTCCGAATAGTTATAACCCCGCTTTAAGAAATCACCCGAACTTTTCATGGAGTAATCCATCGAATGCGATGCGCCCACCCCCGCAAAATGATTTTTCTGCACCACCACCACCACCTCTTCAAAATTACCCAAAAGCTCCAAGCTTGGAGGAATTACTTTCCAAATATATCACCACAAATGACGCCACTATAAGAACATTAACCGGAAGCGTAAAAAGTCTAGAAAATCAGGTAAGACAGCTCGCGAAAATAATTTCTGAGCGACCCGCAGGGTCTCTTCCTTCCAATACCGAACCCAACCCGAGAGAGCAAGCGAAAGCTATAACTCTTCGGAGTGGGAAGCAAGTCTCCGGTATGGTAAGTGAAGAGCCCGAGGCAAGCTCCGCTCTCGCCTCTAAAAATCAAAGCTCCGCTCCCGTTTTAAAAATTCCACCCTCGGCTGAAGAAGTAATCACCCCCGCTTTAGAAAATAATCTCACTCCACCACCCATCTTCAAAAATAATTCAACTCCTCCATACCCCTCTGAACTTAATAGACAACGTCAAGATGATCAGTACTCCCGCTTCTTAGAAATCTTCAAACAAATCCACATTAATCTTCCCTTCCACGAGGCTATTTCGCAGATGCCGAAATACGCCAAATATCTTAAAGACCTCCTCACAAACAAGAAGAAGTTAGAGAATCTTTCGCACGTCACGCTAAATGCCGAGTGCTCCGCCGTTTTAACAAATGGTTTGCCGAAGAAAATCAGTGACCCGGGTAGTTCTCTATCCCGTGTGTCTTCGGTGATCTTTTTGTTAAACACGCGTTAGCCGACTTAGGCGCGAGTATAAACCTAATGCCCTTTTTGTTGTTCAAAAAGTTAGGGATTGGTAGCCTTAACCCCACGCGTATGAGTATCCAGCTAGCCGATAGATCCGTCAAGTACCCGTTAGGAATAGTGGAGGACGTTCTAGTGAAAGTCGACAAGTTCATCTTCCCAGTGGACTTTGTCATTTTGGACATCGAAGAAGACGTCGAGGTTCCCCTGATCCTTGGCCGACCCTTCCTTGCCACCTCCCGAGCCATCATTGACGTAAGCAATGGTAAGCTCTTTCTTCGAGTAGGCGACGACGAAGTCACATTTTCTATCACCCCTTCGATGAAGAACACCTTAGCAAACGATGACTCATGCTTTTTCGTAGACGCCGTGAGTGATGATTCTTCCTACAACCTCTCCGACTTTGAAAAAGAATTTTATACTTTTTGCTCCTCTTCTCTTACAACTGAATCACTGCAAGGAAGTGATGAATCTTCTTATTGTCTTTCTGAGTTTGAAAAAGAATTTTCTGATTTTTGTTTTCCTCTTTTCTTCCCACTGAATCGCTACAAGAAGCCGTCTTGGCTGCTAGCCCCACCCCTTATTACGTTCCTTATAAAAAAGTTTATGAAGATATTATTTTTGAAAAAGAAAGAATCTCAAAATCCTCTTATGAAGAACCCCCTACCCTAGAACTTAAAGAACTTCCCAACACCTTAAGTATGCTTTCTTAGAAAAAGATTCCAAGTTACCAGTTATCGTTTCGGCCTACCTCACGGATACGCAAAACGATAAACTTCTTCTAGTTCTACGTAAGCATCGCCGGGCTATTGCTTGGCAAATTTCTGATATCAAGGGCATAAGCCCATCTTTCTGTACCCATAAAATTTTAATGGAAGATAATTCGCGTAACTCTATCCAACCTCAGCGTCGTATAAACCCGAACATGAAAGAAGTAGTTAAGGGCGAGGTTATGAAACTATTAGACGCAGGAATTATCTACCCTATATCGGACAGTAAGTGGGTTAGCCCCGTTCTGGTAGTTCAAAGAAAGGAGGTATTATCGTAGTTAGTAATGAGAATAATGAAAAGAAGGGAGGTATTATCGTAAGTTAAATGACGCCACCCGCAAGACCACTTTCCTTTAGTAATGACTTCTCTCCGGAATATTGTTTTCTCGATGGCCTCTTGTACTTTCAATAATTCCCAAGGACCAAGAGAAAAATCCCGACGCGGACGGTGCTACATTTCCACGGGTTGGCGTATGAAATCATTATGCATAGATTTCTCCGTGTTTTACCGATTGATGTTTAGTAAGTTAAATGACTAAATTGGGAAAAAGCATTTTATGGTGAGGGAAGGGTTAGTTTTGGGTCACCTAAAGGTTTGAGGTAGACGCAAGATAGAAGTTATTGAGAAGGACCTATAAGAAGACTTTCCTTTACCGTTTTATAAAGGTTCACAAAGCCCCTATAGAAAAAGACGACCAGATTTTAGAACTTTTTTATTTTTATTTTATGTTGAGTGGGAGAATTTATTTTAAAGAAAAAGAAGAGCGTTTTTTGTTTTATTCTAACGAGAGGGAGGCAAGCGCACCCGGCGTGTGTGAATATCATTGTTCTCGGGGCCGGCTTAGCTTTTATTGTTTTCTCGATAATTTTAGATTTTATAAAAAAAGATGCAACAAAAATATAAAATGCATAATAATAATATAAAAGCTGAAAATAAAGTGCAGAAGGCTGACCAACACTAGCGCGACGCTATCAAAAGGGAACTCTAAATAATTTTAATAAAAAGAGACTTTCATTCCGGCGGAATCGGCCGGGGACTTAGATATGAGCCATCTAGGGATATCTCCCGAGGACCAAGAGATTCCTCTTAAAAACTACGTGGGGAACCCAATTAGTCCGCGCCTCCTCTCTCTTGTCCCTTCGGCACGTGCGCTCTCGGCCTAACGGAAATAGAGCCCGCAATTATATGCGTACCGAAGAAATTTAATTAAATAGAAAACAGGCCTTTAATTATTTAAAGCTATTTATCTTTGCTCTTTCGATTATGCCACTCATCGGAATGGGGAATGCGCGATAAAGAAAGCTTATGTTAATGAAAGCTACAGAAAATTGAAATTCCAGCGATGTATGCTCGCAAGTGGGGGGGGTATTTGACAAGAAACTTAAATACGTAGTATACACACACACACACACACAAAATCAAGTGAGTAGGATGAAAATTATGGTCCCACTCAAAGGTATTAAAGCAGAGCGCCATGGACGATTTACACACCACTCCAGAAATTGAAATAAAGCAATAAAATCTAACTCATACACGCACGTGCAAAAAATAAAGAAAAAGCGGAAAATTAAACAATTCCTTCGTTAAAAATAAAAAATAGATGTTTAGAAAACCTCGAAAATTTAAAAAAAAGTCGGTAGAGAAATTAGAAATTAAAAATAAAAACGAAAAGTTTTGATGCGAAGAAAAATTAAAACTAACCGGTGGGAATTTGCATAAAGAGTTGAAAATAAAAATAAACCTAAATTGGGAAAAATGCCTAGTAAATGGATTTTATGGTGAGATAAAAACATGGAATGGGGGTTAGTTTTTTTGTCGAGAGAAAATAAAATTTCTGCTATTACAAAACTAAAGGAAAAATCACTTATTGAGGTAGACTAGGAATTGTGGACCAAAAGTGACAAAATTCTCCAAGATAGAATTTCGGGTTGGTTATTGAGAAGTTGCCGCCGATGTGATTTGATGGAGCCTCGGCGAAAACGTGGCGTCAAACATAAAAGCTATAAGCTGGCTTGGGAAGTTTCGGGGCAGCCCCTGGCAGCAAGGGCGGCAGGATTGTCACGCTGGTTTTATCGTCGTTTTATAGTGTCGGCCTCGAAGGACTTGACCCGGGCTCCGGAATAGTGAAAGATCACAAAGCCCCTCACCGGAAAAATGTTTTTCATCTCTTAGAAATAAAAAATTACAAAAAAGAAACAATTTATTAAATATAACAAACTTTTAAACGTTTATAAAGTAAAACAACTCCATTCTATAAAAAGGGGTATTTTTGATGACTCTTGTATTTCTGCCTTTGAATCAATTAAAGAAAAGTTAATTAACGCACCGATTATGATAGCTCCGGTGTGGGACCTTCCTTTCGAGATTATGTGCGATGCGAGTAGTTTTGCGGTGGGGGCGTATTAGGTCAACGCATATCTAAAAACTTCCACCCCATCTATTACGCTAGTAAAACCCTCACATCTGCACAAGAAAATTACACCACAACCGAGAAGGAGCTCTTAGCTGTAGTATTTGCGTTTGATAAATTCCGCCCTTACATTACACTTTCAAAAATCATTGTTTTTACGGACCACTCGGCCCTCAAGTACCTTCTTGCCAAAACGGATGCCAAGCCTCGCTTGATTCGCTGGGTCTTACTCCTACAGGAGTTTGACTTAGAGATCCGTGATAAGCGAGGAGCCGAGAACTTGGCCGCCGACCATCTATCCAGATTAGATAACCCCTTTATAGAAAAATTAAATGAAAAATCTTTTAATGACTATTTTCCTGATGAGAAGCTGCTTTTAGTTAATACATCTACTTCTCCTTGGTTCGCGCACATCGCCAACTATCTAGTGGCTCGGGTGCTCCCAAAAGATTTCTCCTCTCAGCAAAAGAAGAAATTCTTTTCTGAGCTGAAGAACTACTTTTGGGAAGACCCGCATCTTTTCAAAATTTGTGTGGATCAAGTGATAAGGAGATGTGTTTCTTTTGATGAAGGAATTGATATTCTAAAACATTTGCATGAAGGTCCGACAGGTGGGCACTATCAAGCTGCTCGCACCGCTCACAAGGTGCTTTGCACGGGTTTTTACTGGCCTAGCCTGTTTAAAGACGCACAAGCCTTTGTGAGCACGTGTGATAGTTGCCAACGATCGGGCAATATTTCTAATAAAAATGAAATGCCGCAAAATTATTTCTTAGAGTGCGAAATTTTCGACCTCTGGGGAATTGATTTTGTTGGCCCCCTTCCTTCTAGCTTCGGAAACAAATATATTTTAGTTGCTGTTGATTATGTTTCACGATGGGCTGAGGCCCAAGCTCTTCCTACGAACGACTCCCGAGTTGTAGTCACGTTTTTAAAAAAATTATTTTCTAGATTCGATACGCCTCGCGCAATCGTTAGCGATAGGGGTTCCCATTTCTGTAACGCACAATTTTCAAAAATCCTTACCAAATACGGCGTTACACATAAGCTGTCCACTGCCTACCACCCCCAAACTAACGGACAAGTCGAAGTAGTTAATAGAGAAATAAAAAGAATATTAGAAAAGACTGTTTCAACTTCTAGAAAAGACTGGTCAGCCAAACTTGACGATGCTCTATGGGCCTACCGAACAGCGTACAAAACCGCCCTCGGATGTACGCCGTATCGGCTGGTCTATTGAAAATCGTGCCATCTGCCCGTAGAGTTAGAACACCGCGCCTTTTGGGCCTTAAAATTTTTAAACTTCGATCCCCACTCAGTCGGTGACCTTCGAAAATTTCAACTAAATGGACTCGATGAGTGGCGCTCTTATGCTTATGAAAATAATAAACTTTATAAAGAGCGGACGATAAACAATTAAACCAACTAAATTCTAAAGCTAATAAAACATTTACTAAAAATGACGCATAATTACTTATAAACACTTAAGGCACCCTAAAAACTTTAAGCCGGGCGACCAAGTCCTTTTATATAATTCTCGTTTACGTTTATTTCCGGGCAAATTAAAATCTCGCTGGTCTGGCCCGTTTTCTGTTTTAGAAGTATTTCCTTATGGAACTGTTTTAATTTCTCACCCTGATAAGGGTAATTTCAAAGTGAATGGTCAGCGTCTTAAACTGTATTTCTCTGGTGATGATGATGTCAGTCCAAACATTATTAAGTTTCTGCTTCACGAACTCTAACTTTGAACTCTTAATTTTTGTTAAAAAACAATTTTATTTCTGGATAACAATATTTTTGGACAAAATTATTTTTTTGATGCGTCGAGCTCAACGACGCTTTAACCAAAGGGCGCTCTTGGGAGGCAACCCAAGTTATCTTTTTCTGTTTTCTTTATTTTACAATTTTTGCCTCAGACGGCTCCGACAAGCTGAAGCTTCCGCGATCGCCGGCTCCAACATTGTTGAATCCATCACGAAGTCCAAAGAAGACATTCGGAGGAGCGGCATCACTCAGCTTTCGCAGCAAATAAATCCGGGGAAGTACCTGTCTTTCAATTCCATCTTTCAATTCTATACTTTACTTTTCTCTCCTTCTCCAATCCCCTTCTTTAGCCATTGAGGACAATGTCTGTTTTAAGCTTGGGGGAGGACTTCCTCCTTCATTTTTGCTTAGTGTAAATATTTTCCTTTTTGTATATATTTTAAATATTTCAAAAATAAAAAAAATGAATATCTTAAAATTCCCAAAAAAAAAAGAGAAAAATTTCCAAAATAAAAAAAAGGAGAATATTTCTCAAAATTAAAAAAATAAATATATGTGTTTTTGAATAGTTTAGACATTTTGGTATTTCAATAGTACCCCTAGTTTTTGTTTTTGTTTTACTCAAAATCTCCTATAAACAACTTAGTTAATTATAATATTTCTAATCGTCCTTTTTAATTATGTTTCACAAGTAAAATGTTGGCCATGCTGTGTTTCTAATTCACGGTAGCATGTTAAGGTGAAATATTTTTTCTAAAACTCGCATTTCTATTATGGTTTTTTGTTTTTTATTTCCTTTACTTTCTCAAAAATTCATCATCCACTATTTTCTTTTTCGTTTTTGAATAATTTTTGTAAAGTCAACTTTTGAATAACGTAGTAGATGTGAACGATCCAAATCACCTATTATTTCTATTTTCAAGTTAATTTCATCAATCTTCTTTTATTATCTAGGACTCGCTTTTTGAAAATTTTCAAACCTTTGTTTTAAATAAATTCAAAAGCGTGAAAATGATTTAGGCCATTTTTGTTTTCGTTTGAGCTTTCCTGCCAACCTAAAAAACTTTTACCGCTACTTAGCCATTTTTGAGCCTTTTTCTGATTTCATTTGACAGCTCCTCCCTTCATTTCAGTTTCACCAAAGCCAAAATTTCCAACCTATCGAATCGCACTAGCCTTTTTGAGTTTCATAAATTATTTTGACGATTTTGACAGGGAATTTTGTGATTTTTGTGGGAGAAAGGTTTTCAAAAAAAAAAGAAGTATGTTCAAAAGTGATGTTTATTTTTGTTTGGCCAATTCAAAAAGGAAAATAAAAATATTTATGGCCTTTGTTTTGAAAAAAAAAAATGAAAAAAAAAAAGAAGAAAAAGAAAAAAATGTGTATATATTTTTATGAAAGTTTTTGAAACTTTTTGCTTTGGTTTAGTGTGATTTTAAAACCTTCACGTTTATCTTTGAATTCCACTCCTAATCATTTTCCTAAACCAAACGTTTCTGTCCTATTTAAGTCCTTTTGATTCACGCTTTTTGATTTTTATTTAACAACTAAGAAAAGAAAAACAGTAAATCAGTTTTAGTTTTGGATTTAAACTTAGATTTTTGTTAATTAAATTGATATAATTATAATGCGTTGCTTGGATCCAGTAACAACTCAATGCGTGTTTTTCATTTTCGTTGCTTTGTTTAAGTCTATTTAAAAAAAATCTCGTTAAAATTTTGGATGATTTGTTTTTATTAAGTAAAGTTTATAAAAGTTTTACCATACCTAAATAATTGTTTTAGACTTACATTTCACCTTTTCCCTACTAAGAATTTCGCATAGTACTTGTGTAGGCATAATTAGAACTTTTTGATTAGTCCTTTTTATAAATATCTAGTTTTTATATTTTTGCTTGGGGACAAGCAAAGCTTAAGTTTGGGGGAATTTGATAATATGTTTTGTAGCCTAAACTATTATCGTATTTTCTATTTTATAGTGTACAAATCATGTCTATTATTAGTTTATTTTTATCCTTTTTATGTAAATATTATTGCCACTAACATTTTCTTGTCCTTTTGCAGGTTTTCAGGAAATTTGTCAAAAATGACCTGACACGCCCCCCTGTCACGCCCTCCTTGGGCGTGACCTAGGGCGTGTTACCCGATCCCCAGGACTCCTGCTGGAAGGGACAGGAAAACGGTCAAAACCGCTGTCACGCCCCCCTGACACGCCCTCCATGGGCGTGTCACCAGGCGTGACGATGGGCGTGTCGCCCTCTGCCGCAAAGCCTGCCGCCGCATTAAATGTCGTTGCTCCACAGCACGAAAATAGTACTGTCACGCCTCCCCGTCATAGGCGTGACCTGGGGCGTGACATCAACTTTTCGACGACTGACGGATTTCTGACCAATAATTTGGACATGACGTGCCTGTCACGCCCCCCTTACACGAGCGTGACCTAGGGCGTGACCACCGACGTACCGAAGCAATCATCCCTCCCGCCAGAATCCAGAGCCCGAGGTCAACATAGTACTGTCACGCCCCCTGTCACGCCCCCTGACACGCCCCCCCTAGGGCGTGTTAGAGGGCGTGACCAACCCGAGAAAATCTCTATAAATTGAGACCCCCCTCTCCATTTCAGCAAGCTTTGGTTGAGTAGGGGAGGTGCTGCCCCTTTGTTTCTTTATCCTTTCTTATGCTTTCTCTCTTTCTCTCTCTCTCTCTCTTTGTAATTTTTGTTTAACCCTAGTTTAATCTTAGTTTGTTTTAGCTTTTATTGTAATATTGCTCTTGCTTAGTGCTACTTGTAGGGCTAGAATAGGATTTCAATTTCATGCACTTGTAATTTTAATTTCAATAGTGTAATTTGCCCCTTTTTATTAATAGAAGTGTTATTTGTTTAGCTTGTGTTCTTTTTATGCTTTACTACTCATCCCCCCTCCTCCACTCCATTATGATTAACTAATCCTCCTTGTACTCGATCTTGATGATCCGAGGTTAGAGCGATTAAGTTATGATGTTTTAATTAATCTTTTCTTTTTAGGTTAGGGCCTTGAATTACTCTTGATTAATCACGGGTTGGAGGTATATTATCGATATATACTCTCCGCCTTAGCTTTCATTCTGGGCTAGCCGAGAGGCCGAAAGAATGAAGTGAGCATTCAAGAGTAAAGGGAGTTGTACGCACCCCTAGAGAGAGGCAGACGTCCAAATCTCCCGGATTGGAGTAAAATCCAATAGTGGGGTTCACCGCGTAAAGCGGGTTTTAGGCCTCCGATTTAGACGAGAGTCGGTCGGACCTTCCTAAACTCAGTTGGGCACGACTTCGAGAGAAGCGTGTTCAAGCTTTAGGAACCTCCACGGTCAAGGACCTTTATCCTATTAAGTTCAGATTTTTATCGCATTTTCTTAATCGTCTTTAGCCGAGGTGAATCTTGATTGAGTTCATTTACATTTCATATTTTCTACCCTTCGTAGTAATCACCTATCTTGTGCTCTTTAATTAACTGCAGTAGTTTCCTTTCTAGCATAGGTCTTTGCTTAATAGCTTTACTTAATTGCGGTAGTTCTCTTTCTAGTATAGCTTTACTTCTTTCCTTGCAATTAGTTTTTCTCTAAACCCTAGTTTTTCCGTCGATAAGATAATAGCGTTCGTGTGAGTAAGCATAGCCAACAGTTCCCGGATTTCAATACGACACTTGTGTCCCCTTGCTACAATTCGATAGGTATACTTGCCTCATCGGGTTGCTAGTTTGGTTGCGTTTATTTTCTTCGGACCCTAGCGCGCAACACCTTGCCATAGTGGTGGCATTTCCCCTCCTTCACCGTGCTCTTCTTCTTCATCAGTGCAGAAGATTTGGGCTCAAGATGTGACTCAGGTCCCACCTTCGTCTTCTTGAAGCCCTTGGCCTTGCCCTTGGCCTTACCCTTGGCCTTGCCCTTGCCCTTATGCACCATCAGTATGGGGCTGGCAGTCTTGGCCTTCTTCATATTGATCTCGGCAGTTCTCAACATGCCTAGGAGCTCGGGCAGTGTCTTGTCTATCTCATTCACTTTGTAGTTCAAGACAAACTGCTCGTAACTGTCCGGCAACGATTGCAGGATCAGATCTGTGGCCAACTCTTGACCTAGAGGAAAACCCAGTCTTTCAAGGTTCTCTATATACCCAATCATCTTAAGTACGTGAGTCCCTACTGAGTCTCGAACTCCCATCTTGCACTGAAATAACGCTTTTGTGACGTCAAACCTCTCTTGACGAGCTTGCCCTTGAAACATTTTTTTGAGATGCTCGTCAATCTCCTTGCACCCCATGTTCTCATGTTGCTTCTGAAGCTCAGAGTTCATGGTGGCAAGCATAAGGCACTCGACGTCTAAAGCGTCATTAGTATACTTCTTATAAGTATCCTTATCAGCACGGGAAGAATTCCCGGTCGGCACCTCGGGGGCTTCCTCTTCCAAGACATAGAGCTTTCGCTCTTGCCTGAGAACAATTCTCAGGTTCCTGTACCAGTCCATATAATTAGTCCCACTGAGCTTATCCTTCTCAAGGATGGCTCTCAAAGACAACGTGGAGTGCGAACCACTTGCCATGGAATTCTACAAGAATTCATGCAGAATAAATCAGTACTAAAATTTCAAAATACAATTATTTTTCTTAATTTGGACTTCAACTAAAAACTCCCACTATTTTATTCGAAATAATAGCCCTCACTATCAATTCGGAGAGTTCATGCGAGCTACTCTCTTAGTGGACAAGATCCGTATTTCACCAACACAATGAGTCAGCTTTGGCTATCCTCTCACAATGTGGTTATTTAGGTAGGCAACGCTTGCCAATTGCATCCTCATGCAATTCTTGTATGGTTGGTGAATAACTCCTTATTCGCATCCATCACATGGTGCATGCCAACCCCATGCCTCTAGGCACTAAACCTTTGAGGTCACCTAGTTAAGCTAGACCAGATGTCGACAGTGGGATATCACAATTATCCGCTCGCACCCTTACCAAGATAGATTAATGCACCTTGCTTTGGCAAGCCCACACTTCATCGATCGAGGCAGGAAGAGTGTCGTCCATCGGAAGGCATCCGAACACTTAATATTTGATGAAGGGATTTTTTTGATAATAAGTTAACAATTAACCATGATCAACATTTGATCAATGTGCACATCCAAAGAAAAACACTTCACTAAAATCCCCATGCATCCCTTATGTGCACAACAGAACACTATCAACATTTGATAGAAGAAAAGGGATAAATCTGAACATCTGGACACTTCCAAATCTTCAGGTTTACATGCATTGGATAAGGGACAAAGGCAACTCAACTTCAAGCAGTAGACAAGCTCATCTCTTCTTGTTGGATTCAAAATCCAAAACAAAATCGAGGGATGGTTACTGCTAAGGAGACAGTAATTCCTAACAATTAGAAATTACTACAAAATTCCAGACGTTCCCGGTGGGGTGCCAAGATTAAATCTAGACATTTAGAACACTTCTAAATCCCTAGGTTTACACGTACTGGAATAACCTAACTTCCAATACAACAAACATGGCCGGAACCTCCCTCTGATATCACTGTTGGGTTTCTCTAAGAGGTTGGCACAACACTTGTGCACGCAGCGGAAGTAATAAAATCTAGAACAACCCAAAGAGATTGGACCGGGCCATGCATGTTGAATCAAGAAGTTAATACAATAATACAAAAATTACCTTTTGGGTGTTGAGTCACAACTCAACAAAGATGCTCCAAATGTGATTCCTTGTTGGTGGCGAGTTCCACGTAGAATAATATCTACGTCTCTGCAAAAATCCACACGAGCGGGAGAACTCCAAACTTCCGTCACACGGATGGTCGGAAAGAAGATCGGCCGCACCTATGCACTTCCCACGGACTGCTAGGTCCGCGTCAGGGAAAGCAAGACCAGCGACGGTCGCCGAAGAGGAGGTGGTCGGCGGAGCAAACAGCCGGCGGCAGAACGTTTCGGTCCGGCGGGATTCGGGAATCGGCGGAGCGAACGAAGAACGGCGGAACACTTCCGTCGGATTCGTCTCGGTCAAAGGGCCAACGATCGCTTCGATTCGATCAGATCTAATTCCCGAAAACCCTAAGTATCTATTTATACCAAAGGCATAAACAGACTTAGGAATATCGCTATCCGCAGACCACCCAGAAAATTAGGGTTCTAGAATCGGCGAGAATCACCTAGCAGATTCGGTGAGAATCAATCGGCGAGAATCTCATAGGATCTGCGAGAATCAGTCGGCGAGTATCAGTCGACGAGAATCAGAGTACAATACTCGACGATTCACGTCGAACGTGGGTTGACGATAATCATCGACCTACGGTCGACGATCGTCGACCTTTCGGTCGACGATAGTCAACCCGCGGTCGACGATACTCGTCGACCCGCGGTCGACGATACTCGTCGACCCGCGGTCGACGATACTCGTCGACCCGCGGTCGACGATACTCGTCGACCCGCGGTCGACGATACTCGTCGACCCGTGTTCGACGATCGTCGACCTTCAGTCGACAATCGTCGACCCTCGGTCGACTATTCTGACCAAACCTTTTCAAGGCAACATTTTGCCCAACCCGACGATCGTCTAAGGCAACACTTTGCCCATAACCCCATTCAAGGTCGGTGATTGGTAACCTTTACCAACACAGTCAATCATCCAACTTCTCCACATCTCTTATGTGCGACCCTGCAGGCTCATATCGGGTTGACAATGAGATTACATGTTTGACCACTTCTAGATCACCATGGTAACTCCAACAGTCTCCCACTTGATATTGAAAATCAAACTAAGAACTTCACAAACAATGAGCGGCATCTAGCAATGCATCATTGCTCCCCAAGCAATAAGAGTTCATAACTCATAAGCCTTCATGACCAATGTATCAGCGTTGTCTTTGTCCCTTTGTCCCTTACATCCGGAAAGAACTAGAGGCATGGACCGTATCACCCTCGTAATAGCTCAATCCAAGTTTCTTGATTCAGGACGGACTTCCAGAGAATGGTGAGTCCTTCTCAAAGATGGCTCTCAGAGACAGAGTGGAGTGTGAACCACTTGCCATGGAATTCTACAAGAATTCTTGCAGAATAATATCAGTACCAAAATTTCAAAATAAATTTATTTTTAATTTGGACTTCAATTAAAACTCCCACTATTTTTATTCGAAATGATGGCCCTCACTATCAATTCGGATAGTTCATGCGAGCTAAACTCTTAGTGGACAAGATCCGTATTTCACCAACACAATGAGTCAGGTTTGGCTTTTCTCTCACGATGTGGTTATTTAGGTAGGCAACGCTTGCCAATTGCATCCTCGTGCAATTCTTGTATGGTTGGTGAATAACTCCTTATTCGCATCCATCATATGGTGCATGCCAACCCTATGCCTCTAGGCACTCAACCTTTGAGGTTACCTAGTTAAGTTAGACCCGATGTCGACAGTGGGATATCACAATTATCCGCTCGCACCCTTACCAAGATAGATTAATGCACCTTGCTTTGGCAAGCCCACACTTCATCGATCGAGGCAGGAAGAGTGTCATCCATCGGAAGGCATCCGAACACTTAATATTTGATGAAGGGAATTTTGATAATAGGTTAACAATTAACCATGATCAACATTTGATCAATGTGCACATCCATAGAAAAACACTTTTCTAAAATCCACATGCATCCCTTATGTGCACAACATGGTACTATCAACATTTGATGGATGAAAGGTCTAAATCTAAACATCCGGACTCTTCCAAATCTTCAGATTTACATGCATTATACAACGGCAAAGGGAACTCGACTTAAAGCAGTAGACAAGCTCATCTCTCCTTATTGGATTCAAAATCCAAAACAATACACAGGTTCATTAACCACTCGAGGGATGGTTACTGCTAAGGAGACAACAATTTCTAACAATTAGAAAATACCACGAAATCCCAGATGTTCCTGGCGGGGTTCCAAGGGGCCGCGCCCTTGGCGGTGGTCCAGGATTAAATCTAGACATTTAGAACACTTTTAAATCCCTAGGTTTACACGTACTGGAATAACCTAACTTCCAATACAATAATCATGGCTACAACCTGGCTCTGATACCATAGTTGGGTTTTCTACAGGGTTGCACAACAGTTGTGCACGCAGCGGAAATAATAAAATCAAGAACAACCCAAAAGAGATTTGGGATCGGGCCATGAAAATTGAATCAAGAAGTTAAGAAATAACAAGGTAAAATTTCCTTGGCGATGTTGAGTCACAACTCAACAAAGATGCTCCAATGTATGAGTTCTTGTCGGCGGCGAGTCCCACGTAGAATAGCGTGTACGCCTCTGCAGGATTCCACACGAGCGGGAGATCGCCGATCTTCATTGCACGAAAAACGGGGAGGGAGATCGACTGCACCTTGCACTTCCACGGACTGCTAGGTCCGCTCCAGGAAGACAAGCACCGACGACTATCGTCGGAGAGGAGGTTAGCGGAGCGAGCGAATCGGCGAAACGAGCAAATTGGCAGAACACTTCCGTCGGGTCGGGGGGATCTTCATTTTGACAATCAAACCTAAGTCCTAATTTATACCCGAAGCATAAACAGACCTAGAAAAATCATTATCCGCAGACCACAGAGAATTAGGGTTTCTGGAATAATTCGTCGAGTATCAGTATTCGTCGATTATCGAGCAGTTCGATAGTCGACGAATCTCGACGAATCTCGACGATAGTCGACGAACCATATTCGACGATACTCGACGAACCATAGTCGACGATACTCGACGAACCATAGTTGACGATACTCGACGAACCATTGTCAAAGATACTCGACGAACCATAGTCGACGATACTCGACGAATCTTGACGATACTCGACGAATCTCGACGATACTCGACGAATCTCGACGATACTCCTTGGCAACATTTGCCGGACCCCATTCTGTATGGTGATTGGTAACCTTTACCAACACAGTCAATCTTCCAACTTCTCCACGTGATCTTATGTGCGACCCTGTAGGCTCATATCGCGTTAGCAGTGAGATTACATGTTTGACCACTTCTAGATCACCATGGTAACTCCAACATTTATACGATAGAGTATCGGTTTTCTAGCAGTATGTATATATCTACAAAGTAAAAACCTTAACTTATAAGCATGCTTATGCGAACTTATAAGACAAGGGGTCGTATTGCAAGGCCTATTGTATAAAGCGTCCCATACCACTTATACAATAAGTGCCAGGTTTATATGCAATGATGATGGTATGACATGCAAAATATTCTATGATGTGAACATGCAAGTGCAACTCACCCACTCAACTTGTGTACACATACCTTTAGTTCCCCCTTTATGGAGCCTAACCTCCCAGGATACCTCCGTAGTGGCAAACAGAAGTGGTGGGTTGGGCCTCTCCCACTTCTAAACCGGTAATTACACTACCAGTCAGACCTATCAGATGCCTCGATGCTGGTGCACTAAGCGAAGCTTCTGCGTACTCTTGCCAGCTGGTGCACCGGACTTTATTTGGCAAAGTTCTAAACCACACTTATTGAGTCGACGTATTGGTATCGGTGCATCAACCCTCCAATACTGAAGACCCGCCACCTTATACTTTATTCACATGCAACCCTATGTATCAGCTTCCGAGCCAAAGCTCCCGGGACCATCCCATCTATCACACTCAACAACCGAGCCTAAGCTCCCCAGACTATCCTTTCCATCACAAACAACAATCGAGCATAAGCTCTAGGCTAACCTGCCCATCATAAAATCACCGAGCCTACTGTCGGTTTTACCCAACCTAACATCCCGATACATCGAGGTGAGTGAAAGTGAATCCCTAGTTATGGTAGTTACTCTTGTAGTTTACTTTGCCTACATTTTAGGTTAGCCCAGGACTGCCCCCGACGTACTCCGTGAAGGGCTCTCAAAGGGCACTAGGAACTACGATGGGATGAAGCCCAAAGCTCCCTTTCACAAGGCACAAATAATTACTGGTTAATACTAGATTCCCGATCCTTTTAGTATTACACTGGTTCTAACCCTAATGTGTTTTGACATGTCTCCCCCTTCACAGGTTAGACGATCTTTCGTCGATCCTAAGTACCACCTAAACTTAGACAACTCTACAACCTACTCTTCCTAACTTCCAATGGTATACTCCAATCCACATACCAAATCAGTAAACACAAACCCATCTCCCTATGACCGATCCCCATGTTAACACAGTTTCTGTAGTTTCACTAAATGCAGACCATCCTAAGGTATATGATGTATACAATGGGAGATACCCCAAATTATCCTCCAAAATCCCTATAATAATTACTGGCGGTCTATCATGATATGTTTAGCCTAAATCCAGAATTTCATAATATTCCTAATTTACTTGATAATTTATTTACTTTTCTAAGGAATCCAAATACCTTAGTTTGAACATGAAGTACCTTTTTAGGCATGCAAAATGCTCTACCAATTTATTATAAATACAAAATGACTATTTAATAGAAAATTCAAAGTCTCCCAATTTTTCAGCAAGATTTAGACCTCTAAACCTCATTTTGAAACATAACCAACATTAATCATTTTAAAGAGACAAGTACTGCTAAAATACTTCCAAAAATTCTGAGAAAATCTAAGAATGTAAATAATGACCTATAAACACTCTAGGTCAAGTTTCATAATTTTTCAATGAGTACTGAACTCTAAACTTAAAATTGAACAATAATCCAAATTGATAAATTAATGAACTCAATACATAAATTGTTCATCTAAAAATTACAATAAAATACCCACATAAGCATATTATCCTAGGGACACTACTGATCAAGTTTCATATTTTTAAATCAATCGTAGAGCTTTGAGTCCTTTTTGGAATATAATTATATTTTTTAAACTTGTGAACAAAGTACTGAAAATATAGATCTAAAAATTATAATAAAATTCAAGTATAAGTATATTGACCTAACATACTCTCTAAACAATTTTTATAACTTTCTATCTAACAGTGTGATCATAATAAACAAAAGATTTCCAAGGGCAATTCTATGTACTATAAAGGAGCTACTAAGAATATTGTTCCAAAATTACCAAATAATTCACCAGAGATTCTAATAAACTCTATGACCCTACTACCAAAGTTTCATAACTTTTCAGTTAGTTTTGGTGGCATATCTTACATATATAAGGGTTGAGCCTAAACTCGGGTTAGGGTTTTGAGGGGTTTATCCTTCTCCAAATCATCTAAGATTTTTACCAAAGGACTTTAACCAACATAGTGTCTTTCCTACCAAATTTCACATCCATACAAGGGCATTTGACCCCATGCCCTTCTCAAACCCCCAAAGTCCAAACAGAGGGTTTGAACTTGGGTCCTATGGCAATCCTACCACAAACCACCCCATAACCCATATGCGGGTGTTAAAAGTCATGTAAAACTAGTGGCCCAAATTTCAGTCTCTGTTGATGTGGTTTGGCCACCCAAATCCACAAGCTGCACTTTTGACCTAAATATCCCTTTTAAGGAAAAACTAGGGTCTACTCATTTCCTAAACAAATCAACTCAAAATGAGGTGAAAATTTATAAATAACCTTACGGTGACCCCAAAGACCATTCACCAAAAATTTTGGATGGTTTGGAGGTCTTTAGGTCCCTAAAGAAATTTACCCTAGGATTATTAATTAATTCCAAAAAATATAGAAACATTATCCCAAAAAATTCTCATTTTTGGGAGGGTCTTAGGTATAGGTTAACATCACTCCCTGTCCAAATTTCAGGTTATTTGGACTTGTGGTGAAGTGGGGGCACACGCTTTAATCTCTGGCTAGCCCAAGGTATAGCCCCCACAAAAATGACTGTCCCGGTTAAACCAGGCAACCAAATTGGTTCAAACTAATTTTAAAATAACGTACACTCCTAGGGCTACAACTTTTATATTTATCACTTTTTTTGTAGATGTCCCTAGGTATTTTTAACAAATAAAAACATTAAATACCATTTCTGTGATAGAAATGAAATAATATGAAAACTTAACCTATAGTTTAAATAATCCCTAGCACTAATCTTAAAGCTACATCCAACGGACCCTGGCCTTCTTCCTCCTCCAGCCAAGGAATAGGATTCACCAGACCTGGAGCTTCATCCAGCCGCCACTGCCGGCCATCCGGCCACCTCCCTGGCCGGGCACCGCCACACAACCTTCGTCGAGGTTGGGGCCATCGACTGGCGGTGGCACGGCCGCCGGAGGGACCTTTTCCGGCGAACCCGAGAACTCATTTTTCACAGTAAAACCATGAAAATGAAAGCTTCAATCGAGCTCAATTGAGCCCAATTTTTATTCTAAATGATCCATATGATCTACCCATAGGAGAAGACGAAGAAGAGGACTTTGTTTGCGGCCTGGGGCGGGTTGATCATCGTGATGCCATTTCTGATGGTGGCGCCACTCAGTTTCTGCAACAGTACAGTGAACTGCTCTGGCTCCTTCATGTAATGTGTGTAAATGACTCCTCTCTGTATGGTGAGGCTTTTAGAAGCATCAGTTGGGGAAGGGGAAGGGCCTTAACAGTAATGGCCAGTAATGGCCTTTAATGAAGCTTTCGACCAAGTGGTGGTGGTGGGGGGGGGGGGGGGTGAACCTGCCATGTGGTGGCTGGGAAATGGCTGGAAACTTCTCCTCTTCCTTAGAGGTGTTGAATCCAGCCAATAAAGGTGGCCTTAGGCCTCCCTATGCCATGAATGGCTTTCTTTCTTCCTCTTTCTCTCTCCTCCATTAAAGGAAAATTTGGAGTTTTCTCTTTCTTGCCCTTCATGTCCGAATTATGTCATGGCACTAGCCTAAATGCATCCCACTAAGCTAATATAAAGTGGTTAGGAGGTGATTAGCCCAAGTGGCTAGGGCTTGAGCTTGGGTTAGCCCTTTTGAGCTAAGTTTTACCTAAACCTTGATTAGGGTTGACCTTGATCAATTTGATCTTTTGGGTTTCCCCCAATGGGTCTTTGGTGACCCATTGGCCTACCCTAAGGTCTAGGTAGGGTTGACTTGGCACCTTGGAGGTCACTTGACCCTTAGTAATGACACTTTGACCACTTTGGGGCTTGAGTTGACTTGGGTCAACTTAGCCACTAGGGTTGACCCTAATGGCTCCTTGGTGAACCATTGACCTCACTCTAGTGTTAGGAGGGTATGTGTGGGGTCCACTTGTCTAAGGGAAGGTCAATTGACCCTATGTAGGTTAGTTTGACCCATTTAGGGTTAGGGCTGACTTAGGTCAACTTAAGCTCTAAGGTTGACCCCAATGGATCTTTGGTGACCCATTGACCCCAATCTAGGTTTAGGGAGACCTTGGTAGGGTTGGTTGGGCTCATTAGGGCATATTTCCCTTAGCTAGGGCATCTTGCCCTATTAAGGCCTAGGATGATCCTAGGTCAACTTGGCCACCCTGGGTTGACTCAAATGGACCCTTAGGGCCTTTCAACAAATTGGTGAGCTCATGGTGGGGTCTTGGAGTCTCATGATCATCCTAAACTAGGGTTTAGTAATCTAATATTTGTAGACAGTTCATCCCAATCACCTTTATTACTAAGTCCACTTGATCTTCCATGGCTTCTATAGTTTTTTCATGACCTAGTCATGACAAAACCACTCTTAGGGGGTATCTGAGGGATGTTTCAACATTAATAGACTCTTCTACCACTAGAGTTTTCTTGTTAAAAATATTATATGCTTTACAATGGCTACTATATCGTACAAAAATACCTACAAAACATTTTTAACTAAACTTTGTGCGGTAATACTTCCCATTATTAAGTACGAAGCATTTACTTCCTAAAATTCTAATGTAAGACACTGATGTAGGATCCGTCTCGAAGGATACTACACGGACGGCATGACAATGACTCTCGCAACGCTTAATGCTCTTTTACTCGCACGCAAACAAAACACAACAATAATAACGATTCTATTTATCTCTCGCGCTAATATACGGGTAGCCGATCCGCGCTAGGAACGGAGAATGGCTATAGGACAAAATCCTTTCTGGCTAAAAGGGATAATATTAATCCCGGACGATCTTGGAGTTGTACCAAAATAGATCCACCAAAGAAAAATCACGATTTGAGAAAATGGTAGGATCTATCCCAACTAAAATAAATTAGCGAGGGTTGCCAATCCTCTCGGATTCTTCGAAAAATCCAACGAAAAATTACAAACTATTTAAGAGGTACAGCGAAGAAATCAACCATTCAAAAAATCACGCAAAATTTCGTCCACCACAAGAACTATCTAGGAAAGAAAGCTCTTGAGTAGATTGTTTGGTTACCCCGCTCGGAACGGTAGATCCGAGATGTTTTGGATCCACTCGAAACGATCGCTTTCCTTGGACGCGGCGGGAGATGCACCTAGGATGAAGAATTCATTCGTCTTCTCCGCTTCTCGCTAGGGAGGTTCGCCATCGGGCACCGTCTTCCTTGCACTTGGCCTTCAAGATTGAAGGCAGTCGAACGTCGATGGATGAAAATCTCGCTGAAGGAGATGTAGAGTCGGAGATAAGAAAATGATGGCGGAGGAAAACAAGGGGGCGGCAAAGAGGAAGAGGAGAAGTGGAGAAGGGGGGCGAATTATTGGGATGAGGGAGCAAGAGGGGGGCGGCAGGTTTGAGATGGAGATGAGAGGGTTTTAGGTTAGGGCAACTCAATCTTAATTCATTCAAATTCTAAATGAAAAATTACATAGTCCATGCTTTTATAAGGCTTACAACACACAGGGCTATTAGCAGCCCAATAATAGATAAATGCACACCAACATGAAATAAAAGATAGAATAAATAAATTAGTTCAACAACTCATCAAAATAAAATTAATACTAAATTTAATTTCTTTTGCGTTGGCGAAGATTGTAGCTATGGCCGCTGCGGCGTCGCAAGTCATTGACCGGTGGGTAATTGTCTCCATCTTCCGCCAACTTCCTGTGATCATCATGCAAATCATGTGCACCCTCGTTGTCATCTTTAACACCAACTAGGTCGTCATCTTTAACAGCAACTAGGCCATCATAATGGCCGCCGCCATCAATCCTCCCCCGCTCGAAAGGGCTCATCACTGATGAGTGGGCGGGAAGGTAACGACGCAAGAGATCCGCATCTAAAAGATCCACCTGTGCAGGGGAGAGACAAGAGTTGTCTGAAGCAGAACGACCACGCCATCGAATCAGAAACATGTGAATGTCACCGACGGGAGTGGGAAACACCGCATCCTGTAAAATCCTATCAGGCAAGAAATCGGTCCGGGGGAACCTTGGAAATGCGTTAGGCAAAGAAGAAAAATAAATTGCATCATCAGTAGGCAACGTACCTCCCGGAGAACCCAAAGGAAAGAGTGATCCAGAATCATTCTCACCCCCACCCCGTTAGACGATATAGTGGAAATATTAAACGGAGAGATAGAAAGTTCAGGTGGTGGAGCGACATAAAGCGTTAAATCTGAAACGTTAAAGGCAGGAGAAATTCCCCAATCAGCGGGCAACTTTAATAAATATGCATTTTCGCCTAGTTTCTTTAAAACTCGAAAAGGACCCGCTCTCTTATTCGCAAATTTCTTTATGGTGTCTGAAGGCATCCGTTCAGGGATAAGTTGAACCATTACCAAATCACACACATTCAAAGGGACTGCTAGCCTATGTACATTAGCATTCGATTGATAAATATCATATTGCTTAGCTAATGTCTTGCCAACATTCTCATGGAGAGAGTGAACGTGCGAGGCGAAGTCCTGTGCGAATTGACTGGATTTAAAAGATGGCGGTAATAGAACCAAGTCAAGAGGCACAGGCGCCTTGTATCCATGTACTATCGCATTCGGAGATAATCCGGTGGACCGATTCTTAGAATTGTTGTACGCTAGTTGAGCAAGCGGAAGAATAAGGTCCTACGTTCCCTTATGATCACCCACTAAACAACGCAGTAACCGTCCCAAACTACGGTTAACTACTTCCGTTCTCCCATCCGTCTGAGGATGATAGGCTGACGAAAACATAAGTTTTATAGCTAAAAGCTTCCAAAGTGTTTTCCAAAAATAACTAGTAAATTTAACGTCCCTATAACTCACTATCGTCTTGGCGACGCCCTGGTGTGCCACAACCTCTTTGAAATATAATTTAGATACGTGTTAAGCCTCGTTAGTGTTATGACACGCAATAAAATTGGACATCTTGGAGAAACGGTCCACAACGACCAAAATAGAATCATGTCGCCTAAAGGTCAAAGGTAGGCCCAATATGAAGTCCATGCTAACGTCCACCCATGGTACCGACAGGATCGGAAGAGGTGTGTACAGACCCGCATTGGTCTTGTTACCCTTTGCTAGTTGACAGACGCGACAACTTCCTACTATTTTATTGACCATAGGTTTGAGGCCCGGCCAAAAGAATTTATCCTCTACCAGTGCAATAGTTTTATCTCGACCGAAATGTCCACCTAATCCGCCACTATGTAACTCCCAAATAATAAAATGTCGTAATGACGAACGGGGAATACATAACTGCAAATGCTTGAATAAATACCCATCACGAAGGTAGAATGCTGATATAGTGGTCGTAGAGTGGTCCTGAGCGGCGAAGTAAATATCCTTGAAATCCGGGCATTGTGCATACTCATCTTTAATTCTCTAAAATCCTATGACCTTTACTTCCATTGTAGTTAATAATAGGGAGACCCGACTAAGAGCGTCCGCCACGTGATTTAACGTACCCTTAAGGTGTTTGATAACAAAAGTGTACTCCTGAAGGTAGGAAACCTATTTGGCGTGTCGAGGACTGATTTTACTTTGTGAGTTAACGAATTTTAGGGCCTTGATGAGTCCTCTTTATATACCTATTTTCGGACTCATCTAGGCTTATTTTCTTGTCTTTGCACACCGTTTAGCATCATTTGCACTCCTTTTGGTTCGCTACGGTTTTACACGTCTTGTGCACTCTTTTAGCCTATTGCTGTGCGTGTGTGTATTTTCCCTTTTTGCTTGCATTTTATTAATGTCTGTGACTGCCATGTTCGACATCCCGTCCAGTTTTCCTGCAGGTTCTGGGATCGTGTGGGCGTCCGGGGTAGGACTTTCACCATTTTTGGCAAAGGAGTCAATGGTCGTGCGTTTTTACCCTCGCACGACCATCGACCTCTTTGGCGCACGATCATCGGTCGTGCGCAGTCATGACCTCTTCTGTGAAAGTTCTGTCCCAGCATATCGCACGATCACCAGCCATACCGCGCACGATCACTGCTCGTGCGCTGCCGGTCGTGCGCAGTCATGACATCTTTTTCCACTTTTCTGCCTCCATATCGCACGATCACTGACCATGTCGCGCACGACCACTGGTCGTGCGCCAGTGATCGTGCGCGCTGTTTATTCTGCAATCTATAAATACGCAGGTTCCGCCCTATTTTCGGGAGATCGATCCAAATCCGCGATTTTCCGCCGTTCTTCGTCCCCGACGAAGGGTTTCGCCGCCCTCCATCATCCTCCACCTTAGGGAGGTGTTCCGGGCAAGCTTTCAACGCCAAATCAACGCCGGAGCTTCCTCTCGGCCTCCTCCTTCATCCTCGAGCTTCAAGCGGAGTTTTGACCTAGCTTTCTCCATCAAGCTAGGAGGGGCTGGTGCCGCAATCTACGGGTCATTTCAACGAAGAAGACGGGTCCATTGGGAGTGAGTGACAGCCTCCTCTACCCCGGACGCAGTTGAGGACCGATCTTGGACTCGGATTGACAACTCGGGATTCCAACCGTGAACCCTCAACAAGGCTTCGGATTCGGTCGATTCGCACACCTCTTCCTCTTGTATTTGATAGCGTAGCTTAACTCTTTGTATTGATGAAGTACATTTTATTGTAGTTAATGATCTTGCACTTTTTCATGTCTATGTGATTTGTGTATTTTCATTATTATTGCTTGAGGTGCGCCATATTCCATCCTCCATCCATCCACCCTTGCCGCACTAGCAATTGCTAGTGGCGTGCGTTGCGAAGAGGTGCTCACGACCCTCATTCCGCCATTCTCACCACCTCATCCGCTAGCCTACTCGTCCATCCGCCAAGCGATTCGGTGCATAGCGGCCCGTGTAGTTTCCATCCCGCCTGGCGAAGCAGTGCATAGCGGCCTGCATAGTAGGATTTTCGCCGTTCTCTCCACCTCATCCGCTAGCCTACTCGCCCATCCGCCAAGCGATTCGGTGCATAGCGGCCCGACTAGTCTTCCATCCCGCCTGGCGAAGCATCGCATAGCGGCGTTGCATAGGAGTAGCTTGTAGATTTTACTTTCTGTTTCCGCCACCATCTAAACCCCCCTTTTAGATCTGACCCGAGGACTTCAATCTCAAGTCCTCCTCGACATTAACTCATCCCTTACTGTGTTCCTCAAGAGACCGACACTCGGGGATTTATTCCCAAACTTTATTACTTGTGCGACCGGTGCGCTTGCCGTATTCTACACGCATCAAGTTTTTGGCGCCGTTGCCGGGGAACACAGTCGTTTGAGTTTTTGAAGAGGTAGATGCGAGATAGTCGCCCTTGTCCATTTGTTCATACCCCGTTTTGTCTTTATTTTAGTTTTTGAAATTGTTTACTTTATTTTTCTTGTCCCTTCTTGTTTTCTTTTTTTTAATATTGCAGATCCGAGTTATTTTATTCTTGTGTGTAGTAATTTTCGGAAATATTTTTGTTCGCGATGGATTCTGCTGCCGAGTGCCGTATTATTGACGCTTTGCGGAGATGCATCGATGCCATGGCTGTTTCTAATGCGAGCGAGCACTGTTTTCGGTGTATTCTATGTCAAGGTGTGGGCCATATGTTGAAGGATTGCCCTCGCTTGTGCAAGCCTTCTACCTCTGTGGACGCATCCGCAGCAGTCCCCTGTTCGCGGGAGACTACTATGGATAGGCCTACCAGGGTGTTGCCTGGCCCATACACTGACATGGCGCACCTTGCTCGATCTTTTCCCGTTGAGATTACGGAAGAATCTCTCGCCGCATATAGTTCCTTCATGGGTTCCTCAACCCCTTTTTACGAGCTTCCTTTGAGTGATCATTCTCACTCGGATGTTAGCCCGCAAGGAGTGGATCGGGAACTCATGGACGATCCTGTATGGGACGATGAGAGTGTTCCGGTCGTCGACGGGGTGGCATCTGCGGATGATGTTGCGAAGGGGCCTGCGCATTCTATGCCTGATTTTGAGAGCAGCTTTGCCCCTACGCAGTATTTGCCGGAGTTTTCTACTCCTTTTCTTGTGAGTCGGCTGATGAGGCCGTTATTGTGGATGATTCGGTGCCTGAGGTTACGCCGAAGTGGGATGAGGATTCTGCTATCTCTGATGGAGAATGTGGATCTTCGGACCACTATGACGCACCCCGGTGGGACGAGGAGTATTACCTTTCGGATGAGGAGGTTTGCACCTCCCTATCTGACGAGGCGATCCCCCTTTCCACTGCGGACTTTGAGTTCTCGGATTCTCCCAATACGACTCATATGACACTGACGATGATCATTGTTTGGATCCTGCTGAGAGTGATTCCGGGATCACTCTCCCTATTTCTGATTCTTTTAGTTTTTCTTCTACTTTATTACTTGATCCCCCTTCTTTATCTGAGCCTGTGCAGGTGGAATCTCCACGGGTATGTGAGGTTGTCGATGCGCCTGGCATTTTTGCCGCTGCCGTCGCTTCCTACGAACCTGTGTGGGATGACCCCTTGCTCGGCAAGGATTCTTTTTGTGATGAGATGAGCGAGGACCAGGTCGCCTCCTCATCTTATTTCCTGCTTCCTCTACCTGAGCTTTTCAGGTATTATTATCTAGGTAGAGGGGTAACTGTTCTATCACCGTATCGGTACCCGTTACCGACACGGATATTAGGACAGTTACCTGTACATTTTTCTTTTCATAGGCCCATTAGCTAGAACTGTATAGAATTTAATAAGTCGTGCTGGGATGACAGTAACCCCAGTAGTTATCTTATTTTTTTTTTTCTGCATTTTATTTTTCATGTCTCGTTTTAGTTTTAGTATTTCTTTTTGTATATTTTTCTTTTGTTTTTGCGGAGCTCACCCCTGCAGGTATTCATGGAAACTACGCATTGGCGGGGTTGTGATTCTTCGTACGGCGGGCCTGCTGCTACTTTCCACGCGTCTTCTGGTATGCTCACTAGCTGAGCATTGGGTAACCTCTTCCCTTAGCTCATTCTGATTTTAATTTCTCTATCATTTGATGTGTTGTTTAGTTTAAGTCTGGGGGAGAGTCAGTTTACCTTTTGCACGCGCACCCTTCATGTGCATACTAGAAGCTTTTATAGTTATTGTTTTGTTTAGTTCATTTCTTGCACACCACTGCACCCACATGAGCGCGAGCTTAGCTGTTAGCGTGCCACGAGTTGAACTTGTATCTTTGTTAGATTTGGAAAATTTCTGTGCTAGTTTAGGATTGTGCGACGGAGTAAAATGTTGGCCTTGCTGTGTTTCTAGTCAACTGCTCTCGTTTTGTATAGAAATTTGTGTAGATTTAATTTTTCTGTATGCTTATAGTTTTATATTTTTCTATTTGCGTACATATTTCTTATTCTACTCAAAAGTTGGTGAATCCGGTGTGAATCAAACGGTAGCGTAGGAATGTGTGTAGCCGCCACTAGACTCGTATTGCTTGAGTCGGGAGGAAGGATTATCTTTCTCGGTTACTAAGAACTTGCCCCAAGCTATTCTTGAAGCATTGGTACATGGTTAGTCTAGCGTGAGCATGATGTAGGCCACCTTTTGGCCCGGTTGAGCTTTGTACCCATTCCTAACATCGCCCTTGCTAGCCCCTTTGTGCCTACCCTTCCTTTTGATTCAGCTCCACTATATTCGCCAAAGCCTTATAGCCTATCCTAGTCGCACACCCAAGTCGAGCTTAGTGTTTATATTTTCATGTTAGGTTGTGATGTGGTGATTCTTATTCGTGAAAATGTGGAAGCGCGCCCAAGTTTTATTTGCTGAAATTGTATATTGTGAAAAGAAAAAGTTGACAAAGAAAAATATTTGAAAAAAGAGAAAAGAAAAAGTGAAAAGAAAAAGTTTAATTGAAAATCTTTTTGGAAATGATTTTGATTTGGAGTAGGCGGTGCACACACCCATGTTGCAAAAGTTAAGTCTGGGGGTGTGGTGCACCCGTGTTTATTTTGTGGGCAGCGAGAGAGTACTAGTTTTGTACGTTAGCTCATTTGGGTTAGGTGCATACCCTTCATGTTTATCCTTGTTTTCCTCACCGTAACCCAAGCCCATTATTACCCGAAGTCCTACGGACTTGCGCTTGAGTTGACTAGTGCCGTGGAGAGAGTGCGAACGGGCAAGCTTATGGTTTCCGACATTGGTGGATTCCTTTGGGGGTGATCTTGAGCCCCGGTCTTCGGCAATGCTCACCTTAGTGGCCTGTCTACCTTCTCCCTGCGTAGGACTGGATGATTCATCGTGATTCCACTTTTGAGTAATAATAAATTTTTGCTACGCATTGTGGAAAATATAAAATATTTTGTATACTTAAAAATTTCCTCTACTTTATTTTTATGCACGCGAGCATGCGACTTCGCATGGTACTCCGTTTTGCAATTTCTTTGTTAGCTAGTTCATTTTCCCCGTCTGCTTAGGTTTTGTTTGCTCGGGACGCGCAAACGGTTAAGTCTGGGGGTGTGATGAGTCCTCTTTATATACCTATTTTCGGACTCATCTAGGCTTATTTTCTTGTCTTTGCACACCGTTTAGCATCATTTGCACTCCTTTTGGTTCGCTACGGTTTTACACGTCTTGTGCACTCTTTTAGCCTATTGCTGTGCGTGTGTGTATTTTCCCTTTTTGCTTGCATTTTATTAATGTCTGTGACTGCCATGTTCGACATCCCGTCCAGTTTTCCTGCAGGTTCTGGGATCGTGTGGGCGTCCGGGGTAGGACTTTCACCATTTTTGGCAAAGGAGTCAATGGTCGTGCGTTTTTACCCTCGCACGACCATCGACCTCTTTGGCGCACGATCATCGGTCGTGCGCAGTCATGACCTCTCCTGTGAAAGTTCTGTCCCAGCATATCGCACGATCACCAGCCATACCGCGCACGATCACTGCTCGTGCGCTGCCGGTCGTGCGCAGTCATGACATCTTTTCCACTTTTCTGCCTCCATATCGCACGATCACTGACCATGTCGCGCACGACCACTGGTCGTGCGCCAGTGATCGTGCGCGCTGTTTATTCTGCAATCTATAAATACGCAGGTTCCGCCCTATTTTCGGGAGATCGATCCAAATCCGCGATTTTCCGCCGTTCTTCGTCCCCGACGAAGGGTTTCGCCGCCCTCCATCATCCTCCACCTTAGGGAGGTGTTCCGGGCAAGCTTTCAACGCCAAATCAACGCCGGAGCTTCCTCTCGGCCTCCTCCTTCATCCTCGAGCTTCAAGCGGAGTTTTGACCTAGCTTTCTCCATCAAGCTAGGAGGGGCTGTGTGCCGCAATCTACGGGTCATTTCAACGAAGAAGACGGGTCCATTGGGAGTGAGTGACAGCCTCCTCTACCCCGGACGCAGTTGAGGACCGATCTTGGACTCGGATTGACAACTCGGGATTCCAACCGTGAACCCTCAACAAGGCTTCGGATTCGGTCGATTCGCACACCTCTTCCTCTTGTATTTGATAGCGTAGCTTAACTCTTTGTATTGATGAAGTACATTTTATTGTAGTTAATGATCTTGCACTTTTTCATGTCTATGTGATTTGTGTATTTTCATTATTATTGCTTGAGGTGCGCCATATTCCATCCTCCATCCATCCACCCTTGCCGCACTAGCAATTGCTAGTGGCGTGCGTTGCGAAGAGGTGCTCACGACCCTCATTCCGCCATTCTCACCACCTCATCCGCTAGCCTACTCGTCCATCCGCCAAGCGATTCGGTGCATAGCGGCCCGTGTAGTTTCCATCCCGCCTGGCGAAGCAGTGCATAGCGGCCTGCATAGTAGGATTTTCGCCGTTCTCTCCACCTCATCCGCTAGCCTACTCGCCCATCCGCCAAGCGATTCGGTGCATAGCGGCCCGACTAGTCTTCCATCCCGCCTGGCGAAGCATCGCATAGCGGCGTTGCATAGGAGTAGCTTGTAGATTTTACTTTCTGTTTCCGCCACCATCTAAACCCCCTTTTAGATCTGACCCGAGGACTTCAATCTCAAGTCCTCCTCGACATTAACTCATCCCTTACTGTGTTCCTCAAGAGACCGACACTCGGGGATTTATTCCCAAACTTTATTACTTGTGCGACCGGTGCGCTTGCCGTATTCTACACGCATCAGGCCTCATGGTCGGATAAGACTACAAATTCTTTTGAAATTAAATAATGTCGCCAATGTTGGAGACAACGTATAACGGCATAGAACTCGCGGTCGTAATTGGAATAATTTAATTTTGGACCGGCTAGTTTTTCGCTAAAATACTCTAGCGGATGTTCGTCCTAGCTTAAAACACCTCTGATTGCTATCCCCTATGCATCACATGATAACTCAAACACTTTATTAAAATATGGTAGGCGGAGTAGTGGGGCTTCCGACATCCGCTCCTTAATCGTTTGAAACTCATTAGTGGTCGCACTCGTCCAAACAAAATCACCCTTTTTCATGCATTCTATAATCATTGCCATTATACTGCTGAAGTTTCGAATGAATATTCGATAAAATGTGGCCAATCCATGGAAACTTCTAACTTCCCGAATATTTTTAGGTTCTAGCCATTCTTTAATTACTTGGACCTTTTTGGGGTCAACATGAATGCCTTCAGAACTCACGTTGTAGCCTAGGAATTCTACGGAATTCAGACACAACGAGCACTTCTTAAGGTTAATAAATAATTTTTTTTGGGGCAGTGTTGTAAGGATGGTCTGTAGATGAGTCTCATGTTCGCTCTACGAGAGGCTAAATACCAAGATATCATCGAAATAGACTACTACAAATTTGCCCATATATGGTTTAAATACTTGGGTCATCAATCGTGAAAATGTACTTGGTCCGTTAGTAAGCCCCTCTCCAAGCACTAGCCATTCATAGAGTCTATCCTTACACTTAAAGGCCGTTTTCCATTTGTCCCCTTCTCGTATCCTATTTTGATGGTAGCCACTCTTAAGATCAAATTTAGAGAATATGGTGGCTCCTGATAGCATATCTAACAAGTCGTCCAAACGGGGAATGAGAAACCTATACTTGACAGTTATTTTATTTATAGCCCGATAATCTACACATAATCTCCAAGATTTATCTTTATTTGGGACCAAAAGGGCAGGAACGACACACAGGCTCTTGCTGTGGAGAATAAATCCCTTTGCCAGCAAATCTGAGATCAAGGTTTGTAGTTTGTCATGAGCGAAAGGATTGAGCCGGTAACGTGGAAGATTAGGCAAAGAGGAGCCGGGGACGAAATCAATTTCGTGTTGAATATCCCTCATGGGTGGCAACTCAGATGGCAAATCTAGCAGATAGATGTCTTTATATTCTTCCAATAATGCCCGCAGAGATATCGGCAAACTCTCTAAAGATAGTTAGTCTTCTTTAGATTGTAGGCAAACTAGCGCATAGATGACGCCATCCAGAAAGTTCTCGCGCTCTAACTCTTTCTTGCTTATTAGGCTAATAGTTTTCTTTTCCACAGGCATAATTTTGTCTTTGGAGGAACTCGACGGGTCCTTAGGCGGGGATGGTTTAAGTATGATGGTCTTACGGTTAAATTTGAACTCGTAAGTGTTGGCTCGTCCAAAATGGGCCACGTCATAATCATAGAGCAACGGGCTCCCTAGTAGTAGTACGTGACAAACATCCATGGGTATGACGTCGCACCACACCATATCGATATAACCCTTCACCGTAAGTGGAACTAGACACCGCTTAGAGACCACGATCGACGTTTTATTTACCCATGCTATTTTGTACGGACGTGGGTGCTACTCAGGGACAAAGTGCATACGAGTGACAGCATTTTCGGATATGACATTGATGCAACTTCCGCTATCTATTATTAGCTTGAACCACTTTTCACCGCTTTTAAAATTTAATGAGAAAATATTCGTTCTATTATATTCATCCGAAATATGCGGTGTGTCCAAAATACACCTCAAAACCATCATGAAAGAATCATCTTCTATATCAATTGGCTCAGCATCCGATTCATCGCCAGCTTCATAGACGAGTTCTGCAGGCTCAGTCGTGTAGTCCAATAGTGCTAGTGGTTTACTCCTGGTGGGACACTCACTAGCGTAGTGCCCATGGATTCCGCACGAATAACACGAGGCATTAGTCTTATTAATTCTTCCTATCGGGACTCTCTCGTCATTGGGATGTTTGTTGTTCCTAGCAGTAATTATGATAGAGCTGGAATCAGTCGTCCAGAACTTTCCTTTGTCCCGCATGGAGGTCGTGGGTGGGGCACCTAAGATAGATTTTCCTTTCTGAAAGGTTCGTCCCTTGGTCTTGTAGGCGTTATGTTTTTCGATATCCAAAGCGGCATTGAAAGTCGTGTTAAGGTCCGTGTGACCATAACGCAATAGCTTGCATTGGATGTCCGGGTTAAGTCCTTATGGAAATGGGAAAGCATAACTTCAGGCATTTCCCTAACCTCGCTACATACCATAATATCCTTAAGGAGTCCCATGTACTCCGCTACCGAATTACTCCCCGGGCGAAGGGTGGCTAATTCATCGAACATTTGAGTTCGGTGATACGCGGGGACATATTGGTCATTCAGAAGCGCTTTCATGGCATTCCACCCAATTGGGGGTAATCCATTCGTAGTACCTAATTGCCTCTCTTCATTTAACCAGAACGTTTTGGCCCTACCCATAAGCTTCATTCGCACAACCCGCACCTTCTCGCCGTCTATCAAGTTATGCCACTCAAAGTAACACTCGATCTCCATGACCCAATCTAAAAATGCTTTGGGTTCACCCATACCATCGTATGAGGATGGATCAATCTTAACGGCTCTAGCTAGGTCGAACTCTTAAGGGGTTCTAGGTGTGTGCTCATCATCCTGCTCGTGATATTGGTTGTGTCTATCATCGCGTTGGAGAGCGGTCTAGGGTTGAGGACCCGGCCTGTGTATACCTACAGCGGGATTACGGGGCACCGCTTGATTGACAGCCAACCCTTGTATTAATTGCGTCAGTGCATCAAACCTAGTGTTGAACTCTTCCCGAAGCTCCGCGATGGTGGCCGGAGTGTGTTCATCATCATGGTGGTTAGCCATATGTGAAGTGGAGGGGGAATATTCAGTACCGCGTCTTGTGCGCATGAACAACGGCTAATTACGAGTGTTTGACCGGATTAAATTTATAATGTTAGAATTTTTTGACACTAATCCGTCGAGCAAATAAAATTTTTTTTTGACTCTCATGCTTAGAAAAATACGAAGAACTCCCAGGAATTTTTTTTTAAAATTTTCTGATTTTTTTTTGTTTTTACTAATTGCAGACCAAATTCAACAAAATGTCAGAATTTGTTTTGGATTTTGACGGGTTGTGCGCAACCTAGTGAAATTCGCAAATCCTACTACGGAAAGAGCAAAGGATGGTGTCGATTGGGAAACCAACACAACCTCCCTCTAATACCATATTGATGTAGGATCCGTCTCGAAGGATATTACACGGATGGCGTGACAACGACTCTCACAACGCTTAACGCTCTTTTACTCGCACGCTAACGAAACACAGCAATAACAAGGATTCTATTTATCTCTCGCGCTAATATACGGGTAGCCGGTCCGCGCTTGGAGCGGAGAATGGCAATAGGCCAAAATCATTTCCGGCTAAAAGGGATAATATTAATCCCGGACGAGCTTGGAGTTGTACCAAAATAGATCCACCAAAGAAAAATAACGATTCGAGAAAATGGTAGGATCTATCCCAACTAAAAAAAATTAGCGAGGATCGCCAATCCTCTCGGAGTCTTCGGAAAACCCAACGAAAAATTACAAACTATTTAAGAGGCACCGCGAAGAAATCAACGATTCAAAAAATCACGCAAAATTTCGTCCACCACAAGATCTATCTAGGAAAGATAACTCATGAGTAGATGGTTTCGTTACCCCGCTTGGAATGGTAGATCCGAGATGTTTTCGATCCACACAAAACGATCGCTTTCCTTGTACACGGAGGGAGATTCACCTAGGATGTAGAATTCGTTCATCTTCTCCGCTTCTCGTCGGGGAGGTTCACCGTCGGGCACCATCTTCCTTGCACTTGGCCTTCAAGATTGAAGGCGGCCGAACGTCGATGGATGATAATCTCGTCGAAGGAGATGTAGAGTCGGAGATAAGAAAATGATGGCGGAGGAAAACAAGGGGGAGGCCAAGAGGAACAAGAGAAGTGGAGAAGGGGGGGGGCCGAATTGTTGGGATGAGGGAGCAAGAGGGGGATGGCGGGGGGGGTTGAGAGGGAGATGAGAGGGATTTAGGTTAGGGCAACTCAATCTTAATTCATTCAAATTCTAAATGAAAAATTACATAGTCCATGCCTTTTATAAGGCTTACAACAAACAAGGCTATTAGGAGCCCAATAACAGATAAATGCACACCAACATGAAATAAAAGACAGAATAAATAAATTAGTTCAACAACTCATCAAAATAAAATTAATACTAAATTAAATTTCTTTTACGTTGGAGAATATTGTAGTCATGGCCGCTACGACGTTGCAAGTCCTTGACCGATGGGTCATTTTCTCCATCTTCTGCCAACATCACGTGATAATCATGCACATCAAGTGCGCCCTCATCGCAATCTTTAACACCAACTAGGCCGTCATCTTTAACACCAACTAGGCCGTCATGATGGCCGTCAACATCAGACACATTCGGTTTTCTGCCCTTATGTAGTTCATAGGGAGTCATACAGTGGTTCTTGTTGATTAGAGCTTTGTTTTGCACGTGGCATGCTGTGTTAACTACTTCAGCCCAGAAGTACACCAGAAGTGAAGCATCGTTCAACATAGTTGTACAAGCTCTATGAGGATTCAATTCCTTCTCTCAATAACTCCATTTTGCTGTTGAGTGCGCGAGGAATAAAACTGATGAAAGATATCTTGGCTTTCACAGAATTATATCATGGCACTAGACTCAAATTCTGTTCCGGGGTCACTTTTGATTTTCACCATTGAGCAGTTCAATTTGTTCTGAATTTGCCGGACAAAATTACTGAAAGAATCAAAGGTGTCTGGCTTGTGTTTCAGAAAGAACACCTGAGTAAAATGAGAGTATTCATCAACAATTACCAATGTATATACTTTACCTCCTAAACTGTGAATTGGTATGGGACCGAATAAGTCCATATGAAGTAAATATAAACTTCTCGAAGAATCTTTTCAGCAATACCCTTGAAGGTAGACCTTGTCTGCTTACCCATGTGGCAAGAGTGACATAGACTCTCTTTAAGGCACTTAATGTTTGGGACATCGCGCACTAAGTTGTTAGAAAATAACATATTTATTATTTTGAAATTAATATGTGTTAATCTATAATGTCATTGGTCACAAAGAGACGCACTACTTTTAGCCAAAAAGCACACTGGTGTAGAATCGTCTAAACATAGAAAATCTAAACAAAATATGTTTCTACTCTGAGTGTCTTTTAAGATCATCTCCAAGTTAGCAGATGAATTTATCAAACATTTGCCCTTGTAGAACTCAACGATATAGCCTTTTTAATATTGTTGACTTATGCTTTTTAGGTTATGTTGTAATCCTTCAACATAAGCCACGTTTATGAAAGAAACTATGCCGTTGGAAATCATACCGTAGCCTTTAGTAGTTCCCTTGTTTAACCCTCCAAAGATGACTTTTAGTCTGTCTTTGACTGTGGTATTATTAAGCAATAGGCTTCTTATCTCGGTCATATGCCGAGAGCATCCATTATTCAAATACCATATAGGAGATTTTTTGGACTTTGGACATATATGTTACCATAAATCATTTTTCTTTTGGAACCCAAACATATTTTTGTCCTTAATTCCTTGTTAGCTTACCACTACCAGGAACATTAACCTTGCTAGTGGTCGGTCTCGCACGGTTAACTCGTGGAGTTTCAAAATTTGTAGGGTAAAACCAACAATCTGCGCCAAAAAGACCAATTTTGCCGCAACACTAACAGTCAAACATGTTATATCTTCTATTATACACCTGCTTTACCGTTTGAATATAAGGTCTAGCAGGGGCAACATACTTGGAGGTCAAAGCTTCCTGATTGAAACAAACATAGGGTTTCTCCATCTCCTTTACCTTAGGTACAAAAGTCTTGGCTTTTGGTGCCTTCTTAGAGTAATGTACATGAACATATGGACAATAATTTTTAAGTTGAATCACTTCATAAGGTGATTTGAAAACACTGGCACCATAGTCTCAGGGACGGGTTCATTCCTTGTATCGCTTCTTGGGATCTACATAAGTAGGCCTAACAAGATGACCGTAGGACGACTCAAGGTCAAACTTGTTCGTCGGGAAGATTACCTTTTTAAATGAGGGTTGACCTAAAGGTGTCTTTACCTTTTCTTCGCCACTGGCTTTCTTTGCAGCCTTACCTTTACCAGCTATGTGGCTAAGACCACTACCCTTCTTTGAAGCTGAAAACTCATTGATGAGGGGAAGAGTAGTCTTTGGCTTGGAGTAACTTTCCACAAGTTTTCTCTCCACCAAAAGCTTTTCCTCTAGCTTATCAAGGTATTTCTCTTTCGAACTCAATGTTTCAGTAGAGCATTTGAGTTCCACTTTCAAGGAGAGGACTTCCTCTCTGAGAGGAAGTAATTTTGAAATTTCCTCCTTCATATTGGTTTTCACTACCTTGAGGCAGGCAATCTATTTCAACTTCGTTTTGACTACCTTACGTCATTTGTCAAACACTTTCAAAATGTTCTCATGCTGAACCATTAATTCATAATCCTCTTCCCCAGAAGAATAGTCTTCATGACCATTAGTTGACGTTTCTGATTCTGAGAGTATCGTGTGCGATTTTAGCTTCCCATGATACTTCGAGTCGACAACATCCTCGTCTTATCGAGCCATAATCCTGAAGTAAGCTTCTTCATTCTCTAAACTAGATTCACTTGAGTCGTTGTCACTAAGATTCTTGGACTTCTTGGCGACGAAGCTTTTCTCTTCCTTCTTTTTACATTTTAAGGATCTCTTCTCCTCTCTCTTGGATCCTTCCTTCTTCTTGTAGGGACACTCTGCAAGCATGTTTCCTGGCTTATTACAACAGTAGCAAACAATGTCTGAGGAAAACTATTTACCTGGTTTAGATTTATACCTTTACTCCTTATTGTAGCTTTTCTTTGAGCGATCACCATCATGACATGATCTTCTGATGTCAGTAGAGGGTGACTGATTCTTCAACTGTCTTCTTTTATTGCGTAGTTTCTTGAACTGCTTTGCAAAATTATTTCTTAGAGTGCGAAATTTTCGACCTCTGGGGAATTGATTTTGTTGGCCCCCTTCCTTCTAGCTTCGGAAACAAATTTATTTTAGTTGCTGTTGATTATGTTTCACGATGGGCTGAGGCCCAAGCTCTTCCTACGAACGACTCCTGAGTTGTAGTCACGTTTTTTAAAAAAATATTTTCTAGATTCGGTACGCCTCGCGCAATCGTTAGCGATAGGGGTTCCCATTCTATAACGCACAATTTTCAAAAATCCTTACCAAATACGGCGTTACACATAAGCTGTCCACTGCCTACCACCCCCAAACTAACGGACAAGTCGAAGTAGTTAATAGAGAAATAAAAAGAATATTAGAAAAGACTGTTTCAACTTCTACAAAAGACTGGTCAGCCAAACTTGACGATGCTCTATGGGCCTACCGAACAACGTACAAAACCGCCCTCGGATGTACGCCGTATCGGCTGGTCTATGGAAAATCGTGCCATCTGCCCGTAGAGTTAGAACACCGTGCCTTTTAGGCCTTAAAATTTTTAAACTTCGATCCCCACTCAGTCGGTGACCTTCGAAAATTTCAACTAAATGGACTCGATGAGTGGCGCTCTTATGCTTATGAAAATAATAAACTTTATAAAGAGCGACGACGAAGCGTTTACACGATAAACACTTAAGGCACCCTAAAAACTTTAAGCCGGGCAACCAAGTCCTTTTATATAATTCTCGTTTACGTTTATTTCCGGGTAAATTAAAATCTCACTGGTCTGGCCCATTTTCTGTTTTAGATGTATTTCCTTATGGAACTGTTTTAATTTCTCACCCTGATAAGGGTAATTTCAAAGTGAATGGTCAGCGTCTTAAATGTATTTCTCTGGTGATGATGATGTCAGTCCAAACATTATTAAGTTTCTGCTTCACGAACTCTAACTTTGAACTCTTAATTTTTGTTAAAAAACAATTTTATTTCTGGACAATATATTTTGGACAAAATTATTTTTTTGATGCGTCGAGCTCAACGACGCTTTAACCAAAGGGCCTCTCTTGGGAGGCAACCCAAGTTATCTTTTTTTGTTTTCTTTATTTTACAATTTTTGCCTCGGACGGCTCCGACAAGCTGAAGCTTCCGCGATCGCCGGCTCCAACATTGTTGAATCCATCACGAAGTCCAAAGAAGACATTCGGAGGAGCGGCATCACTCAGCTTTCGCAGCAAATAAATCGGGGAAGTACCTGTCTTTCAATTCCATCTTTCAATTCTATACTTTAATTTTTCTCTCCTTCTCCAATCCTATTCTTTAGCCATTGAGGACAATGTCTGTTTTAAGCTTGGGGGAGGACTTCCTCCTTCATTTTTGCTTAGTGTAAATATTTTTCTTTTTGTATATATTTTAAATATTTCCAAATAAAAAAAATGAATATCTTAAAATTCCAAAAAAAAAAAAAGAGAAAAATTTCCAAATAAAAAAAAAAGGAGAATATTTCTCAAAATTAAAAAAATAAATATATGTGTTTTTGAATAGTTTAGACATTTTGGTATTTCAATAGTACCCTAGTTTTTGTTTTTGTTTTACTCAAAATCTCCTATAAACAACTTAGTTAATTAAATATTTCTAATCGTCCTTTTTAATTATGTTTCACAAGTAAAATGTTGGCCATGCTGTGTTTCTAATTCACGGTAGCATGTTAAGGTGAAATATTTTTCTAATACTCGCATTTCTATTATGGTTTTTTGTTTTTTATTTCCTTTACTTTCTCAAAAATTCATCATCCACTATTTTCTTTTTCGTTTTTGAATAATTTTTGTAAAGTTAACTTTTGAATAACGTAGTAGATGTGAACGATCCAAGTCACCTATTATTTCTATTTTCAAGTTAATTTCATCAATCTTCTTTTATTATCTAGGACTCGCTTTTGAAAATTTTCAAACCTTTGTTTTAAATAAATTCAAAAGCGTGAAAATGATTTAGGCCGTTTTTGTTTCGTTTGAGCTTTCCTGCCAACCTAAAAAACTTTTACTATTACTTAGCCATTTTTGAGCTTTTTTCGATTTCATTTGATAGCTCCTCCCTTCATTTCAGTTTCACCAAAGCCAAAATTTCCAACCTATCGAATCGCACTAGCCTTTTTGAGTTTCATAAATTATTTTGACGATTTTGATAGGGTATTTTGTGATTTTTGTGGGAGAAAGGTTTTCGAAAAAAAAAGAAGTATGTTCAAAAGTGATGTTTATTTTTGTTTGGCCAATTCAAAAAGAAAATAAAAATATTTATGGCCTTTGTTTTGAAAAAAGAAAAAAAAAATGAAAAAAAAGAAGAAAAAGAAAAAAATGTGTATATATTTTATGAAAGTTTTTGAAACTCTTTGCTTTGGTTTAGTGTGATTTTAAAACCTTCACGTTTATCTTTGAATTCCACTCCTAATCATTTTCCTAAACCAAACGTTTCTGTCATATTTAAGTCCTTTTGATTCACGCTTTTTTGATTTTTATTTAACAACTAAGAAAAGAAAAAACAGTAAATCAGTTTTAGTTTTGGATTTAAATTAGATTTTTGTTAATTAAATTGATATAATTATAATGCGTTGCTTGGATCCAGTAACAACTCAATGCGTGTTTTTCATTTTCGTTGCTTTACTTAAGTCTATTTAAAAAAAATCTCGTTAAAATTTGGATGATTTGTTTTTATTAAGTAAAGTTTATAAAAGTTTTACCATACCTAAATAATTGTTTTAGACTTACATTTCACCTTTTCCCTACTAAGAATTTCGCATAGTACTTGTGTAGGCATAATTAGAACTTTTTGATTAGTCCTTTTTATAAATATCTAGTTTTTATATTTTTGCTTGGGGACAAGCAAAGCTTAAGCTTGGGGGAATTTGATAATACGTTTTGTAGCCTAAACTATTATCGTATTTTCTATTTTATAGTGTACAAATCATGTCTATTATTAGTTTATTTTTATCCTTTTTATGTAAATATTATTGCCACTAACATTTCTTGTCCTTTTGCAGGTTTTCAGGAAATTTGTCAAAAATGACCTGACACCCCCCTATCACGCCCTCCCTGGGCGTGACCTAGGGCGTGTTACCCGATCCCCAGGACTCCTGCTGGAAGGGACAGGAAAGAAGTCAAAAACGCTGTCACGCCCCCCTGACACGCCCTCCATGGGCATGTCACCAGGCGTGATGATGGGCGTGTCGCCCTCTGCCGCAAAGCCTTCCGCCGCATTAAATGTCGTTGCCCACACACGAAAAACAGTACTGTCACGCCCCCCATCACAGGCGTGACGTGGGGCGTGACATCAACTTTTCGACGACTGACGGATTTCCGACCAATGATTTGGACATGACGTGCCTGTCACGCCCCCTTACACGGCGTGACCTAGGGCGTGACCACCGACGTACCGAAGCAATCATCCCTCCCGCCAGAATCCAGAGCCCGAGGTCAACATAGTACTGTCACGCCCCCTGTCACGCCCCCTGACACGCCCCCTAGGGCGTGTCAGAGGGCATGACCAACCGAGAAAATCTCTATAAATTAAGACCCCCCTGTCCATTTCAGCAAGCTTTGGTTGAGTGGGGAGGTGCTGCCCCTTTGTTTCTTGATCCTTTCTTATGCTTTCTCTCTCTCCTCTCTCTCTCTTTGTAATTTTTGTTTAACCCTAGTTTAATCTTAGTTTATTTTAGCTTTTATTGTAATATTGCTCTTGCTTAGTGCTATTGTAGGGCTAGAATAGGATTTCAATTTCATGCACTTGTAATTTTAATTTCAATAGTGTAATTTGCCCCTTTTTATTAATAGAAGTGTTATTTGTTTAGCTTGTGTTCTTTTTACGCTTTACTACTCATCCCCCTCCTCCACTCCATTATGATTAACTAATCCTCCTTGTACTCGATCTTGATGATCCGAGGTTAGAGCGATTAAGTTATGATGTTTTAATTAATCTTTTCTTTTTAGGTTAGGGCCTTGAATTACTCTTGATTAATCACGGGTTGGAGGTATATTATCGATATATACTCTCCGCCTTAGCTTTCATTCTGGGCTAGCCGAGAGGCCGAAAGAATGAAGTGAGCATTCAAGAGTAAAGGGAGTTGTACGCACCCCTGAGAGAGGCAGACGTCCAAATCTCCCGGATTGGAGTAAAATCCAATAGTGGGGTTCACCGCGTAAAGCGAGTTTTAGGCCTCCGATTTAGACGAGAGTCGGTCGGACCTTCCTAAACTCAGTTGGGCACGACGTCGAGAGAAGCGTGTTCAAGCTTTAGGAACCTCCACGGTCAAGGACCTTTATCCTATTAAGTTCAGATTTTTATCGCATTTTCTTAATCGTCTTTAGCCGAGGTGAATCTTGATTGAGTGCATTTCCATTTCATATTTTCTACCCTTCGTAGTAATCACCTATCTTGTGCTCTTTAATTAACTGCAGTAGTTTCCTTTCTAGCATAGGTCTTTGCTTAATAGCTTTACTTAATTGCGGTAGTTCTCTTTCTAGTATAGCTTTACTTCTTTCCTTGCAATTAGTTTTTCTCTAAACCCTAGTTTTTCCGTCGATAAGATAATATCGTTCGTGTGAGTAAGCATAGCCAACAGTTCCCGGATTTCAATTCGATAGGTATACTTGCCTCATCGGGTTGCTAGTTTGGTTGCGTTTATATTCTTCAGGCCTTAGCGCGCAACACCTTGCCATAGTGGTGTCATTTCCCTCCTTCACCGTGCTCTCTCTTCTTCATCAGTGCAGAAGACTTGGGCTCAAGATGTGACTCAGGTCCCACCTTCGTCTTCTTGAAGCCCTTGGCCTTGGCCTTGGCCTTGCCCTTGCCCTTATGCACCATCAGTATGGGGCTGGCAGTCTTGGCCTTCTTCATATTGATCTCGGCAGTTCTCAACATGCCTAGGAGCTCGGGCAGTGTCTTGTCTATCTCATTCATGTTGTAGTTCAAGACAAACTGCTCGTAACTGTCCGGCAACGATTGCAGGATCAGATCTGTGGCCAACTCTTGACCTAGAGGAAAACCCAGTCTTTCAAGGTTCTCTATATACCCAATCATCTTGAGTACGTGAGTCCCTACTGAGTCTCGAACTCCCATCTTGCACTGAAATAACTCTTTTGTGACGTCAAACCTCTCTTGACGAGCTTGCCCTTAAAACATTTTCTTGAGATGCTCGTCAATCTCCTTGCCCCCCATGTTCTCATGTTGCTTCTGAAGCTCAAGAGTTCATGGTGGCAAGCATAAGGCACTAGACGTCTAAAGCGTCATTAGTATACTTCTTTATAAGTATCCTTATCAGCACGGGAAGAATTCCCGGTCGGCACCTCGGGGGCTTCCTCTTCCAAGACATAGAGCTTTTGCCCTTGCCTGAGAACAATTCTCAGGTTCCTGTACCAGTCCATATAATTAGTCCCACTGAGCTTATCCTTCTCAAGGATGGCTCTCAGAGACACGTGGAGTGCGAACCACTTGCCATGGAATTCTATAAGAATTCATGCAGAATAAATCAGTACTAAAATTTTAAAATACAATTATTTTTCTTAATTTGGACTTCAACTAAAAACTCCCAATATTTTATTCGAAATAATAGCCCTCACTATCAATTCGAAGAGTTCATGCGAGCTAATCTCTTAGTGGACAAGATTCGTATTTCACCAACACAATGAGTCAGCTTTGGCTATCCTCTCATGATGTGGTTATTTAGGTAGGCAACGCTTGCCAATTGCATCCTCATGCAATTCTTGTATGGTTGGTGAATAACTCCTTATTCGCATCCATCACATGGTGCTTGCCAACCCCATGCCTCTAGGCACTAAACCTTTGAGGTCACCTAGTTAAGCTAGACCAGATATCGACAGTAGGATATCACAATTATCCGCTCGCACCCTTACCAAGATAGATTAATGCACCTTGCTTTGCAAGCCCACACTTCATCGATCGAGGCAGGAAGAGTGTCATCCATCGGAAGGCATCCGAACACTTAATATTTGATGAAGGGATTTTTTTTATAATAAGTTAACAATTAACCATATCAACATTTGATCAATGTGCACATCCAAAGAAAAACACTTCACTAAAATCCCCATGCATCCCTTATGTGCACAACTGAACACTATCAACATTTGATAGAAGAAAAGGGATAAATCTGAACATCTGGACACTTCCAAATCTTCAGGTTTACATGCATTGGACAAGGGACAAAGGCAACTCAACTTCAAGCAGTAGACAAGCTCATCTCTTCTTGTTGGATTCAAAATCCAAAACAAAATCGAGGGATGGTTACTGCTAAGGAGACAGTAATTCCTAACAATTAGAAATTACTACAAAATTCCAGACGTTCCCGGCGGGGTGCGAAGATTAAATCTAGACATTTAGAACACTTCTAAATCCCTAGGTTTACACGTACTGGAATAACCTAACTTCCAATACAACAAACATGGCCGGAACCTCCCTCTGATACAACTGTTGGGTTTCTCTAAGAGGTTGGCACAACACTTGTGCACGCAGCGGAAGTAATAAAATCTAGAACAACCCAAAGAGATTGGACTGGGCCATGCATGTTGAATCAAGAAGTTAATACCATAATACAAAAATTACCTTTTGGGTGTTGAGTCACAACTCAACAAAGATGCTCCAAATGTGATTCCTTGTTGGTGGCGAGTTCCACGTAGAATAATATCTACGACTCTGCAGAAATCCACACGAGCGGGAGAACTCCAAACTTCCGTCACACGGATTGTGGGAAAGAAGATCGGCCGCACCTATGCACTTCACACGGATTGCTAGGTCCGCGCCAGGGAAAGCAAGACCAGCGACGGTCGCCGGAGAGGAGGTGGTCGGCGGAGCAAATAGCCGGCGGCGGAACGTTTCGTCCGGCGAGATTCGGGAATCGGCGGAGCGAACGAAGAACGGCGGAACACTTCCATCAGATTCGTCTCGGTCAAAGGGCCAACGATCGCTTCGATTCGATCAGATCTAATTCTCGAAAACCCTAAGTATCTATTTACACCAAAGGCATAAACAGACTTAGGAATATCGCTATCCGCAGAACACCCAGAAAATTAGGGTTCCAGAATCGGCGAGAATCACCTAGCAGATTCGGTGAGAATCAATCGGCGAGAATCAGTCGGCGAGTATCAGTCGACGAGAATCAGAGTACAATACTCGACGATTCACGTCGAACGTGGGTTGACGATAATCATCGACCTACGGTCGACGATCGTCGACCTTTCGGTCGACGATACTCGTCGACCCGCGGTCGACGATACTCGTCGACCCGCGGTCGATGATACTCGTCGACCCGCGGTCGACGATACTCGTCGACCCGCGGTCGACGATACTCGTCGACAGCGGTCGACGATACTCGTCGACCCGCGGTCGACGATACTCGTCGACCCGCGGTCGACGATACTCGTCGACCCGCGGTCGACGATACTCGTCGACCCGTGTTCGACGATCGTCGACCTTCAGTCGACTATCGTCGACCCTCGTTCAACTATTCTGACCAAAACCTTTTCAAGGCAACATTTTGCCCAACTCGACGATCGTCTAAGGCAACACTTTGCCCATAACCCCATTCAAGGTCGGTGATTGGTAACCTTTACCAACACAGTCAATCATCCAACTTCTCCACATCTCTTATGTGCGACCCTACAGGCTCATATCGCATTGGCAGTGAGATTACATGTTTGACCTTCTAGATCCCATGGTAACTCCAACAGTCTCCCACTTGATCTTGAAAGTATCAACCAAGAACTTCACAAACAATGAGCGGCATCTAGCAATGCATCATTCTCCCCAAGCAATAAGAGTTCATAACTCATAAGCCTTCATGACCAATGTATCAGCGTTGTCTTTGTCCCTTTGTCCCTTACATCTTGAAAGAACTAGAGGCATGGACCGTGTCACCCTCGTAATAGCTCAATCGAAGTTTCTTGATTCAGGACGGACTTCAGAGAATGGTGAGTCCTTCTCAAAGATGGCTCTCAGAGACAGAGTGGAGTGTGAACCACTTGCCATGGAATTCTACAAGAATTCATGCAGAATAATATCAGTAACATAATTTCAAAATACAATTTATTTTTAATTTGGACTTCAATTAAAACTCCCACTATTTTTATTCGAAATGATGGCCCTCACTATCAATTCGGATAGTTCATGCGAGCTAAACTCTTAGTGGACAAGATCGTATTTCACCAACACAATGAGTCAGGTTGGCTTTTCTCTCACGATGTGGTTATTTAGGTAGGCAACGCTTGCCAATTGCATCCTCGTGCAATTCTTGTATGGTTGGTGAATAACTCCTTATTCGCATCCATCATATGGTGCATGCCAATCCTATGCCTCTAGGCACTCAATCTTTGAGGTTACCTAGTTAAGTTAGACCCGATGTCGACAGTGGGATATCACAATTATCCGCTCGCACCCTTACCAAGATAGATTAATGCACCTTGCTTTGGCAAGCCCACACTTCATCGATCAAGGCAGGAAGAGTGTCATCCATCGGAAGGCATCCGAACACTTAATATTTGATGAAGGGAATTTTGATAATAGGTAACAATTAACCATGATCAACATTTGATCAATGTGCACATCCATAGAAAAACACTTTTCTAAAATCCACATGCATCCCTTATGTGCACAACATGGTACTATCAACATTTGATGGATGAAAGGGCTAAATCTAAACATCCGGACTCTTCCAAATCTTCAGATTTACATGCATTATATAAATGCAAAGGGAACTCGAATTTAAAGCAGTAGACACAGCTCATCTCTCCTTATTGGATTCAAAATCCAAAACAATACACAGGTTCATTAACCACTCGAGGGATGGTTACTGCTAAGGAGACAACAATTTCTAACAATTAGAAAATACCACGAAATCCCAGATGTTCCTGGCGGGGTTCCAAGGGGCCGTGCCCTTAGCGGTGGTCCAGGATTAAATCTAGACATTTAGAACACTTTTAAATCCCTAGGTTTACACGTACTGGAATAACCTAACTTCCAATACAATATTCATGGCTACAACCTAACTCTGATACCATGTTGGGTTTTCTACAGGGTTGCACAACAGTTGTGCACGCAGCGGAAATAATAAAATCAAGAACAACCCAAAAGAGATTTGGGATCGGGCCATGAAAATTGAATCAAGAAGTTAAGAAATAACAAGGTAAAATTTCCTTGGCGGTGTTGAGTCACAACTCAACAAAGATGCTCCAATGTATGAGTTCTTGTCGGCGGCGAGTCCCACGTAGAATAGCGTGTATGCCTCTGTAGGATTCCACACGAGCGGGAGATCGCCGATCTTCATTGCACGAAAAACAGGGAGGGAGATCGACAGCACCTTGTAATTCCACGGACTGCTAGGTCCGCTCCAGGAAGACAAGCACCGACGACTATCGTCGGAGAGGAGGTTAGCGGAGCGAGAGAATCGGCGAAAACGAGCGAATTGGCAGAACACTTCCGTCGGGTCGGGGGGATCTTCATTTTGACAATCAAACCTAATTCTAATTTATACCGAAGCATAAACAGACCTAGAAAAATCGTTATCTGCAGACCACAGAGAATTAGGGTTTCTGGAATAATTCGTCGAGTTAGTATTCGTCGATTATCGAGCAGTTCGATAGTCGACGAATCTCGACAAATCTCGACGATAGTCAACAAACCATATTCGACGATACTCGACGAACCATAGTCGACGATACTCGACGAACCATAGTCGACGATACTCGACGAATCCATAGTCAAAGATACTCGACGAACCATAGTCGACGATACTCGACGACAT